>CAWUFW010002609.1:0-1200000 GCA_963921515.1 Calotriton arnoldi
AGCAGATTTCTTCCCTCGGGCTGTAGCGGGGGGACAACACCGCCATAACGCTGCCGTGAGGGGAACGGCTTTCTTGGACCACATCCTCCAGCATCCCTTGCCCCGTCGCCTGCCTTGACGCTCTGCAGCGCGCCCGGAGGTGTGATAAAACCGCTACTAGCCTCCCGCAGCGCGGGACGCCAAAATAGCAGATTTCTTCCCTCGGGCTGTAGCGGGGGGGACAACGCCGCCATAACGCTGCCGTGAAGGGAACGGCCAACGCTGCTGAATCTTCCTCACTTGCCGTGAGGGGAACGGCTTTCTTGGACCACATCCTCCAGCATCCCTTGCCCCGTCGCCTGCCTTGACGCTCTGCAGCACGCCCGGAGGCGCGATAAAACCGCTGCTAGCCTCCCGCAGCGCGGGACGCCAAAATAGCAGATTTCTTCCCTCGGGCTGTAGCGGGGGGGACAACGCCGCCATAACGCTGCCGTGAAGGGAACGGCCAATGCTGCTGAATCTTCCTCACTTGCCGTGAGGGGAACGGCTTTCTTGGACCACATCCTCCAGCATCCCTTGCCCCGTCGCTTGCCTTGGCGCTCTGCAGCGCACCCGGAGGCGCGATAAAACCGCTGCTAGCCTCCCGCAGCGCGGGACGCGCGCGGGCAGCGCCCGGGCGAAGCCCGGGCCAAGGGCGGGCCCGTCCTTGCCCGTCCGTGACAGGTAGAGGCAGGGCTGGGCCACCCCCTTTGTATTTCACAGCGGATGCAATAAAACAAGGTACTGTGCATCCTGGGCTTTTTAACCTGAGGCGTATTGCTATTGTTCGATCACTTAGCAATATTTGGACATTGTTTTTGATGGTGGTTGATCCCCTTGTTTTATAGGGGATTATAGGGGATTGTATAGCGCTTTTTTATCTTTATTTGTTTCATTGTTGCGTATTTCCTTGCTTTTTTGTTATTAATTATAGGGGCTTACAGGAACATTTATTTGTTTAGCCTGTTAGGACTGTGGTCACCTATTAGTAACACTACTGGAGTTATCTGGTAATTTGGGATGGGGAAGCGCAAATTATGGAGGGAACTGGGGGAAACGGGGTAGGTAGGCCAATTAAAGGGAAAAGGGCTAGAAAGTCCCTCAAACATCCAGGTAGTAATTGCGTACTCGACAGGATAGATACCCTAATAAACGAGTGCGAGGAAATCTTGGAATGTAATCAACCGATATCCCCAATTCATGAGGGTTCGGCTGAGAGACTACCCCCAAGTTTAAGTTCAAGCTCAAGAATGGCCTGCCCCCCTGTCATCCCAATGATGTTCCAAAAGCCGCATCCAAAGAAGACATCAATAAAGTCTAAGGAGCCTGCTCTTCTCGCTCTAGACCCAGCCCAATTTTCTATCTCCCCCCCTGCCAATATTAGCACCAACGCATCCCTAGAAACCCATGAACCTGAACCCACCATTCCTTGTTCGAATAGATTCTTACCTCTCCAGGCAATCGATGATGAGTCCAGTGCTAAATCTCCCCAGCCATCGTTGCCTGGTACGTTAGATACTACTGGGGTATGTGGCATAGTTAATCAAGTTAAGTCTATAGATGCAGCTTCTGATATTAATCTATTAAGAGCAGAGATTGGTGCGCTGAAAAGGATGGTAGAGGATCTTACAACCCTAGTTACATCTATAGCGAGGAAGGTCGTGCCTCATAACGAGGATGTTACTGCTGTACAATATCATTGCCCGCAGATCACCAACAGTTGTCCCAAACAGTTAATCCCATCAATCTTTAGCACAAAAAATTCCACCCATGATCTCAATGTTCATCAACTAGCCACTCTTGCACCTCCGATTTGCAAGTTCATCCCTAATGAATCTAGGATTCAGGGTATTAATAGGCCTTACAGCCATATACAAGATAGGCTTCAGAGGTTGGCAACTCCGCAGACCTCACAGACCCCCGAAATGAACCATATTGCCCAGTTACAACAGGCACAACCATCTACACAACATCTTATTCATGGTAATCAAGATCTGCAGACTCCTTTAGCCGCTGCAACCATTGGTAATGGATTTCATTCTAGGAAAATTTATATGACCAATGTCCCGAGAATGAAAAACGTTCCTAATGGTATTGTAGAGAATGAAGAATCCTTAATTAACAAAGTGATTTATTGGATCCGTTACACTAGGGGTTGCCAATCGGTGATCAGGGACGATATACTCAGGGCACGAAGACGCCCCGCCCCCTTTACACAATTGGATGTTATTGAAATCACCTTGAAGGGAAGTGAGATCGCGGGGAATCTCCTGGCCCTAGAGTTTCGCACCTGCCCTCCGGACGGTTCTTCCATCCAGTTCAGACATCAACCTTTGCATGAAGAGGGTAGATCACAATTCACGCAAGCAATAATGCACTTAGCAAGCTCCTCTTCTCTGGAGTCTAATGATTGACTACAAGAACCACTGCACCTGTTGTCCCCAAACTGCTTAAACCACTCTAGGCAAAGTTCCCAAAGCTTGATGGGCACAAATGGGGCTAATATCACTACAGATGGGAATCTCGCCACTGATATGAACTTGTCTCCAGACTTGCCATCTCTAGTTTTGTCTCCAGTTTCTTTCCCAGAAAATACTTCTACCTCTTCACAATGTATAGCCCCTATGCTGAGCCATCTATTGAAGGTCGTATCTTGGAATGTGGCGGGATTGAATAGCAAACTTCCTCTTCCCCACTGGAATGATTTTGTAGGGAACTTTGACATTTGTATTTTCCAGGAGACATGGAGTCTGGTTCCCCTACATAAACCTGGTTACACCTGTCATTTTATCCCTGCGACATCTGTTGGAAGAGGTCGCCCTTCAGGGGGCTTGATCGTTTGGATGAGCGTTGCTCTCGATTGTCGAGTTGTTCCCCAGCCAAGCCTTAGTCCAGATATCCTTTGGCTCAGTATAAGGGGTCCAAGGGGTGGTAGTCAAATTGAACTTTTCAATGTTTATGCAAGAGGGACAAATTATGGTAGGCCTTCGAACATAATTTCTGCTCTAGAGGATTGTTTAGATAAATGTTCACCATTCGCAAGAATAATAGTTGCAGGTGACTTTAACTGTACTTACGAACCCCTGGCTACAGAGGACTTGATGGAAATTGAACCACAAGATGTTAGGTGGACAATACCTCAGCTTGATCTTCCCCCAATTAAAAGATGGACTCAGCAGGCTCTCCAATTGAATTCCATTACTATGGAATATGGCCTAAGAGCAATCAATGGTAGGTCTTTCTCTGACAAGCGTGGGGCTACTACTTATAATAGGGCCAGCTGCCCATCTCGGATCGATTATATTCTCCTCGATATTAGGCTATGGGGGTACTTGATTGATATGCTAGTGGGTTCAACTACAGATAGCGACCACAATCCCCTGTGCTTATCTCTGAAACCGCTCTGGGAAGCAGATTGCTACGCACAGAATACCTATCCCCAGGTAGTTACTAGAGAGATTGTGCAGTCAAATTGCAAAAGGACCCTGAAGTGGAAAAGGGTAGCACTAAATGAGGGGAAGTTGAATGGTATAAGACAAGAGCTAGCTTCTGGCACGGCTAAACTTCAAGCTGCGGCACATACTGTAACAAGTTCCTTAGATGTATCTAGGGTTCATCAGCACACATTCTCTCAGATCATGGCATATTTCCAGACCCCAATTCAAAAAGAAAAATCTTGTGACTCTTTCAGGGACCCATATTCTTGGTTCAACAAAGAATGTAGGGAAAAAAGGTCTGCTTTAATCAAGGCGATCAAGGGGAAAGATAAATTACAAATTAAAATCGAAAGAAATTCCTATAAAGTGGCTCAGCGAGAGGCAAAGGCATCTTGGGACGCATTAAGATGGGAGCAACTAAAAGATGCATGCACATCCAAGGATAACAACCTTTTCTGGAAATTGGTCACTTGGGGTAGTAGGTCAGGTTCATGCCCACCCCCGAACTACATCACCAGCCAAGTTTGGTTTGATCACTTCAAAGGGCTTTATTCTGTTGAAGAGGATACTCAAGTGGGGGAAGTAGTAGAGTATTCCGGGTACCTGCTTGAGGAGGAGCACTTTACAATTCTGGAGGTGGAAGCTGCAATTAGCAAAATAGTCCCCGCGAAAGCTGCAGGCCCGGATGGCCTGCCCGGTGATCTATTTTTGGCTGATTGCCCCCAATGGGCACGTTACATCTTGCTGCTAACAAATGCCATAGCCGAGGGAGCCCCAGTCCCGTTGTCTTGGAAATCTGCGGAAATAGTCCCCATATATAAAAAGGGAGCAAGAGATGACCCTGCTAACTACAGACCTATAAGTCTGATCGATGCTGTGCAGAAGGTCCTTGGTCGGATGCTACTGCACAGGATACAGACTTGGACTGTGGATGGGGATATCTTTTCACAATTTCAGGCAGGATTCAGAACAAAGACAGGGACAATGGACCAGGTATTCAGATTCCTCCTAATATATTGGAAGGTCGTGGTGATAGGCGGAGGCAGTCTGTATTTAGCATTCATCGATTTAAAGACTGCCTTTGATCTGGTTCCTAGATCTAGGTTATGGGTCTTGCTTGGCGAGATGGGCGTACCTCATTTTGTTCTTAATTTATTAGTTCGGCTGCATGAGGGAAATTTCGCCCAGGTCAGGTGGGGTGAGCAGGGTCAACTTACAGAGCGCATCCCTGTCAAGAGAGGAGTAAGGCAGGGATGCGTTTGGCACCAACACTCTTCTCCCTATATGTGAATGGAGTTGTGGATTTTCTTCTGGAAGAGCCGGCTGATTCTCCTGTCCTGGGGGGCAAAAAGATACCGACCCTGTTGTTTGCGGACGACACGTTATTGATATCTAAGACCCCAGCTGGGTTGCAGCGCCTAACTGATAGATTCCATCTATTTTGTGAGAACCGGGGTTTGGTTATAAATGCCAACAAAACCACATTTATGGCTTTCAACCCCCATAGAACATGTAGGAATGGCCCTTTCCTGGGTGGGATTCCCCTTGAAAAGGTTGCTTCTTTTGACTACCTTGGTGTAAGATTCTCTGACAAAATGTCATGGAAATCCCACCTAGGTAAGATGTTGATGGCCCATAAACGTCTGGCTGGTGCAATAGCAAGAGAACATCGTCTCTCCCACACTAGGCCTGTTGCTCCAGCCCTCCAGATATATGACGCCAAGGCTGTCAGCGCCTCTCTCTATGGAGCTGAGGTTTGGGGGTTTGACAATCTTGATGAGCTTCGGAGATCGGAATATAAATTTTTAAGAGATCTAGTCACGGCACCAAAATATATTCCCCTCACGCCGCTACTAATGGACATGGGCAGGCGGTCAATTAGTGACGTAGCTAGGCTGCGTCCCCTGCTCTTTTGGGCCCGCATTAGGAGGACCCCTGAGCTTTCTCCCTATGCAGAGGCCCTCACTGAGGTTATCAGGCTCGACACTGGGGGGAAAATAGGTTGGCTACGCGACATAAAGAAAATGTTATCTGCAATTGGGCTTTGTGATTGCTGGACCAGCCAGGATCCCCCAAGGAGAGAAGACCTCAAACGTCTGTATTGGGAATGGGTGGACCAACGTGCGATCAGCAGATCTGATGTGGGTAGACTGACAACTGAGTTTTATTACCACAAACAATGTAGATATTACGAGCCTTACCTTGATCTGATTACAGTACCCAGAGATAGAATCCTCTATATGCATTTTAGGTTTGGCTCCTTACCAGTGGGCGAAGTGACAGCAAAATGGTCCGCTGCCAATGGAAAACATTGCCCCAGCTGCCAAGCCCCTGTGGAAAGCACTGCCCACTTATTGTTCATTTGCCCAGCTTACAAAACATTACGGAGTAAATGGCTGAGTCCGATTTGTCGACAACTTGGTACACGGGAGCACCAAGTTGCACTCCGTATTCTTAAGGCAGATCCCACACCTTTTTTATCTTGTTGTATAGCGAAGTATTTGGGGCAGGCATGGCAGATTAGGTGGAAAGCGCTTGCGAGAAAGTCATAGCCTTTATGTACTGAAAAATTGACAAGATTTTAATGTTTTAATAGTATCTTTGTTAACATTTTTATGCACGAGCTTTTTATTCTTTTTAATTTGTGAATTTTCTCCTTGTATTGTACTGTTTACAAACAAAATGATGAAATGCTGCCTGTTTTTATATCTATATTAATTTTATTAGCCATGTTACTATTGTTCCATGATGCTTTTATGACTTTTATGTCGAAATAAAGCTTGTGATTGATTGATAATATTAATCCAGGATACCAGGATACTTTAAATGTGCATTTTAAATTTTTGGCAATTCTGCATTACAAAAACATTTAGGGTAGCATGTTTCTACATGAACATTGAAACAAATTCACAATGTTTTAATAAGCTATTCCCATTTTCCAATAGGAAATCGATTTAACATTATGTCTAATCAGATTCGAAATCAGTCATGACTTAAAACTTGCTATATGACATTCAGGGCTGTTTGAAGTATAATAGTTGTTTGCTTCGCTTATGCTGTAACCAAATGAAACACGTACATCCAGTATTAGTTGGACAGCATAGGATTTAGGGGGCACAGTAGGAGTTTTTTTGGTAGCTGTACTCATTGTCTTTAAGGAGAATATAGCAAAGAACAACAGTTTTTTTAAAGTTCACTCCTTTAAATAAGGGAAAGGCTACTAAGGAAAAATCAGTCGGCTAAATTAACTTAGATTACACTCTCCTGTGCCTTAAATTATATGCCATATATCACAATATTCTAACTGGTCATTTATTTTCCCACAAAGGACAGTTTTCCACTTGGTATAATGAATACCATTAAGAAGTAAAGAATGTGCATACCTAACTTGTATCAATAAAGGAATACAATATTTGACAAAGTCAAGTCTATGCTCTGCTAGTTGTCAAAATGATATTTGGAGTCTATATTTCAATCTTAATTATGGCACAAAGCTCTAATTATTCAATAATTTTCATCAGCTAAAATAACAAATTTGTTTTCTGACATTAAAATTGATTGTAGTTGCTTCTCCATTTTTTATACCATAAGCATATAGAAAAACATACTTGCAGTGCCAGTTGGGCCTGTATAGACTTCAGTAGTTCCAGTAGCAACTTTAGTTGCTAGATAAAAACAAATGGGATATAGAGAGAATGAGCCTAAGCTCAGAACATGAAAATCCACATATTTATATGAAGCTAAAAATATGTTTTTTACATCTGGTTCCAAAATTTCATTTTAGTTACTTTCCAGTGGTGTAAATGGAACACATCTCAAGTTATGAGGGAATTTTCTAACACCTAATTTCCCTTCTTAAAAAACTAGGGCAATTTCACCATTGCTATTATGAAATGATATCTTAATATAAACATTTTGTATGGTTTAATAATTGAAATAAAATAAACTCTTTGGCGAAATGAAGTTGCGAAGCTAATCAAGAGGTCAATACTTTTTTTAACAATGGTGCAAATGCCTATGTAAAACAAAGTCAATTTACAGATTGGAACTGACAGCTATTCCAAATGTATTAAGTGTGTCAAAATGTACTTGCCGGAATGCTTTTAGTTAGAAATCTCTTAGGCCAAAAATGAACCAAGCTGACAGTCATGTCACAGTGTTCTACCATTTCAATTCCCTTATCTGGCACAAATACCAATTTAAAATTTGTGGTAATCAGAAAGTAACTAAGAGGATAATGTGTTTAATTATTTTAATACCAATATCAATAAACCAATATGCCAGGAAACTTCAAGTGCAGCCATTCTAAATAAAAAATATAACTTATTTGCAAAATAACATTCATAAAAATGCTTTATGTTAGTATTTTCTTGTACTTAAAATTAAAGAATTTTACAATATTCTAATATGGTTTTTCCCCTCTCCAATAAAACAAATCCTTTTAAAATAGGTTCTAATGAGATTCTAAATCATGCATCAGTTTGAACATGCTATATGAATTCATGGTTGAATTATTTATAATAATTGGTTGCTTTTATTTATACAATAAATCAATGAAAAACATGAACCAATAGTAGTTGGACTGCATAGGATTGAATAGTTCTAATAAGAGATTTATTTGGTACATGCAGTTATTAATTGCAATGAGAATATGGCAAGTACAAAACAATTTCAAAGTTTAATCCTTTAGTCATTTAAATAAAGTAAAGGGGACTAATTAAAACTCAGGTGGATACATTTAATTTTAGATAAACTTCTGTGTCAATATTCTCTAGCCCATCATTTCCTTTCCCTCAAAATAAGGCTAGATTGGATTTTGGGATGATGATTATACAATTAGGAATTAAAGAATGTGCATAGCATAATCACATAAATAAATTAATACAACCTTTGACAAAGTCAGGTTTATGCTCTGTTAATTGTCAAACTGTTTTTAGAGTAAATCTTTCAAAATTAGATATGACTCAAAGCTGTAACTATTCAATAATCCTCAACAACTAAAGTAACATGTGTATGTTATATGACATGCATGGGTATTGAAATAATTTGTAATTGCTTCTCCAGGTCTTGTTATGCCAAAAGCAATAAAACCACATACTTGCAGTGCTAGTTGGGCCTGTATAGACTTCAGTGGTTCCAGTAGGAAATGCAGAAGCTAGATAAGAAAATGGGTTAATGTGAGAAGAAGGCTAGGCTAAACAAATGAAAATGTTCATAATGCAGTCATTTGTATAAGGGAAGGAAGATGTTGGTTACATCAGGTTGCTAGGTTTTTTTTATTTACACATTTGTTATGATATAAATGGAACAAATCTCGAGTTATGAGGCAATGTTCTAACTACTGAATTCCATTCCCACAAAACAGGGATACTTTGGTAATTGCTGTAAAAGTGTAACGTTATATAAACATTTTTTATGGTTTGATCCTTTTACTAAAAGAATACATTTTCTGGTGAAATGAAAATGCTAAATATTTCTTCAAGAGGTCAATCATTTTAGAAACTACGGTTGCAAATTTACAATCATTACAAAATGTTCTAAAAAATCAAATTTCATAAATGAAACAAAACGCATGAGCTGTTTGGAGCTACTAGTAATCCAAAATGTGTAAAGTGTGTCAAAATATGCTTGCTAGATTTCTTTTTCACTATAAATCTCGTAGACAAAAAATGAATCAATCTGACAGTCATGTCACAATATTCTCTCATTTCAATTCCATTATCATGCAAAAAGACCAATTTTATGTTTATGGTCATGATAATGTAACTAAGAGGATAATATATTTCAGAATGTAATAATTTAAGAAAAGGAACACAATTTTTGCAGGACGAGATTGCTATCCTTCATTTAAGGAAGGACTGTTATGAGTCAGAGACGCCGTAAATTCGCTTCAAAAATGGATATGATCATTTTTTCATTTGATCTAGCAATACTTTAAAATTAGTTAAATTATAGGATGTTATGCATATAATGGCTAGCTAGTTTAGAGTATGTTGTTTATTTCGTTCCTCTCATAGCCTCCATAAATCTGTGAAACACACACTTGTAGTAACATTTACACATGAATATACTTCTGTGGTGGTATGTGGGTAGGCTGTTAGGGCAGAAAGTTTGAAATTAAAATATGATTAAATTAAGAAAATCCAATTTAACATTGTACAATACCTTAAGTAAAGGAAAGAAGACTTTGGCAAAATCATAACGCTAAATTACATTTTGTATGGTCGATGGACATTCTTTTCACTATGTGCAGTATAGCCAATCACTTCTCCGCAGTAAGGACAATTTCACACTTGAGAAAATGAGAATACAATTAAGAATACATTATTTGCCTATATTTATTGTGTAAATACCAGAAATGTTATTCACCAAAATCGGGTTGCTAAACTCCTCCAATGGTTGAAGTGTCTTCTGGTGATAAATATGAAAAATCATAGCAATTGTAAAACACTTTAACAGGAAAATTGACTTAACCATTCAAGAACATCTTACTAACTGTTGCTAATTCTCTTTGAAATGGTGATGACTATATTCACATATTTCTTATGTGAACATACTTCAGGGTGCTGGACTGGATTCAGATTTTTTTCCTTTAGACTAGTTCACATCACCACAAAGTGCTGTGCGGCATTATTCTTAGAGTTTTGTGACCCCACCAGAATAGACCTCAGAGGCACATAAAATGTACCATAATATCAGTGAGATTAGTTCTGGCCTGGTATTCTATACCCACATAAAGGCTTGCAAAGCAGATGGCAAAGAACAGGAGTAGTTATGAAAAATAATTAAGAAAATGCTGTCCCCAAACAGGAAGGAACGAAGGTGATAAGGAATTTGTTGAATTCGTTATAACTATGGGAAAGAATATTACTCAGTTAAGCAAATTGCAAATGTAATTGGTATTGATTCCCACAGAATCCTTCTATGACCTGATAACCTCAAGATTCTCAAGGATGATGATCTACCTTAATATTAATCCAGGATACCAGGATACTTTAAATGTGCATTTTAAATTTTTGGCAATTCTGCATTACAAAAACATTTACGGTAGCATGTTTCTAGCACTAGAGGGAAGCAGTCGGGAGTTTTGGCAGCTCTCACCGACCTCCTTGACTCTCACACAGAGGTTTCTAATGCTATAGTCGCGGGTGATTTTAACTCCACCTTTGAGCCCCTTCTAAATGAGAGACCGCTGACTGAAGAAGAGGATTTGAGGTGGGGCATTCCAAAGTTGGCGCTCGATCCCATAAAAAGATGGACAGAAGTGGCCATCCAAATAAATTCTATTTGCATGGAAAAGGGACTACGGGCCACAAATGGACGTGCCCCATCTGATAGGTTGGGAGCAAACACCTTTAACAATGGGTATTGCACTAGCAGAATTGATTATGTTTTAATTAGTTTGACACTATGGCATTCCCTCCGAGACATGGCTGTTAAAGATAGGATCGAAAGTGACCATAACCCCCTATGTGTGTCACTGGAATTAACATCGCAAAAGGCACTAACTCGAGTAGGTAAGGATTACTCCACACACAACGTAGTTCCAACTAACGACATGAGACGCCTCAAATGGGCGAAGATTGTGGAGATGTCTGAGCAGCTTGCTTGTATTAATTGGGATGTGGACTGTGTCATAAGTGAGCTCGAAGACAGTGTAGCGAACGTCAGGGCCCATGAACAGATAACTTGTATACATAACACATTTTTTGCACACCTTCTTACCTATTTCATTAAGCAGGGCAGACCATGCAAGGCCGTAAACCGAAAATCCGGACATTGGTTTAATAAAGACTGTAGAACATCACGCGCAGCGTTAGTGTCTGCTGTTAAAGCAGGCGATTCAGTAGAAGTTAGAGCAGCCAGGCACACCTATAGGAGCACCCAAATAAAGGCAAAGAAAGCATGGGACCACAGCAGATGGCTGGAGCTAAGAGAGGCTTGTACCACGAATAACTCCAAACACTTCTGGAATGTAATTAAATGGGGCGGAGGTGGACAGGCAGAACAGCCCCAAAATCATGTTTCCCAGGAGGACTGGGTTAACCATTTCAAACCCCAATATGCTCTAAGCACAGAAGAAGAATGTTCCATCACCTACTTATTCTATCAGGACGAGGCCTTTAGCAGGGGCGACGTAGAAGCCGCACTTAGATCCATAATGGTAGGGAAAGCACCCGGCCCAGTCGGCATCCCCGGGGACATATTTTTATCTGACAAGGAAAGGTGGTGCCGGTACATCTTACTATTGACGAATGCCATTGCCCAGGGTGCACCGGTCCCGGACTCCTGGAAAGGAGCTGAAATAATACCGGTTTTTAAAAAAAGGGACAAATCACTTCCAGGAAACTACAGGCCCATTAGTCTAATTGACACCATGCAGAAGGTAACGGGTAGACTCGTGCTCAATAAGGTACAAGAATGGATTGAGGAATGTAACATTCTATCCCCATTGCAAGCAGGGTTCCGGGCCTTCACAAGTACCATCGACCAGGTGTTTCGGTTTGTTTTGCTTCATTGGAAGGTTGTGTCCCTGGGCAAGGGAAGTCTATATGCCGCTTTTGTAGATTTAAGATCAGCGTTTGACCTTGTCCCTCGTGCAAAACTTTTGGCGACACCGCAAGAAATGGGAATGCCTACTGAATTATTGACCCTCATTATCAGACTGCACGATAATAATAGTGCTAGGATTCGATGGGGCTCGCAAGATGAGGTTACCAGTCCCTTTCCAGTTGAAAAAGGTGTACGCCAAGGCTGTGTACTGGCCCCAACATTATTTTCCTTATATATTAATGGAATAACAAATTGCATGGGGGCCACTCCTACAGACGCACCACTACTAGCGGGCGAAAGAATACCCATATTGATGTTCGCAGACGACACGTTGATCATTTCCAAGACTCCCAGTGGTCTCCAAAAAGCACTGGTAATTTTTGAGGAGTTCTGTACAAACCGAGGCTTGGAGGTCAACGTGTCGAAAACCAAATGAATGGTTTTTAATCCACATAGGACCTTCAAGGGGGGCATTCGTATGAACGATCGCTTGCTAGAGGAGGTCAAGCAGTTTACCTACTTAGAGGTCAATATCCAAGACAACCTTAAATGGGGCCACCAAATTGACTTGGCATCCCTAAAACACCGCCAACTGGCGGGGGTGCTGCATAAGGAGCATCAAACCTCTTTTTTTAAGCCAATTAGCCCGGCTCTTGAAATCTACAGCATGAAAGTAGTCAGCTCTGCCCTGTATGGCTCAGAACTTTGGGGCTGTGAGAACCTGTCTAAGCTTATTGTCTCAGAGAAAAGGTTCATGAAGAAAATAACCAGTTTACCTCAGAGTACCCCACGTGTCCCTTACTGTATGATCTGGGAAGAAAAGCGATCATAGACGTAGCTAAACTGCGACCCCTTTTATATTGGCGGAGATTGTGGACAACCCCAGAACTGGCAGCTTATGTGGCTGGCTTCCAGGACATAATAAGGGCAGACACCTTCCATCAAATTAAATGGTTGAAGGAGGTTAGAGAGTCCCTGCTAAGTATAGGTATGCAATCCCTGTGGGAGGACCCATCAAATTCTATTTTTCCGTCCAAAAAGATTCTGAAAGATAAATATTGGGAATTGATACAGTTTAACACGCTTAGAAATAGTGAGACGTCCACCTTAACTGGAGCTTTCCTGCAAAACAAACTAATTCCTAAATTTGAAGAATACTGGGACTTAATCACAAAACCGCTCGATCGGAAGCTGTATTTTCAGTTTAGGGTAGGCTCATTACCAGTTAAAGGTTTTACATCTAGATGGGCCAAAACCAGTGATAACTTGTGCCCAGTATGCCAGTCCAGTAAAGAATCTGTGACCCACTTACTGTTTGCCTGCACTGGTTATGTCGGTGCACGTCGTGCTTGGTTAGCACCAATCTGCAAACGTTTAGGAACAAAAAGAGCTAGTGAAGCAGATACATCAACTACGTCAGCCATAGCGATGGCAAAATACTTGGGTTGGTCATGGGCAATAAGATCATGCTCACTTCGCCAAGTACAGGGTCAATGTAGATAGTGCCTTCAAGAACTAAATTTACAAAATCATGGCCAAGTGACGTAGTTAATGTGTTCGCTTGTGGACCTGCACTATGTAATTGCCTAATGCAGTTAGCGTCTTCAAGAACCAAAATCAGAAAACTATGTACAAGTGACGTGGATAAGGGGTTCGCTCAATTGCCTGCCTTATTTAATTGCCTCCAGAACACTGTAATTTGTATTGTTTTTAATCAAAAATAGTTTTTAATAGAAGATTTTCTATATGGGTTTTAAAATGTTACTTTTAAACATTTTTAAGACGTATTTGCTTAATCTTAATTTTATTTGGTTTCTTTTAAATCCAAGTTGGTGCTGTATGTAATTGTCTTTTTACCTATTTATGGATTTGTATGTGCTTTTATGAGTAATCATGTCGAATAAAGCTGACTTGGATTGGATTGGAAGGAACGAAGGTGATAAGGAATCTGTTGAATTCGTTATAACTATGGGAAAGAATATTACTACAGTTTAGCAAATTGCGAATGTAATTGATATTGATTCCCACAGAATCCTTCTAAATGGTAAACGTAACCGGTGTGGGAGGTATGATTCCAAGCACTGGAACGGGCCTCCGTTAGGCTCTCGGTGCTCCTTGTACCAATCTTTTAGAGCCGAACAGCACAACATGGCTGCTGCCGACCAGAGACACGATTCTGCCCTCCTGCTGCTTAGTCAAGCTCGAGCAGGGGAAGGCAGAACAGTAGGTATCCTGACACAGGGAGGTGTGACCACCTCCCAGACAGGATTTAGTGTATTGGGCCGGTTGGGTGTGCTTGCCAGCACCACTCAGTCTGCATGAGGGGCACATTTGTTGCCTCATTGCATAGTCCAGTTCAAACCAGCTCTGGGAGCCGTTGGCTCCAGCTCTGGCGAGAAACTGGACAAACGACATGGGAGTATCCTCCCCACTGTCCAAACCCTCCACTGGGAGGGCCCCCTGAATCGTCCCAACCCTTTCCTTAGGGTACTTAAGGGCTTACCAGGGTGTAGGTCCCTAGATTGATCATGGGACACAATTCAATTCAGACACTAGTTCAACTTCTACCATCTGGGCATTCTGGACTTTGCTTGACTTCATTTGGGCTCGACTTCGTCTCCCTTCCAGTCTGCTGCATCATCTGTGCACCATACAGGAACCTTCCAAGGCCTGTGGTCATCCAAGACACCTGAAGGAATCTCCCTTGGAGTGAAGGAGTCCCTTCGCTGCATCGTTTTTCAGGGGGCATCTCTTAGATGCCCTCTGTGTCCATTTTTCATTAAATCCCACACTGGCATCAGTCTGGGTTTAATGAGCTGATCATGAGCTCCCACAGACTCTGAAAGGCTCAGCAAAACAGGTGGTAGTTCTCAATAGCTCTCGAGGCCTGCCCTGCCCTGCCCTCTTACCCAGTTTGAGGCCATTATCCCTCGTAGGAGCTGCAGATGCCGAACCCGTGCACCGCGTTGACTTGCTGTTGCAAATGCTTGCTGGCTTCCTTCCACCAAGATCTTCGGACTCTAAGTAGACCCAACCTCAAGCAACTCCAGTGACTAGAATCTTCATCCACACCACATTGTCTGCACCGTGGCCTTCATCTTTTGGTGAGCTGCTCGATGTCCTCTTGCGATTCCAGTGCCTTCGGCCTGTGGGTCCTATTGAGGGTCACCTTTGTTTCTTTTGGGCACCCCTGATTGCTCGGGGCCTGCCCTGACTCCCCTGCTTGTGTTGAGTCCCCTGGACCTTTCTGGTCCCGACATTGCACCTTCTTCGATATCCACATTGTTTGCAGTTGCCAAGGCTGGTTGGTGCTCCCGAAAGACACCAACCGATCAAAACTCACCTGGTCCTCACAGCTGCAGAGTCAAGATTACTGTCAACTCTCCTGCAACTCCTGACATCGGTGGGCATTCGTCTTCCAGGTCTCCGGGTCTAGCACCTGAGTGACATAGACTCTGTCCCCTCTGCTTGCAGGTACTCTTCAACTTGAATCCACCTTCGGATTCCACTGGACACTTTCTCCTTCTCCTGCAGCGGCACTTTCCTAAAGTCCTCCATTGGGTTCGACAGCAGTTTCCGACACCACTTCACACCTATGCACCCAGCTTCCCTGCTGTAAGTAACGTGGATACTAGGGTATCCACGGGTGAGGTGGCGCACTAACCTTCTGTCTTCCATGGGGTTTCTTCAGTGTCTACCTGGGAAGGGTCCTTAATGTTTAAAACTGCAACCGTGACTTACACATTGACCTGTATGGAGAAAGCAGTCGTGTTCTCACACTGCACACGATCTCCGTGGGGTTGCTAGTCACCCACCTTGGGTGGTTCCTTGGGACCCGGACATTCTATGTCTTCTGGGCATTGTCCTGACACAAGTCGTGGTTCTTATACCACTTTCTTTGTATGTGGTTTGGTCCCTCCCTGGGGTCCACTGTGTATTCTGTGCTATTTACGTGATTTCTATGCAAAGTATTGTGTGCATTGTGCATATTTCAGGGTAGGAGATATCTGTATGTGTTAGTGAGTAATATATAATAAATACATATTTTTATACATACATTGTGTGGTTCTTTTTCACTTAATCTATACCTATAAGATTGCATTCTGGTAAAGCAAGCTGCTTTACACTCCTTCTGGACTAAGCCTGAAGGCTGCTCTCTAAGACCTCCTAAATCACCATAAGGGTTGTCTGGACTGGTGCAGAGTGTCCACTTACATAAGTGTACATCATATACCAGGCCAACCTCTCACACCTTACATAAAGGAAAGAAGACTTTGGCAAAATCCTAACACTATATTACATTTTGTATGGTCTATGGACATTTTTTCCACTATGTGCAGTATAGCCAATCACTTCTCCACAGTAAGGAACATTTCACATTTGGGGAATTGAGAATACAATTAAGAATACATTATTTTCAGAGGGCGTGGCCAACAGCCGGAGAAGATGGCCGCACACAAGCGCGGCTCCGGCCCCGAACATCTTCCCTCTGCAAACATCCTGTAATTCATCTGGCTGCACAAGACGTGCATTAGGCGGCGACCGGGCGGAGAGCCTGGGAAAGCAGCGCTGTGTGCCAAAACTCAGATTTTACAGCTGCTGGAAGCCCGTGAGGTCGCGGGCCAACGGAGCCCAGAAGCCGCGGTGAAAATTAGGCATGGGCCTGGCCGCTAGGCGGTGAAATCAGCTGTACGTTACGGGCGCGCCCGCAATCATATCTGCAGACACCATCTATCAGAGGCGGAGGTCGGCAGCACGAATGAGAACATAGCTGAGGGGGGGAGGAGTACAAACAAGGGGAAGCACGCCCAGAAAGCCCCAGCAAGTAAGTCCCCCAGAGGCGGCGGCGTGCCCAGCAAGGGGACTGAGGTATGGCGCACTAGACCACTGGCACGATAGACATTGAAACGGATTGAGACCCCCGGCCGGATTCATTATAGAAGTGAGGAGTACCCACTGACCCCCGGAGACGACGGTGGTGCAGCCTGAGGCTGTGAGTCACTGTGAATACACTGGAGGTGCGTGAGGGCCGCAGAGAGTGCAGGTGGCGTGGGTGCCTGAGTGGTTTACAGACTCCTAAACATCGAGTACAGAGGCACAGAACTTTAGCTACGACCGCACTGAGTGACCCACCAACGCAACGTACTCTTCCCAGCAGAAGCGCTTGGGGTACCATGGTTCCGCAGAGGGTGAAAGCTGACAGGCCATGTGGGAACTTCCCCGGTAGGCGGAAGTGAATACCCGGACGCGAAGAGCCTGTGGCCATGTGTGTGACAATGGCGTCCAGCAATGGAGGCCGTGGTTCGCATCAGCCTAAAATTGACAAATCGCATGGCAGAAAACACAGTAGGGAGGGCCGTCGGGTCCTAGTGCGGAACTAGAGGATCAGCAAAATCCATCGGAGCGAGAGTCACCCATGCTACACGACGTAATGGAGGCGATCACTGGTGTGCGCACCTCCTTGGAGCGCTGCATAGACTCCGTCTCCACGGATAAATTCCTGCTCCGGGCGGACCGTAAGAAAATGGACTCTAGGGTCAAAGAGTTGGAGGATGTTACTCGAGATCTGGCTGCAGACACGTCAACCCTCAAGAAGCAAGTCTCTGATCTACAAATGCGCACAGAATCCTTGACAGCGCAACTGGATGACTATGAGGGCAGGTCGAGACGTAACAACATCCGCAATATAGGTGTGCCAGAGAGGGCCGAGGGACCAGCAACTGACCTATTTATAGAGTATCTGGTAATAAAGCACCTACAGCCCAAAAACCTCTCCAACTACTTCTCCATAGAGAGAGCACACCGCGTACCGGGGGGCAGGCCTGAACCAGTGCCCCCCCAACCCATTTTAGCCCGAGTGTTTAATTTTAGGGACCGGGACATCATTCTCCAAACCGCACGTGGTGCTCCACCCCTCAAGTACGAAAACAGCACAATACCATTTTTTCCGGACTTCACCGCCAAGGTACAGAGGCAACGACGCTCCTTCCTGAAAGTCAAAAAAGCCCTTAAAGAGAGAGAAATTAAGTATGCCATGCTGTTTCCGGCAAAACTCCAAGTAGAGGCGGAGGGCAAAAGCTGGTTTTTCACCAAGCCAAGTGACGTGTGAGATTGGATCGATGGATGGCGGAGAGTGGGTGATCGAGGGAATCCGGACCGGGAAGAGTGACGAGCAGGGAAAACACAGATGAGACCAGACTCTACCCAGGGAGATAAAGACCAGCGCACTGCGGGAGGCTCGTGATTTGTCTGGGAACAGTCCAGTGGATAACTGATGTGGGGGCACCTCTTGAGACTTGGGAGAAATGGACAGCTTCTCTAAGTGCCTCAAAAACTGAACTGAGAAAGACTAACGTAAACCGCTAGGGGACTAGAGACCTGTAACAATGGCCAGCGACACGAGGAGTGGCTGAGTATGAACTAAATGTATATATGTGTCTCCTGTTGCACACTGTATGATCGAAAAGGAGGGTGGAGGAGGGGGGAGGTTTGGCTCACGACTCCTCTAACTTAGGGATGGGAGGGCGATGGCCACTCTACGCAGTTGGGGAGGCGGGCCTACAGACTCCGTCATGCACGGAGGGGGGAGTTGTTGGTGTTGGGAGGGGGGTTGTAAAACTGTTTGTTATATGGTTTATGCACAGCACTGAAATACATCACAGTAGTTACCTCCAGGGCAGGATAAAAAACAACCAACCCTAGACAAACGGGGGTCTGAGGAAAAAGGGTGTCACAATCGGGTTTCTGATCAGCTATTGCAGGGTGGGTAGAAATAAGTACGCAAACCAGAAGAGTCCCACAAAGAGAGATTTTTGCCACACTATTTCCTGAACACACACCACCATGGCTAACAATGCGGGAAGAGACCTGAAATTCCTCACATGGAGTGTGAATGAGCTAGGGGACAAACTCAAACGGGGTATAGTCCTCCAGTATTTAAAACGCCAAGCGCCCGACATAGCCCTATTGCAAGAGACTCATTTAATCGTTAATACCTGCAAAGCCCTGAATTGATGGAGTTATCAGCTCATAGCGCACGCAGGATTCACTCCTAGTTCCCGAGGGACGGGCATTCTTATTGGTAAGAACTGCCCATTCATGGTCACTAAAACATGGGCCGACGGACAGGGTAGGTTCGTAGCTGCGACTGCTTCGTGGGAAGGGAAACCCCTGAGCGTAATGTCAATATACGCTCCGCCTGCATTGCAGCAATCCACATTGACCAACGTCAGCAAAGTCATCTTAGACATCCCTGTGGGCACTCTAGTAATTGGAGGCGACTTTAACCTAACGCTGAATGGAATGATCGATCGACAACCCCCACGACCAGATCCTAGTACAGGGTCAAAAATGGCAGATTTCCTCTCGGCTCTTGGCCTGGTCGATATCTGGAGACAGCTTAATCCCGCAGCCCGCCAATTAAACTTCCATTCGAGAGCACACAACAGTCAGTCCCATATAGATTATTTACTTACACACACTTCATCGAAGCCAGGTGCTTGGCAGGGGGTATCTCTGATCACTCTCCAGTACTGGCCAGGACGGTAGTAGACTCTCAACCCAAATGCACAACCCTCACAATGAATCCGTGGTCATTAAAAATCCCACACATAAAGGCAGCACTACTAAAAGATATTGACCTATATTTCAGTGAGAATGTTGGCTCAGTGACATCGCCTCAGTCTATCTGGGGTGCATTTGGGGCCATTCTAAAAGGCAGAGCTCTCGGTCTAATGGTGGGGCATAAAAAAGAACTAACAAGGAGAATAGAACAACTCGAGGGAGACATTTTAGAGACCGAGAAGAAACTAAACCATACAAGCGACGACTTACTCAAACAAACTCTAGATGCCAAAAGACAAGATTACAGACAGCTTCTCACAGAGGCTGCAAAGTCCAGACAAAATACAGTATACCATAAGATATATGAGCATGGGGAGCGGACGGGTACATTATTGGCATGGCTTGAGAAAAGGGAGCAAGCGCAAAGATGGGTCCACCGATTGAGAGGGGACAGGGGAGAGGATATAACTGACCCCCAGGAGATAGCTGACAAGTTTGCCACCCATTTTGAAGCAATCTATAGGTCTGCAGCTACAGCCACTGCTCCTGACACCCGAGACCTCTTAGCCACTATCCAAGTCACCGGCCTTTCTCTCGAACAGTGAGAATCCCTTGAAGGAGACCTAACAGAGGAAGAATTACAGACCGCAATCTGAGATATACGCTCGGGGAAAGCCATGGGACCCAATGGGCTCCCAATCGAGCTCTTTAAATTAACGACCTCTAAGTTAACTCCCCTCCTTAGGGAGATGTATCTAGATAGCTATCAAAAATATCTCCTGCCAGATGAGATTCGACTAGCTACAATCGTAGTCATACACAAGCAGGGTAAGCCAACAGCAGACTGTAGTGCATACAGACCCATCTCGCTCCTTACGGCAGAGGCTAAAATCCTTGCTAAGGCTTTAGCGAATAGACTTATCCCCTTAATCACAAACTTGATACACCCCGATCAATCAGGCTTAAAGCCGGGCCGCAACACTGTCTTAAAGCTCCGTCGGCTTCATGGGGTGCTGAGAAGGGTCGATGCGATACAGGAGGAAGCTGCCCTGCTGTCTCTCAATGCTAAGATGGCTTTTGACACTATTGAATGGCTGTTCCTGTTTGCTGTGCTGGAGCAAATGGGTTTCGGACCCAACTTCATAAAATGAACTCAGCTTCTATATACGGATACCAAGGCACAAATAGTGGTTAACGGCCACACGTCCCGCTAGATCCAAATGACTAGGGGAACGAGACAGGGATGTCCCCTGTCGCCATTAATTTTTGCGCTGGTGCTGGAACCGCTAGCGGTATGGGTGAGGGGTGACCCCTTGATACGGGGACTTAAATTTATGGAACATCACGAGGACAAACTTTCCCTATACGCGGATGACATACTATTATACATTGCATCCCCGACATCGTCAATTCATCGTATCCTTCATATATTCCATATCTTCGGCAGCCACTCTGGCTACACTATTAACTGGGCCAAATCCCTCTTATTTCTGATTCACGGCCCCAGGCCAAAACTGCCGAGAGACTACGATATCCCGGTGGCAACGTAAGGTTTCCATTATTTGGGAATATATGTGACCCCTGTTCAAACGCTATTCCACAACACTAACCTACAGGGCCCATTGACCCGCTTGTGCACTGATGTTCGACATTGGCAAGCCCTCCCCCTGACCCTCCTGGAATGAGCAGCCCTATATAAGATGCTGGGCTTGCCTCGCTTTTTATATGCACTGCAAAATACCTCCTTCAAAATCCCAGATTCATACTTTTCAAGTATTGAGAGTGCAGTGCGGACCCTACTGTGGGTCAGGAGGGCACCACGTATCGCACTACAGAAACTGACCCGGGGATGGTGTGACGGCGGGATCGCTCTACCTGACCTAAAGCTATACTATTGGGCATCTCAACTGACAGTAATTAATCGATGGATTCATGGTCCACAACTGGAGCCAAGCCTTCAGACGGACAAGTGGCTGATGGGACAAGGTGGATATCGCAGAGCCCTCTATACAAACCCGAATCGCCTACACCTCACTGGCCCAACAGCCCGCACTATAGAAATCTGGCACCTGGTCACCAAAAAGTTGGGATGGCACATGAAAATTACACAGGTCACCCCACTCTGGGAGCCTGAGTGGCAAGGCAGGCTGAGCAAGTGCCCCGGGTTTGATAAATGGGATCTAATTGGCATCTCAGCAGTGGGGGACATGTGGAACAAAAAGGGCCTGATCGCATTTGCAGATCTGCAGAAAGAATTTCAATTGGTGAAGTCCGAAACCTTTAGATACTTACAGATTAGTCACGCCCTCAGGGCTGCAATACTAGATGGGGAGCCTCTCCCGGAGGCATCCCCTTTAGAAGATAGGTTGCTATTGCATCCTATGCCTAAGAAAGCCATATCTCTCACATATAAAAAATTGATTAATATTCGACCTGATAAGTTGACACGCCTTAGGCAGCAATGGGAGGCAGAGGAGGGAGTCATAGAGGATGAAGACTGGCGAGACACATTAGCCTCCCCCGGGAAATCGCCATCCCTATGAGACTGAGACTGGTCCAACTCAAAACCCTACATAGAGTTTACTTTGCAGCGAGAACCCTGGTTAAGATGGGAAGGAGGACGAACACGCACTGCCTCCGGCAATGTTCCCAGGAGGGAATCTTCTTTCACACGTTGTGGGAATGTCCGGTCATTCAAACCTATTGGGCCACGGTTACAACCAAAATGGAAGCTGTGGGGGGGGGGGGGGGAAAGCTTAACACCTCCTTGAAACTCTGCTTGTTAAATATATGGGAAGCTACCGACCTAACTCATAACGAGCAATCCTGGGCCTCATTGGGGTGCGCCCTTGCCAAACGGAACATAGCACAAAAATGGGGAGTCGAGGAAATACCATCAACTAGTAGATGGGAGGCCGACATGGACAGGGCCATGATAGCAGAGAAATACGTCTTTAAATTCAGGGGGTGTCCGAAAAAATGGGATCGTAAGTGGGCGGCCTGGAACACATATCGGGGTGAGATATGCCTGTTCCCCACGGTCGAGCTGCGCAGGAGGGAGGGGGGCGAGAGATCCACTACATGCAGAGGGAGAGATATGATAATGTTGGAACTGCTCTGGATTGCACCACTACCTGTAATGAATATCTGTGATGTACTTGATCTCTATCTGACTGCTGATTCTATTGCTGAGCTCTTTGTTGCTTTGTTAAATAAAAAACGTTTAAAAAAAAAAGAATACATTATTTTCCTATATTTATTATGTAAATACCAGATATGTTATTCATCATAATCAGGCTGCTAAACTCCTCCAATGGTTGAACTGTCTTCTGGTGACAACTATGAAAATTCATAGCAATTGTACAACACTGTAACGGGCTATTGACTTCAACCATTGAAGAACATGTTACTAACCGTTGGTAATCTTCTTTGAAATGGTGATGAATGTATTCACATACTTCCTATGTGAACATACGTAATGGTTCTACACTGGATTATGATTTATTTCCAGTAGTGTCATGTCACCATCACTACAAAGTGCTGTGCGGCATTATACTTAGTTTTTTGTGACCTCACCAGAATAGACCTCAGAGGCACATAAAATAAACCATAATATCAGTGACATTAGTTCTGGCCTGGTATTCCATACCCCATAAGGGCTTGGAATGCAGATGGCAAAGAGCAGGAGAGTTTATGAAAAATAATTAAGAAAATGCTGTCCCCAAGCAGGTAGGGACGAAGGTGATAAGGAATCTTTTGAAGTCATTATAGCTCTGAGATGTTACTAAAGTTAAGCAAATTGCAAATCTAATTGATATTGATTCCCACAGAATCCTTGTATGCTCTGATAACCTCAAATTTCTCAAGGATGATGATCTACCTGAATATCAATCCAGCATACCAGGATACTTTAAATGCAGCATTTTAAATAAGAAAAAATGCAAAATGGCATCAAAATATGTTATGGTTTAAATTTCATGTACTCAAAATGAAACAATTTTACAATGGTATATTAAGTTATTTCCCTTCTCCAATAACAAATCCATTTAACATTAGTGCTAATGAGATTTCAAATCATTCATCACTTAGAAATTTCTGTATGACATTCAAACCTATTTTAGTTGGAATATTTCTTTGCTTGTATGCATGCCATAAAACAAGAAACACATAATCCAGTATTAGCCGGATTGTACAGGATTGAGTAAGTCCAGTAGGAGGTTTAGTTGGTGTATGTAATTATTGATTATGAGAATATGGCAAAGAACAAAAACATTAAAGTTCAATTCTTTAAATAAAGGAAAAAGGATTTAGGCATAATAAGGTGGCCACATTTAATTTGAGATAAAACTCTACTGTCCCAAAAACTTAATATGAAATTACCATATTCTAACCATCCATTTACTTTCCTCAAAGTAAGGCAATTTTTACAATTGGAATAGAGATTATGCAATTAAGAAGTAACAATGTTCATAGGCTTATCATACAAACAAAGCAATGCAACCATTGGCAAAATCAGGTCTATAGTCTGCAAATCTTCATAATAGTTTTAGAGTCAATTATTCAGAATTAGTAGCAGCACAAATCTTTTGGTCCAACTAATCAATAATCTTAAATAATTAAAATAACACATTTATTTGTTATCTGACATGCATGGGTATTGAAATAGATTGTAATTTATTGTCCACTTTTTGTTATATTATAAGCAATAGACAAACATACTTGCAGTACTAGTTGGGCCAGTAGAGACTTCAGTGGTTCCAGTAAGAAGTTTAGCTGCTAGATAAGAAAATCAGCTACAGTGAGGAAAAAGATGTTGCCAAATTTTGGTTGCTAAAGCTGATTTTACTTAGAAATTTCCTACTGTGCACATGGAACAACACTTTTCAATAATGAGGGAATGTTCTAACTACTTAATTCTCTTCTACAAAAATAAGGACAATTTCAGAATTGCTATAATAAAAATGTAACTTAAAATAAACTTGTTTTATGGTTTAATAATTTAAACAAAAAAATACAATCTTTGGCAAAATGAAGTTGCTAAACACTTAAAAAGGTCAATCATTTTGGAAAGCACAGTGCAGTACAAAGACATTACAAAATGTTCTAAATAATAAAGTTAAAAAACTAAAAAAGCACATCAACACAATGGTGCTGATCGCAATTTAAAATGACTAAGGACTTTGAGGCTTGTTTCTTGATACATAGCTATGTTATCATATGCTGTTTGTTTCCCTACTTGTAGTGGTACTATATATGATTGAAACACACCTTTAATGACAGTAAGGCTTCTATTGGATTAAATGGATATCTTAGGATTTAAAGTTCCTATATTAAAGGAAGCATTGTAATCAAAATATAAATGTGAAGATTATATTTTCATAGTTTTAAAGAATTTAAAGTGTGCCAAGAAATGCCTGCGGAATTTCATTCAAGCTAGAAATCTACTGCACCAACAACGGACCAAGCTGGCAGTCATGTCACAAATTTCAAACTTTTAATTTACGCAATATGTAAGAAAGAACAATTTTGTGTTTGTGGTAATGAGGTAGTAACTAATAGGTTAATAAATTTTATGATTAAATAATGTAAGTACAGCAACACAATATTTTGCGTAAGAGGGTTCGTACCCTTCTTTTTAGGTTCAGTTGTTCCTGTGCCAGAAATGCTAGAAATTCAATTTAATGGCACAATGTTCTAACCAATAAACTCACTTGAACAACGGAAATGACACTTTTGCACTTCCTAGGACCACTTAAAAATAAGGCAAGTTGTAGGACATTGTATAATCTGTCTATTTTAGATTATGTTGCTTGTTTCCCACCTTTAGCAGTTATCATATATCAATAGAGCACAGACTTGCAGTATTAGTTACGCCTGTATACACTTCAATGGATCAAGCAGGTGGTTTAGTTGCTAGGTCAGACGTAATGAAGTGAAAATATGACTACACTAAGCAAATACAATTTAACATTGTATAATCCCTTAAATAATTAAAAAAGACATTGGCATAATCATAAAGCTATGTTTAATTTTTTAAATCTTTGGAAAATCATTCAACTGTCTTTAGTATAGCCAATCTCTGCTCCAAAGCAAGGCCAATTTCACATTTTGAGTAAAGGATTCATGATTTTCATAAATTAATCATGTAAAAGACTAAACATCTTGTTTGCTAAAACTAGGTTGCTAAGCTCCTAAGTTCATTGAAGTGTCTTTTGGTGACATATGTGAAAATTCAAGGCAATGTCTCAGCATTGTAATGTGTAAATTCACTTCAACCTTCCAAAAACATGTTGCCATGTGTTGGTAACATTATTTATTATGGCATTGACTGTATCCACACATTTCTTAGGCGAACGAACTTCCTGGCGCTAGACGGCATTCAGAGTTTTTCCTGCAGCATCATATCACCTGCACCACATGGTGCTGTGTGACATTATACTTGGGCCTTTGCGAACCCACCAGAATAGACCTTAGATGCACATAAAAGGAACTATACGAGTCAGTGACATTAGTTCTGGCTTCATATTACATACCCTCAGAAAGGCTGAGAATGGAGATAGCAAGGCACATGACTGTATAAGAAATATAATTAACAAAATTCCACTCTCACATTGGAAGAAGGGACAGCTAAAAGCAATTTGTCGGAGTCATTATAGCTGTCAGAAAAAATATTATTAAAGTTAAGCAACTTGCTAAGCTAATTGATAAAGATTGCATTCGACTTTTTCGATAAACTGCGACCCAACCAATTCTCAAGGAGGATGAGCCACGCTATTGTTAAACCAGGATCCAGGATATTTAAAGTGCACCCATTTAAATGAAGCAAAAGACACACAAATGATGAACGGAATGCAGAACAAATCAAAACATTCACCCCCAGTCAAGAGCTCTGGATTAAATCCATCGCTCTTTTGCTCACCATGCCACCCCAGTTTAGACTCAGCCATATGCAAAACAGTCTTGACCCTGTACCTCATGGGAACAGTCCAGCCCGAACGGCTTAGCCAGGTCCTCCCTGGATGAATTCAACCCAGATCTGTGACTGGAGGTCAGTGTCTGAAAGGTTTCAGCGCTCCGTCCATCGTCTCCTTGTGTTTCCTTTGTTCACCCTAAATTGGCAGGGTATTCCCAGATGTGGGTCCCTTGCTTACTTTGCAACTGGATTCAAGCTAGCCTGGCTGATGAGGGGTGTTACCCTGAAGCCGGTCCCAGGATGCTTGTTTCTAGTCCACGGAAGACCTGGCTTGACAGTGTGGGCTGGACTGGACCCATGAGGCCCAGGTTCAAGACTGATTTCCATATAGCCGGGTCTGAACTGGGGTGGAAAAGTGAGCTAAAGAATGATAATTGATTCAACCCAGATCTGTGACTGGGGGTGAGTGTCTGAAAAGTTTCAGTGCTCCGTCCATCGTCTTCTTGTGTTTGCTTTGTTTGCCCTAAGTTGGCAGGGTATGCCCAGACGTGCGTCCCTTGCTCACTTTGCCACTGGATTCAAGGTAGTCTGGTTGATGAGGGGTGTTACCCCGAATCCAGTCCAAGGATGCTTGTTTCCATCCAGGGAAGACCTTGCTTGGCAGTTCGGGCTGGACTGTTAACATGAGGCACAGGGTCAAGACTGATTTGCATATAGCTTGGTCTGAACTGGGGTGGCGAAGTGAGATCAAGAACAATGATGGATTCAACCCCGATCTCTGACTGGGGATGAGTGTCTGAAAAGCTTCAGCGCTCCGTCCATCATCTCCTTGTGTTTGCCATTTAAATAAAGGAAAGAAATTGTTGGCAATACTGCATTACAAAAACATTTATGGTAGAATGTTCCTACATGAACATTGAAAAAAAATCACAATGATTCAATAAGCTATTCCCATTTTCCAATAAGAAATCAATTTAACATTATGTCTAATCAGATTCCAAATCAGTCAGCACATAAAACTTGCTATGTGACATTCAGGCCTGTTTAAGGTATAATCGTTGTTTGCTTCGTTTATGCCATAACCAAATGAAACAAGTACATCCAGTATTAGTTGGACAGCATAGGATTCAGGAGGCACAGTAGGAGGTTTATTTGGTAGCTGTACTTATTGTCTTTAAGGAAATTATAGCAAAAAAACGTTTTTAAAGTTCAATCACTTAAATAAGGGAAAGGCTACTAAAGAAAAATCTGTGGGCTAAATATTATGTAGATTACACTCTCCTCTTCGTAAAATTAAATGTCATATCACAATATTTTAACCAGTCATTTCTTTTCCCACAAAGGACAGTTTTCCACTTGGTATAATGAATACCATTAAGAAGTAAAGAATTTTCATAGCTTACTGGTATCAATAAAGGAATGCAATATTTGGCAAATCAAGTCTATGCTGTGCTAATTGTCAAAATGATATTTGGAGTCAACGTTTCAAACTTAGGGGCACATTACGATAACCGGCGGAAGCACTACCGCCGTGCTGTCGGAGGCAAAAACCGCTAGTTACCGTCCGCCAGCTACGGCCCCCACGCCCGCCAAATTAGGATGTGAAAAGTGAGCCAAACACCGCCCGTAAGCCTGCGACGCCGCCCGCCATCAAAGTGCGCCCGTCAACGTAGCGGCGAGAGCCAATGGAGACACACCGTCCGACGAAATGACGTACCGCCCGGCGTACAAATTACGATGCCACAACCAAACAGCCACACCGGCAAAGACACACCGCACGAGATAGCAAAGCGGAAACCCGACTGTTGAGTACGGAGACCAAAAAGGCGGCCCACCCCGAAATGAATCCTGCTCTCCAGGCTATCCCCATGCTGTACCTGATGCACCACCTAGGACTGAACGCGCTACGCCGACGCAGGTAGGCAGACACACAACAAGGGCACGCAAACACTGCACACAATGCAAGGGCGGAAGAACTGTACATGGCCCCCCCAGACACCCATGTGTGGACAGGACACATCCACCACTGTACCCACACATGTCCCACCTGCAAAAAGAAAACAACTCGCAACATCCTGGGCACTCACTACCCGGGACCAGGAAGTGATGTCCCCGTCACGGTACCGCAGCGCAGGGGCGATGATGCAGGTACACATGCGCACAACGCAAAGGCCAACGACAGCGCCACACATGGGCTGCACTCAAACACCACAGGGTCACAACTACACACCCCACACACTAGCCCCACCCTGAAGGCACATGTCACTTGTCCTTCCTGCAGCAATCATGTCCCCAACCGACAACTCACAGTTGTCAACTGGATGTCACACAAGTGTCCCGAACAGGGGAGTAATGTGATGGCAAAATAGGACACACCCTTGTGTGCAAAACATGGATGAGCACACGGCGGCTGCTACATAACAGCGCAGAATATGGACATTGTCCGCAAAAGGCACGCCAGTCTCATCCAAAAATACCTATTCCACCCTGCTCTCAATATCAAGCCATGCAATGTACAATTTAGAAAAACCCTGCTGCCTGAGAACAGGTGTTCACAATTACTACACCCACACAGAAGCCTCAATGTACAGCGGCAACGGAGTGTCCTCGCCCACACACGGGAGAGCAGATAGCACTGAATGGCCTTCCATTCCTACTCTGAAATCACACTGCAACAAATTCAGCAGGAGAATGGAGCCATTGTACCAACAAGAAGCCAAACATAGCCATGCAGAGTAAACCTTCCACTGGCAGATAGCGCCTAACATGAAAGAAAGATACTACGCCAAAATACAATTATACCACTCCTCCTTGTGGGTCAAATGCAAGTAATCTGCAAAGAGTCTGACACCACTGGCCTTGACCATTCATTGAAGCATGTGGGATGAGGGCCTGTGTCCTCCGCCCAAGCTAGACCCCAAGTACTGCCGCTGTACATCCATTCCAGAATTTCCAGCATCGTCGGAGGTTGCACTCTGCTGACTGCTCAGGCAGCCGGAGCACGCCATCACATCACCCTGTAGCAAAATGGCTGTGGCACAAGTGCTTCTCAACTACGCCGGACAGATGCAGCTGTACAGTGACAGCTTGCTACAGATAGTGGGCTGTGCAAATCTGGCCATGCTGAATGTAAGTTACCGCGTAACTTACCGCATTGCAATGTTCAGCTGCGTCAAACCCGTTTTATACTGTCGGAGGTGTCCGTTCCACTGGCCTGTGGATTTATGTCTCTCCAACCCGGCATGTCCAAAGGCGGACTTGGTACACTTGTTTGCACCCGTGGACGCCCACGACAGGATCTGTTCAGTGTATGGGGGCATGGCGTTTGTGACTGCAATCGGAGACACACTGCAATGGGACCAGTGTGCCTCCACACAACGTATTCTGGATTACAGTTTCATCGAATGTCATCCAACATGTCCCATCAGGCTTCTACAAGGGACAACTTACGATGAACACGTTGCTACCCACCATCCGCTTCATTGGATGTCATCCATGTCTACCACCAATGCGAGGGATGCTCTGCTGGAAGGCATCGCATACCTGACAACTTGTCAATTCATGGGTCCCCAACTTAATACCCCCATTTGAACATTGATGTTCAACACCGTACCTATGCTTGGCTTTCGCATGGAGTGGGCAGTTAGCTGTACAACAACTATACCATACAATTTGCAACAAACACCTTACCATCAACTCCACTGCCATGACATTTGACATTTTCGGGACATGCACTCTGTTCCTCACCATATCCCGTGTCTCAGCATGAACAGGGGGAGGCAGAGGTATGGGACTTGTGTACAGTAACCACATGGCCAATACTGCACGATCAACTATGCCATAATATGTATTCTGCGCACCTGAACACATGCTCCTGTCAGTGCACACTTATCTGTCTGTTGTATTACGTGAGAACTGTCACCTCACCTTTGTCTGTACTTCCGTGCCAGGACTATTGCATGGACAACAAATGCAACCCCCTACAACATGGCCCTAGTTATTGTGTCATGTTCAGTAGCCACCACATTGCAACAACTTGTGAGACGCTGCTGCATGCATGTAGGCTCATGCTCTGATGTTACCTCTGACGCAGGTGTGTTTGAGTCACTATTGTAGTAATCCTGTACCATGGAACTGAGATGTACTGTGCCTATGATGTCAACCTGTCTGGTAGGCGAAAGGAATACTGTCTGTGTCAAAGTCTAGAGCTCTTCAGTAATGAGCAAATGTACTTTAGCATAGCAAGGGCAAGGCAGTTGTAACTCTGAAGCCTTTATTCCACAATCAACAACTATTCACATCTTCCTGTTCCCCCTTTTGTATGTGTAATCATGCTTAGTATATCCTCCACATGCATTTTGCTGCTAGTAGTGTCCACTATACTGCATCACAGAGGAAGTAAGTTCAAATACATGCCTCGAAGCAAATATGTGACTCTGTATATTTTTCTCGACGACAAGTACGAATGAGAGAGGATAAGAGTGTGTGTAGTACACAAGAGTCGTGAGATGACTATGTAGTCTAGTGTTCTTGGATGTCAATGCATATGAGTCGCCGCCATAGTGGACCTAGTGAAATACCAGAGGTCGTGGGATTTGGGGTGTCAGACTCTGACGTGGCTCAACAGATCATCACACTAACACTGACGGCCTGGTCACTACAAAGCACAGTCCTTCATATGTGTACAATTACCTTCACAGTCTGACATCACACTCAACAATCAAAATAGGAGCCAACCAAGAAGCATGCTACAGCAATGCATGACAAAACACACACACGATGTCAGTGTGGGTGGGCAGGTCTGCACAGTGAGTACGAACTGCAGAAATTCACCTACATGCTTAATTAAACAAGGCACAATCTTGACAGTCACACACCCTGCAGACCCACAATGGCCAAAACATTTCAAGTAGGAGTCATCCTGAACTGCAAGGACACACCCACACACTGCACACTGTGCAACATACAATTCACACATGTGCTCACATTCACAGACCTGAACACGGATACAAACACCCACCCTGCCCCTGGGTAACACATGTGTGTAGTCGACATTGCAAAAGCACACACACACACCAAAACTACCCCAAAGTTACACCCTTCACACCACACACACCTCCCAAATGCACACATTGAAAGTAAGCCATGGGCCCAGGCTCAATGTTCATCACAAGATTAAGATACACCTACGCTGCTGGCCACACAGAAAGTAAGCTCACACATACCCGCAGACTCTGCACATGCTACCTGTCATCCTGTGTCTAGACTCACACCCTGTGCTTTGCATGCACGCAAACATGACACGTGTACATTTCCTCCTGAAATATCACCAAATACATGCAGACAATACATATCACAAAAATACATCTTCATCACACACACAAGTAGCAGAGTCTGAAAGAAGTGAAGTCCCTGTCACGTGTAAAACACATTGGAATGTGAGACCAGACATTGCAATTGTTGAGGTTCCATACACGGCATGTGCCTCACTTAACTATGCACACACAGTAACAACTGCAATCAGCAACTACACAGACACAACCGACTACAGGAACAACTGCATCCAGTCACATATTACATAGACAGGCGCCAATATTGTCTAACACCAGGGACAGTGGCCAGTACGATGTGCAGAGTAGTGATACGAGAAGCTGCTTATGCAACACTGTCATGGCAGTCACAATAGCCATTACAGCCACCACTGTGTCACAGGTAGTTGTGTGAGGGTGCCTACCATTCAAACAGGTGGGTGGGTGGCACGGGTAGGTGCACTCATGCAGTGTTGAAACACACTGTGTGGGGAGGATTCCGGAGGGGTAGATTTCCACTGTGTTGGGGATTTGGAAAGCCTACCTGTCTGGGGATGAATGTGAACTCGTGTGGGCACAACAGGCGGGCACACGATCAATGCTGCATCAGGTGTAGACGTTAGCCCTCCTCCCTCTGGGGACCTGCTGGATACTGCTGTGCGTCTGCCAGGCCCTTGCCAATGCCCTTACATCCCCTGTGCTCCAGGTGTACCCCCTACATTGTCCACCTGCACAGGCTACCCAGGGCACGGGATGGCAGTGGAGGTTGGTGGGTGGGAGGTCATGGCGCCCTTCTCCTGGTCACATCTAGCAGGCAACACATTCTCAGTGTGCAGGCAAAGTGTCCTATTGGCTTTGCGATATGTGTGAGTTGCATGACACTCATTGGCGGGGGATGGCTCAGAGGCCCGTCACCCTGAGGCCCATATCTCACTCTATGGGTCCCTTGTCTATGGCAGCGGATGTAATGACTATGCGCGCCGGGGTGGGTCTACCTTTCGTCTGGATGGTGTTTGCGGCCTGGGCCGCTAGGGCAGCTACAGCTTCTGTGTGTTGCATGTGGTGTATCCGGACTCCGGAGACTGTCGTGCATTGTCACTGTTGTCAGATGTGCCACTTTCCAGGGGGGTGGAGAAGGGGTCAGGAATGTCAGCCTGAGTTGGCCCAGTTGAAGGCCCACCTTGACTGGGGAGGACAACCATTGGACAGTCTGGTGTAGCCCACCCACGCGTACATGTATGCCCTCCATGAACTATGTCACCTGCGGCAAGGTGATGTCATGGGCAATGAAGTTATTGAGGAGAGCTGTCTGCCCCACGCAGAGATGCCGCACAAGCTCAACAGACCCAGCACTGAGGGCAGCAGGGGTCACATGTGCAGGGGCAGCTGTGCCTGGGGTGAAGGACACTCTATCCGTCATCCTTGTGCAGACACGTGTTGCACCAGTGGAAGTAGAGGGGAGGGCGGGCATTGGCCTCCGTGTGGCTGAAGAGGAGCCAGAGTCCACGTTCCCTGTGCTAGTAAACATGGATGCATCACCTCTGTCCTCAGATGATGCAGAAATTGGCGTCTCGGCCTGTGATTCATCCAGCACACGTCTGGCCCCTCCGAGGCGCTGGTCACATCTGTCTCACTCAGCTCCTGTGCAGCTGCTTCATTCGATGCCTCACCACTGTTGACCGTTCTCTGTCCCTCAGCACCCACGGGAGATGCTACATGAGAGAGAGAGGTGGCCTCACTCATTTGGCATCAATTAAACAGACATGTGCAAGGGAAGCAGCACAGAACATTCCCAAATCCACATGTTGCACGATACCTGTGCAATTGTATACAGCCACCACAATCAACACGTAATGGCTGGCGTACAGAAAATGAAGCCGCTAATAAGTGGCACATGTGTTGTGCACATAGCACAACACCCGGCCTGTGTCACCCTGCGACCACAGCCACAAATCGCTGTGTGCACACCCACTGTCCTGATGGTGGCAAGGATGAACACTACGTAATAGGCCAATGACATACCTGCATGGAGCAGAATGGGACACCACTCACACAGACTGCAACATGACAGTCCACAATGGTCATGAGCCCATGCCATCCACCTGTCGTTCGCACGAGCACAACTACTGTTGCACAGTGTGCCGGATGTGTAAGTTCCAGAAGTATGAGGTGAGGCATCGCACACATATATCCGAACGAAATCAGAGTAGGCACAGTGCCTCTAACATACATGTGAATTGCCACTCCAGCCCACTACAGGTTGTTCCTGAGGGCTACGACTCTGAATGCATTGACAATGCAGAGTACTCAAATTACATCTTGACCCTCAGGAATCGCATAGGCATGTCAGATGCACCCAGCACAGAGTACACTTACAACCCACTGCATCACACAACAAACATCACATTACCCAGAGTATGGGTAGGCTGTGGACACATGCTGCCTCTCACAGCAAAAGACACCATCCCACAATACTGTACACTTGCTTGCTGCTGATGCCCCTACAAACGTGCATCCGGCACAGGCTGTGTGACTGTCAAGATGCAGACTATTAGTGGTGAAATGCAGCGCCATGCTAACCTGACAATACGAGGGGGCATCCCCCGATTCGTCTCCGCCACGTAGTCGCTCATCCGGCAGATGACGTCACACCCTTTGTGGAATTGGCTGCACCGTCGGTTACACATACACAGAGGCATCAACTTGGATGCAATGGCTCACCACAAGGCCTTGGGCTGGAGGACTTCCAACTGCAGGGATGGTACACAAGAGGGTCAAAATATCACTCATACACTTCTCATCATCACCCAAATCCACCAATCACAGTGGCATGATGCTGACCCATCCAAAATACTCAAAGATGTGTAACAGAGCCAAGAAGTAATCGGACATGGCATAACAGCATGTGTACACCACACGTGAATGCATGCTGGTGGGAGTGTGTACACAGTACCTGTCCATCCCATTCACATGCAGGATGCCAGCTCATTGAGCAATGTGTAGTCTGCCCACATCAACTGTCCATTGTCAGGTAGACCAACACATAGATCACACAGCAACACATCCTTGTGGGTGGACTCACTGTGTCCAACACTGCGCAGCCCTCAACGTACTTGCCCTGTGAATGGCTCACCCCGCAATGGAGGTCACATTCAGTGCCACTATCTCTCACACACATCCGTATCACAAGGCCTGGAGTGTTCAATCGACAGGGCTGAGTTTGCGCATTGCCGGAGAGTTGTGAACAACAGACACATGTAACCCACTGTACAGTCAGTGTTGTTTCCTTCTAGGATTGGGCGGTCAATGTGCAGCCCAGGTCTGCTGATACTGAGAAGGCCAGCAGGGACCCAGCCAGCCATTCACACAAGCAATAACTGCCCTGAGTCCTGCATTACCAAGTGGCTGCGTCACTGGATGTCTGACATGAAAATGCCATGTACCACCACTCGGGAGGGACAAGCATGTGAAAGCGCCAGTTAGCCTACATACCCCTTCCACCTGTAGTAAGCATGGTAAACAGTGCATGTTGGAACCCCACAGGCTCTGACTCATAGTGCTGCAGATCAACGACATGTGTGTCCCCCACCTGCACTCCCACACACACTGTAGTTGTCTTACACACACAATTAGTGCAAGAAATAGCCTTGGACAGTGTGCGTGGACCTCGGAATCCAGGATCTCCAGCTCCTCACTGGTGAGTGGACCTGGCCATATCTTCAGAGTCGCCGACATCAAGGTGGACAGATGGCAGCAGCAGCAGCAGGTGTTGTTGAGGGATGCCAGGCAGCAGTCCCTGGAAGCTGTGGTAATGCCGGTCTCCCTCCCACACTCATATAGCCCCCTGGGGCTGTTTCAGTGGGTCCAAGCTGCTGCAATTGATGTACCATGTCTGCCTACTTCAAATGCACCCAATGGCCTGCTCCGAGCTGTCCTGGTACGCTTACCTCTATAGTCGAACACGCAGGATGCAACCGCGAGTGCCATTAGGCATGGTCCATGGCGGGTACAGTCCGCTGGTGCCATGTGGAATCCACAGTGTAATGTGCACCATGCTTTGGCAGGTGTGGCCTTGATTTGTGTGTGGGAGCATGTCCACACTAGACAGGGCCACTTGATGCTGTGTGCATAGGCATTGACGGACAGTGCTCAGCCTCCACATGTCTGTTGGCACATCATTAGGTACACATTAGCATGGGAGCATGGGATGTGCATATGCACACACATGCCATATTTCCCAATGTACATCTCCCACTTGGCACGTGCAACGTTACGTGTCACTTGTGATGTGTATTTGCATTCACACAGCAGTGTTGTCATGGAGTTGTCAATGTGTACACCTGTCAATGTGTGTTGGAGGTGTGATACGTACAGTGCTGTACATTGGGTGAACTAGGGACATCATTGACTGTCTCATATCCCGTTTTGCATTAGGACCCACTTGTTTGGGCCACTCAGCCTGTGTACATTGTGTTGTTGGTGTGTGCCATACTCACCCAGCCTCGGAAGCTGTGTCAGGCACAGCAGCTAGGTATATTGCAGTGGTGTTGCCGCTTCCCACATATGCATTGTGAAGTCATCATCATGCCTTTCAAGCTATTATGGCCTAAATCCCCATGTGCATGCTCATAGCAATGATTTGTGTCATTGCTATTGGTAAGGGGACATGTGTAAGGGTATTGTAGCTGTGGTGTCCCTACTTGTCAGCTGTGCTGTAATTCAATTGGTTTGTCCGTAATGTTTGTTTTGTGTATGTGTAAATGCCATGTGGCGTGTTGCATTGACATGTGTTCACTTCCATCTGTCCTAGGAGGAGACCAAACATACATCGCCCCTACCAATTGCTGGCAGACATGGAGGATGTGGAGGTAATACGGAAATTCCGTCTGGACCGACCCACCCTGCATCACCTATGTGCAATGTTGGAACCCCACCTTCGTCCTCGCAGGGTGTATCCTACAGCATTCAGCCCCACGGCTAAGGTGATGGCTGCACTGCATTTTTTCACCACCGGATCTTTCCAACACACGGTGGGCAGTGCAGGTGAGATGTCCCAGCCCATGTTCAGCATGGTGCTACGGGATGTCCTGTCAGCTATGATGCTCCAAAGAAACAGGTACTTCCGATTCCCCAGGGCTCGTGATTTGGCGGCAGTGAAGGGTGCTTTCTATGCCCTTGGACGCATCCCCCATGTTGTTGGTGCCATTGATTGCACCCATGTTGGCCTTGTTGCACCACAGGCCATGGAGCACATCTATGGGAACCGGAAACATTTCCACTCCCTGAATGTGCAAGTGGTGTGCCTGGCGGACATGATTATTACACACGTGTGTGCGAAGTTTCCCGGAACCACCCATGACTCGCACATCATGCGCCACAGCATCCTCCCGCGAATGATGACCAATCTTCAACCGGACAGTGCATGGATTGTTGGTGAGTATGCATACTCGTGTAGCATGCTGGGTGTGACATGCTGTCTTGTATCATGCTGGAATTGCAACGATTCTCTGTGTTTCTCACACCCAGGTGACTCTGCATATCGTAACGGGCCTTGGCTGCTGAGCCCACTACGTAATCCTAGGACACCAGCTGATGTCAGATACAATGAGGCACATGGGAGGACCAGACGTGTGGTGGAGCGGACTTTTAGACTCCTGAAGTCCAGATTCAGATGCCTGGACCGCACCGGGGGTGCACTGGCGTACTCACCACAGAAGGTGTGCCAGATAGTTGTGGCATGCTGCATGCTGCACAATCTCGCGGTTCGCAGGCAGATCCCCCTGATAGTGGATGACGGTGATCAGCCAGGGCCCCCGCCTGCAGACCAAGCCGTGTCCAGTGACGAGGACAGTGGAGAGGAGGAAGCAGTGAATGAGCGTCAGCAGCTCATCGTCCGCTACTTCACTTGACGGTGAGTGACCATGTACGATGGCTGATGTTGCTGTAGTTGTGTAGGTGTATGTGTGCTTTGTCACGGCGGCCTATTGTTAACTGAGTGCTGTGTGGCAATGGTCCATGGCCAGGGTAGTATGCCACTGACAGTGGCTGTTGCATTGTGCCCTGTTGCTCTGTGAGATGTGTGTACATTGCTGGACCTTGATGACAAGTTCTGTGTGATGAGTGTGTAACACACACATTCAATGGAATCTTGTTCTGTTTTTCACCCCTAGGTCCCTACAGCCTCTCCTGGCCTATCTACATACCACACTCCAGATGCATTTCTGATCATGGTGACTGTTTCACATCCTTGATAAAACACAGAGCAGATACAACAGAATGTGATCCAGGTGTATTTATTTTAAGCGGTGACATGTGATTGTGGGCAAGGTGATCACAAAAGTGGTGCATGCTGGAACAATGAGTTGACGGTCATGTCCGCGTGATGGTCAAGGTGTACCCATGTTGTTCTAGGTCCACAGTCCGACAGACACATGCCATTCACATGGCAGTGTGGGGTAGGATAGTAGTCCAAGTGAATGCAGTAGGTGGCCACCGTGGCTGGCTCACTCACTGGCATTTGGAGCGTGCAAAGTCATCTCTGGACACCTGTTTCCTCTTCAGACGACCCCTTCCATGTTTGGGAGGGGGGGGGTTGTGTTTGTGGGCTGCTGGTGGTGGCTGAGGATTGCCCACTCACTGTGGTTGCAGGGGAACTGGATTTTGCACGACCCTGCGCCCCAGCAGGTGGTGGCGGAGGTGGTGTGGTTGGGCTTGATTGGGCCCTCACCACCACCACTAGCTGGCCCATGAGGTCGACAAGTTGGCCCATACGGGTCACGAATTGGCCCATATGGGCGTCCATGGACCTCAACACCCCAAGGACTTCCCGCGAATCGGCAGCTGACTGGGCCCATTGTCCCTCGGCCTCTTCATAGGCCCCAAGGACTCTGGCGAGTTGTGGCAGGGCTTGGGTCCCAGGCTCTGATGGCATTGGCCTGACCCTGCTCCTCCCACCTGAACTGCTGCCACCGACCTGCCCACTCGCCACATTGGTCACCCGGGGCCTCGGTCTGGCTCCCAGGGTCTATGTCGACGTGCGTACCACCCCTTGCGCAGGGTGAGTGGTCAGGGAGGCCCTGGTGGTGGTGGTGGTGGTTGTGGCGGTGGCCACACTGACCGTGGCAGCAGGGGCCTGGGACTGGTCACCAGCCCTGGGAGATGGGTTGGTGGGTAGGAGGGGGCCTGGGGAGCGGTTGCGCCCTGCCACACCAGATGTGCCTGGTCGGGAGTCCTCGTCCGAAGAAGTGTCCAGGTCTTCCACATCTGTGAGTCCGGTTGGAGGGCTTGTGGACTGGCTGTGCTGGCTGCTGTCTCCCTCTCCAGCATCAAGCTCTTCATCACCTGTGGGGCGGATAAGAAAGGTTATTGTGTTGCACCTTGCAAGGTTTGTGTTAGATGTCTGACATTCACAGTTTGTGCACAGTTGTGCACTGATTTCCCAGATGCGTGTGTATGGCTATACAATGTGTGTGTGCGTGAGCAAGGCAATGGAATTGTGTGATGAGTGCATATGGCATGGGACGGATTTGGAATGCCAATCGGTGTGTGTTGCAGAACCCCTACATTTTGTGGCTTTGGTGAAAATGGGGTACAGCCCCATCAACGCTTTTGAGATGAAATATGGTTTTGGGGTTCAAATGTAACGCTTAGAAACTCAGATGGAAAAAGGGGTACAGCCCCATGAATGCCTTTGAGATGAAATATGGTTTTGGGGTTCAAATGAAACGCTTAGAAACGCAGATGGAAAAAGGGGTACAGCCCCATGAACGCTTTTGAGAAGAAATATGGTTTTGGGGTTCAAATGATACACTTAGAAACGCAGATGGAAAAAGGGGTACAGCCCCATGAACCCTTTTGAGATGAAATATGGTTTTGGGGTTCAAATGAAACGCTTAGAAACGCAGATGGAAAAAGGGGTACAGCCCCATGAACGCTTTTGAGAAGAAATATGGTTTTGGGGTTCAAATGATATGCTTAGAAACACAGATGGAAAATGGGGTACAGCCACCTCAACGCTTTTGAGATGAAATATGATTTTGTAGTACATAATGTGACATATGGGTGCAGAAGGGGACATGTGTTTTGGCCACACGACACTACAGAGACAAAGGTGTGTGTATGTCTGACACACCCAGCATATCTGCTCACTGTTGTCATTTAGGGACATTACACTGCAAGCATTGTAGTGAGTGAATGATGGTTGTGTGCCACACAACGTATCGCAGGTGGGACAATTCATTGGTGTGCGTGCTACCCTCAACCATGTGCAGCAATGCAGTGCTCTTGGGGTGTTGACTATATTAGGTATGTTGTACATCACAGTGTGACGTGCGCTTCAGACACTGCAGACACATATTTGGTCATCTGCAGGAATCTTTGCTGAACTACTGTATATGGGACAACTGTTTAGATGATATACCTTTCATGACACTGGGGCTGAGAGATGAGATGGATGACATTTTGAATGTGCATTGTGTAGCTGTGGGGTTCCTGGGTCCAGTGGTGTATGTGACATTACTGGGGTTCCACTCTGTTACATTGCGACACGATAGACTTACATGGGTGATATTGTACAATGTCAACGGAACAAGCAGACACGACTACATGGACAAGACTTCAATGGTGTTGCTGATGTGTGTGATGACTGGCACAGTGCACGCCATGTGGGTCAGTACTCCAGTGAGACTTGTGCATGCAGACGTGACTCCTTACGTGTTACTGTATTTGAGATGGCTCATGTGGGCAATGACTCTGTATTTCATGTCCGTGTGCACATAAGTCACATGATTATGACTGGGAGCAGTGCTACCTCTTCCTCTGCTACGTGACATGGCCCAAATGTTAGTCGTAGTACAGTCCTCATGCCTACAGACACCCCGCCCTGTACAGTAGTCTACCTACTTGTTAGTTTGGAGGGAGCAATGCAATGGCTACCACATGGTTATGAGAGGGAGGGGTGCTCCATCTTGCTGGTCTGTGGGAGTGGGGGCCGTGTTGTGAGTTGTGGTGATGGCTTACCACCCACAGACACCCCTCCATGTAGGGGAACATATCTACCTGTCGGGTGTAGGTGTGCACTGCAATGGCTGACACATGGGTGTGGGGGGTGCTCCATCTTGCTGCGCTGTAGGACTAGGGGCCTGGTGGGGGTTGTACTTCTGCAGTCCCCCCTCCAACACATGGACTTTGTGGTAAGGCTACTTACCTGTTACTTGTTGGTTAGTGAAGCTATGGCTGACACATGAGTGTGGGTGTGGGGAGTGCTCCTTCCGGCGCATCTGGATTACAAGGGGACCTGGTGGGAGTTGTAGTGCTGGCTGACTGTACACATGCCCCCATGGTTTTGTTTGTTGCTACCTTTGGGCTGAGTGAGTGGGAGTGTCTGTTGCATGTGTGAGAGATGTCTTGTGGATTGTGTACTGGACATGGGGGTGTTTGGCCCTCGGAGCTATGGCATTGTGGTAGTGCATGACAGTACATAGCGGTGTGCTGGTATACATTTGTTTGTACTTACCAGCCTCCACTCCCCCTGGTATTCCGGTGAGACTCTCCGGATGTAGAATGCCTCGCACCTTCTCCTCCCATGCCTTGAAGGTCTTGAATGGCACGGGATTTTCGCCGCCAGTCCTGTCAGCCAGCTCACGATTCTTGGCCTCCTTCTTCCTGACCACGCTTTTCAGGTCGTGCCACCTCTTTGTAATTTCACACCGGTTGCGTGGCACGTTCCCGACTGCATTCACCTGGTCTACTATCCTGCTCCACATTCTGTTTCTGGTGGCTACTGGTGTCTGTTGGACCTGGTTCCCATAGATTTGTGGGTGCACCTTGATTATCTCGTCGACCATGACCGTCAACTCAGTGGCAGTGTACTTAGGCATTCTTTGTATTGCCATGGTGTGTGGTTTGGTATTTGTGGTGCAGGTGTGATGGGTGTGTGGTGTGTGATGTGCAGGGGGTTACTGGTGCCGGTGTTTCAGTGGTGATGGTGGTGGTGTTGGTGATGAATGTGATGTGTGCGTGCGTGTGGTATGCTGCTTTCCTTTGTGGCTCTCTGGGTTCTCTGCTGTCGTCTTGGCTTTGTAGTAGTGCAAGGGATTGTGGTCTGGGAAGGGGCTGCTTTTGTACTCAGCTATGTGGGTGTGTCATGATGGGCTGTCGTTTTGAGGTGTGTTGTGCCTGTTGTCCTGGGATTTGTAGTTTTAGTGTTTTGCCAGGGGGGATGTGTCTTTGGGATGTGTTCTGTGTTTGGTTATTTTGGCGTAGTTTGCTGTGTGGACTTGTTGGCCATGTTGTGTGTATTTCTTTGGTCCGCCAATGATTTCGTGCACGGACGTGGCCGTCAGGCCTTCCGCCGTGTCAGTTATTCATCTCTGTTGTTGACCGTGGCGGGCGGGATATATGCACATTTTCCGCGCTCATGTCGGGGTTATCGTAATTTCATGGCCGGTGTCTCGGTCGTCCGAGCGGGCGGAATTTGGTTGTCGGCGGGATCGCGTCCGTGGCGGACGGATAATCTTCTACTCTGACATGGACGGGCGGAATTTTGTGTATTTTTACCGCCGCGGGCGGAGGTTGCTTGGCGACATCATAATTGCTCGGTCGATATTCCCATGGTGCAGGCGGGCGGTTTTTTGAGGCTATAGTTGACGGCGGATTTTTTTCCGCCGGTTATCATAATAGGCCCCTTAGTTATGGCACAAAGCTCTAACTAATTAATAATCTTCAACAGCTAAAATAACACGTTTGTTTTCTGACATTGAAATTGATTGTAGTTGCTTCTCCATTTATTTTATGCCATATGCATGTAGAAAAAAATACTTGCAGTACCAGTTGGGCCTGTATAGACTTCAGTGGTTCCAGTAGCAACTTTAGTTGCTGGATAAAAAAATGGGATATAGAGAAAATGAGGCTAAGCTAGGAACATGAAAATGCACATATTTGTATAAAGCTAAGAATATGTTTTTTACATCTGGTTCCTAAAATGTATTTTAGTTACTTTCCAGTGGTGTAAATGGAACAAATCTCAAGTTATGAGGGAATTTTCTAACTAATAATTTCTCTTCTTTAAAAACTATGGCAATTTCACCATTGCTGTTATAATATTATATCTTAATATAAATATTTTTTATGGATTAATAACTGAAAAAATACACTCTTTGGTGAAATGATGTTGCTAAGCTAATCAAGAGGGCAATACTTTTTTTTTTACAATGGTGCAAATGCCTATATAAAACAAGGAAAATGTACAGATTGGAACTGAAAGCTATTACAAATGTGTAAAGTGTGTCAAATATACTTGCTGAATTTGCTTTTAGTTAGGAATCTCTTATGCCATAAATGAACCAAGCTGACAGTCATGTCACATTGTTCTACCATTTCAAATCCTTTATATGGCAAAAATACCAATTTAAAGTTTGTGGTAATGAGAAAGTAACTAAGAGGATAATGTGTTAAGTTATGAAATAATTTCAGAAAAAGAACACAATCTTCTGCACAAGAGGGTTGCTATCCTACATTTTAGGTTAGATAAACCTGAGCCAGAAATGCTGGAAATAAAATTTATGGCCCAATGTTCTAATCAGTCAACTCACTTGAGTAACAGTAAGTTTCAAAATAAGATGAATTAAAGGACGTTATTCATACAGTGGCTGAAAATTTTAGATTATGTTCACAGCCATCAAAACTCTATGAGAGACATACATGCAGTACTAGTTATGCCCCTATAGACGTATGTGGTTCCAGTAGGAGTTTTAGTTGCTTGGTCAAAAGGACTGAAATTAAGCTATCCTGGCTGAAGAGGGGTGAAACCCCGAAACCGGTCCTAGGGTGCTTGTTTCCAGTCCAGGGAGGACCTGGCTTGGCAGTTCGGGCTGGACTGTTCCCATGAGGCACAGGGTCAAGACTGATTTGCATATGGCTGGGTCCAAACTCGAATGGCATGGTGAGCAAAGAAACGATGGATTTAGGCCCAGATCTCTGTACTGGGGTGAATGTATGACGTTATTCTGCATTCTGTCCATCAACTGTTGTTTTTGCATTTGTCACCCTGAGTGGGACGGGTATGCCCAGACGTGGGTCCCGTGCTCTCCATGCCACTGGAATCAAGCTATTCTGGCTGAAGAGGGGTGAAACCCGAAACCGGTCCTAGGATGCTTGTTTCCAGTCCAGGGAGGACCTGGCTTGGCAGTTCGGGCTGGACTGTTCCCATGAGGCACAGGCTCAAGACTGATTTGCATATGGCTGGGTCCAAACTGGAATGGCATGGTGAGCAAAAAACGATGGATTTAGGCCCAGATCTATGTACTGGGGTGAATGTATGACATTGTTCTGCATTCTGTCCATCAACTGTTGTTTTTGCATTTGTCACCCCGAGTGGGACGGGTATGCCCAGACGTGGGTCCCGTGCTCTCCATGCCACTGGAATCAAGCTATCCTGGCTGAAGAGGGGTGAAACCTCGAAACCGGTCCTAGGATGCTTGTTTCCAGTCCAGGGAGGACCTGGCTTGGCAGTTCGGGCTGGACTGTTCCCATGAGGCACAGGGTCAAGACTGATTTGCATATGGCTGGGTCCAAACTCGAATGGCATGGTGAGCAAAAAAACGATGGATTTAGGCCCAGATCTCTGTACTGGGGTGAATGTATGACATTGTTCTGCATTTTGTCCATCAACTGTTGTTTTTGCATTTGTCACCCCGAGTGGGACAGGTTTGCCCAGACGTGGGTCCCGTGCTCTCCATGCCACTGGAATCAAGCTATCCTGGCTGAATAGGGGTGAAACCCCAAAACTGGTCCTAGGATGCTTGTTTCCAGTCCAGGGAGGACCTGGCTTGGCAGTTCGGGCTGGACTGTTCCCATGAGGCACAGGGTCAAGACTGATTTGCATATGGCTGGGTCCAAACTGGAATGGCATGGTGAGCAAAAAAATGATGGATTTAGGCCCAGATCTCTGTACTGGGGTGAATGTATGACATTGTTCTGCATTCTGTCCATAAACTGTTGTTTTTGCATTTGTCACCCCGAGTGGGACGGGTATGCCCAGACGTGGGTCCCGTGCTCTCTATGCCACTGAAATCAAGCTATCCTGGCTGAAGAGGGGTGAAACCCCGAAACCGGTCCTAGGATGCTTGTTTCCAGTTCAGGGAGGACCTGGCTTGGCAGTTCGGGCTGGACTGTTCCCATGAGGCACAGGGTCAAGACTGATTTGCATATGGCTGGGTCCAAACTGGAATGGCATGGTGAGCAAAAACGATGGATTTAGGCCCAGATCTCTGTATTGGGGTGAATGTATGACATTGTTCTGCATTATGTCCATCAACTGTTGTTTTTGCATTTGTCACCCCGAGTGGGACGGGTATGCCCAGACGTGGGTCCCGTGCTCTCCATGCCACTGGAATCAAGCTATCCTGGCTGAAGAGGGGTGAAACCCCGAAACCGCTCCTAGGATGCTTGTTTCCAGTCCAGGGAGGACCTGGCTTGGCAGTTCAGGCTGGACTGTTCCCATGAGGCACAGGGTCAAGACTGATTTGCATATGGCTGGGTCCAAACTGGAATGGCATGGTGAGCAAAAAAACGATGGATTTAGGCCAGATCTCTGTACTGGGGTGAATGTATGACATTGTTCTGCATTCTGTCCATCAACTGTTGTTTTTGCATTTGTCACCCCGAGTGGGACGGGTATGCCCAGACGTGGGTCCCGTGCTCTCCATGCCACTGGAATCAAGCTATCCTGGCTGAAGAGGGGTGAAACCCCGAAACCGGTCCTAGGATGCTTGTTTCCAGTCCACGGAGGACCTGGCTTGGCAGTTCGGGCTGGACTGTTCCCATGAGGCACAGGGTCAAGACTGATTTGCATCTGGCTGGGTCCAAACTGGAATGGCATGGTGAGCAAAAACGATGGATTTAGGCCCAGATCTCTGTACTGGGGTGAATGTACGACATTGTTCTGCATTCTGTCCATCAACTGTTGTTTTTGCATTACTAGTTGGGCCTGTATAGACTTCGGTGGTTCCAGTAAGAAGTTTAGTTGCTAGATAAGAAAATCAGCTAAAGTGAGAATTGGGTTAAGCTAAGAATTTTTTTCTTCATAATTTGCTCTTTATATTAAAGAACAAAGATGTTGCCAAATCTTGGTTGCTAAAATTGATTTAACTAAAAAAAAAAATTGTGTACATGGAACAACTTTCCAATTTTGAGGGAATGTTCTTACTAAATTCTCTTCTCCAAAAACAAAGACAATTTCAGAATTGCTATAATGAAAATGTAGCTTAAAATAAACTTGCTTTTTGGTTTGATAATTTAAATAAAAGAATACAATCTTTGGCAAAATGAAGTTGCTAAACACTTAAAAAGGTCAATCATTTTGGAAACCACGGTGCAATTCAAAGACATTACAAAGTGTTCTAAATAATAAAATTTAATAAACTAAAGAAAGCACATGAACACAATGGTGCTAATAGCAACTCAAAATGACTAAAGACTTTGAAGCTCTTTTCTTCATAAATAGCTATGTTATCATATGTTTTTTGTTTCCATGCTTTTAGTGGTACCATATATGATTGAAACACACTTTTAATGACAGTGAGACTTCTATCGAATTTAATGGGTATTGTAGGATTTAAAGTTCCTATATTAAAGGATGTAATGTAATCAAACTATAAATTTGAAGATTATATTTTCATAGTTTTAAAGAATTTAAAGCTTGTCAAAATAAGCCTGCAGAATTTAATTCGAGCAAGAAATCTACTGGGCCAACAATGAACCAAGCTGAAAGTCATGTCAGAAATTTCAAACTTTTTAATTACGAAATTTGTTAGAAAGAACTATTTTGTATTTGTGGTAATGGGGTAGTAACTAAGAGGATAATACATTTAATGATTAAATAATTTAAGTACAGCAACACAATATTTTTGCGCAAGAGGGTTGGTGCCCTTCTTTTCAGGTTCAGTTTTCCTGAGCCAGAAATGCTACAAATTCCAATTAATGGCACAATGTTCTAACCAATCAACTCACTTGAACAATGGAAATTACATTTTTGCACTTTCTTGCAACACTTAAGAATAAGGCAAGTTGTAGGACGTTTTATAATCTGTCTATTTTAGAGTATGTTGCTTATTTCCACTTTTAGCAGTTAGCATATATATATGAAGCACAGACTTGCAGTATTGGTGACGCCTGTATAGAGTTTGAAGGATCCCACAGGTGGTTTATGTGCTAGGTCAGACATAATGAAGTGAAAATATGACTACATTCAGAAAATACAATTTAACATCATATAATCCCTTAAATAATTAAATAAAGAAATTTGCATAATCATAAAGCTGTTTAATTAATCTCTGCTCCAAAGCAAGGCCAATTTTTTACATTTTGATAAATGAGAATATAATTAAGGATTCATGATTTTTATAAATGAATCATGTGAAAGCCTGGAAATACTGTTTACCATAACTACATTGCTGAGCTCCTAAGTTCATTGAAGTGTCTTTTAGTGACATATGTGAAAATTCATAGCAAACCCTAAGGGGCCTATTAGAATATCTGGCGGATCGCCACCGCCAGGCCAGCGGTGGCCACCGCCAGCCCGGCGGTGGAGATCCGCCCGCCAAATATCCTATTTCACCCCCACCATATTAGCATGGCGAGGAGCACGCGGGGGACGGAAAGACCATCCGCCGCTTTTCCGCCGGTTGAACTGTCGACCGGGCGGAATAGGGTCACAATATGGTGGCGGTGTCTGCAAGACACCGCCATTCATATCATGATGTATGCGGTGACATGCCTTTCCATGGCGGAGACTCCGCCATGGAAAGGAATGCAGAGAATGCCTTTGGGGGCCCATTGCGGGCCCCCAGGGGGGTGGAGGGGTGGATGCCTGCACTTGGGGGGTACCCATGGTACCCCCCTTCATTGGCATGCACAAGGTGGCAGGCACCGAGCAGTGCCTGTCACGTTGTGCATGCCAATGCAAGATATGCATATATTGCATTGTGGCGGGTGCTGCTTACAGCACCGCCTGCCGCAATACAATATATGTGGGATGCCACCGCCACCATGGCGGTGGCATCCTAATAGTCATTGCGGGACCGCCGCATCTCTTGCGGGCTCTCCCGTTTGCCGTTGCGGTGGCGGGCGGACACAGTCCATCGTAATAGACCCATTAGCATTGTAACGTGTAAAATCACTTCAACATTTCAAGAACATGTTGCTAAACGTTCGTAAAATTCTTTATTATGGCATTGACTGTATCCATACATTCTTAGGAGAACAAACTTCCTGGTGCTAGACTGCATTCAGAGTTTTTCCTGCAGCATCATATCACCTACACCACATGGTGCTGTGTGACATTATACTTGGGCTTTTGTGACCCCATCAGAATAGATCTTAGATGCACATAAAGGGAACTATACGAGTCAGTGACATTAGTTCTGGCCTCATATTACATACCCTCAGAAAGGCTGAGAATAGAGATAGCAAGGCACAAAACTGTATAAGAAATATAATTAACAAAATGCCACTCTCACATGGGAAGAAGGGAAAATTATTAGCAATCTGTTCGAGTCATTAAAGCTGTCAGAAAACCTATTACTAACGTTAAGCAATTTGCTAAGCTAATTGATAAAGATTGCATAAGACTCTTTTGATAATCTGCTACCCAACCAATTCTCAAGGAGGATGATCCACTCTATTGTTAAACCAGGATACCAGGATATTTCAACTGCAGCCATTTAAATAAAGGAAATAAATTGTTAGCAATACTGCATTACAAAAACATTTATGGTAAAATCTTCCTACATGAACATTGAAACAAATTCACAATGTTTTAATAAGCCATTTCGATTTTCCAATAAGAAATCCATTTAACATTATGTCTAATCAGACTCCAAATCAGTCATCACTTAAAACTTCCTTCGTTTATGCCATATCCAAATGAAACAAGTACATCCAGTATTAGTTGGACAGCATAGGATTCAGGGGGCACAGTAGGATTTTTATTTGGTAGCTGTACTTATTATCGTTAAGGAGAATATAGCAAAGAGCAAAACCTTTTTAAATTCAATCTTTTAAATAAGGGAAAGGCTACTAAGGAATAATCAGTGGGCTAAGTATTATGTTAGATTACAAGCTACTGTGCCTAAAAATAAATGTCATATCACAATATTCTAGCCGGTCATTTATTTTCCCATAAAGGACAGTTTTCCACTTGGCATAATGAATACAATTAAGAAGTAAAGAATTTTCATATCTTACTGGTATCAATAAAGGAATTCAATATTTGACTAAGTCAAGTCTATGCTCTGCTAAATGTCAAAAAGATATTTGGAGTCAACGTTTCAACCTTAGTTATGGCACAAAGCTCTAGCTAATCACTAATCTTCAACAGCTAAAATAACAAGTTTGTTTTCTGACATTGACCCTGATTGTAGTTGCTTCTCCTATTTTTAATGGCATAAGCATGTAGAAAAACATACTTGCAGTACCAGTTGGGCCTGTATAAACTTCAGTGGTTCCAGTAGCAACTTTAGTTGCTAGATAAAACAAATGAGATATAGAGAGAATGAGGATAAGCTCCGAACATAAAAATCCTCTTATTTATATAAAGCTAAGAATATGTTTTTTACATCTGGTTCCTAAATTTCATTTTAGTTACTTTCCAGTGGTGTAAATGGAACAAATCTCAAGTTATGAGGGACTTTGATAACTACTATTTTCCTTTCTTAAAAACTAGGGCAATTTCCACCATTGCTATTATGAAATTATATCTTATTATAAACATTTTGTATGGTTTAATAATTGAAAAACAAGCACTCTTTGGTGAAATTAAGTTGCTAAGCTAATCAAGAGTTCAATACTTTTTTTTTAACAATGGTGCAAATGTCTATATAAAACAAAGTAAATGTACAGATTGGAACTGACAGCTATTCCAAATCTATAAAGTGTGTCAAAATATACTTGCTGAATTTGCTTTTAGTTAGATATCTCTTATGCCAAAGATGAACTAAGGTGACAGTCATGTCAGAGTGTTCTACCATTTCAATTCCCTTATCTGGCAAAAATACCAATTTAAAGTTTGTGGTAATGAGAAAGTAACTAAGAGGATAATGTGATTAATAATGACATAAAATTCAGAAAAAGAACAGAATGTTTTGCACAAGAGGGTTGCTATCCTACATTTTAGGTTGGGTAAACCTGAGCCAGAAATGCTGAAAAATTACATTTTATGGCCCTATGTTCTAATCAGTCAACTCACTTGAGTAACAGTAAGTTTCAAAATAAGGTGAATTGAAGGACGTTATTTATACAGTGGCTGGATATTTTAGATTATGGTTTTTATGTACGACCTCTCACAGCCATCACAAATATGTGAGCGACAGATATGCAGTACTAGTTATGCCCCTATAGATGTCTGTGGTTCCAGTAGGAGGTTTAGTTGCTTGATCAGAAGGGCTGAAATAAAAATATGATGAAATTAAGAAAATCTAGTTTATCATTGTATTGTCACTCAAAAAATGAAAGAAAACTCAGGCAAATTCATAAAGTTATATTTGATTTTGTAATGTCTATGGATAATCTTTTCACTGTGATCAGCATAGCCAATCTCTTCTCCAAAGCAAGGGCCATTTCTCATTTGGGGAAATGAGAATGTAATTAGGAATACATTATTTTTATAAATTAAACATGTAAATAAGAGAATATGTTAATGGCCGTACCTAGGTTGCTAAACTACCTAATTTGGTTGTAGTGTCTTTTGGTGACAACTAGCAATAGCACAACATAGTAACTGATACATTTACTACACCAATTGAAGAACTTGTTCTAAACCATTTGTAACATTACTTCTTAAAGAGGTGGCGGAATCCACAGATGTCTTGTGTAAACATACTTCCTGGTGCCAAACTGTATTCAGATCGGATTACAGCAATAGTGTGTCACCTACATCACATGTTGCTGCATGCCATTTTACTTGGATTTTTGTGACACACCAGAATGGGCCTCAGATGTAACTTAAAAGGAAACACATGAGTCCTTGATCTTAGTTCTGGCATTATTTTCCATACACCCATAAAGGCAAAGAATGCAGATAGCAAAACACAGGATCGTATTAAAAAAATAATTAATAAAATGTCATCCTCAAGTGGGTAGGAATCAAGATGATAAGTAATCTGTTGGAGCCATTATAAGTATGGGAGAGAATGATACTAAAGTGAAGCTAATTGCTAGCCTAATTGAAATTGATTGCCACAGATTTCTCATATGAACTACCACCCAAGTATTTCTCAAGGAGGATGATTTACCCTATTAATAAACCAGAATACCAGGATACTTCAAGTGCAGCCATTTAAATAAAACATATAAGTTATTTGCAAAATAACGTTCATAAAAAGGATTTATTTTAATATTTTCCTGTACATAAAATTAAACAAATTTACAAAACTCTATTTAAAAAAAAAATATATTTTTATTGAGTGAGAAAACAGGGAAAAAAAACAGTCGGATTCTCTCTCTCTATCCCACACAAATTTGTTGTTAAATATCTCCCCGTGCCCATACCGCCCCACCCTTCCCACCGTTTATCCAACCAGCTTTCATGTGGGTTTTACTACATTTTGGGTTTCTTATTCATACTGAATCATTGAATATAGATCAAATACATTTCCCTTGTCAAATACCAAATCTTATAAACACAGATTTCGTTTCCTGGTTCAATTTAACTTAAAATACATTTTCTAGCAGCAACTTTGGATTATTAAACTACAATCATCGGCCATCCATAAAGTTCATAAAGTCCATGTTGTTAGTTATTTAAGCAGCCCCTCAATAAAGTGCAAGGCTTTAAAAGTGCATACATGGCCTCTCTAATCCAACCATAAAGTTCATGTGCGTAAGTTGTTAACTGTTTTAGCAGCCCAATAACTAAAGTGCAACGTTTTAAAAAAAAAATGCATACATGGGGTCTCTATAGCTTTTGAATATCTTAAAAATATTTCTGATTCCTTAATCGACCAGTATTCTGGGTTATAAATAATATACATTTCCCATATCCGATACCAACTTTAGCACACATCTCGTTTTCTGGTTCATGCAAGGTTTTAAGTGCATACATGGCCTCTCTAAGCCAACCATAAAGAGCATGTGCATACATTGTTAACTGTTTTAGCAGCCCAATAACTAAAGTGCAAAGTTTTTTTAAAATGCATACATGGGGTCTCTATAGCTTTTGAATATCTTAAAAATATTTCTAATTTCTTAATTGACCAGTATTCTGGGATATAAATAATATACATTTCCCATATCCGATACCAACTTTAGCACACATCTCGTTTTCTGGTTCAGCTACCTGGGAACACTTTTTATAACTGTCGCTTCTGATCTTCAGAGTGCACACAATGCTAAAAAAAACTAACTTGCAAGACCTTAATCATTTGCCATCCTTAAAGTGCTTGTGCTTATCTTATTAACTATTTAAGCAGCCCCTTATTAAAGTGCAAAGATTTTAAAGTGCATACAAGAAAAAAGGGCTCTCAATACTGCCACACAAAATGATTGAGGCCGTTCCTATGACATATGTAAATTACCCATCCAATTGATCCCTCCAATTGGCAAAGTACTGCCAAATTTCTACCCCTTTCTTTTTGGCCTTGTACCACCTCCGCTTATATATAGCTTTCTCGAGGTTATACATGCTCAACCGGCGAGCTAGCCATTGATGAAATACTGGCGGAGTAGCATCCAACCATGCTGAAGCTATGCATACTCTGTATACTGCCCTTGCAATACAAATAAAAGCCCCCCTTCTTTTTTTCCCAGGTTAGTTATACCAAGCATAATTACGGGGGGGTTACTTTCACATTATTTCTCTTATAAGCGGACCAAGCTCACTGCAAGTAGCAAACATATGCATTAGGTCTGGTTTATAGACCGCACACCATGGACAAAACACCCCTTTCCCCTCCCCCATTTGGCAATCCGATATGGGGTGTAGTATAGTTCAAAGCATGCTTTGTAGAACTGTGCTTGGAGGTTTGCCGGCATGAAAATCGCTAGGGTATTAGAAACGGCCTCTTGAAAGTCTACATCTGAAATGCCCAACATCCCTTGCCACTTGGATGAGTTTTTCCCCAGATCATCTTTCATATAGTTATTAAACAATTCATAAAGCAGCCCAATCCTTGGTGCCTCAGGTTGCCTTAATCTATCCACTAACTCACAGCTCTTGAAGTTCACTTTCCCTCCTCCCTTCTTATGCAGAAAATCCCTAACCTGTAAATATTTAAAGAATTCTCTATTAGTTAAGTCAAATTTCCCTCTCAATTCCTCAAATGACATTAAACCACCTGAGGAAAAAAGGCATCTGACCTGAGTTATACCAGCCTTTATCCATTTACCAAAATAGTGATCATTAAAAATACCGGAAAGGTCTTTATTTTGTACAAAGGGCGTATAATAATTTAATTTCCGTAGTCCCATCAAGCGTCGTACAGAGGATCATACTTTAAAGGCCATAAGCAGTGTCTTAAAGCGTACCCTTTTGTAATATCCAAAATCAAGTTGGCGCCATAAACACCCTCTTACATCGTGGCCGCTCGCTTATACATAAGGGAAACTGTCACTGATTAGTCCCATGCCAGGGCTCGCATTCAGAAATGCTATGTATTGCTTTATAAAGGCTGCCCACCAGTATAATTTAAGATTGGGTAGGGCTAAGCCCCCACGCTCTTTGGGTAGGGATAGATATTTAATCGCTCTTCTAGGTCTTGAGTACGCCCATATGAACTGTGCAAATATGGTTTCGAACTTTTTAAACCAGGAATTCATAAATATCAAGGGATTGCTCTTAAAAAGTATAAAACCTTAGGGAAACATACCATCTTAACTATATTCACTCTACCAATCAATGTGAGGTGCAAAATATCCATTTTTTTAACGCTTTTTTCATTTCACCGGCACACGGGTCTAGATTTTCTTTAACTATCTCATGAATTTCAGGAGTTATCACCACCCCCATATATGTGTTTTTTTTTACTACTCTATTATCCACACTCGGTGCAAATTCGTTAATAACTATTTGTGTTTTGTCCCAATTTAGGGCATAGCCAAACACCGATCCGAATCTCTGGGCCTCCTTTTGAATTGCTCTCATTGCCGTCTCAGGGTGTGATGTGACTAATGCGACATCGTCAGCATACGCCAACACCTTGTCTGCTTGCTCCGATTCAAATAGTGGAGGGATATCAACAGAATACTCTAAATATTTCAAAAAAGGGTCTATGTAGATTGCGAACAATAACGGTGAGAAGGGACACCCTTGTCGTGTACCTCTTGTTATTTTAAATACCTCAGTCAATTCCCCATTGACACATACTCTAGCCTCGGGTTCCTTATACAAGGCTTTCACTGCACCAATGAACTGTTCCCCTATCCCATTCCATTGCATAGAGGCCCATAGAAACTGCCAGGAGACCCTATCAAAAGCCTTTTCAGCGTCTAAAAAAATTGTGACAATAGGGTCTCCTGCCACTTGCCTCACATCAAACAGCGTGATAATCTTTCTGATGTGTTCTATGGTGCCTCTACCCGGGATAAAACCATGTTGTCTCGGGGAAACAATTTTGTGTATCACTAGTGACAAATGAGAGTCTAGGGTTTTAGAGTAGATTTTCACATCCCCATTTATAAGAGTGATTGGCCGATAGGATCCCAATTCCTCTCTAGGTTTGTTTTTTTTGGGAAAAATAATAATCTTTGCCATAGCCCATGATGCTGGTGGATTCATACCCTCTGTGATTTGTAAGAACATGGTTGTCATGATTTCTTTCAATTGTTCCTGAAAAACTTTATAAAATTCTGTGGGGATCAAATTGGGTCCAGTCGCCTTCCCTCTTGGTAAACCAGATAGAGCTACTGCAATCTCATTCCAGGTTAATGGTTGGTCTAAATGGTCCCTCTCTTCTACTGATAAGGGCACCTCGGCAGGTTGCTCCAGATATGTCCCTATCCGTTCTTCCCTCTGACTTCCCCCCCCGGTCCTCTGTATGTAGAGTCAGATAAAATTTACAGAAAGCAGCTCGAATTTCATTTGCATCCGAAACCAAGCCTACCAACGGATCTCTAACTTCCGTGATTTCATTCCAAGTAATTTCTTGCCTTGTCCTGACTGCACGAAGATGACCAACTCTTTCACTACACTCGTACATATTCTCGCGGTGCACAGTTGCTTTGTCAATGGCTTTCCTCAGTAGTTTCTCCCCAATTGCTGCTTTATTTACTGCGACCCCTAGGCAAGCCTCCTCTATGCTTTCCTTCTGTTGTAGGGCCTTAATTAAATTGCCTTCAGCCTGGGCCAAGCTAGATGCAGGGAGTGCAGGTCCGCCTTTTCCACTTTGTTTTTCCTTATTGCGTATTGAGTTGTTTTCCCCCGTATCCCTGCTTTTAGTGTATCCCAAACTGTGCCAAGAGAAGCCGTTCCCAGATTTCTACCCAGAAATTCCAGAATCCATTTCTTCATGTATTCCACATAAACCTCATCCACCAGCAATGCTCTTTCAAATGTCCAAGAAGAAAAAGATTTCTCCTGGGCAATCCCCCCTCCATCTCCAAAACCAGTGGATTATGATCTGAAAGCTATCTGGGAGCACTTTCAATTGTGCTTTTCTGTCTAATCGCTTGCGAGGCAAAGAAGTAATCCAACCTCACATGTTTCTGGTGAGGGGGAGAGTAATATGTAAAACCTTGTTCTTTAGGTCTCAATTTAGCCCAGACATCGCACAAACCATGCTCTTCATTTAGCTTGATAAACATTTGGTTTCTTTCCAACATATGGTTCATCCTGATCCCAGTCACTAGCAAGATTAATATTGAAGTCCCCACACATCACTATGGGCAATTGCCAGTGCGATAATTCATTTGTCAACCATCCCAATAGAGCTGGGTCGTCGACATTGCTACCATAGAGGGAGCATATCGTAAAGTTAGGAAAGCCTGGGGCTCTACAGCTAGCAATAACCCAGCGCGCAGATTTAGCAGCCCTAACTAGGGGAAACTGGATAGCTTTGTTACGGGCTAAAATTGCTACCCCCGTGTGTGAGTGCCTTGGGTTGTCGCTCCTATATTATATCCCGAGTATTTAAAAAAATCTTTTTGACTCCCTTCTACATGGGTTTCTTGAAGACAGACTATGTCAGCCTGAAGCAATTTTAGCCCTTGAGATACCATTTGCCTTTTTTTTTAATCGTTCAGGCCACATATATTGACCGTTGCAATCCTTAACATACTCATCTTTAAATTCTTTGATTTTACCCCACCCTCGAAATCTCTTTGCTCCATCGTTACCCGCCATGCAATCCCTGTGCACCCTCCCGTACAAAAAACCCACACTGTGCAGCTCCTGCCTAACTCCCACCCCTCCCCACAGCAGTGCCCCACCTCTCCCACCCTCCCACACCTCCCCCCACCCCTCCCAAAAACCTAGGCAATCAGGCATAGCCTGAGCAATGTGCGTCTGAAAAACTGCCCCACCATCCCCCTTGAAAAATCAGAAAATACATTATCATAGCGACTATTTGTCATTATTCTTCATGATAACCTCATAAATTGCTTCACCTCATATCTTAGAGGCTTCCCCTCCTTTTTCTTTCCTTCTTATTTCTTCCAGGAAGCCCTGCGCTAAGTTCTCAGATAAGAATGTACGAGAGGTTCCTTTAAATTTAACTTTGAGCCTAGCCGGGTTGTGTAAGAAAACCTCTGCCCCTGCTTTTTGAAAGGGAGTTATTAACTGTCATAACCGCCAATGCCGTTCAACTGTTACGTGGGCAAAATCCGGCTTGACAAAAAAAGAAACCCCATCATAAGATTTTGGAGAGTTAGGTCGGGTCTGGTCATACACCAGTTGTCTCAGCAGGAAGTTTAAAAAAAACACCAAAAAGGCCCTAGGTCTTTCTTGGGGCTGTTTCCTCATCATTAGGGGTACCCGGTGGGCATGTTGGATCTCGCTATCCCAGTCCAACTTCACTTATTCGGGGAAGGTATACTTCAGTAGGGTGACAATATATACTCTAGGATTGCTGCCTTACACCCCCTCCGGGACCCCCAAAAAGCGCAAGTTGTTTCTACGCTGTCTGTTTTCCAGCTCTTCCAGTTTGAGCATGACATCTGACAGAGCATCCCCCTGGCCAACATTCTGCTCTTTCAGAGATTCCATCTCCACCTCGAGAGTCTCTGCCGCGTCTCCACAGAAGTCAACCTTTCTGCGATATCACCACATTTCTTATTTATTTTCCGAATTCCAGCTTGTACTTTTTTATTTGCCACTCTGGCTCTGCGCCCATCCGACCTCACTTCCTCTTGCATTTGTTTGATAGAACGAAAAATCGTGGTTAGTGTAGGTTCTTTTTCTTGAGAGTCCATTTTTGCCTCTTCATTTGGACATTCCTTTGGTCCTTCCTCCTGATGTACAGGCTGCGTATCAGAATAATCCCACTTAAGCTGCTTACCGACATGCCATTTCTGGCTATCTTTCCTTTTTCTTCCCACTGTGATCTTCTTCCTCTGTGTTGTTTGAATTTTGTCTCCAGAGGAGGTGCTGTCCGACTCCAGGAAACCCTCACTGCTGGTAGAAGTATCTTCCTGCCCAGAGGGGTCCGATTCGTCAGTTAGCCTGAAAAAACTCTCGCCTATTTCAGGCGATAGCTCTCCTCTGCACCGTCGTGCCACGTTTGGGGCCCATCCCCTACCAGGTTTTCATGTCTTGCCCCCCCCTATATCTTCTTTTCCTTCGCTTGGTGTCTCACCTCCCAGGCTTAGTGCTTTGGCCTCATCTGTGCCCAACAATCTTTTGTCTCCCATTTCTTCTTCCCTTTCCCCTTCCTTTAAGTTCTCTGAGCAGAGGGGTAGCGTTTTTGAAGGCTAAGGGCTTCTACTGGACTCTCCCCGGGTTCTATGACCCCTACCCATCCAAAGTTCAAGGTTTCCTCTGCCTCGGGTGGGGGAAGACCTTTATTCTTACTTGTATTGAGGTCCGATGCAGAGAGGTTAGAAAACATTGTTGTGAGTGTGGGCTGCGCAGGGTCCCCCTCTGTCTGCCTTCCTGGCTTCAATGCTGTTTTTTTTATGCCAGCCTCTCTCTTTCGTCTCCCCGTGCCGGCACGATGCTTCATTTCTGCCGAGCTCCCATTCGACCCGATCAGATTGGGAGCCACCGGCAGTGCGGGACCACCCCCTGTGGATCCCACGGCTCGGGTTTTCCCCGTCTTGCAGCCTCTCGCCGCCATCCGCTGGATTCCGCGTATCCGCCGGCACCACTTTTGGGAAACGCAGCCTTTCAAGATTACGCGGCAGGAACAAGTACCCGTGAGCCGCCAAACAGTCACCAGCAGCAAGACGTCCAGTACCCAGCTCACCGCGTCCGACCTCAAGCCCAGCAGTCTAGTCGCACATCGCAACATCGATCCATCAAGGGAGACGGTAGGCACACCGCAGTTACTCACACGTCATCTTTGCCCCGTGACCAAGACTGACAAATTTACATAACTCTAAAAAGGTTTTTCCCTTCTCCAATGAAAAACCCTTTAAAAATATGTTCTGAGATTCTAAATCATTCATCGCTTAGAACTCGCTATATGAATTCATGGTTGAATTATTTATAATAATTGGTTACTTTTATTCATGCAATAAAACAATGACAAATATGAACCAATATTAGTTGGACAGCATAGGATTGAATAGTTCTAATGAGAGATTCATTTGGTAGATGTAATTATTAATTGTAATGAGAATATGGCAAAGAACAAAACACTTCTAAAGTCCAACCCTTTAAATAAAGTAAAGAGGACTAATTGAAACTCAGGTGGATACATTTAATTTTTGATAAAACTCTTGTGTCCCACAAGGTAAATGTGATGTCAATATCTCTAGCCCATCATTTGCTTTCCCTCAAAATAAGGCTAGGTTTGATTTTGGGATAATGATTATACAAATAAGAAGTAAAGAATGTTATTAACCTAATCACTTAAATAATTAATACAACCTTTGAAAAAAGTCAGGTATATGCTCTGTTAATTGTCAAAATGTTTTTAGAGTAAATCTTTCAAAATTAGTTATAGATCGGGGCAAGATGGCCGCCGGCTGACTGCTGTGAGAGCCGCTGCTGAGCTCTCACCCCGAGAAATGTGGAAATTACGGCATGCTGATGCACACCGGCGATCGGTGGATTTCGTGGTGGTGCGACAGTGGTTTTCGTGGGAGACTGAATGGACTAGCTTCTATAGCTGAGACGCTACTGGGACTCCATACAGCGGTAGGCGCACGTTGGAGACGCCCGATCCAGGAGGGAACGATGGGTCCAAAGACCAACAAGCCCGGGAAGGAACTCCCGAAGGAGCCCCTGAAGGATGTAGCCGCCGCGAGAGCAGCAGCGGGACGTGGCTCAATCCAACCCCGGCGCGGCACACACTCTAAGAGGATGGAGGAGGTTGGCTCTAAAGTGCGAGATGGAGGTGCGGAGGGGCGGAATAAGTCACGAACTGCTAATGTGGAGGGCTCTTCACGACAGCCATCAGTTGCTGAGGCTTTTGCGCTGACACCCGCCGGCAGCATCGTGAACACCCCAAGCACGGCAGAGTCCAGGTCAAAGGAGGCCGCTGTGACTGGCACAGCTCCGCCTCCTCTCTCGGGGATACAATGTTGCTGCAACTGTCCGGACCGGAGCTGGGGCTGCAGGGAGAGGAGGCGGCTGATCAAATAACACAAGAGGAGCCGCTAGCGTTCACAGCTGCTAATGGGAAATGTGTTCAAGAACAAACTGGACTTCTGCTTGGGGCGGAGAGCACGGAAAAAGGTAAAGACCAAACACTTGTAACTGATTTAGCTATGCCTCTGGGGGGGGGGGTTATGAGTCAAAATCTGATGTTATTGTGGACTAAGTCAGCTTTGGGTTCCCCAAAGGGAGACAAGTTCTTTTCTCTCACCGATGATACGGATATTTCATTTTCAAGCGAGGGCAATTCAGATGATGGAACTGATTCAGGGGACTCCTCCACTACTCAAGGGGGGCGGCGCAGTAAGACCCTCACTCAGAAGCGTAGGAATAAAGTGAGAACTAGTCCTCCTAAGTCAGACATAGCCACAGCCCGCATACTTAAATGGGACTACTCCGCCACCAGTCAGGTGTACGATGAGGACGAGGCACAGGCCCTAGCCCAAGGGGGGCTTGCTAACTCCGCGAGCTCTGTAACTGATTCTGCCGCCCCCTCCTTCTCTTGATCTTGTGTATTCCACCCTGAAGCAGATGCAGGGTGAAGCTAGACAGGAGAGTCGTAGAGCGCATCAAGCTACTAAGAAATTTCAGGGGTCCCTTCGGAAGGTGAATAAACTGTGTACCGATATCGCAGAAAGGGTAGCTCATGTGGAGGAGAGAACCGCGACTCTTGAAGAAGTCGGGAAGCTGCAGACATATAAGGAGTCGCACGACAAGCAAGCGGAGGATGTGCTCTGGAAACTTGAAGACTTTGAGAACCGGCAACAGAGAAACAACGTGAGACTTCTGGGCCTTACAGAAAACATCGAAGGGGATAACGTTAGATCTTTTGTTGTAAACCTCCTCAAAGGAGCATTTCCTGACCTCTCTCAATGGAATTGGGACATGGAAGTCCAGCGGGCACATCGCTTTCCGATGACGCAAAGAAAAGGCGATGTAATGGATCAAATGGCACGGCCCAGGGCAGTCCTAATATTTATCGGCAACTTTCTCCTATGACAGGCCATACTGGATAGAGCAAGACCGGATGCAAAGCGTACATTTGAGGGGCACACATTCTTTGCTCTACCGGACTTTTGTCATATTACGGTCGAAAGGAGATGGAAACTCCGACAAATGATAACTCCCTTTCAGGGGGCCGGCTGTGAAGCATATCTGCTATACCCCACTCGGCTCAAAGTTATTCTGAATGGGAGAGTGCGAATGTTTACCTCTGAAATTAAGGCACAGGAGTACCTGAATGAGATGAACGAAGCTAAAGGAAGGCCTGGATTTGCAAGATCTTCTCAGGGGGCTCCATAGTAGGCTGAGACTTTCGTACATAAGAGCTGTAGGACTTTTTAGAAACGCTTCTAGTCAAATGTGTACTGAATTTATGTCTCCTTTTCACTGGGTGTGTAACACAGTGGGTGTATTTAAGGGATCGGGGTGAGGACTCTGCGGCGACTCGAGCTGTGTGACTCGGCCGCCACACATAGGTCATAGCTGACCTATTTGCTCATGAGGAGTGTAGGGAGGGGGTGGGACTTGGGGGCGGGACAGTGGGAGCAGGAAGGGGCGAGAGGGGCAGCACAGCATTTGAGGAATACTTTGATAAGTGGGGAAACTATTGAGAGTAGGCTGATTTATAAAATAACTGATGTGAATTGTAAGGACATATTAAAGGTATCATTATGGTAGGCAAACTGTCAAATTGTATTTAATGAGTATACGAATTGTTTCAATGAATATATGTGGCTTAAATGATCTGGGCAAGAGACAAAGAGCAGCACTAATTCTGAAAAACTCTCCGGGCTGATATTGTATGTCTTGAGGAGACCCACATAGAGGGCACTAGAGGGAGTATACTGGAACAGATAGGGTATAAACTTAATATCAACACTAAGCAGTGGCCCAGAATGAGAGGGGTCGCCATTCTTTCTCGGCGGGGGATATATCTTTTAAGAGAAGCCAATCGGATAGGTGGGGCCGCTGGGTGTTGGTTGAATGTATGTTTCAAGTTGGCACTTTTACTTTATGCTCAGTCTATGGCTCGACTGCAGATGACCCCAAGCTTTTGGAATTTTTGGACGCAGAGCTCGCACTGTGGCCTACCCCCTTAATAATGTGTAGTGATTTTAATATTAATGGCTTGGGAGGACTTTGGGGGGAAGCAGGTGATAAATATATGGGACGAAAGAGAAAGGTCTTTAGGCTCTCACTAACTTAGTACAAAATAATGGTCTAACAGATGTGTGGCGGCACCTAAAACCAGCTGACCTGGGAAGCACTTTTTTTTCAGCCCCCCACAAGTCAGTCGTTCGACTAGATTACTTCTTTGTCTCCCATCAGCTAATACCTAGGTGTAAAATAGAGAAGCATCCCTGGATTATTTCGGATCATAACCCCTTGACTCTAATAGTTACTTTTGCAGGGGTCAGAAGATCAGAGCGGGTGTGGACATTTGAAAGAAGGCTTTTAACGGACCAATAGTATGTAGTGCACATGAACAAGTGGATTAAGGGGTTCTGGGATATCAATAGGAGGAGCACAAGCGGTGGGATGGTTTGGGACACGTTTAAAGCTGGGGTCAGGGGGGAGACACTGAGCTATAGTCTGCACCGGCAAAAGAGTGAGGTGCAATGAGAGAGAACGCTGTACAAGTCCTTAACGAAGGTAGAGGAGGAACTTGCAGCTGCCCTGGCGCTGGGCACACCATCGGATAATTTACTGCTTAAGTTGGCTTTAGTCAAGGCAGAGATAGGGGACATTACTGCCGCCAGGGCAGCTGAAAGGTTCCTTGGTAGGAGGGAGCACTGTTATGAGTACAGCGAGCGGGTGGGTCACGTCTTGGCAGCACGACTGAGACAAAAGAACGCGGCAGGAGAAATCCTAGAAGTTTTAGATTCTAGCAGGAATCTAATCCGGGGCTCGCCGGGGGTTCAGGAAGTGATTCGGCAATTCTATGAAGATCTGTTTTGTGAGGAACAACGAGGGGAGGAAAGTCCGATGCGTGAGTACTTAAGTGATATACCCATACAGCGCATAACCCTCGAAGACTATGGAGGAGATCTATGGCGCACGTAGTAGTCTCCCCTCTGGTAAGGCAGCAGGACCGGACCAGATTCCACTAGAATTCTATAAAACATTCCTCAATATAATAGGGCCGGATCTGGTCGATACTGTCTGTCAAGCTCAGCAAATGAGCTCTGTTCCTGAATCCAGGGCTGGGGCAGATATTACTATATTCCTTAAAAAGGGAAACACACCTAGAGAGCCATGTTCTTATAGACCCATCACGCTAATGAACAGCGATGCTAAAATACTGTCTAAGGCCTTGGCGACCCGCTTAAATTATATCATTGGGAAAGTGATCCACCCACGCCAGCACAGGTTTATACCAGGGAGGGGTACCACAGATCACACTTGCAGGGTTATAACTTTGTTTGACGCAGCCGAAGTCTCAGGGGATCCTATGGCTCTGATACTCCTAGATGCTGAAAAAGCATTCAATAGGGTCTCCTGGGACTATCTTTGGATGGCTATGAGTTGGTATGGTTTTGGAAATCGCTTCTTTAGTGCTATACAGGCTTTCCTCAAAGCACCGACAGCCCGATTGAGACTGAACGGGGGGTATACAGCACCGTTATCAATCACTCGGGGCACCAGGCAGGGTTGCCCGTGCTCCCCCCTGCTCTTTGCCTTATACATTGACCCGCTGATCTAGAAGATGGAGGCCAACAATATAATCAAGTCAATCAGATTTCATGGGCTCAAAACAAAAATACTGGCCTAAGCAGACGATATCGCTGTGGTCACCCCTGACCCCCATACTGCTTTAGTTGCAATTCAGGAAGAAGCCTGAATCTTTGGTTCGATTTCGGGGTACGCACTCAACTGGCAGAAGACTCAGATAGTTAAGAACAGGAAGGCAGAATTGGACGACCCCCGGGTTACTGACGCTGCAATATACTTAGGCATTAGCATTACGCCGGACTTAGGACAGTTGGTAGAAAGAAATATCGCCCCAGTAATCCAAAAGGCAAAAAAAGACTTTGACAGAATACATAACCTTCACCTGTCGGTGGTCGGACGCTGTAATGTGGTTAAGATGGTCTTCCTGCCCAAAGTGCTCTACCTATTTAAGGCCATTCCATTAGAAATTGAGAAACAATGGTTTACAATGTTGGAAAATCTCATGAATAGGTTTATATGGGCACAGGGGAAAACAAGGAGAGCCTTAAGGTATATGACGCTACCAAGGAAGGGAGAGGGGAGGCTGGGCAGTCCCAGATCTTAGAATGTATTATTGGGCTGCTGCTTTTCAATATATTCGGGGGTTAGTAGGTGGAATTGTTGAAGACCCATGGATAAAAACTGGCTCTCCAGATGTATATGAGTTACTACTTGGGGCGGACGCGTGGAACTGTCTGCTCAAATGCTCAAATATAGTGAACCTAGCTACTATAAAAGAACAAGATTTAAAACACTGGTGGCAGCATTTAAGATCTGGGCTGCGTTTAAAAAAAAAACGGCTTAGGGAGAGTTAATTTTTATACTCAGTTGTATAGAAATGTTATGTTTCCGGGAATTTTTTCTGATAGCGTAATGTCAGAGTGGGAGGGGTGTGGACTCCGAAAGGTAGGCGATCTCTTAGGGCCAGAGGGAATTCGATCTTTTGGAGACATTCAGGCTAAATTTGGAATTGACAAAAGAACCTTTTTTAAGTATTTACAGGTACGTAGTTTTCTAGGAAGTAAAAAAGGCGGACTGAGTGGCTTCAGGGAAGTCAAAACAATTGAGGCTGTAAGGGATGATGAGCACTGCACTTTTAGGAGAATCTATGTGGAACTCTCTTTGCTGAGGCAGGACGATCTAGAGAAGCAGGGGAGGAAATGGATGGATAAGCTTAGTGTAGACCAAGAGGGATTCCTTGAGTCCTTAGACTTAGGTCAGACCATTTTGTGTTCAGCAGGGCTGCAAGCCCAGCATTTAAAAAAAAAATTTCACTGTATTACACCCCGGCCAAGTTAGCGCAGTGGGGGGGACAGGAAGGAATTTGCGGCCCCCGTTGTAATAGCATTGACACAGATATAGTCCACATGTTTTCAACTTGCCCACGGCTTGAAACATTAGTAAATGCAATAGAAAAATTCCTGGATCAAACTCTGAATCTAAAGGTGCTGTTAACGCCCGAATTAATGCTTTTGGGATTAACAGCGGCAATACGAAGGACCCGTCTCAATACTTCCTCTTTTTGGCCATGGCAGTGGTGAGAATATGCGTTGCCTCTGCCTGGCTTGATAAAATGGCCCCGACTTTCCAGCAATGGCTTGCTAGGCTGCTCGCCATTTTTAATCTGGAAAAGGGTATTTATGAGAGAAAGGGCAGAAGAGGGAGAATGCTTGGCAGGCACATTTGGGCACCAATTTATGGATTAAAGGAAGACAGGGCTTAGCGCAGACCCTTACCGACTGCTTGACTATTTTTCTTTTCTAATCTCTCTTTATGAAGGATGGTCTGATGCTCGATATTAAATGATAGTTGGCTTTTGTATTGCAGATATGCAAATCTTTGTATATACAGCTCTATTCGTAGCACCTTAATTTTGTAACTTCAAATGTATTATTGTTTATATGCTTTGATCGTCCCCTTTTATCATCAGTATGTATAACTGATGACTGATAATTCCTCATGTATTAACTGTTAATGTAATAACGATGCTGCAAATTAAAAATTTAAAAATAGTTATAGATCAAAGCTGTAACTAATCAATAATCTTCAACAACTAAAGTAACATGTGTATGATATATCACATGCATGGATATTGAAATAAATTGTAATTGCTTCTCCAGTTCTTGTTATGCCAAAAGCAATAGAAGCACCTACTTGCAGTACTAGTTGGGCCTGTATAGACTTCAGTGGTTCCACTAGGAAGTGTATAAGCTAGATAAGAAAATGGATTAATGTGAGAATAAGGCTAGGTTAAACAATTGAAATTGTTCATAATGCACTCATTTGTATAAGGGAAAGAAGATGTAGTTCACATCAGGTTGATAGTTTTTTTTTAGTTACACATTTGAGAGATATACATGGAACAAATCTCCAGTTATGAGGCAATGTTCTAACTACTGAATTCAGTTCCCCCCAAAACAAGGACACTTTCACCATTGCTGTAAAACTGTAACTTTATATAAACATAGTTTTTATGGTTTAATCCTTTTGCTAAAATAATACATTCTCTGGTGAAATGAAGTTGCTAAATACTTCTTCAAGAAAACAAAGAATTTGGAAACTGGTTGAAAATTTACAGTCATTACAAAATGTGCTAAAAATCAAATTTCATAAATGAAACAAAATACATCACCTGTCTGGAGCTATTAGCAATTCAAAATGTGTAAAGTGTGTCAAAATATGCTTGCTAGATTTCTTTTTCACTATAAATCTTGTAGACAAACAATGAATCAAGCTGACAGTCATGTCACAATATTCTCCCATTACAATTCAATTATCATGCAAAATGACCAATTTTATGTTTATTGTCATGATAATGTATCTATGAGGATAATATATTTCTGAATGTAATGACTTAAGAGAAGGAACACAATGTTTGCAGATCAAGATTGCTATCTTTCATTTGAGTAAGGACTGTCATGAGTAGGAAATGCTGTAAATTCAAATTTATGGCACAATGTTCTAACCAATCTGCTCACTTAAAAAATGAAAATTAACTTTTTTATTTTTTTTAGCAATACTTTAAAATAAGGTACATTGTAGGATGTTACACATATAATGGCTAGCTAGCTTGGTGTATGTTGTTTTTTCTCTCCTCTGACAGCCAGCATAAATCTGTGAAACACACACTTGTAGTAACATTTACACATGCATATACTTCTGTTGTGGTATGTGGGGAAGCTGTTAGGGCACAAAGATTGACATTAAAATATGATTAAATTAGGAAAATCCAATTTAACATTGTACAATACCTTACGTAAAGGAAAGAAGACTTTGTCAAAATCATAACGCTATGTGATATTTTGTAAGGTCTATGGACAGTGTATGTCTCTATGTGCAGTATAGCTAATCACTTCACCACAGTAAGGAAAATTTCACATTTGGGGAAATGAGAATACAATTAAGAATACAATAGTTTCCTATATTTATTATTGAAATAGCAGATATGTTATTCACCAAAATCAGGTTGCTAAACTCTTCCTATGATTGAAGTGTCTTCTGGTGACAACTATAAAAATTCATAGCAATTGTACAACACTGTAACAGGAAAATTGACTTCAACCATTGAAGAACATGTTACTAACCATTCGTAATGTTCTTTAAAATGGTGATGACTGTATTCACATATTTCTTATGTGAAGATACGTCATGGTGCTGGACTGGATTCAAATTGTTTCCAGTAATGTCATGTCACCAACACCACAAATTGTTGTGCAGAATTATACTTAGATTTTTGTGACCTCACCAGAAGAGACCTCAGAGGCACATCAAATGTACCATAATATCAGTGACTTTAGTTCTGGCCTGGTATTCCATACCCCCATAAAGGCTTGCAATGCAGATGGCAAAGAACAGGAGCATTAATGAAAAATTATTGAGGAAATGCTGGCTCCAAGCAGGAAGGAACGTAGGTGATAAGGAATATATTAAGTTGTTCTAGCAATGGGAAAGAATGTTACTAAAGTTAAGCAAATTTCTAATCTAATTGATTCCCACAGAATCCTTCTATGATCGGATAACCTCAAAATTCTCAAAGATGATGATCTACCTTAATATTAATGCAGGATACCAGGATACTTTTAATGCGGCATTGCAATAGGAAACATTTCACAATGGCTATAAAATATGTTATGGATTAATTTTCATGTACTCTGTAGGAAAGTAGGATCTGCTTCTTATGGTTACCCCCACTTTTTGCTTGATGTTACACTGTTTTTGACTAGTCTGACTGGGATCCTGCTAATCAGGACCCCAGTCTATCGCTTTCACCAGATTGGATACTGGGTTACCCTTATCAGTCCCTAGTATATGGTACACATGTACCTAGGGCATAGGTAACACAGAGGCCTCCCATGGGCTGAAGCATGTATTGTGCCACCCATGAAAGGCCATGCAAAATGGAACTCCAATCCTGCCATTGCAGCCTGTGTAAGATGGTGTATGCACCACTCACGTTAGATATAGGTTTACTATATCTATAGGTCACTACAATTAAAACCCATAAGTAGCCCCTATAGCAGGCCTTGACAATCCTGAAGGCAGGGTGCTGGGTTTTATGTGAGAGGGTGCCCCTGCATGAGCAGAGCCCCTCTGCAGCCTTCGGAGACCATTCTCCCGGGTTGTCTGTGACACAGCCGGACATATAGGTAGAGGTGCATTATAACCTCGCGGTAAATGCTATCTCGAAAACGGCTGAAACAAAACATGTTGTGTTTGGTATCAAACACCTTAGGATCATACCTCCACACCGGTAACCAGTGTGGGAGGTATGATTCCATCCTTCTGAAGCAAGCTTCGTGGGGTCCCTGGTCTTCCCGGTACCAGCCTTCTCGACCAGGACAGCACAAAATGGATGCTGCCGACCAGAGACACATTTCTGCCCTCCTGCTGCTGAGCCAAGCTCGAGCAAAGGAAGGCAGCACAATAGGCATCCTGTCACAGGGAGGAGTGACCACCTACCAGACAGGATTTAGTGTATTGGAGCTGGGTGGGTGCACTTCCAAAGTGCCTAAAGTCTGCACGAGGGGCACACTTGGTGTCCCTGTGCATAGTCCAGTTCAAACCAGTTCTGGTAGCCATTGGCTCCTGCTATAGCGTGAAACTGGACAAAGGACATGGGTGTAACCACCCCCCTGTCCTGATCCTCCCCTGGGAGGGTACCCTGAATCTGTCCAACCCTCTCCCGTGGGTACAAAAGGCCTTACCTGAGTGTAGGACTCTAGATTCTATGTGGACAAGATTCTGAATAAGAAACCACTGACCTTCGACCTTCTGGACACTTTGGACTTCGCTGTACTTCGACTGGGCCCGACTTCGTCTCCCTCTCCATCCAAAGCACCATACGGTGCCTGTGCAGGACCTGTGGAGCATCAAGGACAACTGAAGTATCTCCCTTGGGGTGGAGGAGTCACTCCCGTGCCCTTGCAGGCACTGTAATGCAAATGACCGGTCTGCTGATCCTGAGCTCCTGTGGACTCTGAAGGATCCAGCAACACAGGAGGTGGCTTCCTATGTTCCGTGAGGTCAAGCTGCCCTCTCACTACGTTTGAGGTCAGTATCCCTTGTGGGGACCGCATAATCTGAACCCCTATGCACCGCATACTTTTGCAATTGCATATGCTTGTTGGTCTTCCCCAACTTTGTGCATTGGGCTGTCGATAGCCCCAACCTCTGTGCACCTTTCATACAAAGAACTCTGGCCTCCTCACACTCTGTGCCTTGCAAGCTGTAACTTTGTGAAACTGCTAGAGGTCCCCTCACGACTCCTGTGCCTGCGTCCTGTGGGTCCACTTGAGGGACAATCTTGATTTTCTTGAGCTCCCCTGGTTGCTCCAGGCCTGCCCTGACTCCCCTTGCTGTGGTGAGTCCTCTGGTCCTTGCTGGGCCAGACCGAAACCTTCTTTGACCTTCTTCATGGGTGGCCATTGTCAAGGCTTGTCGGTGCTCCCGCCAGACACCGACCCCTCAGCACTCGACATCCTTTGTGGGACAGCATGTATCCGATTCCTGATCATCCTCGATGTCTCCTGGTCCCTTCAGCTATAGAGTCAAGTTCTCCATCTTCACACCTGAGGTACCCGACATTGGTGGGCATTCGTCTACCGAGCCCCTGGTCACTCCTGAGTGACCCAGACTGTGTCTTCTCTGCTTTCAGGTTCCTTCCATCAAGAATCCACCTGCATATTCCACTGGACACTTTTCTTCTTTCCAGCAGTGGCATTTCTTTGAAGACTCCCACTTCAGACCTATGCACCCGGCTTCCCTGGGATAGGTAACTCTGGTACTTTGGTATCCATGGGTGGGGTGGCTCTCCAACCTTCTATGTACAAAGGGTCTCCTCATAATCCACTGGGAAGGGCCCTTTAACTTTAAAACTGCAACCGCGACTCTCCCATTGAATTGTACGTAGCACGCGGTCGTGTTCTCACACTGCACCAGTCCTCCGTAGGGTCCCTTCTTACTCACCATGTGTGGTTCCTTGGAGTCCTGGCGATTCTACATTGTCTAGACACTGTCTTGACTCGAGTCGTGGTTCCTATACCACTATTTTAGTATATGGTTTGGTCTCCCCCGGGAGCCCACTGTGTATTAGTGCTACTCACGATTGTTTCTGTGCTACAGTATTGTGTGCTTTCTGTTTCTCTGCGTGTAGCAGATACTGTGAGGTATTTAAGGTGTTATAATAATAAATATATATTCTTATAACTACTGTGTGGTTCTCCTTTCATTTAAACAATAGAATAAGATTGCATTCTGGTAAAACAAGCTGCTTAACATTCCTTCAAGACAAAGCCTGAAGGCTGCTCTCCACAGTTACCACTTGGATAGCTTTCTAAGGTTATCTTTGACCTCTTAAATCACCATAAGGGTTGTTTGGACTGGTGCAAGGTGCCCACTTAAATTAGTGGACAGCATATACCAGGCCAACTTCTCACATACTCAAAATGAAACAATTTTACAATAGTATATATAGTTATTTCCCTTCTCCAATAACAAATCCATTTAACATCACTGTAAATAAGATTTCAAATCATTCATCACTTTCTGCATGACATTCAAAGCTATTTTAGTTGGAATATTTATTTGTTTTTATGCATGCATAAAACAAGAAACATATAATTCAGTATTCGTTGGATTGTACAGGATACAGTGAGTCTAGTGGGAGGTTTAACTGGTGTTTGTAATTGTTGATTATAATGAGAATATGGCAAAGAAGAAAAAAAATCTAAGTTCAATTCTTTAAATAAAGGAAAGCAGGTTTATGAATAATAAGGTGGCCACATTTAATTTTAGATTAAACTCTCCTGTTCAAAAATTAAATGTGATGTTACCATATTCTAACCATTCATTTCCTTTCCTCAAAGTAAGACTAGTTTTCCAATTGGGATAGAGAGTATGCAATTAAGAAATAGCAATGTTCATAGCCTCATCATACAAACAAAGCAATGCAATTTTGGCAAAGTCAGGTCTATAGTCTGCTAATCATCATAATTGTTTTAGAGTCAACTATTCAATATTAGCAGTAGCACAAAGCTTTCGCTCTAACTAATAAATAATCTTGAATAACTAAAATAACACATTACTTTGTTATCTGACATGCATGGGTATTGAAATAGATTGTAATTGATATTCCACTTCTTGTTATATTATAAGCAATAGAAAAACATACTTGCAGTACTAGTTGGGCCTGTATAGACTTCGGTGGTTCCAGTAAGAAGTTTAGTTGCTAGATAAGAAAATCAGCTAAAGTGAGAATAGGGTTAAGCTAAGAATTATTTTTTTCATAATTTGCTCTTTATATGAAGGAAAAAAGATGTTGCAAAATGTTGGTTGCTAAAATTAATTTTAGTTACAAAGTTCCTGTTGTGTACATGGAACAACTTTCCAATTATGAGGGAATGTTCTAACTATTTAATTCTCTTCCCCAAAAACAAGTCCAATTTTAGAATTGCAATAATAAAATGTTAACTTAAAATCAACTTGTTTTATGGTTTAATAATTTAAATAAAAGAATACATTCTATGGAAAAATGAAGTTGCCAAACACTTAAAAACGGTCAATCACTTTGGAAACCACGGTGCAATTCAAAGACATTATAACATTTTTTAATAATAACATTTAATGAACTAAACAAAGCACATGAACACAATGATGCTAATAGCAATTCAAAATGACTAAGGACTTTGAAGTTAGTTTCTTGATACATAGCTATGTTATCATATGTTGTTTGTTTCTTCGCTTTTACTGGTATCATATATGATTGAAACACACTTTTAATGACAGTAAGGCTTCTATCGGAATCAATGGATATGTTAGGATTTAAAGCTCCTATATTAAAGGATGTATTGTAATCAAGCTATAAATGTAAAGATGATATTTTCATAGTTTTACAGAAATTAAAGTGTGTCAAAATATGCCTGCGGAATTTCATTAGAGCTAGAATTCTACTGGGCCAACAACGAACCAAGTTGACAGTCATGTCACAAATTTCAAACATTTAAGCTTTGAAATTTGTTAGGGCGAACAATTTTGTGTTTGTGGTAATGAGGAAGTAAGTGTAACTAAGACGTTTATACATTTTATGATTAAATAATTTAAGTACTGCAACACAATATTTTGCGCAAGAGGGTTGGTACCCTTCTTTTTAGGTTCAATTTTTCTGAGCCAGAAATGCTAGAAAATCAAACTAATGGCACAATGTTCTAACCAATCAACTCACTTGAACAACGGAAATGACATGTTTGCCCTTGCCAGCAACACTTAAGGGCCTGTTGTAGGACGTTTTATAATCTGTCTATTTTAGAGTATGTTGCTTATTTCCCACATTTAGCAGTTATCATATATCTATGAAAAACACACGTGCAGTATTGGGAATCCCTGTATAGACTTTGATGGATCCAGCAGGTGGTTTAGTTGCTAAGTCAAACGTAATGAAGTGAAAATATGACTACACTAAGAAAATCCAATTTAACATTCTATAATCCTTTAAATGATTAAAAAAAGACATTGGCATAATCATAAAGCTGTTTCATTTTTTAAATCTTTGGATAGTCTTTCAACTGTCTTTAGTATAGTCAATCTCTGCACTAAAGCAAGGCCAATTTCATATTTTGAGAAATGAGAATATAATTAAGGATTCATGAATTTCATAAATTATTCATGTAAAAGAGTGGACATATTGTTTGACAAAACTAGGTTCCTAAGCTCCTAAGTTTACTGAAGTGTATTTTGGTGACACATGTGAAAATTCATAGCAAAGCCTCAGCAATGTAATGTGTATATTCACTTCAACCTTCCACGAACATGTTGCTAAGCATTGGTAAAATTCTTTATTATGGTGCTGACTGTATCCATACATTTCTTAGGGGAACAAACTTCCTGGCCCTAGACTGCATTCATAGTTTTTCCTGCAGCATCATATCACCTACATCACATGGTGCTGTGTGACATTATACTTGGGCTTTTGTAACCCAATCAGAATAGACCTTAGATGCACATAAAGGGAACTATACGAGTCAATGACATTAGTTCTGGCCTCATATTACATACCCTCAAAAAGGCTGAGAATGGAGATAGCAAGGCACAAGACTGTATAAGAAATATAATTAACAAAATGCCACTCTCACATGGGAAGAAGGGAAAATTATTAGCAATATGTTGGAGTCATTAAAGCTGTCAGAAAAACTATTACTAAATGGAAGTAACTTGTAAGCTAATTGATAAATATTGCATTATACTCTTTTGGTAAGCTGCTACCCAACCAATTCTCAAGGAGGATGATCCACTCTATTGTTAAACCAGGATACCAGGATATTTCAAGTGCAGCCATTTAAATAAAGGAAATAAATTGTTAGCAATACTGTATTACAAAAACATTTATGGTAAAATGTTCCTACATGAACATTGAAACAAATTCACAATGTTTTAATAAGCTATTTCGATTTTCCAATAAGAAATCCATTTAACATTAAGTCTAATCAGATTCCAAATCATTAATCACTTGAAACTTCCTTTGTTTATGCCATATCCAAATGAAACAAGTACATCCAGTATTAGTTGGACAGCATAGGATTCAGGGGGCACAGTAGGATTTTTATTTGGTAGCTGTACTTATTATCTTTAAGGAGAATATAGCAAAGAACAAAACCTTTTTATAATTCAATCTTTTAAATAAGGGAAAGGCTACTAAGGAATAATCAGTGGGCTAAGTCTTATGTTAAATTACAATCTACTGTGCCTAAAAATAAATGCCATATCACAATATTCTAGCCGGTCATTTCTTTTCCCACAAAGGACAGTTTTCCACTTGGTATAATGATTACAATTAAGAAGTAAAGAATTTTCATAGCTTACTGGTATCAATAAAGGAATTCAATATTTGGCTAAGTCAAGTCTATGCTCTGATAATTGTCGAAAAAATATTTGGAGTCAACATTTCCATCTTAGTTATGGCACAAAGCTCTAACTAATCAATAATCTTCAACAGCTAAAATAACAAGTTAGTTTTCTGACATTGACACTGATTGTAGTTGCTGCTCCTATTTTTAATGGCATAGCATATAGAAAAACATACTTGCAGTACCAGTTGGGCCTGTATAGACTTCAGTGGTTCCAGTAGCAACTTTACTTGCTAGATAAAAACAAATGAGATATAGAAAGAATGAGGCTAAGCTCAGAACATGAAAATCCTCATATTTATTTAAAGCTAAGAATATATTTTTTACATCTAGTTCCTAAATTTCAGTTTAGTTACTTTCCAGTGGTGTAGCTGGAACAAATCTCAAGTTATGAGGGACTTTTCTAACTACTATTTTCCCTTCTTCAAAAACTAGGGCAATTTCACCATTGCTATTATAATAATATATCTTAATATAAACACTTTGTATGGTTTAATAATTGAAAAACAAGCACTCTGTGGCGAAATAAAGTTGCTAAGCTAATCAAGGGTTCAATACTTTTTTTAACAATGGTGCAAATGTCTATATAAACAAAGTAAATGTACAGATTGGAACTGACAGCTATTCCAAATGTATAAAGTGTGTCAAAATATACTTGCTGAATTTGCTTTTAGTTAGATATCTTTTATGCCAAAAACAAACTAAGCTGACAGTCATGTCAGAGTTTTCTACCATTTCAATTCCCTTATCTGGCAAAAATACCAATTTAAAGTTTGTGGTAATGAGAAAATAACTAAGAGGATAATGTGATTAATAATGAGATAATTTCAGAAAAAGAACACAATGTTTTGCACAAGATGGTTGCTATCCTACATTTGTGGTTAGATAAACCTGAGCCAGAAATGCTGAAAAATTCAATTTTATGGCCCTATGTTCTAATCAGTCAACTCACTTGAGTAACAGCAAATTTCAAAATAAGGTGAATTGAAGGACGTTATTGATACAGTGGATTGATATTTTAGATTGTGTTTTTATTTACGAACTCTCACAGCCATCACAAATATGTGAGCGACATATATGCAGTACTAGTTTTGCCCCTATAGATGTCTGTGTTTCCAGTAGGAGGTTTCGTTGTTTGATCAGAAGGGCTGAAATTAAAATATGATAAAATTAAGAAAATCTAATTTATCATTGTATTGTCACTCAAAAACTGAAAGAAAACTTTCGCAAAATCATAAAGTTATATTTGATTTTGTAAAGTCTATGGATAATCTTTTCACTGTGATCAGCATAGCCAATCTCTTCTCCAAAGCAAGGGCCATTTCTCATTTGGGGAAATGAGAATGTAATTAGGAATACATTATTTTTATAAATGAATCATGTAAATAACAGAATATGTTAATGGCCGTACCTGATTGCTAAACTAACTAATTTGGTTTGTATGTCTTTTGGTGACAACTGGCAATGGCACAACATAGTAACTGATACATTTACTACACCAATTGAAGAACTTGTTCTAAACCATTTGTAACATTATTTCTTAAAGAGGTGACTGCATCCACAGCTGTCTTGTGTAAACATACTTCCTGGTGCCATACTGTATTCAGATCGGATTCCAGCAATAGTATATCACCTACATCACATGTTGCTGTGTGCCATTTTACTTGGATTTTTGTGACCACACCAGAATGGGCCTCAGATGTAACTTAAAAGGAATCACAGGAGTCCTTGATCTTAGTTCTGGTATTAAATTCCATACACCCATAAAGGCTAAGAATGCAGATAGCAAAGCACAGGATCGCATTAAAAAAATAATTACCAAAATGCCATACTCAAGTGGGTAGGAATGAAGGTCATAAGTAATCTGTTGGAGCCATTATAACTATGGGAGAGAATGATACTAAAGTGAAGCAAATTGTTAGCCTAATTGAAATTGATTGCCAAAGATTTCTCATATGAACTACCAACCAAGTATTCCACAAGGAGGATGATTTACCCTATTAATAAACCAGGATACCAGTATACTTCAAGTGCAGCCATTTAAATAAAAAATATAACTTAATTGCAAAATAACAATCATAAAAATGATTTATTTTAATCTTTATTTTAATATTTTCCTGTTCATTAAAATTAAACAAATTTACAAAACTCTAAAAAGGTTTTTCCTTTCTCCAATAAAAAATCCTTTAAAAATATGTTCTGAGACACTAAATCATTCATCCCTTAGAACTTGCTATATGAATTCATGGTTGAATTATTTGTAATAATTGGTTACTTTTATTTATGCAGTAAAACAATGAAAAATATGAACCAATATTAGTTGGACTGCATAGGATTGAATAATTCTAATAAGAGATTCATTTGGTAGATGTAGTTATTAATTGTAATGACAATATGGCAAAGAACTAAATACGTTCAAAGTTCAATCCTTTAAATAAAGTAAAGAGAACTTATTGAAACACAGGTGGATACATTTAGTTTTATATAAAACTCTTGTGTGCCACAAGGTAAATGTGATGTCAATATTCTCTAGCCCATCATTTCCTTTCCCTCAAAATAAGGCTAGTTTGATTTTGGGATAATGATTATACAATTAAGAAGTAAAGAATGTTCATAACCTAATCACTAAAATAAATTAATACAATCTTTGAAAAAAGTCAGGTACATGCTCTGTTAATTGTCAAAATGTTTTTAGAGAAACCTTTCAAAATTAGTTATAGATCAAAGCTCTAATCAATAATCTTCAACAACTAAAGTAACATGTGCATGTTATATCACATGCATGGGTATTGAAATACATTGTAATTGCTTCTCTAGTGCTTGTTATGCCAAAAGCAATAGAGGCACATACTTGCAGTACTAGTTGGGCCTGTATAGACTTCAGTGGTTCCACTAGGAAGTGTAGATGCTAGATAAGAAAATGGGTTAATGTGAGAATACGGCTATGCTAAACAATTGAAAATTCATAATGCACTCATTTGTATAAGGGAAAGAAGATGTAGTTTACATCAGGTTGATAGGCTTTATTTTAGTTACATATTTGTGAGATACACGTGGAACAAATCTCCAGTTATGAGGCAATGTTCTAACTACTGAATTCTGTTCCCCCAAAACAAGGACACTTTCACAATTGCTGTAAAACTGTAACTTTATATAAACATTTTTTTACGGTTTAATCCTTTTACTAAAATAATACATTCTCTGGTGAAATGAAGGTGCTAAATACTTCTTCAAGAAAACAACCAATTTGGAAACTATGGTTGAAAATTTACAGTCATTACAAAATGTGCTAAAAAGTCTAATTTCATAAATGAAACAAAATACATCACCTGTCTGGAGCTATAAGCAATTCAAAATGTGTAAAGTGTGTCAAAATATGCTTGCTAGATTTCTTTTTCACTATAAATCTTTTAGACAAACAATGAATCAAGCTGACAGTCAGGTCACAATATTCTCCTGTTACAATTCCATTATCATGCAAAAAGACCAATTTTATGTTTATTGTCATGATATTGTAACTATGAGGATAGTATATTTCAGAATGTAATGACTTTAGAAAAGGAACACAATTTTTGCAGGACAAGATTGCTATCTTTCATTTGAGTAAGGACTGTCATGAGTAGGAAATGCTGGAAATTCAAATTCATGGCACAATGTTCTAACCAATCAGCTTGCTTAAAAATGAAAATTAACATTTTTCCATTTGTTTTAGCAGTACTTTAAAATAAGGTAAATTGTAGGATGTTACGCATATAATGACTAGCTAGCTTGGTGTATGTTGTTTATTTCCCTCCTCTCACAGCCAGCATAAATTTGTAAAACACACACTTGTAGTAACATTTATACATGCACATACTTCTGTGGTGGTATGTGGGGAAGCTTTAGGGCACAAAGATTGACATTAAAATATGATTAAATTAGGAAAATCCAATTTAACATTGTACAATACCTTACGTAAAGAATAGAAGACTTTGGCAAAATCATAACGCTATGTGATATTTTGTAAGGTCTATGGACAGTCTATTTCTCTATGTGCAGTGTAGCCAATCACTTCTTCACAGTAAGGAAAATTTCACATTTTGGGAAATGAGAATACAATTAAGAATACATTTGTTTCCTATATTTAATATGGAAATAACAGATATGTTATTCACCAAAATCAGGTTTCTAAACTCCTCCAATGGTTGAAGGGTCTTCTGGTGACAACTATGAAAATTCATAGCAAGTGTACAACACTGTAACGGGAAAATTGACTTCAACCATTGAAGAACATGTTACTAACCATTCATAATGTTCTTTAAATTGGTGATGGCTGTATTCACATATTTCTTATGTGAAGATACGTCATGGTGCTGGACTGGATTCAGATTGTTTCCAGTAGTGTCACGTCACCAACACCACAAATTGTTGTGCAGCATTATACTTAGATTTTTGAGACCCCACCAGAAGAGACCTCAGAGGCACATACAATGTATCATGATATGAGTGACTTTAGTTCTGGCCTGGTATTCCATACCCCCAATAAAGGCTTGCACTGCAGATGGCAAAGAACAGGAGCATTAATGAAAAATAATTAAGAAAATGCTGGCTCCATGCAGTAAGGAACGTAGGTGATAAGGAATCTATTGAAGTCGTTCTACCAATGGGAAAGAATGTTACTAAAGTTAAGCAAATTTCGAATCTAATTATTATTGATTCCCACAGAATCCTTCTATGATCTGATAACCTCAAAATTCTCAAAGATGATGATCTACCTTAATATTAATCCAGGATACTTTAAATGCTGCATTTTAATTGGAAAAATTGCAAAATGGCATTAAAATATGTTATGGATTAATTTTCATGTACTCAAAATGAAATTTTTTACAATAGTATATATAGTTATTTCCCTTCTACAATAACAAATCCATTTAACATCAATGTAAATAAGATTTCAAATCATTCATCACTTACAACTTTCTGCAGGACATTCAAAGTGATTTTAGTTGGAATTTTTCTCTGCTTTTATGCATGCCATAAAACAAGAACCATATAATCCTGTATTAGTTGGATTGTACAGGATTCAGTGAGTCTAGTAAGAGGTTTAGTTGGTGTATGTAATTATAGATTATAATGAGAATATGGCAAAGAAGAAAAAAAATCTAAGTTCAATTCTTTAAATAAAGGAAAGCAGATTTAGGCATAATAAGGATGCCACATTTAATTTTAGATTAAACTCTCCTGTTCCAAAAATTAAATGTGATGTTACCATATTCTAACCATTCATTTCCTTTCCTCAAAGTAAGACTGGTTTTACAAATGGGATACAGAGTATGCAATTAAGAAATAGCAATGTTCATAGCCCCATCATACAAACAAAGCAATGCAATCTTTGGCAAAGTCAGGTCTATAGTCTGCTAATCATCATAATAGTTTTAGAGTCAACTATTCAATATTAACAGTAGCACAAAGATTTCAGTCTAACTAATAAATAATCTTGAATAACTAAAATAACACATTTATTTGTTATCTGACATGCATGGGTATTGAAATAGATTATAAATTATTCTCCACTTATTCTATTATAAGCAATAGAAAAACATACTTGCAGTACTAGTTGGGCCTGTATAGACTTCGTTGGTTCCAGTAATAAGTTTAGTTGCTAGATAAGAAAATCAGCTAAAGTGAGAATAGGGTTTACGCTAAGAATTTTGTGTTTTCATAATTTGCTCTTTATATGAAGGAAAAAAGCTGTTGCAACATTTTGGTTGCTAAAATTGATTTTAGTTACAAATTTCCTGTTGTGTACATGGAACAACTTTCAATTATGAGGGAATGTTTTACTATTTAATTCACTTCTCCAAAAACAAGGCCAATTTCAGAATTGCTATAATAAAAATGTAACTTAAAATAAACTTGTTTTATGGTTTAATAATTTAAACAAAATAATACAATCTTTGGCAAAATGAAGTTACTAAACACTTAAAAAGGTCAATCATTTTGGAAACCACGGTGCAATTCAAAAACATTACAAAATGTTCTAAATAATAAAATTTCATAAACTAAACAAAGCACATGAACACAATGGTGCTAATAGTGATTTAAAATGACTAAGGACTTTGAAGCTTGTTTCTTGGCACATACCTATGTTATGATATGTTGTTTGTTTCCCTGCTATTAGTGGTATCATATATGATTGAAACACACTTTTGATGATAGTAAGGCTCCTATCGGATTAAATGGATATGTGTAGGAAAGTAGGATCTGCTTCTATGGTTACCCCCATTTTTTACCTGGTACTATGCTGTTTCTAACTAGTCTGACTGGGATCCTGCTAATCAGGACCCCACTCTGTCTGCTTTCTCCACTAAATTGTTATGGTAAGTACTTAGGTACAATTCAGATTGGATACTGGGATACCCTTATCAGTCCCTAGTATATGGTACTAAGGTACCTAGGGCATATGTACACCAGTGGTCCCCCATAGGCTGAAGCATATATTATGCCACCTATGGGAGACCATTCAAACTATCATTACAGGCTGCCATTGCAGCCTATGTAAGCTCGTGCTAGCACCACTTATGAAAGATATAGGTTTTTCTATATCTAGATTCACTGCACCTAGAACCTATAAGTCACCCCTACAGCAGGCCTTTTCAATCCTGAAGGCAGGGTGCTTGGTTTTAAGTGTGAGGGTGTCCCTGAATGAGCAGGACACCCCTACAGCCTTCGGAGTCCATTATCCGGGGTTGTAAGTGAGACAGCCATATAACATTACTTAATGACCATCTCAAAACTGGCTGCAACGAACCCTGTCATGTTTGGTATCAAATCATAATACCACACCGTAAACAGTGTGGGCGGTATGATTCCAAGCAGTGTAAAGGCCATCCGCTAGGCCCTCAGTGCTCCCAGTACCATTCTTCTAGACCCGGACAGCACAACATGGCTGCTGCTGACCAGGGACATGATTCTGCCCTCCAGCTTCTGAGCCCAGCTCGAGCAGGGGAAGGCAGAACAATAGTCATCCTGTCACAGGGAGGTGTGACCACCTCCCAGACAGGGTTTAGTGTATTGGGGCAGGGTTGGAGCGCTTGCCAGCACCACATAGTCTGCGTGCAGGGCACATTTGGTACCCTCCATGCATAGTCCAGTTCAAACCAGTTCAGGGAGTCGTTGGCTCCCGCTCTGGCATGAAACTGAACAAAGGACAGGGGAGTATCCTCCCCCGTGTCCAGTCCCTCCTTAGGGAGGGACCCCTGAATCGTCCCAACCCTTTCTTTAGGGTATTTAAGGACTTACCTGAGGGTGGGTCCCTAGATTCGTTATGGGACATGATTCAATTCCGACACCACTTCAACTTCGACCGTCTGGGCACTCTGGACTTCGCTGGGCTTAGCTCTGGGCATCAAGGATGCAACCGGGAAGACCCATGCTGCTCCTGATCTCTTCGCCCTGCTTGTCTGCTACAACGTTAGTGCCTGTGCTCCATACAGGAAACCTTCCAAGGCCTGTGGGCATCCAAGACGGAATCTCCCTTGAAGTGAAGGAGTCACTTCCCTGCATCTGCAGGCACCGCAACTAAGCTGACCGGTCTGCTGATCCTGGGCTCCCACAGACTCCGAAAGGCTCAGCAACACAGATGGTGGTTCTTCACATCCCTCGAGGCCTGCCCTGTCCTTTCACTAAGTTTGAGGCCAGTATCCCTCATCGGAGCTGCAGGAACCGAACCCCTGTGTAGTGTGTCGACTTGCAGTTGCAAAGGCTTGTTGGCTTCCTTCCACCAAGATCTTCGGGCTCTAAGTAGCCCCAAAATCCAGCATCTCCAGTGACCAAGATCTTCGTCTCCACCACATCACTTGCATAGTGGACCTGCATCTTTGTTGAGCTGCTCGAGGTCCTCCAGTGCCTCTGGCCTGTTGGTCCTCTTGAGGGTCACCTTGAATTCTTTTGGGCTTCCCTGATTGCTTGAGGCCTGCTGTGACTTCGCTGCTTGTGGTGAGTCTCCTGGACCTTGCTGGTCCTGACATTGCACCTTCTTCAACTTCCTTGTTGGTTGCAGTTGCCAAGGCTTGTTGGTTCTCCCGCTGGACACCGACCCCTCAACTCTCGACATCCGACGTGGGACAGCTCATGTTCGGTTCCTGGTCTTCCACAGCATCATCTGGTCCACACAGCTGCAGTTCCAAGGTCACCATCAGCTCTCCTGCAACACCCGACATCAGTGGGCACTTGTCTTCCGTGCCTCCTGGTCACTCCTGAGTGACATAGACCCTGTCCCCTCTGCTTGCAGCTTCTTCACATCTTGAATCCACCTTTGGGTTCCAACCAACACTGTGACCTTCTCCAGCAGCGGCACCTTTCTGAAGTCTCCCATTGAGCTCAACAAAGGTTTCCGACGCCACTTCACACCTATGCACCCGGCTTTCCTGGTGCAGGTATCCTGGTTCCTAAGGTATCCACGGGTGGGGTTGGCTTTCCAAACTCTTGTCTTCCACAGGGTTTCTTCAGGGCCCACTGGGAAGGGTCCTCAGTCTTTAAAATTGCAACCATGACTTACACGTTGATTTGTACGGAGAATGTAGTCGTGTTCCTACACTGCACACAACCTCCAAGATACTCACCTGGTGTGGTTCCTCGGGTCCCCGGCACTTCCACATCCTCTGATTATTGTCTTGACTCCTGTTGTGGTTCGCACACCACTATTTTAGTATATGGTTTGGTCTCCCCCTGGGGACCACTGTGTATTCTGTGCTATTTACCTGTTTCTATTGCAAAGTATTTTGCTTAATGTGTATGTCTCCGGCTAGAAGATATATGTATGTGTTAGTGAGTGTCTTATAATGAATACATATTTTTATAAATGCACTGTGTGGTTCCTTTTCACGTAATCTATACCTATAAGATTATGTTCTGGTAAAAGAAGCTGCTTTACACTCTGGACTGAAGGCTGCTCTCCACAGCTACCACTTAGAGAGCTTTTTATGTTGTCTAAGACCACTAAACTCACCATAAGGGTTGTCTGGGTCAGTGCAAGGTGTCCACTTACATAAGTGTACAACATATACTTAGCCAGCCTCTCACAATATGTTAGGATTTAAAGTTCCTATCTGAAAGGATGTATTGTGGTAATGAGGTAGTAACTAAGAGGTTATTTTTATGATTAAATAATTTAAGTACAGTAACACAATATTGCGCAAGAGGGTTGGTACTCTTCTTTTTAGGTCAGTTCAGTTGTAGGATGTTTTATAATCTGTCGATTTTAGAGTATGTTGTTTATTTCCCACCTTTAGAAGTTATCATATAACTATGAAGTAGAGACGTGCTTTATTATTGACACCTGTATAAACTTCGATGGATGCAGCAGGGGGTTTAGTTGCTAGGTCAGACATAATGAAGTGAAAATATGACTACGCTAAGAAAATCCAATTCAACATTGTATAATCCCTTAAATAATTTTAAAAAGACATTCGCATAATCATACAGCTATGTTTCATTCTGTAAAAATCTTTGGATAGTCGTTCAACTGTCTTTAGTTTTGCCAATCTCTGCTCCAAAGCAAGGTCAATGTCACATTTGAAGAAATGGAATATAACTAAGGATTAAGGATTTTCATAAATTAATCATGTAAAAACCCGGAAATATTGTTTGTCAAAACTAGGTTGCTATGCTACCAAGTTGGTTGAAGTGTCATTTGGTGACATATGTGAAATTTCATAGCAATGCCTCAGCATTGTAACGTTTAAATTCACTTCAACCTTCCAAGAACTTCCAAGAACATGCTTGTGTTGGTAACATTCTTTATTATAGCGTTGACTGTATCAACACACATTTCTTAGGAGAACATACTTCCTGGCGCTAGACTGCATTCAGAGTGTTTCCTGCTGCATCATATCACCTGCACCACATGGCGCTATGTGACATTGTATTTGGGCTTTTCTGAACCCACCAGAATATACCTTAGATGCACATAAAAGGAACTATAGGAGTCAGTGACATTAGTTCTGGTCTCATATTTTATACCCTCAGAAAGGCTGAATATGGAGATTGCAAGGCACAGGAATCTATAAGAAATATAATTAACAAAATGCAACTCTCAAATGGGAAGAAGTGAAGGTTATCAGCAATCTGTTGGAGTCGTTATAGCTGTCAGAAAAAATATTACTAAAGTTAAGCAACTTGCTCAGCTAATTAATAAAGATTGCATTAGACTCTTTCGATAGACCTGCTACCCAACCAATTCTCAACGAGGATGATCCACTTTATTGTTAAACCAGAATGCCAGGATATTTCAAGTGCAGCCATTAAATAAATGAAATAAATTGTTGGCAATACTGCATTACAAAAACATTTATGGTAGAATTTTCCTATTTGAACATTGAAACAAATTCACAATGTTTTAATAAGTTATTTCCATTTTCCAATAAGAAATCCATTTAACATTATGTTTAATCAGATTCCAAATAAGTCATCACTTAAAACTTGCTATATGATATTCAGGGCTGTTTAAGGTTTAATTGTTGTTTGCTTTGTTTATGCCATAACCAAATCATTTTAAAGAGAATATAGCAAAGAACAAAACTTTTTAAAGTTCAAACCTTTAAATAAGGGAAAATCAGTGGGCTAAAGATTGTGTTAGATTACATTCTCCTGTGCCTAAAATTAAATACCATATTACAATATTCTAACCAGTCATTTCTTTTCCCACAAATGACAGTTTTCCACTTATCATAATGAATACCATTAAGGAGTAAGGAATTTGGATAGCTTACTCGTATCAATAAAGGAATACAATATTTGGCAAATCAAAGTCTATGCTCTGCTAATTGTCAAAATTATATTTGGAGTCAATGTTTCAATTTTAGTTATGGCACAAAGCTGTAACTAATCAATAATCTTCAACAGCTAAATAACACGTTTGTTTTCTGACATTGAATTAGATTGTAGTTGCTTCTCAAATTGTTTGTTTATGCCATAAGCATATAGAAAAACATACTTGCAGTACCAGTTGGGCCTGTATGGACCTCAGTGGTTCCAGTAGCAACTTCAGTTGCTAGATAGAAAACAAATGGGATATAGAGAGAATGAGGCTAAGCTCAGAACATGTAAATCCACTTATTTATATAAAGCTAAGAATATGTTTTTTACACCTGGTTCCTAAATTTCATTTGAGTTATTTCCCCATGTTGTAAATGGAACAAAACTCAAATTATGAGGGAATGTTCTAATTACTGATTTCCCTTCTTCAAAAACTAGGCAAATTTCCCCATTGCTATTTCAATAATATATCTCAATATAAATATTTTCTATGGTTTAATAATTGAAATAAAATACACTCTTTTGCAAAATGAAGTTCCTAAGCTAATGAAGAGGGCAATAATTGTTTTAACAATGGTACAAACGCCTATGTAAAACAAAGTAAATGTACATATTTGAACTGACTGATATTGAAAATGTATAAAGTGTGTCAAAATGGACTTGCTGAATTTACTTTTAGTTAGAAATCTCATAAGCAATCAATAAACCAAGCTGACAGTCATGTCACAGTGTTCTACCATTTAATTTTCCTTATCTGGCAAAAAGACCAATTTTGAGTGAGTCCAAGGGATGGAGGTTACATTTAGGGAAGGAGGGCATGCTCTTTCCCGATCCATTCCCAGGAGTCTTGTGGTCGGCCACTCCAGGAATCCCTGAGGTGAAAAGAGTTTCACAAGGTTGTGTCTCCCCTCTATTTGGACCAGGAGAGTGCTATGGTACTGCTTTAAGACAACTCACTTATTTATGAATGAGGACAAAAAAAAAAAGACCAATTTAAAGTTTGTAGTAATGAGAAAGTAACTGAGAGGATAATATGTTTAATTATGAAGTAATTTAGGAAAAAGAACACAGGCATGGTGAAAATTACATTTTTGGCACTTTTTTGGCACTATGTATGAATCAGTCAACTCACTTGAACAACGGAAAAATTCAAAATAAGGTGAATTTAAGGATGCTATTTAACAGTGGCTGGATATTTTATTTACCACCTCTTACAGTCATCACAAATCTGTGAAGGACATACATGCAGCACTATAATGCCCCTATGGACTTATGTGGTTCCAGTAGGAGGTTTAGTTGCTCAGTCAGAAGGGTTGAAATGAAAATGTGATGCAATTAACATTGCATAATTACTCAAAAAAATGAAAGAAAACGTTGGCAAAATTAACGACGAAGTCGACTCAGTCACTCAGCACGCACCTGCCTGTAAGTCGGAGACGTCGCTCGCTCCTCCTGATTAGACTGACTTCCGCGGTCAATCTCCAATTACTTTCTATGGCAGAATACAATACATGATTCATCCTCTGTTGGCAACCCCGCTGTGCCCCACTATGTAACATCTTGTAATTCAATTACGACACCCGGGAACATTGACACCTTGGCTTCATCTTGCGCTGCCATCAATAATTGTTGACCTAGCCTGATTACCTCACTTACTCTAAGGCATAATTACTCACTGATAGACGCCAGCCCCAGCCTGCCTCAATAAGCGCTCACCTGCCCCTGCCTGGTGCCTTCGCGAACCACCTAGCTTCGCAGCGGCTTTGTTCCGTGCTCACGAATTCAGCTTGCTCACATACTATGTCCTGAAGATGATCTCTAGCCACTGAGATCGAAACGATGTCGGCCCCCTCCAACCAGAACTTCTTGTACTTTGTATAAATTGCTTCTGAGGAGTTCCCCTGTGTGTTGTCAATGTGATGTATATATATTTTTTAAAAAGTCACCCTCACTTATCACATCACTTTTGTTTTCACTTTTATTATGTGAGTTCCTGAACTATATTCTTTAGATTTTGTGTTTAAAATAAATTGCATAATTTTTTTAATTTACTCTTGTCCCTGTGTATACACTCCACTGCTCCCTCCAGCATTAATTTCCTCCCCCTAAAAATCATAACTATTGTTCTCATGTCTGACGCAAATTCTTGCGTCTTTGTCTAGGACCATTTTTTGGCCATATAGGAATCATTGTTTTCTTAAAACAACATTAAAATATTCTAACCATTCATATCCTTTCTCTCAAAGTAAGGTCAGTTTTCCAATTGGGACAGAGATTATGCAATTAATAAGTAAAAACATTCATAGCCTAATCATATAAACAAACCAAAGCAATCTTTAGCAAAGTCAGGTCTATATTCTACAAATTGTCATACTACTTTTAGAGTCCCTAATTCAAATGACTATCAGCACAAAGCTTTAGGTCTAACTAATCAATAATCTTGACTAACTAAAATAACACTTTCATTTGTTATCTGACATGCATGGGTATTGAAATAGATTGTAATTGATTCTCCACTTCTTGTTATATCATAAGCAATAGAAACACATACTTGCAGTACTAGTTGGGCCTGTATAGACTTCGGTGGTTCCAGTAAGAAGTTTAGTTGCTAGATAAGAAAATAAGTTAAAGTAAGAATTGGGTTAAGCTAAGAAAATAAAAAAAATCATAAATTTGCTCTTTATATGAAGGAAAAAGACATCGGCAAATCCGGGGTGCTAAAAGTTATATTTGGCTAGAAATTTCCTGTGGTGTACATGGAACAACTTTCCAAATATGAACTACTAAATTGTCTTCTCCAAAAACAAGGACAATTTCAGAATTCCTGTACTAAAAATGTAACTTAATATAACTTTTTTTATTGTTTAATAATTTAAATAAAAAGAACACATTCTTTGGCAAAATGAAGTTTCTATCACTTAAATAAGTCAATCATTTTAGAAACCGTGTTGCACTTCAAAGTCATTACATAATGTTCTAAATAATCAGATTTCATAAACTAAACAAAACACATGAACACCATGGTGCTAAGATCAATTTAAAATGGCTAAGTACTTTGAAGCTCATTTCTTGATAAATAGCTATGTTATATGGTGTGCCCTTTTAGTGAAACACACTTTTAATCACAGTAAGGCTTCTAAAGGATTCAGTGGATATGTTAAGATGTAAAGTTCCTATAGTAAAGGATGGATTGTATCTAATCTATAAATGAGAAGATTATAGTTTAAAGAATTTAAAGTGTGCCAAAACGTGCCTGCTAAATTTCATTTTAACTAGAAATCTACTAGGCCAACAACGAACCAAGCTGACAGTCATGCCACAAATTTCAAACTTTTTAATTTCAAAATCTGAAAGAAAGAACAATTTTGTGTTTGTGGTGATGAGAAGGTAACTAAGAGGTTAATACATTTCATGATTAAATAATTTAATTACAGTAACACAGTATTTTGTGCACGAGGGTTGCTATCCTTCATTTTAGGTTCAGATTTCCTGAGCCAGAAATGCTAAAAATTCAATTTAATGGCACAATGTTCTAACCAATCAACTCCTGTGAACAGCAGAAATGAAATTTTTGCACTTGTGCTAGAAACACTTAAAAATAAGGCTAGTTGTAGGACATTATATAATCTGTCAATTTTAGAGTATGTTTCATTTCCCCCACCTTTAACAGTCATCATAAATCTATGAAGCACAGACTTGCAGTATTAGTGATGCCTGTATAGACATCGATGGTTCCAGTAGGTGGGTTAGTTGCTAGGTCAGACATAATCAAGTGAAAATATGACTACGCTAAGAAAAGCCAATATAACATTGTATAATCCCTTAAATAACTTAAAAAAGACCTTGGCATAGTCATAAAACTATGTTTCATTTTGTAGAATCTTTGGATAGTCGCTCAAATGTGTTTAGTATGGCCAATCCCTGCTCCAAAACAAGGCCATTTTCACATTTTGGGAAATGAGAATATAATTAAGAATTAATGATTTTCATAAATAAATCATGTAAAAAATGGGACATATTGTTTGACAAAACTAGGTTGCTAAAATCCCTATTTAATTGAAGTGTCATTTGGTGACAAATGTGAAAATTCATACCAATGCCTCAACATTGTAACATGTAAATTCACTTCAACCTTCAAAGAGCATATTCCTAAGCGTTGGTAACATTCTTTATTATGAAGTTGACTGTATCCACACATTTTCATGAGAACATACTTCTTGATGCTAGACTGGATTTAGAGATTTTTCTGTAGCATTATATTAGCTGCACTACATGGTGCTGTGTGGCATTATACCTTAGATGCACATAAAAGGAACCATAGGAGTCAGTGACATTAATTCTGACCTCATATTCCATATCCCCAGAAAGGCTGAGAATGGAGATAGCAAGGTAAAGGACTGTATAAGAAACATAGTTAACAAAATGCCACTCTCAAATGGGAAGAAGGGAAAGTTATAATCAATCTGTTGGAGTAGTTATAGCTGTCAGAGAAACATATTACTAAAGTTGAGCAACTTGCTAAGCTAATTGATAAAGATTGCATTAGACTCTTTCAATAAACTACAACCCAACCAATTCTCAGGGAGGATGATCCATTCTATTGTTAAACCAGGATATTACAAGTGCAGCCATTTAAATAAAGGAAAGAAATTGGTGACAAAATTGCATTACAAAAACATTTATGGTAAACATTTCCGACATAAACATTGAAAATTCACAATGTTCTAATAATGTATTTCTCTTTTCCAATAAGGAATTTATTTAACATTAGTTCCAATCAGATTCCAAATCAGTCATCACTTGAAATTTGCTATATGACATTCATAGCTAATCAAGGTACAATAGTTATTTGCTTCATTTATGCCATAACCAAATGAAACAAGTACATCCAGTATTAGTTGGACTTCATGGGATTCAGGGGGTAAAGTAGGAGGCTTATTTGGTAGCTGTACTTATTGATTTTAAAGAGTAAAATAACAAAGAACACAACATTTTCAACGTTAAATACTTTAAATATGGGAAATGATACTAAGGAAAAATCAGCTGGCTACATATTATGTTAGATTACACTCTCCTGTGCCAAAAATTAAATGTCATATCACAATATTCTAACCAGCCATTTCTTTCCACACAAAGGCCAGTTTTCCAATTGGTATAATGAATACAATTAAGAAGTAAAAGTCTATGCTCTGCTACTTGTCAAAATCATATTTGGAGTCAATGTTTCAATCTTAGTTATGGCTCAAAGCTGTAACTAATCAATAATCTTCAACATCTAAAATGGCACATGTTTTTTTCTGACATGAATGGCATTGAAATAGATTGTAGTTGCTTCTCCATTTTTCTTATGCCATAAGCAATAGAAAAACATACATGTAGTACTAGTCTGGCCTGTATAGACCTCAGTGGTTCTAGTAGCAATGTTAGGTGCTAGCTCAGAAATTAAAAATCCACTTATTTATATAAAGCTAAGTATATGTTTTTACATATGGTTTCTAAATTTCATTTTAGTTACTTTCCAGTGGTGTAAATGGAACAAATCTCAAGTTATGAGGGAATGTTCTAACTACTGATTTCCTTTCTTCAATAAATAGGGCAATTTCACCATTGTTAATATAATAATATATCTTAATATCATTATTTGGATGGTTTAATAGTTGAAATAAAACACACTCTCTGGCAAAATTAAGTTGCTAAGCTAATCAAGAGGTCAATACTTTTTTAACAATGGTGCACATGTCTATATAAAACAAAGTAAATGTACAGATTGGAACTGACAGCTATTTAAAATGTATAAAGTGTGTCAAATTATACTTGCTGAATTTACTTTTAGTTAGGAACCTCGTATGCCATCAATGAACAAAGCTGACAGTCAAGGCACAGTGTTCTACCATTTCAATTCCCTTATCCGGCAAAAAGACCAATTTATTGTTTGTTATAATGAGAAAGCAACTAAGAGGATAATACGTTTAATTATGATATAATTTAAGAAAGAGAACACAATATGTTGTACAAGTGTGTTGCTATCCTACATTTTAGGTTTGATTGCCCTGAGCCAGAAAAGCTGGAAATTAATTTTTTGGGCACGTTTTTTGGCTCTGTGTTCTAATCAGTCAACTCACTTCAGCAATGGAAAGTTCCAAAATAAGGGGAACTGAATGACATTATTTATACAGTGGCTGGATATTTTGGTGAATTTGTTTATTTACCATCTGCCTCAGCCATCACAAATCTGTGAAGGGCATAAATGCAGTACTAGTTATGCCACTGTAGACTTCTGTGGTTCCAGTAGGAGGTTTAATTCCTCAGTCAAAATGATTGAAATGAAAATATGATGAAATTAAGAAAATCTAATTTAACATTGTATAATAACTCAAAAAATGAAAGTCTATTGATAGTCTTTTCACTGTGATTAGTATAGCCAATCTCTTCTCCAAAGCAAGGCCAATTTCTCATTTTGGGAAATGAGAAGTTAAATATGAATACATTATTTTAATAAATTAATCATGTAAATAACAGAATATGTTAATGGGTGAAACTAGGTTGCTATACTCCCTAATTGGTTGTAGTTCCTTTTGGTGACAACTGTTAAATTACATAGCAATGGCACAACATCGTAACTGGTAGATTCACAATAGCAATTGAGGAACATGTTCCAAACCATTTGTAATGTTCTTTCTTCAAGAGGTGACTGGACCCACAGATTTCTAGTGTAAACTTCCTTCCTGGTGCCAAACTGGATTCAAATCAGTTTCCAGCATTATTATGTCACCTACATTACATGGAGCTGTGTGACATTATACTTGGATTTTTTGATTTTTTTTCCAGCAGTGTCATGTCACCATCACCACAAAGTACTGTGTGGCATTATACTTCGATTTTAAGTACCCTACCAGAATGGACCTCAGAGGCACATAAAATTAACCACAGGATCAGTGACGTTAAGTCTGGTCTGATATTCCATACCCCCACAAAGGGTTACAATGCAGATAGCAAAGAACAGGAGCGTTTATAAAAAATAATTAAGAAAATGCTATCCCCAAGCTGGAAGGAATGACTGTTGGTGTTGTTATTGCTTGGGAAAGAATGTTACTAAAGTTTAGCAACTTGGGAGTCTGATTGATATTGATTCCCAGGGAATCATTGTATGACCTGATAACCAAGAATATCTCAAGGAGTATGATCTACCTAAATATTAATCAAGGATACCAGGATACTTAAAATGCAGCATTTTAAATATGAAAACTTTCAAAATGGCATTAAAAAATGTTATGGTTTAATTTTCCTGTACTAAAAATGAAACAACTTTATAATGGTATATTAAGTTATTTCCCAATGACAAATCCGTTTAACATTAGTGCTAATGAGATTTCAAACCATCATCACTTGGAACTTGCTATATGACGGTCACAGCTATTTTAGGTATAATATTTCTCTGTTTTCATATATGCCATAAAAAAAGAAACACAAAATCCAGTATTAGTTGGACTGCGTATGATTCAGTGGTTCAAGTAGGAGGTTTAGTGGGTATATGCAAATATTGATTGATATGAGAAGTTGGCATAGAACAAAAAAGTGTAATACTTTTATGAAGGGATGTTGCTCATTGGAGGACGTTGCCGATCTCCCTCATGGGGAGAGCTGTGCTGTTCAAGATGATGTCACTACCGAGCATGTTGTATGTTCTCCATAACACCCCATAAACAGTATCTGATAGGTTCTTCAGGGAAGTGGACAGTGAACTGCGGAAATTATTGTGGGACGGGGGAGGCGCAAGAATAGCACTCGCCAAACTCCAGAAAGGTGTATATGAGGGTGGTCTCGCTGTACCGGGCCTCAAGAAATATTATTGGGCATCGCAATTGATAACAAACAATGACTTGATTTTTACAGAAAGGAACAACCCGGCATTCAGGGTAGATCACCTGGTGATGGGGTCAAGAGGATATCCAGGTGCACTGTACCGGAGAATGGCAGGGAAGCATATGCCCCCACATACAAAGACCGTGATCGAAGCGTGGAAGAGGGTCAATAAGTTCCTCAGGTGGGACAATAGGTTGACAGAATGATCCCCGCTATGGAACAGCAATATGTTGGAGGAGGTAGGCAATTTACAGGGCTTTAATAAATGGAAGCTGCTAGATTTTGCCCATCTGGGAGACATATGGAGGGGTCCGGCGATAATCTCGTTTGAGGACCTACAGAAGGAGTATCAACTAGCAGGCACAGAAAGATATAAATACATGCAGTTGGAGCACGCACTCCGTAGGCATATAAGAGAAGGGGAACAAATTCCAGAGTACAGCCCCCTGGAGGATCGACTCCTGTTAGATCCAATCCCAGAAAAGGCATTATCCTTCACATATAAGAAGATTATCAACAATTTGCCTGATCCCCTGAAAACTCTGCGAGAGGCCAGGGAGGCCGACATTGGCCTACTGGAAGACAATGATTGGGCAGAGGCCTTACAAAGCCCAAGAGGGGTAGCAGTTAGAGCGAGATTTCGGCTAATACAGCTAAGGATTCTTCATAGAACATACTCCACAAGTGTAGTCATGAACAAGCTAGGGCGCACTCACACAGATCAATGCATACGGGGCTGCGACCAAAGAGGTACATTTTTCCACACCACCTGGGAGTGCCCAGCTATACAACAATATTGGGGAAAAGTAATACGGGCTATGTCAGAGGTCCTGGGGCAGGAAATTCCCGTGGATGCCAGATGGCATATACTATGGGGTCGATTCCGATGTCGGCTGGAAGCACACCTAACAGTATTCGTCCGGAAAAAATACCAGCCGAACGCGTGTTTTCCGACCGACTCGAACACTCGTCCGAACGAACAAGTACGATGCGCATAACTGCCCAGATTCCGAGCGAGCCGTACTTACCCAATCCAGCTCCTGTTCCCTGCCCGAGCCGGATCCGTAAACGCCGAATCGAGTCGCACGGAACCAAATACACAGCACCTTCCGGCCGGACTAGTACGATGCGTCTTCCGTACGCGCCGAACTCGTCGCTACGTTCGGCACGTTTGAGCATCCGGGAGAGCCGCACATAAGCTCCGATTCGCACCACAAGAAGATCCACGGCTACGAGACGAACAAGCCAGCGACGAGTACGAGTCGAAGACACGCGAAACCCGAACGAGACGACCCAACCATGAATCCCATCGCGCAGGTCCTACCTATACTCTACATCTATTACCGGGACCGGTTCGGACGCGTACGGCGCAGACGGTAAGTCAAACACCAACAATACAAACTAACTACACGTGCCCAAAATATGTCACACACACATAGGGATGCACAAATGACGTACACTAGCAACAGCACAATCATAGGGGTGGGATGGGCATCACCAATGCCATACACACCCTAGGGGCCTGGATGCCTGCCACTACCACCACCCCTACTCAGGGGTGCCTGGATGCCTATCACTACTACCATCCCCACTCATGGGGGGATGGATGCCTGCCACTACTACCATCCCCACTCATGGGGGGCTGGATGCCTATCACTACTACCATCCCCACTCATGGGGGGCTGGATGCCTATCACTACTACCATCCCCACTCATGGGGGGCTGGATGCCTATCACTACCACCACCCCTACTCAGGGGCCTGGATGCCCATCACTACTACCATCCCCACTCATGGGGGCTGGATGCCTATCACTACTACCATCCTCACTCATGGGGGGCTGGATGCCTGCCACTACCACCACCCCTACTCAGGGGGCCTGGATGCCCATCACTACCACCACCCCTACTCAGGGGGGCCTGGATGCCCATCACTACTACCATCCCCACTAATGGGGGGCTGGATGCCTATCACTACTACCATCCCCACTCATGGGGGCTGGATGCCTGCCACTACCACCACCCCTACTCAGGGGGGCCTGCATGCCTATCACTACTACCGTCCCCACTCATGGGGGCCTGGATGCCTATCACTACTACCATCCCCACTCATGGGGGGATGGATGCCTACCACTACTACCATCCCCACTCATGTGGGGCTGGATGCCTATCACTAATACCATCCCCACTCATGGGGGGCTGGATGCCTATCACTACTACCATCCCCACTCATGGGGGGCTGGATGCCTGTCACTACCACCACCCCTACTCAGGGGGGCCTGGATGCCCATCACTACTACCATCCCCACTCATGGGGGGCTGGATGCCTATCACTACTACCATCCCCACTCATGGGGGGCTGGATGCCTGCCACTACCACCACCCCTACTCAGGGGGGCCTGGATGCCCATCACTACCACCAACCCTACTCAGGGGGGCCTGGATGCCCATCACTACTACCATCCCCACTCATGTGGGGCTGGATGCCTATCACTACTACCATCCCCACTCATGGGGGGCTGGATGCCTGCCACTACCACCACCCCTACTCAGGGGGGCCTGCATACCTATCACTACTACCATCCCCACTCATGGGGGCCTGGATGCCTATCACTACTACCATCCCCACTCATGGGGGGATGGATACCTGCCACTACTACCATCCCCACTCATGGGGGGCTGGATGCCTATCACTACTACCATCCCGACTCATGTGGGGCTGGATGCCTATCACTACTACCATCCCCACTCATGGGGGGCTGGATGCCTGCCACTACCACCACCCCTACTCAGGGGGGCCTGCATGCCTATCACTACTACCATCCCAACTCATGGGGGCCTGGATGCCTATCACTACTACCATCCCCACTCATGGGGGGATGGATGCCTGCCACTACTACCATCCCCACTCATGGGGGGCTGGATGCCTATCACTACTACCATCCCCACTCATGGGGGGCTGGATGCCTATCACTACCACCACCCCTACTCAGGGGGCCTGGATGCCCATCACTACTACCATCCCCACTCATGGGGGCTGGATGCCTATCACTACTACCATCCCCACTCATGGGGGGCTGGATGCCTGCCACTACCACCACCCCTACTCAGGGGGCCTGGATGCCCATCACTACCACCACCCCTACTCAGGGGGCCTGGATGCCCATCACTACTACCATCCCCACTCATGGGGGGCTGGATGCATATCACTACTACCATCCCCACTCATGGGGGGCTGGATGCCTGCCACTACCACCACCCCTACTCAGGGGGGCCTGCATGCCTATCACTACTACCATCCCCACTCATGGGGGCCTGGATGCCTATCACTACTACCATCCCCACTCATGGGGGATGGATGCCTGCCACTACTACCATCCCCACTCATGGGGGGCTGGATGCCTATCACTACTACCATCCCCACTCATGGGGGGCTGGATGCCTATCACTACCACCACCCCTACTCAGGGGGCCTGGATGCCCATCACTACTACCATCCCCACTCATGGGGGCTGGATGCCTATCACTACTACCATCCCCACTCATGGGGGGCTGGATGCCTGCCACTACCACCACCCCTACTCAGGGGGCCTGGATGCCCATCACTACCACCACCCCTACTCAGGGGGGCCTGGATGCCCATCACTACTACCATCCCCACTCATGTGGGGCTGGATGCCTATCACTACTACCATCCCCACTCATGGGGGCCTGGATGCCTATCACTACTACCATCCCCACTCATGGGGGGATGGATGCCTGCCACTACTACCATCCCCACTCATGGGGGGCTGGATGCCTATCACTGCTACCATCCCCACTCATGGGGGGCTGGATGCCTATCACTACTACCATCCCCACTCATGGGGGGCTGGATGCCTATCACTACCACCACCCATACTCAGGGGGCCTGGATGCCCATCACTACTACCATCCCCACTCATGGGGGCTGGATGCCTATCACTACTACCATCCCCACTCATGGGGGGCTGGATGCCTGCCACTACCACCACCCCTACTCAGGGGGCCTGGATGCCCATCACTACCACCACCCCTACTCAGGGGGCCTGGATGCCCATCACTACTACCATCCCCACTCATGGGGGGCTGGATGCCTATCACTACTACCATCCCCACTCATGGGGGCTGGATGCCTGCCACTACCACCACCCCTACTCAGGGGGCCTGCATGCCTATCACTACTACCATCCCCACTCATGGGGGCCTGGATGCCTATCACTACTACCATCCCCACTCATGGGGGGAGGGATGCCTGCCACTACTACCATCCCCACTCACGGGGGGCTGGATGCCTATCACTACTACCATCCCCACTCATGGGGGGCTGGATGCCTATCACTACCACCACCCCTACTCAGGGGGGCCTGGATGCCCATCACTACTACCATCCCCACTCATGGGGGGCTGGATGCCTATCACTACTACCATCCCCACTCATGGGGGGCTGGATGCCTATCACTACCACCACCCCTACTCATAGGACGGGTAATGCATGACACAACCAGCATACTCCCACATAAGGAATTACCGAAAATTACATCCACCCAAACAACATGACAAGCGTGTGTAGTCTATGTCAAATGCCTACAACACTGAACATGACAATGAACATACAATGTGACCCACTATCACATGTGTCACACATAAATGTGTGTGGCCTCCACAATACAAGCCGACCATGGCCACTGTGGCTATGGGGCCTAAAGCCCCATCACCACAGTCACCAAAAGGTAAGTGTGGGGTCCATGGCTGAAGCACCTTTTGATCAGTGTGGCAATGGGGCCTAAAGCCCCATCACCACGGTCACCAAAAGGTAAGTGTGGGGTCCATGGCTGATGCACCTTTTGATCAGTGTGGCAATGGGGCCTAAAGCCCCATCACCACGGTCACCAAAAGGTAAGTGTGGGGTCCATGGCTGAAGCACCTTTTGATCAGTGTGGCAATGGGGCCTAAAGCACCATCACCACGGTCACCAAAAGGTAAGTGTGGGGTCCATGGCTGAAGCACCTTTGATCAGTGTGGCAATGGGGCCTAAAGCCCCATCACCACAGTCACCAAAAGGTAAGTGTGGGGTCCATGGCTGATGCACCTTTGATCAGTGTGGCAATGGGGCCTAAAGCCCCATCACCACAGTCACCAAAAGGTAAGTGTGGGGTCCATGGCTGAAGCACCTTTTGATCAGTGTGGCAATGGGGCCTAAAGCACCATCACCACAGTCACCAAAAGGTAAGTGTGGGGTCCATGGCTGATGCACCTTTTGATCAGTGTGGCAATGGGGCCTAAAGCACCATCACCACGGTGATCATTAGGTAAGTGTAGGCATGGTAAAAACTGCCAAAGACAAACTGTATGGATGAATCCTGGTCACACAACAACTAAAACATCTGTGGCATAGTAGTGCTTGTGTCCCATTGCAACATAGATTGGGCGAGGCTAACAGTGCAGTGTCACAGAAACATCGTTTTGGCCATGTGCATTCAAACATCACACATGGGGGATCACATTGTCAACATTCAGCCAATAACACAATGACAGAAGTGACCATCATGATGCTGAGCCACATTTCTGCACCAATGGACACACAAATGTTGATATCCTGTGGAGACTGTCGATGTCAGGTGAACAAATACCATACCATGGCAGCAATGGGACATACAAACCATGATCATTGTGCTGACTGATGACCTAGGAGTCCCAGGGAGAGCAGGGGAAAACCACCAAACTACATACAGCCAATGGCAGACTACAGAAATGCCAAGGCAGTGATGCAAATGCACTAACACAAACAGGCAGACTCACACTGCATATCAAACACAACAGGTGATGGGGGGTGTGCCAGTGTCCCCAGGCAACCACACAACACATGAGGAGGCCTGAATCCCAATAACACAGATGTGTATACAGTGCCACACACAAGTAACTCATGGATTGGATTCCCCTATGTGGGCAATCTGGCATTGTTAGATGAGAGGGAGCCCAAATTACACATGTCACACAAGCTTGTAGGAACAGCAACTAACACAGCAAGAGACAGACCCACCACAGCACTACCCCCAGGGACCACACATTGTGCTGACACTAGCCTGCATGACAATTCCACTGTGATGACAAATGTAGATGCCGTTCACACTGTGAACCACAGCCATGTGTCCTGAGCAACAAACTACCATCACACATACACAAGCTCCAATCAATCAGCACGGCCTGCCAGCCAAGGCCAATATGGAGGTAGGGGTCTAGCCGTGCAACAACTCACATTTGCACACTCAACACCACACACCCTGATCTCCACCAATGTGCAGCAGTGAAGCTCACATGGACTGGTGACATTGCACATGCACCCATGACAGTCCCAGGGGTGGTGGGGGAACTAAGGTGCAGAAACCCATCACACATGCCCACTCAACATGACCCGTCTATGTCTGACACACAGCACAGTACGCCGTACATGCGCATGATGTGAAATCCACAACAAACAATGGGATCCTGGCCATAGTCACACACCAACGAAGAAGCCAAGGTGACACACAAAGAACACACGTACACAACTTCCAACATTGCAGCTCTGACCCTGAGGAGTGGCAGCAGTCACACACACAACGTGTCACAATCACTGAAAGCATACACAAACACTAAATTACATTACTTGTGGAAACAACAAGTGCCACGGGGAATCCTGAATGTGTCCCATCAGCGTTTGCCCACATCCCCAGCCCTGACAACAAAGACAATCTGGGATGAGAACCTCATGAACATTAGTTTGCCATGCACCCACATCACGGAGAAACCAGGTCCAAGATGCTGGATGAACACATACCAACTCTGCAAGCATCACAAACATGAACATCCCTAGGGACACAACCTGTGTATGAAAAGGGAAGGGAACATGCACAGACATGCTCACACAACACACAACACGGGCACACGCAATGTCACCAGAATACACACTGCCATGAGGGCACTCCACTCCTTTGGAAGGTCCGCTGTGCCAAACCTTGTCTGTGCACGACTCAAACATGTCAGCCGGACACTCCGTCAGTGAGTCAACAACTACAACACAAAGAAGCCTCTGCTCACATCAGCCTGGGTACGGGAGTGTCACGTCAGTCATCTGCATACACCCAAAACACGTGGCAATCCAGTTGTACTGTATACACAGATGAGTCCTTCAACATTGATGTGCAAAACTGCATGTCCAGTGGAGACGGGCACACAGTCAGGGAAATTGGAACATTGAACAGTGGTAAGCCCACCAGATGTGCATCAGTGTAAGACAAATATGTTCATTTACGAATGCTAAACGTACATCCCTGTGTCAAATGCTGAACATCACACCCTCAGACTGCAGCAAAGGATGCCATAGATCCACACAACAACAGGACACATATCCCATGGACGACATGGAGTCCATCACAGCAACACTTCATTTTCCTGATCTGAACACTATTACAACTGCAAATGCAGGATGCTACTCATCTACATCATGTACATCAAAAGAAATACCACAATTAAACAAAAGGAGGCTTTATTCAGCAAATGGAGTAGAAAAGTCCGAAGTCCAAAAGAAACTAAGGCCAATGGCCAGTCCAAAAACACAGTCCCAACAGGGTGGTAAGTCTCAACTGCTCATCCATTGCTTGCCTGCACTGGTAGGGACAGGGGACATCCCCCTTGGAGGGGCATACAAGGGGCAGGCCAGGCACCGCAGGGACATGATCAGGGGATGGCAGAGTGAGGCAGTGAAGGGGTGGTGGGTGCAGGAGTGTCACCGGCAACTGCAGTGGAGGTGTCTGACTCAGTGGGGGCCAGCACCACCATGCTACACAAGTCAGTTGGTGTGGGTGGTGCAACCACTGCAGTGGGCTGGTCTGATGAAGTGGACTGGGTCCCCACTGCAGTGCCCGAGTCAGACGGGGTGGTTGTGGACTCCACTGCAGTGCATAACTCCAAGGGAGTGGAAGGGATGGCAGATGAGGTGGGCAGGACAGAGGGGGGGAAAGCGGTCCCCACACCAGTGCCACTAACAGGCAGAGCGTCTGGGTTGGGGGTGGAAGAGCAAGTGGCAGGGGGGGAGGGCCTAAGCAGTCTGGGGATGCGGTATCGGTGTGTGGGGGAACCTGGGGCAGGGTGTGGCGGGGGAACCTGTGGAGTGGTGGCCTGGGGGATGGAGGTGAGAGACTGGGTGGTTGACTTGCTGGGCGGTGGCGGGGTCTTGCTCTTCCGGGACCGGGGGACTTGCGGGGGGGGGGCTCACTCTGCCTGCGCCTGGGGGAGGGTGTCCGGGGGCAAGGGGCACTCCCCTCTGTGTGGGTGGACTTCCTCTTCCCCCGGTATGCTGGATCAGCAGGATCAGAGGGGAAGAGGCACACAGGAAGATCTTCTGTGTAGGTGTGGTAGCAGGCGAGGCAAGGGAAGGGGTCTTGGAGGGAGAGGATTTGGAGGACTGCGGAGTGAATGTGGATGCCTGTGTGTGTGTGTCTTCCCCATCCCGTGTCTGTGGTATCAGTCCCCTGAGGATGCTTGTGTGCATGTCTTGCCTTTCTCTAGGGTGTGTCTGTGCTGCTCGTGTCTGTGTGCTTGGGTGAATGTGCAGGTGTGCATGTGCTTTGGACAGGTAGGGTGGTAGGAAGTGTGGATGGGGCAGAGGTGGGAGGGGTGAGGGACTGTTGGAGGAGGGACACTGCTGCCATCAGGGAGGAGTCCATGGACCTATTGCTCCTCTGTAGGGCAGACATACCCGTTGAGATGCCCTCCATGAACGACACCAGCTGTGTCAACAGAGTGGTGTGTGCATGGAGGACAGTCAGCATTGCTGTCTGCCCTACATGGAGCTGCCGAAGGAGGTACACAGGCTCCTCACTCAGGGCAGCAGGGGACACAGGGGCAGGGGGTGCGGTGCCTGGCACGAAGGAGACATGCTCCCGAGCACGGGAGCCTCCACGGACCTCAGGAATGGGAGCCAATGGGAGGGCGGTGGTTGTGGTGGTGGTGGCGGGGCCAGATAGAGTAGCTGGGGTGTGGTGGCTGCTGACACCTGCCTCCACAAGGGAGTCATCCTCCGAGCTGCTGTGGTCCTCAGCTGAGGTGAATGGTGCTGAGGACTCCTCGGTGTGGCTCCCCTCGCCCTCCGTGCCACTGGGTCCCTCTGACCACTCGTCGGACGCTGACCCAGTCTGGCTCCGCTGCTCCTCCTGGTCCGTGGAGCTGTCCCCTCCTGTGGCCGTGGATGTATCTGCAAACAATTAGGGAAACAGACAAACATCAGTCACCTGCACTGACCGCACACACCACAGTAAATACAGCACATCACAGAGCAAGCCCTGGCATCTTTAGTTGAACATTGCCTAAAGTCCTCACACAGATTCGGGGAAGCCAATTGTCAGTCTGATGGTCAACCATGGGACTCACACCTCTCCTGCACTTGCACACATCTGTCTGGTGCCTGTCTGATGGTAAGGCCCCAGTGTGGACACATGCACCACCTACACAGTTGTTGGACATTGCAGGGAACACGGTGCAGTATGTGAACATGCACACAACACATCTCTTGCCACTGAGTCAGTGCAGGTGTCCGGATGAAGGGATGGACAGAGTCTTAATAGAAATGCATGTGATGCATACCAGCACCAGACACCATGATGCACCCATGTCCGGATAGTCAATGCCACAATGGGGTGCATGTTGCACATGTCACTCCCCTGCAGGATCAGTCTTAGGAAGTTTAATGCCATGACACAGGCATGTGTGCAAAGTCATACATCACTGTCTCCAGTCACATGGCCATGGCAGCCAGCCAACAACAGTCTGCACTGTGTCACAATCCTAGGACATGGGCAATGCAAGTTATGTAACTGACAAGTGCACATGTCCATCCCCCAAAAACCACATCATCTGAACTACTATTTGTCCACGTCATACCAATTGGACATATGGGGGACATGAAACACAACTCTCTGAACATGAGCACCTCACAGTGTGCTGAGAATGAAAAACAGCTGCCTGAAAGTCACAGTGGCATACACCTGTCTGCACAGTCATGTGATCAAACACCTATAAGTCACTGAAGTCTTGTCTCACATGGTCCAATAGCAGATGGCATGCTGACCCCTAACCGATAAACATCACAGGAGTCCCGACAACGTAGTCACAGCACAACAACACAGAGGCAGACACCTGAGGGAACATTTCACTGAGCACAGCATGTCAGCTGATACACGGGAGTGGGAGTACAGAGTGTATTGTATGCCCTGGAGTAGGCATGACTGTCCGGCTCCACCTGCAAGATGGATGAGCCCTGGTCAGTAGGCAGGTGGCTAAGCATGTGTGACACACTTGACATACATACTCCTGAGGCCCAAACATTGTACCCACCCGCAGCATGGGGGTGTGGCAAATACCCCAGGGACATGTGGTGATTCTGATCTGCAAGTGGATCACATATCAAAGTTACACCCAGACTACATTGCACGACTGAGGCATTGTGTGAGCAATTGACCCATCCATGAAGGCTAACACAATATCACGGGAACAAAATTGTCACCCACCTTGAGCAAAGCAAAATGCAAGGACCCTGTACCCGAGTGACAAAATTATCCTGAGCGTAAGGAGCACACCGGCCTATCAGATGGGTAGTGGCCATGTCACAATAGAGGGACATGGGTACTGGACAACAAGACTGATGTACTGGGGAAGTTTAACCACGCCACAGGAGGGCACATAGCATGTTAGACAGAGTTCACAGTGCAGTCTTTGACTCACCCCCTCCTTGCTGCTGTCTGCCCTTCAGCTGCCCATCCAGCTCCGGGAAGACCACCGGCAGGATCTGGAGCATGTGGGGGGTCAGGGTCCGGTGTCCGCCCCTCCTGCGAGGAGGCGACAGCTTCAGCTGGACCCTTGCGATCCTCCGGGTCCAGCCCCGAAGGTCCTGCCACCTCTTCTGGCAGTTGCGGATCCGGTGCTTGTAGACCCCCACGGATCTGACTGCCCGGACGATGGCCAGCCAGATATCCTGCTTCTGATGGGCATCAACCTGTGAGGATGACAAAGTGAAAAGGCCATTACTACACATGCAACATATCCGTGCATCACACAGTTGGAAATACATGTCTCAATCACAGGGGCATATGATGTACACAGGCAGTGCAACGAGGGCTATGGACAGTTTGCCAGCAGTTACTACATGGTATCATTGCATGGGAAGTGAACCTTGTTTGAATGCACTGTTACTCCACTGTACCTGTTAAGTGCATGTGACTACACACTTTGGGGGGTGCGAACTACTCAGTGAGCATGCTAGCCAGTGGTGTGCACACTGTAAATCCTGCTAGTCAGACAACATGCACAATTAGTAAGGCAGTGGACAGCACACTCACCTGCTGCCCTGGTGTCCCATACAGCTTGCTGTACTGTGGAAGGAGGTTGTCCAGCAGGGCCTGGTTCTCCTCATGGGTGAAGGCTGGGGCCTCTCCACAGTACGTGCCATTGCAGTAGCCAGAGGATGCAGAGACAGCAGCAGTGTAGTGGCAGATGTCGTCCTGGAGCATGTAGTGCAGGCAAGTGAGCCCTCAGGGGAACAGCCAGCATTATATGTGTGCTGCAGAGGCAGATACTGTGCCATGTGTCCAAAGTGATAGGTCTAAGTCGTATGCATCTTATGAATCTGACCAATCCATGGAATTGCAGCACCAAGACACGCCCACAGCATCCTTCAAAAATTTCAACTTCATGACACCCATGAATTTGCAACATTGTTGTGGCTGGCCAACTGAATTCACTGCATCAGACTCGTTGAAGCTTCAAAAACGCGTCCGTTGCCATGCCAGGCCCCAGCCAATGCGTGCACACCAATCGGACCATTGCTGTACAACGCGTACCCACGATACAACGCGTACCCGCTCACATTCTATGCAATGGTCCGTGCGGGCACACCGATCGGACCATTGCTGTACAACGCGTACCCGCTCACATTCAATGCAATGGTCCGTGCGGGCACACCGATCGGACCATTGCTGTACAACTCGTACCCGCTCACATTCAATGCAATGGTCCGTGCGGGCACACCGATCGGACCATTGCTGTACAACGCGTACCCGCTCACATTCAATTCAATGGTCCGTGCGGGCACACCGATCGGACCATTGCTGTACAACGCGTACCCGCGATACAACGCGTACCCGCTCACATTCAATGAAATGGTCCGTGCGGGCACACCGATCGGACCATTGCTGTACAACGCGTACCCGCGATACAACACGTACCCGCTCACATTCAATGCAATGGTCCGTGCAGGCACACCGATTGGACCATTGCCATACAACGCGTACCCGCTCACATTCAATGCAATGGTCCGTGCGGGCACACCGATCGGACCATTGCTGTACAACGCGTACCCGCTCACATTCAATTCAATGGTCCGTGCGGGCACACCGATCGGACCATTGCTGTACAACGCTGCACTCCGCTCACATTCAATGCAATGGTCCGTGCGGGCACACCGATCGGACCATTGCTGTACAACGCGTGCACCGTCTCACATTCAATTCAATGGTCCGTGCGGGCACACCGATCGGACCATTGCTGTACAACGCTGCACTCAGCGATACAATGCGTACCCGCCACATTCAATGCAATGGTCCGTGCGGGCACACCGATCGGACCATTGCCGCATAACGCGTGCACGCTCACATTCAATGCAATGGTCCGTGCGGGCACACCGATCGGACCATTGCTGTACAACGCGTACTCCGCTCACATTCAATTCAATGGTCCATGCGGGCACACCGATCGGACCATTGCTGTACAACGCCGTACCCGCTCACATTCAATGCAATGGTCCGTGCGGGCACACCGATCGGACCATTGCTGTACAACGCGTACTCGCTCACATTCAATTCAATGGTCCGTGCGGGCACACCGATCGGACCATTGCTGTACAATGCGTACTCAGCGATACAACGCTGCACTCGCTCACATTCAATGCAATGGTCCGTGCGGGCACACCGATCGGACCATTGCCGTACAACGCGTACCCGCTCACATTCAATGCAATGGTCCGTGCGGGCACACCGATCGGACCATTGCTGTACAACGCGTACCCGCTCACATTTAATTCAATGGTCCGTGCGGGCACACCGATCGGACCATTGCTGTACAACGCGTACCCGCGATACAACACGTACCTGCTCACATTCAATGCAATGGTCCGTGCGGGCACACCAATCGGACCATTGCCGTACAACGCGTACCCGCTCACATTCAATGCAATGGTCCGTGCGGGCACACCGATCGGACCATTGCTGTACAACGCGTACCCGCTGACATTCAATTCAATGGTCCGTGCGGGCACACCGATCGGACCATTGCTGTGCAACGCGTACCCGCTCACATTCAATTCAATGGTCCGTGCGGGCACACCGATCGGACCATTGCTGTACAACGCGTACCCGCTCACATTCAATGCAATGGTCCGTGCGGGCAGACCGATCGGACCATTGCTGTACAACGTGTCCCTGGACAGGCCACACGCATATGTCAACATGCTGGTCACTGGTGAACCTATGCCAGCCACATATACTTTCCAGGGACTCAGGGGCACACCTACTACACCACACCCAGTCCACACTGTATCTAAGGCATGTGTGGCAGCATAACCTTATCTGTGTATGGGGGTGTACATGTTGTTTTTGGGGTGGCACTTGGGGGCAGACACACCCAGGCTGTGCACGTGTTCATGGGGACAGGGTCCTTTGTGTGTTGTGCACATGACCACTGTGATGTGCAAATGTTCATTTTGGAGCATGTGGCATGGCCACATTTCCAGGTTGTGTATCTGTATGACATGTCACATACCCCCAGGCTCACGTGGGAAGGCATGTACGTCACAGGGTTGCCCCTTGCCACAATAGTCATGTCCCTCCACAGTCTGTGTGCATGTTGTGTTTCACATGTCTGACTCCATGTGCACAATGGGAGACAGTATCCACATCCACGTTGTTTGTGCATGGACTTAGATGTTGTGTGTGTGTCACAGACGTCCATGTCTGTCCTGCACAGGCTACAGGGTCCACGACCTGTGGGTGTCATGTTTGTTTTTCTGACGTGTACATGATACGCCATGTCATGCCAGTGTCCATGTGGCAAGACAGGGTCCCTGGGAATCTACCTGTCAATGAGTTGTGATGCCTGTGGCGCATCTGTCCAGACATGTCAGTGTGGTATGTGTGTGGAATGTGAGAGCAGTAAATGGGTACTGTGACACATCCAAATGGTTTCACATTGCACACCCTGGGACCTGTTGTCCACACTTGTTGAACAGAGATGTTAGATGTTGTCCATGTAGGTGCCATATATGTCCAAACAGAACGAGACACACATCAAGTACTTGTGTTTGGTAATGATGTATCATGTGAAATTGAGTATGGTGAACGGAACATATGTGGGGTGACTGGCAATCTTGCTTTCTTCACCTCTGCACTGCAGGGCTCCTGCTGTCCATAGACCATTCCCAGACCTGGCAACGATGGTGGAACGTGACAGCATTCCGACGGTACCGCTTCACCAGGCAGCTGATTGAGGATTTGGCAGTGCGGTTGGACCCACATTTGCAGCCTGGCCGGCCGTATCCTACAGCGCTGACCCCCAAGGTGAAGGTGATGGCAGCCCTACACTTCTTTGCCACCGGTACCTTTCAACACACTGTGGCATCTACTGGTGGTATGTCACAGACTATGTTCAGCCATGTGCTACGCGATGTTTTGGTGGCAATGTTGAGATGCCTTAACCAGTACATCTATTTCCCACCACGTCAACGACTCACTGACGTCAAGAGTGACTTCTATGCCCTGGGGAGGATGCCACATGTCATTGGCTCCATTGATGGGACACATGTGGCTTTGGTACCACCACAGGCACATGAGCAGGCATACAGGAACCGTAAACATTACCATTCTATAAATGCTCTGGTGGTATGTCTTGCAGATATGACCATCACACGTGTGTGCCCGTTTCCCCGGTTCGGCACACGATGCCTACGTGATGAGGAGTAGTCGCATCCCGAGGATGATGTCACAGATGCAGAACCAGCGTGCCTGGCTTGTCGGTGTGTACTGACTTTGTACCATTGTGTGTGTTCTGCTATGTTGCTTTCCACATACTTTTCCAAATCGGCTAATGTGCAATTGTCTGTCTGTAGGTGACTCGGGATACCCCAACATGCCGTGGTTGCTGACACCCCTCAAGAACCCTGTGACACCAGCCCAGATGCGCTACAATGAGGCACATGGTCGGACGAGGAGGGTGATTGAGCGGACCTTTGGTCTCCTGAAGAGCCGCTTTCGCTGCCTGGACAAGACAGGAGGGTCCCTCCCATATGCCCCAGCAAAGGTGTGCAAGATTGTCATCGTCTGCTGCATGCTACACAACCTGGCAGTGCGGAAGGAGTTGCCTCTCATCCTGGATGACGATGACCAACATCTGCCACCTGTGGAGGATCCTGGCCTGGGCCACGATGCCAGTGATGATGATGATGATGATGATGATGTCCGCACACAGCTCATCACCAACTTCTTCAGCTGAATGTGAGTATCCAGAGGGTTGTGATGTCAATGCTTTAGATTTGCATGATATGTGTGTGTGGTGCTCTGGTGCTGTTTGAGTGTGGCCATGTGCAACTTGACTGGATGCGTGCAGGAATGTGTCCTTGCAGGTGGTCTGTACTGCCCAACAGTGTTGACCTGCTAACTTGCTTTTGTGTAGTTATGTTGTGACAGGTATTAGACATGAGTATTGCCGTTCTGTGCTGTTCTTCAGTGGTTCTGACTGTGTGTCATGTCTGTCCTTCACAGGGTGCTGCCGGAGTTGTTTGATCAACTTGGATCCCCCGAATCCATGATTCAACTTCCAAGGTGGCAGCAGTTGTTTACCTACAGGTGATGTGCCACACACCCCTGGACTTTCTATCTTCTGCATTGTTTGACTTTGTGGCCACAGCCAGGTGGGATTAGCTTGCATTTGTAGTGGAAACAACATGTTGCAAATGTGTAATAAACCTGTGCTTCACTTTGGGATGTGCGTTGTCTGTAGTCACACATCTGAGTGACATTTGCTTACTGCACCTGTAGTCTAGTTGACACAGACTGTGAATAGGTGTGGTGTCTGTGCATTGCACTGTATTTCCTGGCAACATCAGTATAGGGGATGAGTCTGACGGCCCTGGTGTGTATGTGTTGTGTGGCCCTAGTGGTGTGTCTCCCTCATATGGGTCACGTCGCCATGACTGACATGACGGTGTTGGACTTGCTGTAGCAGTTAGCATGCACAGTGTAATTTTTCTGATCACCATCTCCATGACAGACACCACGTTGGAATCACAACAGAGGCAGATATGGTGTATTGGTGAGTTTATTTACAAAAGGTGTGGGGATGGTGCACAGGATGGTGGGTGCTGTACATAGAAATTGTAATCCAAAGTTCCCATGTGATTTGGAAGTCTTGGTAGCTGAAATGTCCAGAGTAATGTCCACAGTCATCTGATGAATTTGGACAACTAGAGCTCCCCATGTCATGTGGGCGAGTTGGGTTGCCTTCGACAGGGCGTGCAGTTTGCACACAGAGGAAAAGTTCCAGAACAGGTGTTGGCTTCCTGGGGGATGTAGCTGGCCATCGGCCTCTCAGTTTGGCCTCCTCGGACGGCCCCTCTTCTTGGGGGGGGGACCCTCAGGTGCAGGCTGCCGCGGTGCAGGGGACTCTCCGCCAGAGTCCTCCGCCCTCCCTGTGGCATTTGCAGTTGTTTCAGCAGCAGATGTTGTGGGCACACAGGGGGGTGAGGCCATATTGGTGCTAATCTGGCGGAGGCATGTAAGTATGTCCCTATGCACCGCTGTTAGTTGTTCCAATGTGTCCCACTTGGACTCTATGCCAGACATGTGTGTATCGACATGTGACATGTGTGTCTCGACACGTAACATGTGTGTCTCGACACGGGACATGTGGGAGTCCAAGCGGGCATGATGGGCAGCCTGCTGCTGTTGTATGTCCTTGAGGATCCCCACTACCTGGCTGACCTCTCCGGTGCTAGTCTGGTACGCATCCGCGATGCGTGCCAGTTGTGGGTCATCATGCAGTCCCGACCCCTCTGCAAAAGCGACCTGTGTCTACCACCCCTCCCACCACCCGTGGCGACACGTGCGGGACCTGCGGTGGCACGCACAGGTGACCGTGTGCCCACTTGGGTGTTGTTCGTGGGCTCGTTGTCAGCAGCTCCAGTTTGGGCCTGGGTCCCTGCACTGTTGTCACCTGTGGTCCTTGGTGTGTCCGTGTTGGCAGGGGTGGCCTGTGTGTTGCCAGTTGTTGGAGGGGTGGGTGCAGGGGGTGCAGATGTTGGTCCTGCTGGTGCTGCATGGTGACTGACACCGGAGGGTCCAGCTAGTTCTTCCCCATCCGAGGAGTGCAGAGGCTGATCCACACCAGTGAGCTCAGTGTCCCCCGGAGCCTGGGACAGGGACTCCTCCTGGTCTGCTGCAGAGTCCCCATCATCACCTGTTTTGGGGAGAGACACAGATTGTATGGTATGTTTCTACAGGCATCAATTGTTCAAACACCTGACAGTTGTGACTGTACCTCTGGATGCGGGCCTGGACATAGCATTCTCCTAAATTGTGACAGTCAGAGAGTGATATTGGTGTAGCACATTGTCCTGCCAACCTGTGGCATGTCAATGTGAATGTTGAGGTGTGTGCCTGACCAGCATTGGTGCTATTTGGTTGCCATCCGGGCCTCCTTCTCCCCCAGCCCAGATATCCCACCATGGACCGTGCTTCCATTGCAGGGAGTGCAAGTTGTCTTTCAGGATGTCAGTCAGTGGTGTCCTGCTGTTGGTTGTTGCACAGTTCCCAGCAGGGCCTTGTGCTCCCCACAGCAGTTCCCAGTGTCAGCCATCTTGTGAGTCCTTTTCCACTCCCTGTGATGTGTGCATGGTTCAGGGTGGTGTTGATGGGCCACTTGTGAGGGTGAGCAATATCTGTGACAACCACTCCCATCATGCTATTGCCTCCACCCCCCTTCCCAGAATGCCCATCCTTCCTTCCTTTTGAGTGGACTTCAGTGTGTGTGAGTGTGACAGCAATGGCAAGATGGCTGACAATGTGGTCGTGTTGTTTGTTTGTGCCCAGTTCCCAGCAGGGCCTTGTGCTCCCCACAGCTGAGGCCAGTGTCAGACATCTTTAAAGTGGCTTTTGACTCCCTGTGAGGTGTGCATGCTTCAGTGGTAGCTTGCTGGGCCATGTGGGTGGGGGATGTTGAGCTGTGACTACCACTCCCATCATGCTATTGCCTCCACCCCCCTTCCCAGCATGCCCATCCTTCCTTCCTTTTGACTCTGCTTCCCTGTGGGGTGGGGTGCCTGTGCTGACAGAATGGCTGTGAGTGTTCTCCTTGCGGTTGTTTGGCTACAAGTCCCAAGAGTGTCCCTGTGCTTCACACAGCATGACCCAGGGTGGTGGTTCTTTGTGGGATCTTCAGTTAGAGTGTGAGGCATTGCATTCTCCCAGGTGGGTTATGTGGAGTTAGTGTTGAGGGGGTGTGTGAGGAGAAGTGCTTGAAACTATGGTCAGAGCTGTGAGTCCTCCTTCCCACCCAGCCAGATATCCCACCATGGACCGTGCTTCCATTGCAGGGAGTGCAAGTAGTCTTTCAGGATGTCAGTCAGTGGTGTCCTGCTGTTGGTTGTTGCACAGTTCCCAGCAGGGCCTTGTGCTCCCCACAGCAGTAGCCAGAGTCAGCCATCTTGTCAGTCCTTATCCACTCCCTGTGATGTGAGCATGGTTCAGAGTGGTGTTGATGGGCCAATTGTGAGGGTGACCAATATCTGTGCCTACAACTCCCATCATGCTATTGCCTCCACCCCCCTTCCCAGCATGCCCATCCTCCCTTCCTTTTGACTCAGCTTCCCTGTGGGGTGGGGTGCCTGTGCTGACAGGATGGCTGTGAGTGTTCTCCTTGCGGTTGTTTGGCTACAAGTCCCAAGAGTGTCCCTGTGCTTCACACAGCATGACCCAGGGTGGTGGTTCTTTGTGGGATCTTCAGTTAGAGTGTGAGGCATTGCATTCTCCCAGGTGGGTTATGTGGAGTTAGTGTTGAGGGGGGGTGTGAGGAGAAGTGCTTGTAACTATGGTCAGAGCTGTGAGTCCTCCTTCCCACCCAGCCAGATATCCCACCATGGACCGTGCTTCCATTGCAGGGAGTGCAAGTTGTCTTTCAGGATGTCAGTCAGTGGTGTCCTGCTGTTGGTTGTTGAACAGTTCCCAGCAGGGCCTTGTGCTCCCCACAGCAGTAGCCAGTGTCAGCCATCTTGTCAGTCCTTTTCCACTCCCTGTGATGTGAGCATGTTTCAGGGTGGTGTTGATGGGCCAATTGTGAGGCAGAGCAATATCTATGACTCCAACTCCCATCATGCTATTGACTACACTGACTTGACCAGCATACACAGAATTCCTTCTTTTCAGTGATCTTCCCTGTGAGGTGGTGTTCTAGTGGTGTCAAAATATCTGAGAGTGTTTGTTGGTTCTATTTGTGCCACTGCCTTGCTGTATTTGTTGTTAGGTTTGTACATGTCATGGCACAGTTAGATATCACTATGAGATGGCAGGTATTGTGTTAGTCTGACTAGCATTCACATCTTGGGATGAATATGTTTTGGTTGCTATGTATTTGCTAAGGGTGCATGGTTTGCCTATCCCTTTGAGAGTGCTGTGTGTGTATTGTCACACCATATTGTGTATATTAGTTGTGTACTCACCAGGCTCTGGGATGTCTGTTAGTCCGTATACGCTCACTGGTGGTAGGATTTCTCCTCCCAGGGCCTGAGGTATACTGGTTTTGCAGGAGGGCCACTGCCGGTGTGCTGGCTGAGGAGGTAATCCTTTTTAAGTAGGTCCCGGACCCTCCTGCGCACATCATACCACCTGTTCTGGATGTCTTCCTTTGTGCGCAAACATGGTGATTGTGCGTTCACCCTGTCGACAATCCTCGCCCACATCTTGGTTTTCTGCGACATGGGGGTCTGTTGTACCAATGTACCAAACAACTGTGGCTCTACCCTGAGGATCTCATCTACCATGACTTCTAATTCACTATCTAGGAACTTTGGATTCTTCTTTAGGGGCATGGTGGTGGTGGTGATTGATGTGTGTGTGTGTGCAAGTGGGGGTGTGTGAGTGTAGGTTTAGCTGGGTGTGTGTGAGGGTGCAATTTGTAGGTGTGGTAATGGTATGTGGCTTGTGTGATGTATGAGCTGTGAGTGTGTCTGTGGTTGCTGTGTGATGGTGTTGTTTGCTGGCAGGTCAGTGGAATTTGCAAAGGATCATGGTTGGGATTAGTGGCCTTCATGTAGCTGGAGATGGAGGTGTGTCCTTGTTCCATTTCCCCCCCCAGTATTTACTGGCTTAGTGGTTGCTTGTTTGGCCCTTTTTTTTATTGACTTTTTTTCCTTGGTGCTATTGGTGCATGTAGGTGTCGTTCTTGTGTCCGAGTCGGACGCTGCTGTTGTCTGGTGCGATGTTGTCCGACTCGTTCCCGCTGTGTGTCAGCTATATTTCATATGCGGCGTACGAGTCGGTCGTGGAGTATTGGGTTGCTTCGGCTGGGTTTTGTATGCGTGTCGGTCGTACGGCTTGAGCTCCGTGCGAGTCGGTCGTGTTTTGCACGCACAGCATCGTACTACGCGGGTCAGAATTCGCGGGTACGTTTCGTTCGGGTTCAATCCGGGAGCGTGTCGGTCGGTTCGTTTCGAGAGATTTTCCGGCCGGATGGCTTGTTTCCGTCCGGCTCGGTCATTCGTTTTGAATTACGTCCGAGTCGGTCGGGTTTCACATGCATTTCATCGTACTACCCGGGTCGTACGGCGCTGGTCCGAGTCGGTCGGACTAAAATCCCACACCGAGTAGGTCGGTACGTTTTCCGGCCCGAATCAGATTCGGCCCCTTTGTGTAACCGGGGAGCAGACATGGCCGAAATATCAGAAAATTTGGATCCTGGTGGTGGCAATGGTGGCCAAGAGGAATATTGCCAGGGCGTGGGGAGCCGCCCTTCCGCCGAAGGTCGGTCAATTGAAGGCTGATCTTGATTGGTGTAGCGCAGCAGAAAAGATTGTATACGAGAGCAGGGGATGCCCACGCAAATAGGAGAAAATCTGGCACCAATGGGAGACGTATAGGGATTTATGATGGGGGGAGGGAGGACTACATACTCAACTACAGGGGGGGTAAGGGCTGTTAATGATTAATGGGGTCAAGGAGATGAGATCCGAAATAACTGTGGGATTAAGGGATTACAGAGGTTGACATGTTGCCTTTTGTGTTTATATCTCCGAATGACAGCCGATATTGTACTGGATACTGCGACTGACGTATGTTTAATAAAAAGATTTATATAAAAAAAGTGTAATACTTTAAATAAAGGAAATCAGATTAAGGCAAAATAAAGTGTCTACGTTTAATTTTAGAATAAACTCTCCTGTCCCAAAAATTAAATGTGATGTCACAATATTCTAACCAATCATTTCCTTTCCCTCACAGTAATGCCAGCTTTTCAATTTTGATAAAGATTATACAATTAAGAAGTAATATTGTTTATAGTGTATTCATACAAACAAAGGAATGCAATATCTGGCAAAGTAAGGTCTATGCTCTGCTAATTGTCAAAATGGTTTTGGAGTCAACTATTCAAAATTAGCTGTGGCACAAAGCTTTAGCTCTAACTAATAAATAATCTTCAACAACTAAAATAACACATTTGTTTGTTATCTGACATGCATAGGTATTGAAATAGGTTGCAACTGCTTCTCTAGTTCTTGTTATGTTATAAGCAATAGAAACACATACTTGCAGTACTAGTTGGGCCTGTATAGACTTCAGTGGTTCCAGTCAGAACTGTAGTTGCTAGATAAGAAAATCAGTTAAGGTGAGAAGAGGGTTAAGCTAAGAATATAAAAATATTCACAATTTACTTAATTTATATAAGGAAAGATGATGTTGGCAAATTCTGGTTCCTAAAATTCATTTTAGTTAGAAATTTCCAGCGTGTAAAATGGAACACATTTCCAATTATGAAGCAATGTTCGAACAACTGAATTCCTTTTCCAAAAATAAGGCCAATTTCTAAATTTCTATATGAAAAAAGTAACTCAATATAAACATGTTTTTATGGTTTCATAATTAAGATAAAAGAATATATTCTTTGGCGAAATGAAGTTGCTAAACACTTCATAAGGTTCATTTTGAGAACTACGGTGCAATTCAAAGTCATTACAACATTTTCTAACTAATTGGATTTCATAAATAAAAGAAAGCACATGAACACATTGGTGCTAATAGGAATTCACAATGACTACGGGCTTTCAAGCTTGTTTCTTGATACATAGCTATGTTATATTATGTTGTTTGTTTCCCTGATTGTAATGGGCAATATATGATTGAAGCACTCACTTTCAATTACAGTAAGGCTTCTATTGGAAATGGATATATTAGGATGTAAAGTGCTATATTAAAGGATGATCAATCTAGAACCAAAAAGCTTACATTTTGATAGATTAAAAGAATTTAAAGTGCATCAAAACATGCCTGCTGAATTTCCTTTTAGCTAGAAATCTACTGGGCCAACAGTGAACCATGCTGTGTCATGTCACAAATTTCAACCTTCTAAATTTTATACTGAAATAATTTAAGTACAGGAAAAGAATAGTTTGCACAAGAGGGTTGCTATCCTTCTAAGTCGAGTTTTCATGAACCAGAAATGATGGAAATTCAATTTTATGGCACAATGTTCTAACTAGTCAACTCACTTGTGCTTGCAACACTTAAAAATAGGGCAAATTGCAGGACGTTATATAATCTCAGTTTATTTTAGAGTATATTGCTTATTTCCACCCTTAAACCGTCATCATAAATATGTGAAGCACATACTTGAAGTACTAGTGACGCCTGTATAGACTTCGAATTTTTCAGTAGCTTGATTAGTTCCTAGGTCAGAAGGAATGAAGTAAAAATATGACTAAGTTACAAAAAAAACTATTTCACACTGTATAATATCTTAAATAAATAAAAAAAGATTTTGCCATAATCATAATGCTGTGTTTCATTTTTATAAAGTCTCTGACTAGTCTTTCAACTGTGTTTAGAATGGCCAATCCGTGCTCAAAAGCAAGGCCAATTTCACATTTGGGAAAATTAGACTATAATTAAGAATTAATGATTTTCACAAAGTAATCATGTAAAAAATACTATATATTATTTACCAAAACCAAGTTGGTAAGCTCCCTAATTGGTTGAAGTGTATTTTGGTGACAGATGTGAAAAATCATAACAATGGCTCAGACTTGTAACATGTAAATTCACTTCAACCTTCAAAGAACATGTTCCTAACTTATGTGAATATACTTCCTGATGCTAGATTGGATTCAGAACATTTCCTGCAGTATCATATCACCTGCTCCATATGATGCTGTGTGGCATTAAACTTGGACTTTTGTGAACCTACCAGAATAGACCTTAGATGCACCTAAAAGTCTCATATTCCATAACCTGATAAAGACTAAGGGCTCGATCACGAGTACGGCGGTCTTTGACCCGTGCTCGTGGTGGCACAGTGGTGGCGGTCCTGCATCTGCCCTAGTCCTTCTTGGACCATCCAATGCTGTGCCAGCTGCACCAGGGAACCACCATTCCCTTGTGGTGGCGCAGTGCAGAGGCCTATATATTATGCAAGGCTGGACTGCACCAGTGGGCCGAGTATATTATGAGCTCCCTCTCCGCTAGACATTTCATGACAGGCTCACTGCCTTGAAAAGACTGGCGGAAAGGAAACAAAGGTAGGGCCCCAAAGTCCCCGCCACCATGGGGATGCATTCAGGGGGGCACAACATGTGCCCCCCTGTTTGCATGCACCCCAAGTTCTGTGACTTCTTTTGCATTACCATTGCGGTGCCCATTATCAGGGCACCGCCGTGGGAATGGCAAAAGAAAAGACAGGAAAGGTTCACCTGACATGAGTTCAACTCGTAATCTAGCAGGCGGTTCCAGCATGGCCAAAGTAATAATCGCACCCTTAGAATGCAGATGGCAAGGCACAGGATTGTAAAAGAAAGATAATTAACAAAATGCCACCCTCAAGTGGGAATAAGAGAAGGTGATAAGCAATCTGTTAGAGCCATTTAAACTATTGGAAAGAATATCAATAAAGTAAAGCAACTTGCTAGTCTAATTGATAATGATTCCTACAGACTCTTTCTATAAACTGCTATACAAGTAATACTCAAGGAGAATGATGTGCTGTATTGTTAAACAAGGATACCAGGATACTTCAAATATAGCCATTTAAATGAAGAAAAGAAATTATTGGCAAAATCACATTACTAAATATCCTTTATGGAAGAAAGAAGTTTCCTGTATCAGCATTGAAACAAATTTGAAATGTTCTAATACGCTATTACCCTTTTCCAATAAAAAATCAATTTATCATTAGTGCTGATGAGATTCCAAATACTTCATCATTTACAACTTGTTGTATGACATTTATATTTTTTTACGGTGTAAGAGTGGTTTGCTTCCATTTATGCTTTAACCCAATGAAACAAATATGTCCACAATTAGTTGGACTGCAGAGGATTCAGTGGGTATACCAGGAGGATTTTTAGTAGATCTAATTATTGATTTTAATGAGAATATGGAAAAAACAAAGGGCCTGATTCACAAAGGGCCTGCACACTCATGGCTGAGGCCAAGCAGTCATGGGGGAATTTCTGTACTCAGGTCATATTTTCTGTAATGAGAATTCTCATTGCAAAGATTCCGCCCGAGTGCAGAAACTCCTCCATGACTACGGGTCTTCTGCCAGGAGTGCGGAGGCCCATTTGAATTGGGTCCAAAATATTTTCAAAGTTCAATCCTTCAAATAGGGGAAAGGATAGTAAGGCAAAACCTATAGCTACATTTAATGTCACATTACACTCTCCTTTGACAAAAACCCAATGTCATGCTGCAATATTCTAACCAGCCATTTTATTTCCCACAAGGACGGTCAGTTTTGCACTTGGGATAATGAGTATGCCATTAGAAGTAAAGAATTTTCATAGCTTAATTGGATAAATAGAGGAATGCAATCTTTGGCTAAATCTGGTCTATGCTCTGCTAATTTTCAAAATGTTATTTGGAGTCAGAGTTTTAAAATTAGTTATGGCACAAAGCTCTAACCAATAATCTTCAACAACTAAAATATCACATGTATGTTATCTGACATGCATGAGTATTGAAATTAATGGTAATTGCTTCTCCAGTTTTTGTTATGCCATAGGCAACAGAAACACATACTTGCAGTACTAGATGGGCCTATATAGACTTCGGTAGTTCCAGTAGGAAGTTTAGTTGCTAAATACGAAAATGGGTTAAACTGAGAATGAGACTAAGGGGGTCATTATGATGTCGGGCGGATCGCCAAAGCCTGACCGGCGGTGGCAATCCGCCTGACATCTTTCCCCACCCGCCCTCCATTTACCCCCCGCCTCATTACAATGGCGGGGGGGACAGCGGTGGACGGAAAGACCGTCCGCCGCATTTCCGCAGGCAGGCAATCTTTCAGACACCGCCATCCATATTAGGATGCCTGGCGGTGAAGGCCTTTCCATGGCAGCATCGCCGCCATGGAAAGGCATGTGGGAATTGCTTCGGGGGCCCGTTGTGGGCCCCCGGGGGGTGGGGTGGTGGGTGGCTGCACTTGGGGGGTACCTATGGTACCACGCTACATTGGCATGCACAAGGTGGCAGGCACCGCGCGGTGCCTGTCACGTTGTGCATGCCAATGCACTGCGTGCATTTTTTACATTGCGGCGGGTGCTGCTGACAGCACCAACCGCCGCAATGTAAACAATGTGGGATGCGACCGCCACGGTGGCGGTCGCATCCTAATAGGCACAGCGGGACCGCTGCACCTCTGGCGGGCGGTCCCGTTTACCATTACAGTGGCGGGCGGACTTTATCCGCCCGCCATCGTAATGGGCCCCTAAGTTAGGAAAATGAAAATCCACTCATTTATATAAAAGAAAGAATATGTTTTGTTTAAATCTGTTTGCTAAATTTCATTTTAGTTAGTTTCCTGTGGTGTAATGGAACAAATCTCCAAATATAAGGCAATATTCTAACTACTGATTTCCCTTCACCCAAAACAAGGCATATTTTGCAATTACTATACAATAATTTAATATAAACACTTTTTATGGATTAATAATTTAAATAAAATGCATTCTTTGGTGGAATTAAGTTGCTAACCTCTTCAAGTGGTTAATACGTTTTGAAAACATGGTGCAAATTCTTAAATAAAACAAAGTGCATGTACACATTGGAAATATAGCAATTCAAAGCATGTAAAGTGTGGCAAAATATCCTTGCTGAATTTACTTTTAGCTAGAAATCTTGTATGCCAACAATTAAACAATCTGACAATCATCCGGCAAAATGACCAATTTAAAGTTTTGTGGTAATTAGGAAGATCATTGTGAGAAATTGGGTTGTTGGTTGACTGAAGTGTGAGCGCTGGTCAAGCAACAGCCACCATCCCTTGCTGGATGAACCACAAACATTTTCTAAATTAACCTGTGCTTAACCGTGGGTAGCTTGGCACAAAAAGCAGTCAGGCTTAACTCAGAGGCAATATGTAAAGTATTTCTCCAATACAAAAACAGTAATGAAGTAAAAACACAACACAAGAAAAATACCAAATAAATGTAGGAAAATAGAGTACGTTTTAATAAACTGTTTGACATCAAAATGACCAAAATCTAATCAGCAGAACCCGAGTTATGGATTTTAAAAGTTTTTAGTGAAAACCATCGCCTAAAAGATCAAAGCACAAACTGCGAGCATCTAGTTGTGTGAGACTAGGTCAAAGTAGAAAGTTATGTTAAGGCAGATCGCGATAGAGTGCGGTTTGGATACAGGAAGTGGATTGAGCCCAGTCAACGCTGACCAATGGACTTAAAAAAAAGAAATTCTTGATGGAAAATGTCTGAGAAGTTAAAGTTCAGCAGGGCTAGGCTGCAAGAGGTGTCAAGGAGGAAACGTCATCATCAGATGGCCTTCGGTCGAAGCTGCACTGAAGATTTCTATGTTTGGACTTAGTTCCCAAAATGGGAGTAAAAAAACTCCAGTGGTACGAAGCAGAGGGGTGTAGCTGAAGACTGTTCCACATGATTGGATACTCCTTTGGTGAAGGAACACTGAAACAGATTTGCTGCTGCGGAGAAGAGCGTAGCAGGAGAAGCCACAACGTCAATCTGAACGGCGATGCACTTCGGGCGGATAGGCGAGAAGGTTGATCTCGGTCTCCTCCTGGTTCTCAGAGCACTTTTTTGGACCAAATTTTTCTACGTCCTCAGTTTGGGATATTGGCCATCTGGGCAAATATAGCACCACAACCAAGGATTCAGGACTGATGGGACACTTCTTTGGGGGTTGGGACTCACTCAGGCTGGGTCCAGGTGCAGGCACAAGATGGTGGGGGCATTTTATGGCCTTGTGGCTCTGAACATGAGGACAGCAAACTAGCCCTTGGAATAACTTCTGGTAAACATGGGTGAAGGTGCAGGGCTTAACTCTAGGGCTGGCCTCTGAGGGTTCTAGGCAGTTTAATAGAGTGCACAGCCTATCACAGCAGCAGGCAGTCCTCCGACAGTCATTCCACAGGTCCAGTAGTGAAATGAAGAGTAAGTCTGAAAGTCCTACTTTTATACCCTGGTGCCCATCTTCTGGAAGGTGGGAGTAGCTTCTGGAAAGGTTCTTTAATGTGCATGGATTGTCCGGACTATCCTTCCCTGGCTCCAAACTGGCTGCAATGACAGCATAGGTTCATTTGGCCCTTTATGTAAATGCATAGCACAGGCTATTCAGGTGTAAGTGGGGCTGTGCTTAACTCCACCCCAATCCTGCCAGCAGATGGCCCATCGAGGCACACCTAATCCCTTTATTGTGTGACTGTCTGGGAGGAATTCACAAAGTATAACTGTGAGCTACACCCAGTCATGTGACCCAAGACAGGCTGTAGGCATAAAGGGCTTAGGGCAGTAAAGAGGCACTTTAAAAATCTAACTTTAATCTTAAAGAGGTCTATCATTACAATTTCATAGGTACCAAACATGACATATCTACCTACTCTCAATTAGGAATTCTAACTTATTAAATGTAATAAGGAATCTCCAATGTTATCCTATGGGAGGGAAGGCCCCACAGTAGTTAAAAACAAATGTGGGAGTTTTTCACTACCAGGGCATGAAAAACTTAAAAGTACATGTCCAACCTTTTGAATAGTCAGCACCCTGCCCTACAGGCTATCTAGGGTCTACCTTAGACGCGACTTCTAGGTAATAAAAGGGAAGTTTACGGCTTGGCAAGGGTGCTTAAATGCCAAACAACATGGAAGTTTAAAACTAGATTCAGGCTGCAGTGGCAGGCTTGGGACATGTTTTAAAGGTGCTACTTATGTGGGTGGCACATTGGTACAGCAGGTCCCTGGCAGCATTTAATTTACAGACCCTGGGTATAAGGGACTTACAAGTAAATTAAATATGCGAATTGGTTATGAGCCAGTTTAACCATGTTTTAAGGAGAGAGCACAAGCACTTTTGCACTGGTTAGTAGTTTTAAATTGCCAAGAAAAACAAATTCAGGAAAAAGGGGAAGGAAAATGGCAAAAGGTTTGGGGGTGACCCGGCAGAGAGGGCCAGGTCCAACAATATTATATTTCATTAGGAAACATTTAAGGAAAATAACACAATCTTTTGCACAAAAGGGTTGCTAGCCTACATTTTAGGTTAGATGATCCTGAGCCAGAAATGCTGGAAATTAAATTTTATAGCACAATTTTCTAACCAGTTCTAACCAGTCAACTCACGTCCACAACGGGAATTACACTTTTGCATTTGGACTAGCAACACTTCTTAATGATGTAAATTGTAGGACGCTATTTATACAATGGATGGCTATTTTAGAGTGTGTTGCTTATTTGTCACCTCTGACAGCCATCATAAATCTGTGAAGGACATACTTGCTAGTTAAGCCTGTATAGACTTCTGTGGTTCCAGCAGGGGGTTTAGTTGCTAGGTTAGAAGAATTGAAATTAAACTATGGCTAAATTTGGAAAATCCAATTTAACATTGTATAATGACTAAAATAAATTAAAAAAGACTTTGGCAAAATCATAATGCTATATTTCATTTTGGAAAGTCTATGTGCTATCCGCAAGACCATGACCGGAGGAAGATCCTTCTCCTACCTTGTTGCCAAGACCTGGAACACCCTGCCACTCCACCTCAGGCAAGCCCCGTCACTGACCCAATTCAGGAAGCATCTCAAGGACCTGGCTCTTCGACTGAACCCCAGTGCCCAGACGGATCAGCAGCCCCACATCTCCCATCAGCGCCTTGAGACCCTCAGGGGTGAGTAGTCACTCTATACAAACCTTGATTGATTGATTATGTGCAATCTTTTCACTGTGTTCAGTATCACCAATCTCTTCTCCAAAGCAAGGTCAATTTCACATTTGGGGAAAGTGTATATAATTAAGAATACATTATTTTCATAAATTAATCATGTAAATTACAGAATATGTTATTTGCTGGCACTAGGTTGCTAAACTCCTAAATTGGTTGTAGCGTCTTTTGGTGTCAACTGTGAAAACACATGGCAATGGCACAACTTTGCATCTGGTAAATTTACTACAACAATCGAGGAACATGTTCCAAACCATTGGTAACGTTCTTTCTCAAGGAGGCGACTGCATCCACAGATTTCTTGTGTGAGCATCCTTCCTGGTGCCAGACTGGATTCAGAATTTTTTCTAGCAGTATCATGTACTGTGTGTCATTATACTTGGATTTTTATGACCCCATCAGAATGGACCTCAGATGAACATAAAATGAACCACATGGGTCTGTGACCTTAGTTCTGGTACGTTATTCCATATCCCACAAAGGCTAAGAATACAGATGGCAAAGCACAGGAGTGTATATGAAAAGTATTTAACAAAACGCCATTCCCAAGTGGGTAGGAGCCAAAGTGATAAGTGAACTGTTGCAGTTTATGGGAAAAAATGTTACTCAAGTTAAGCAACTTGCTTGTCTAATTGATATTAATCCCCACAAATTTTTTATATGACCTGCCATCCAAGCAATCTTTACATTTCCTATAATGGGTAGTATTTCCTCCCTTTCTTTTTTTTAATGAATTTTTCAAGAAATTTCTTAGTTGTTTTTTTTTAATGATCCAACACCCAATAATTGTGGGTCACTTCACCAATGCCTCAGATTATCCCCTTATCACGATTTGTTCAAAGTGATTCTTCAACAAATAAGAGATGGTACGCCTTTTAGAGACTGGTGTCACTCTGCGTGCATACTTCGTGCACCTCAAGGCTTCATTTAAAAAGCCATTACAGCACCGGTTTTTGTTCCGGCTGCTGTGCACCACATAAACAGTGGGCCCGATTCACAAAGAGCTTCCGCAGTCATAGCAGAGGCTCTACACTCGTGGAATCTCCAAACTGCAGTTTCTCACTGCAGAGATTCCGTCACAAGTACGAAGACTCTGTCACAACTGGGGAGGCCCTTTGTGAATCGGGACCAGTGAGCATAACAAAACTGGCAAGTTTAGACTAATGCGACTAATGGCACTATGTTTTTTCAGTAGACTGTTTAATTTACTCCCCCTTTTTGATTTGATTTATAGCCACACCGATCCTTTTGAATGCTTGTGTCTGGCAATGGATGAGTTTTCCAGGCTTTCCATATATAAAGTACATTTTTTTATACTTTCTTACGTTATAGCTAACCAAGCCAATTTAGCCATATGTTTAGATGTATTACAATCACTTCGCCACTTGCGGGCTCAAGGGCTTTCAGGACCAACAAGAAATTGGTGCTGTGTTGCTGTCTTAATTGGACGTGTTATTTTTGAAATTGTATGAAAAAGTTTGCCCACAGTATTTAATTTCTCGAGCTGCATGGCTACCTTTTATTTATCCATGTAGACATTTCCTAGGTTGTATTGCATAAGCGCCATGGCTAGACCCACAGTTATGCACATTACGAACTGCCTGATGTTTGCATGGCTGCACTCTTCTTTTTATTCACATAACGTTCACTCAGTGCCTTTCTTTGGAAATCTCATGTTGAGATAATTGTTACTTACAAGAGCAATCTGATTTATGCTCCCCTCTTGTTTTGACCTCTTTAAGATTATTCAATGTGGCTTGTTTGATTGGATTTAGATACTTTCTCATCAAATTTTGAGTTAGAGACCTCATTGCAAAGCTTTCTTTCCAATTACAGACAAATCTCCTATGTCTTACATGTTTTCCTGACATCTAATTAGAGTATTGATGTCATGTATTTTTTTATTATTACAGATACTTTTGAAATATCTAGTGCATTGGGAACTCTACTCCTTCCTATTCTTATGCTTTTACAGCTGAGTCTCTTACCTTTTAGGTACACTCAAAACTAGATAGCAATTTGAATACTTGATGGGATCACACTTGAATATAATACCTCCTCTTACAGCTTGCCATCCACAGAAACAAGCAGGATGATGTATCGCTGAGTCAGATTCTTTAGGATTGTAAGACTATTGCCACTATTCCTGGGGTGTCTCCTTCAACCCTCTGCCCTGATGATGACCTGTTTCTGGTACAATTTACACTGTGGGGCGAAACATAAACAATTTTCAATGTGGTCTGTTTTTTAATTTGATTGAGGATTTCAACACTCTTAATAGAGTGTTGCAGATAACATCACATTATCCCTATCAGTCACATGTACATTGTATTATTGTGAAGAGCACCTGCACACTTTCTATTCACTGTATCACTGTTGACTGCTGCATCACTTAAATAGGAGCACCTTATTTTGATATAGATATTGTTGTTTCTATTAATTTTTGGGACAGTATTCTAATGAAATGAAAATAGATGCACTAAATGTATAAACACTCCTTAATGGTAAGAAGGGTTCTTTATAACTTTTGCAGTGGAAGTCAAGGGCCACACTTCCCCCATAGGGACCAATTGTGTTTTTAATCATTTGTTGTACCCAGGTCCCTGGATTACTGGGTTGTCCCCTGTTTTCTAGAATATTCCACAAAGTTACAAATAGCTACCGAATTCCTCAGGACCACGGACGTCAAAGTTACTTTTCATGCTACTTACCGCTACCAAGGCTTGTTGGTTGCCTGTCCAGCAACTGGCCCCTTCACTCAACGCTGCATTAAGAGGGACCTCCATCCGACTTTCGACCGACTTCAGCAATCTCTTCGTTGTTGTCCTTTTGCTTCTTTTTCCCACGCAGCATCGTTACAGTAGTAAAAGCAGCTCTCCACAACTCCCGTTCAGTACCATGGACAACCAGGAAAACTCTCCACCAGGGCTTCACGGGCCAGGTATAATTAAACTGACTGTCAAGGCTTTGACCCCCATTCACCTTTACCCTGCAAAGGTACAACGCAATTTGACCTACAAGTGACCGATTGTCACTAGTGTTTTTTCTCATTGACCGCAATGTTACATTTTCCTTGTATTATTTTGCATTGATTTTTTATTACTTCTAAAAAACGAAAACTCCGGTTATATGTATGCTATTTTGTTCATGTTGGAGTCTAAATTAGGATAAATATACACTCTATTTTTATAAATTAGTGTCGAATTTCTCTCAAGTCGTATCAGTTAGTTATCGTTCATATTGGTACTCTGAAATGATTAACACATGTTCGTCTAGTAAAGCCTGACTGCTCTTTGCCATTCTACCAGGACTGAGCTGCAGATTTATTAGTGTGACTCCAAGGCCCATCTTTGAAGCATTGTGATGGTATTATATGGTGAGGACTAACCACCACACCACATAATACGCCACTTTCCTACTCTAACCAATATTCTTTAACAACTAAAATAACAAATTGTTTGTTATCTGACATGCATGAGTGAAATAGATTGTAATGGCTTCTCCAGTTCTTATTATGTCATAAGCAATAGAAACAAATACTTGCAGTACTAGTTGGGCCTGTATAGACTTCTGTGGTTCCAGTAAGAAGTTTAGTTGCTAGATAAGAAAATGTGTTAAAGTGAGAAAAGGGCTAAGCTAAGAAAATGAAAATGTTCATAATTTACTCATTTATATAAAGGAAAGAAGACGTTGGCAAATTCTGGTTGCTAAAATTCCTTTTAGCTAGAAATTTCCTGAGGTATAAATGGAACAAATCTCCAGGTATGAGGTAATATTCTAATTACTTATTTCCCTTCTCCAAAAAGGACAACTTAAAAATTGTTATATTCATCATCATTATCATAATAACCTTATTTCGATCTCCAGGATCATAAAAGTTGAACATACATGAAGAGCACAAAAACATTATTACACATTAAAAAAAGATTCATCAGATATTAGATACATTTATACATAGATGAAAAGTGCATTGTCATAGGGCCTAGAATCTCAATAAACATGGTATTGTAGAATTAAAAACAAAATAGCAGTGTACTTAATGCAGATATAAAGACCTAATTTTAAACCACAAAAAGTGCAATTGCTCATTAAACACATTCTAAAAAGACAAGGACACACGATCAGATAAACCCAATAGGACTTAACGTCAAGCAAAAGGCAATATAGGATTACGTGACATCGTGTTAAGAATTAGCAGCGCAGACAGCCAAACATGGTAATCATAAATATGCCATAATAGCATTCTAAAAGTGGGGCTAGATTGTACCTATGAATTGTAATCCTTTCTATTTTGAGATGTGCAAATGTGGCAATATCACAAATATCCTGCATATGAGTGACATGTGACTTGCCAATCAAGTATTATATCAGACATACAATCTCACATTTCCTTAGTCAGAGAAAGATTAAAAAGATAAAAAATGGTTAACACCGTCGAAAAATGGCCTTGCCATTTCTTAGACAGCTCTTGACTGTAGATACCTGCTGCACCAAATCCAGGCTGACGTAAGGAATCTGGAAATTGAGAAAATCATCAATCTGCCTGTGTCAGTGCAGTGTGTTCTATATACCTCCTTGTAGCAATCAGTGGCCAGCCTCCTACAAGTGGGGGCTACCCACTTTCCCCTCTGATACCGATATGCAGGGCAAAAAACTGAATATGCGTTAGCGATTCTGTAGCCTCCCCACAGACAGGACATAGAGCATCCCCAGGTTCGGGTCTAGACCAATTACTACAAATCTTCCTAGTTGGAAGCATCCTGTACCTGAACTGAATACACAGTTTGAGTGCCGGGGGCGGGGTACGTTCCTCTATGGAAGGCTCATAGCTTGAGAATGGTTTTACATCAAGGAATTTCTCTTATCAAAGAACCTCTACTGGTAGCATTTAATTGAAGTATGGCAAATTCCCAATATATTTATTTTAAGACTGGCTTTTGCAAAACAGCCCGCCCCTTTGGGAGTAACCCAAACTTTCACCAGCATCTTATAAAACTCAGCCAAGGGATTTTACGTACACATGCAGGAGACATAAGATCTTTCAGACCTGCACAATAGGAGTTTAATGCTTCTGTCAATCAAAGTTGATGCCAATATAGAAGTATTCTCCACTTCAATTTGTGGATGATACATCTATGGGACAAATGTAGACCAAGTGGAATCATCTTGGTACTATCTAGTAGACCCAGGAGCGATCTAATATATTTATTTTCAGCCATGTATAAGATTAGAATACTCACAAAACCCCACATTTCAAAGCCATACAGGGCTATACTTCAGGCCTTAGTATTGTAGATTTCTAGGGCCTGTGCGGTACTCCTAAATATTGTACGTCTTTGAATTTTGGTTATACAGGCAGTCTGCCGGATTAAAACTGAATGTGACTTCTGTATTTCCAGGCCACAAATTAGCATGAGCCTCACACCAAGATAATCAAAATAGGGGATCTGATCAATTACATTGGTACACACTTTCATTTGCCTATGAAAACACTTTGGCCCAGCAGGGCTAAATACTATGTAATTAGTTTTTTAACTTTTTAATTCCAAGCCCCTCTGTGCATAAAATACATTAAAATTATTTAAAATCTGCTGGTTGCCCTGCAGAGATTTTGAGAGTAGCATCCGCAAAAAGAAGGGCTGCCACCCTCTGTTCACCTACCCTTGATGAATCTCACCCATTTTTGTTCAGGTACCACACCACCCCATTATTATACAGGGAGAAAAGTGTGGGCTCAGCACACAGCCCTGTCTGACTCTGTGTTTGATTCAAAAGGGCTCTGTCAGTTGCCCATGCTCGCACCACCTTACTTGAGCATAGTTTTCTGAGTGGAGCTGTACCAGTATGTTCAAAGGTTTAGCCGGGAGGCCCATTTCTTTAAGGTCCTTTCAGAGCATGGCTCTGGAAGCCAGGTCAAATGCAGCTCATAATTCAACAAAAGCAATGTAAAGTTTGACCTTGCTAATCACTGAGATTTTCCAATAAATCTGTGTAAAGTGAAAGCCCTGGTCTACAGTGCTACCTCTACTGCTAAAGCCCACCTGGTATTCAGATAACACATCATGGTACTCTATCCACTCTTGCAGATGGGAAACCACTTGTTTGCAAAACATGTTTTGTACAGCATCAATCAGGCTACTGGGACTATAGTTGGCCGAATCACTATGTTGCCCTTTTTTAAAAATTGGAATTATCTCTGCCATTTTCCAGGAGGATGGGATCTCCCCATATCTAGCAATATGGCATTAGACAAGAGATAAATATATGATACCCAAATCTCCACATTGGCCAAGTAAAGGTCATTGGGGATCTTGTCGGGCCCTAAGGTTCTAACAGCCAAGCAGGAGTTAATAGATGTAAAGTTTTTTCACCAAGCACAAATTCCAGGTTGGTTGAATCATTCGACTTGGTCATACTCTAAGGGTGGATCTAGGCCATCCTGGGTTTGACCATTGCCACCTATATAAGGTTGGTAAACTGTGTGACCCAGTGCTGGAGTTGTACATAGAATTCTAAGTTTCTTTTGGGTCCCCTGGTACACACTGTAACAGTTTTCCAAAAAGCTTTATTATCTTTGGATGACAGGGCGGCATTCAGGTTTTCCCACACAGAGCTCCCCCATTCATGTTTTGACTTCTTCAGTTCCCTCCTATAGAATGACTTACACTTTGCAAGGAAGTCTCCACAGTTAGTCTTAGTTGCTTTGATGAGCTTGGTTTTAGCTTACCTACATGATTTAATATACCAAGCCTCCTCCGTAAAGTTATTTTACTCTGCTCCCTTCTTGGAGCCTAGGGATCTACTAATCTGAATGTAGAGCAGGTCCAGTTATGAATCGATGTTCTAACTGCTGAATTTTCTTCTCGAAAAACAAGGACAATTTCCAATTGCTATATCAAGAATGTAACTTAATATAAGCATGTGTTATGGCTTAATAATTTAAATAAAATAATACATTCTTTGGTGAAATCATGTTGCTAAATACTTCAAAAGGTCAATCATTTTGAAAAATACAGTGCAAATTCAAAGTCATTACAGAATGTTCTAAAAAATCAAATTCATAAATAAAACAAATTGGTGCTAATAGCAATTCAAATGACAAAGGATGTTGAAGCTCATTACTTGATACGTACGCTATGTTATTATATGTTGATTGTTTCCCCACTTTTAGTGGTATCATATATAATTAAAACACATACTTTGAATCACAGTTAGCCCTCTATTGGATTCAATGGAAATATTAGGATGTAAATTTGTATATTAAAGGATGGATTGTAATCAGTCTGCAAATGAGAAGTTCATATTTTCATAGTTTAACTTTTTACATAAAGGAATTTAAAGTGTGGCAAAATTTGTTTCCAAAATTTCATTTTAGCTAGAAATCTACTGAGCCAACAATGAACGAAGCTGGCAGTAATGTCACAAATATTTCAACCTTTTCAATTACAATATCCGTTAAAAAGATCAGTTTTGTGTTTGTGGTAACGAGAGTGTAACTAAGAGGTTAGCATATGTTAGAATGAAATAAATTGAGCAAAGGAAGACAATATTTTGTGCAAGAGATTTGCTGCTCTTCTTTTTAGGTTGAGTTTTCCCGGGCAGAAATTCTATTTTATGGCACAGTGTTCTAACCAGTCACCTCACTTGAACAACGGAAATTCCATTTTTGCATTTGTGCTTGCAACATATAAAAAAAAGGCAAATTGTAGGACGTTATATAATCTCTGCCTATTTTAGAGTATACTGCTTATTTCAAGCCTTCAGCAGTCATGTAAATCTGTGACGCACATACTTGTACTACTAGTTACGCCTGTTTAGACTTTGAAGGTTCCAGGAGGTGGTTTAGTTGCTAGGTCCGAAGGAACGCAGTGTAAATATGGCTAAGTTAAGAACATGCAATTTAACATTGTATAATACCATAAATAAATAAAAAACACTTTGGCATAATCATAAAACTATGTATCATTTTGTAAAGTCTCTGGATAGTCTTTCAACTGTGTTTAGTATAGCCAATCTCTGCTCCAGAACAATGTTAGTTTCACATTTGTGGAAATGAGAATATAATTAAAAATGAATGATATTCATACATACCAAAACCAGGTTGCTAAGCTCCCTAATTGGTTGAAGTGTCTTTTGGTGACAAATCTAAAAATTCATAGAAACGGCTCTGCACTGTAATGTGTACATTCACTTCAACCTTAAAAGGACATGTTCCTAACCCATGTTAACGTTCCTTATCATGCCGTTGACTGTATCCACATATTTCTTATGGGAATATACTTCGTGGTGCTATACTGGATTCAGGACTTTTCCTGCAATATCATATCACCTGCACCACATGGTGCTATGTGGCACTATACTTGGACTTTTGTGAACCCACCAGAATAGACCTCTGATGCAAATAAAATGAACTACAGGAGTCAGTGACATTATTTCTGTCCTCATAGTCCTACTCCCATAAAGGCTGAGAATGGAGATGGCAAGGTCTGACATGTATAAGAAAAATAATTAGGAAAATGGCACCCTCATGTGGGAAAAAGGGAAGGTGATAAGCAATCTGTTGGAGTTGTTATAGCTATTGGAAAGAATATTACTAAAGTCAAGCAACTTGCTAGTCCAGTTTCTATAAACTGCATACCCAAGCAATTCTCAAGCAGAATGATCTACCCTATTCTTAAACCAGGATACCAGGCTACTTCATGTGCGTCATTTAAATAAAGAAAATAAATCATTGGCAAAATTGCATTACTAAAATGCTTTTCAGAAGAATTTTCCTGTATCATCATTGAAACACATTTACAATATTATAATAAGTTATTTCCCTTCTTCACTAATACATAATTTTAACACTAGTTCTAATAAGATTCCATACAGTTCTTCACTTAGAACTTGCTGTATGACATTCGTGGCTATTTGAGGTTTATGCCATAACCGAATGAAACAAAAACATCCAGTATTGGTTGGACTGCATAGGATTCAGTGGGTATAGCAGGAGGATTTTTGCTAGCTGTAAATATTGATCTTAATGAGAATATGACAATCTCTCTGGCACTATTTCCTATCAGCATTTATCGCAAGGCTCTCAGCAATAGTGGGGACATGGCTTTGGGATTTGGCTGACTTATTTCCAGAGTATAAGATTTTCTCACACATGGTGATACCCAGTAAGTGTCTGATTGATATGGCCTATTTCAAACATACTAGAACTAAGACCATCTGGGTGTATCTTATGGTTTGGCAGCACATTTCCTCTATTTACCATATACCGTGGTTCCATTCATTTACATATCTTGGGAACAGTCCTAACTTACCATTTTCTTTTCAGGACAGTTATCAGCCTCTCTCATGACTCTGGGTCAGTTTTATAAAAACGGGGTCCTTTTGACATTTTAGGAGGTCAATGCATATCAACTCCCTAGAATGGGTCCCTTTTGCTATTTACAATTAATAGAATTTTTATCTTGTCTTTCGTCTAGTTAAATAAGCAAGGGTAATTTCGAGTTTCTGCAAAGATTTATGCAGGTTACCAGACTCTGCTATATTTGCATTTTTTATTTAATAATGACGAGCCAGAAAAGTACAGTTAATAAGTTTGAGACTTTGGGGTCGATTCCGATTCGGGCCGGAAATCTCTCCGACCGAGCCGGACCCGGAGAGATTTCCGACCGAATCGGACCCGTGCAGTCCGACCGAACGAGTACGATGCGTCCGTATGTTATCGGACACGAGTCGGTCGGACTCCATTGAAGTCAATGGGAGCCGGTCGTACAACGCGTACGCGGGCTCCCATTGCCTCAATGGGTGCGAGGCGGACAAGGGCGCCCCCTACAGCGAGTACGCCGCGAAGCGCTCGCGGCGTACACGCACAGGTAGGGGGGACCCTTGGGTCCCCCCTGTGTGCGCCTCGCACGGGTACGCGTACAGGGGGGTCCGACACGGAACCCCCAAGTACGGCTCCGACAGCGAGTTCGAGTCGGACGGCGCGAGTCGGTCGGAGCGGTCGAGGTGCGCATCGTACTTACCCGGCCGGAAAACGTCTCCATTGCGCGGTGCGAATCGGGTCCGAGCGAGTCGGTCGGAGCGGTTCGAGTCCGAGCGAGTCGGTCGGAGCTGTCGGGACGCCCGGACGAGTCGGTCGGCGAATTCGCATCGTACTCGCTCGGCCGGACCCGCGTACGGTTCGGTCGGGAAACAGGCTTTCGCATGGCTTTTTTCCCGACCGAATGGTATTGGGTGCGCCTCCGACCGAGATCGGAATCGGCCCCTTTGTCTAATAGTTGGTCTTACAAGGTGAATTCCAATGTTTCTGTCCCTGAAATAAGGACCACCAATATACTTGCTCAAAATATACTGAATGTCTCCAAATTAAAAATCCATTCTTTTAAAACTCATCATGAGTTATACTACACTTCTAATAAATTACATAAATGGGGATTAAGGGACACTTCAGATTGCTTCTGACGTTGCCAACCTGGGGTTGACACAATTCATATATTTGTAACATGCGATCATATTGGTCATATTGGCATAAAGTATTTGAATTGATAAATCAGCTCTTAAATACAGACATACGATTGATTCCAAAATGGTTCTGTTGGGTTGTGGGCCTAATGTTACAGCTGATGACCTGTGTGTCTTCTTCTTCAAGATAACCACGGCCTAACGTGTGATTGCCTGGGTCTGGCTTCAGCAGGGGGCTCCAGATCCTCTGTCCTGGTAAGAGTTTGTGTTTCTTTGTGGTCTGTATTTGGCTTTTATTCAAAATCATCCCAGGCCCAATAAGCTAAGGAAAATCTGGGAGCCGTTTAGACAGGGCCTTTCGGACCTCACACCTGGATACACACTAGATTCAGGAAGAGACCTGGTGGTTTGATGTTGATAATTCTTTTTTCTATTTTTTGGTCCTTATTTAACTTTGTTTTAAAATTTAACCTATGTATGTATGCTGTTGTCATGTATTCAATCCACTTGCCAGTGTAATTTCTCACAATTTATCCTCTTCAATATTTTTACCTGTATTTGTTTTATTGCTATTCTATATCCTTTCGCTTACAAAAAGGAGAATATGTCAAAGAACAAAATATTTTCAAAGTCTGATCCTTTAAATAGGGGAGAGGATAGTAAGGCAATATCAGCTGGGTACATGTAATGGTACATTACACTCTCCTGTGCTACAAAATAAATGTCATGTCACAATAATGTAACCAGCATTTCCTTTTACTCAAAGTAAGACCAGTTTTGTATTTGGAAAAATGATTATGCCATTAAGAAATAAAGCATTTTCATAGCTTAATCGTATAAATAAAGATATGCACTCTTTGGCAATGGTAGGTCTATGCCCTGCTAATTGTCAAAATGTTTTTGGAGTAAATCTTTCAAAATTAGTACTGGCACAAAGCTCTAACTAATCAATATTTTTCAACAACTAAAAAACACGAGTTTGTTATCTGACATGCATAGGTATTGAAATAAATCATAATGGTTTCTTCAGTTCTTGTTATGTCATAAGCAATAGAAACACATACTTGGAGTCCTTCCTTTTGCTGTAATGACTTCTATGGTTCCAGTAGGATATTCTGGTGCTACATAGGAAACGGGGTTAAAGTGAGAATAATGCTAAGCTAAGACAATGAAAATTGTCTCATTTATATAAAGAAAAGAATACTATTTGTTATATTTGGCTGCTAAATTTAATTTAATATAGTTTTCTATGGTATAAATGGAACAAATCTCCAGTTATGAGGCAATATTCTAACTACGTGTTCCCTTCTCCAAAACATGGACAATTTCAGAATTGCTATAATAATTTAACGTAATATAAAAAAAAATGTATATCAAGAATTTAAGTAAAATATAATCTGTGGCAAAATTAAGTTGCTAAGCTCTTCAAGAGGTCAATCATTTTTTAAACAATGGTGCAAATTCATAAAAAAAACAAAGTACATGTTCACCTTGGAAATTAGAGCAATTCAAAATGTGTAAAGTGTGGCAAAGCATGTTTGCATAATTTACTTATAGCTAGAAATGTTGTTTCTTCAAAATTAACCAAGCTGACAATTCTGGCACAGTGTTCTACCATTTCAATTCCCATAGCTGGCAAAAAGACCAATTTAATTTTTGTGGTTATGAGACTATAACTAAGAGGATAATATATTTAATTAGGAAATACTTTAAGAAAAAGAACCGAGTCTTTGCACTACAGGGATGCTATTCCTGCATTTTAGGTTAAATTGTCCTGAGACGGAAATCCTGGAAAGTAATTTTTATGCCACAATGTTCTAACCAGTTAACTGACTTGAACAGAAATTACATTTTTGCATTTGTTCTAGTAACGCTTCAAAATTATGTAAATGGTAGGATCCTATTCATATAATGTTAAATGTATGTTGTTTATTTGCCACCTCTATTAGCCATCATAAACCTGTGAAGAATTTATTTGCCCTACCAGTTATGCCCGTATAGTCTTCTGTGGTTTCAGTTAGAGGTTTAGTTGCTCAGTCACACGGATTGAAATAAAAATATGACTAAATTAAGAAAATCCAATTAAACATTGTATAATAACTTAAATAAATGAAAGAAGACTTTGGCATAATCGTAAAACTATATTTCATTTTGTAAAGTTTATGACATTCTTTTCAACGTGCTCAGTATCACCTATCTCTGTTCAAAAGCAAGGCGAATTTCACATTTGGGGAAATGAGAATATAATTAAGAATACGTTATTTTCATAAATCAATCATGTAAATAACAGAATATGTCATTCATTGAAACTGAATTGTTAAGCTCCTTATTTGGTTGTAGTGTCTTTTGGTGACAACTGTGAAAATGCATTGCAATGGCACAACATTGTAACTGGTAAGTTCACTAGAACAATTGTAGAACATGTGCCAAGCCATTCGATCATAACATTTTTCCTTAAGAAAGTGACTACATCCACAGATTTCTTTTGTGAACATCCTTCCTGGTGCCAGACTGGATTCAGATTTTTTTTGCAGCAGTATCATGTCACCTACACCACATGCTGCTGTGTGTCATACTCGGATTTTTTTTACCCCACCAGAATGGACCTCAGATGCACATAGAACGATCCACAGGAGTCCATGAATTTCATTCTGGTCTGATATTCCATACCTTCATAAAGGCTAAGACTACAGATGGCGAAGCACAGGAGTTTATGAAAAAAATATTTAACAAAATGAAATGCACATTGATAAGCAATCTGCTGGAGTCATTATAGCTATGGGAAATTATGTTATTTAAGTTAAGCAACTTGATAGTCTAATTTGTACTGATTCCCACACTTTTTTCATATGACCTGCCACCTAAGCCATTCTCAAGGAGGATGATCCACTCTTTTAATAAACCAGGATATAGTGATACTACAATTGCAGCCACTTAAATAAAAAAACAATTATTTGCAACATAGCAGTAATGAAACTGTTTATGGTAGAATTTTCCTGTATATAAATTGAAACAAATTTACAATGTTCTAATAAGTTTTTCCCGTCTCCAATATCAAATCATTTAATATTAGTTGAAAACCAAATTCCTTTCATGGCTAATTTATGTATAATATTTGTTTGCTTTTATTTATACCATAAAACAATTAAACAAATAATGCCATATTAGTTTGACTGCAAAGGATTCGTTGTGTCCAGAAAGTGGTTTATTAGATAGATGTAATTATTGATTGTAATGGGAATATGGCAAAGAACAAAAACCTTTAAAAGTTCAAACAATTAAATAAAGGACAGGAAACTAAGGTGAAATCAGGTGGCTATATTTAATTTTAGATAAAACTCTCCTGTGCCAAATCTTAAATGTGATGTCAAATTCTAACCAATCATTTCCTTTTCCCTCAAACTAAGGCTAGGTTTGCTTTTGGGATAATGATTATGCAATTACAGAGTAAAGAAAGTTCATAGCTTAATCATGTAAATAAAGGAATGCAACATTTGGCAAAGTCAGGCCAATGTTCTGTTTAACCCTGGGCAAAGCACTACGCTACGCTCGCGTAGTTTGCGAAGTTTGTGCTACTTCGCACAACGCGAATTGCACGTAGCACAGTGCAAACACGCGTAGCGTAGCGTAGCGTAGTGCAGCGGTCATTTTTTGCTTGCTCGCGGTCCTCAACGTCAAGTTGGCGACCGCGAGCAAGCAAAATGACATCCCGGCGAGACTTTTTCCTCGTTCGCGAACAGAAACATCAAGTTGCCGATCGCGAGCGTGGAAAATAAACCTCCCGGCGAGATTCTCAACGCGGGGAGGTCAGGTTTCTCATTGCGAGTGGTCGCGTATGCTCGCGACCGCTCGCGATGAGAAACTACCAGTCCGCGTTGAGAAAGCTGCCGCTCGAGTAAAAATCTACTCGAGCGGCAGTAAAAGACAGCTCGCACTGTGCAAGATGCCGTTTTCAATGATTGCACATTGCGGACAAGCATCCGGCACTGTGCAATCATTGCAAACAGTGCACTACGCAGTTCGCGTAGTGCTACGCGTAGCTCGCGTAGTGCGAACTGCACTTTGCGTAGCTTCGCGTAGCGCTACTTCGCGAACTACGCCCAGGCTTAGTTCTGTTAATAGTCAAAATGTTTTGGAGTCAATGTTTCAAAATTAGTTAAGGCACAAAGCTCCAACTAATCAATAATCTTCAACAACTAAATATATAACAAATGTTTTTGATATCTGACATGGATGGGTACTGTAATAAACAGTAATTGCTTGTTATGTTCTTGTTATGCCATAAGCAATAGAAACACATACTTGCAGTACTAGTTGGCCCTGTATAGACTTCAGTGGTTCCAGTAGGAAATGTAGTTTCTAGATAAGAAAATGTGTTAAAGTGAAAATAAGGCTAAGTGAAGAAAATCAAAATGTTTATAATGTACTCATTTGTGTAAAGGAAAGAAGATGTTGGTTAAACCAGGCTGCTAGATTTCATCTTAGTTAGAAATGTCCTAAGGTATAAATGGAATAAATTATGAGGCAATGATCTAACTACTGAATTCCATTCCCCAAAACAAGGACAATTTCTCAATTGCTACAATAAGACTGTGACCTGATATAAACAAATTTTATGGTTTAATACTTTAAATAAAAGAATACATTCTTTGGCGAAATGAAGTTGCTAAATGCTTCAAGATGTCAATCATTTTGGAAACAATGGTGCAAATTCACAGTCATTACAAACATCGAATTTCATAAATAAAACAAAGTATGTATATACATTGGAGCTAATAGCAATTAAAAATGTGCAAAGTGTGGGAAAATGTGCTAGCTTAATTTCCTTTTTACTAGAAATCTTGTTTGCCAACAAGGAATCAAGCTGACAGTATGTCACAATGTTCTACAATTTCAATTCTCTTCTCTGGCAAAAAGTCCAATTTTATGTTTATCGTCATGACACTGTAACTAATAGGATAATACATTTCATAATAAAATAATTTACGAAAAGTAATACAATCTTTGTGCAAGAAGGTTTCTATCCTTCATTTCAGGTTAGATTGTCCTGAGTCAGAACTGCTGGAAATTACATTTTATGGCACAACATTCTACAATCAACTTGCTTAAAAAAATGGAAATTATTTTTTTGTATTTATTCTAACAACACTTCAAAATAAGGTGTATTGTAGGTGCTATGTATATTATGGCTGGCTATTTTAGAATATGTTGTTTATTTGCCACCTCTCACAGCCATAAATCTGTGAAATATACACTTGCAGTACTATTTATGCATGTATATACTTCTGTGGTTCCAGGAGTAGGGTTAGTTGTTAGGGCAGAAGGTTGAAATTAAAATATGACTGAATTAAGAACATCCTAATTGACATTGTATACTACCTTAAGCAAATGAAAGAAGACTTTGACAAAGTCTTAAAGGTGTATTTAATTTCTTACTGTTAGACCTGTCAGCTTTAGCATGGTCTTTCCCCAAAATATTTACTTTCATCCCTCCTTTTTTAGCTCAATTCAGTTTTGTTGGCTCTAGGACTCTGTGCTCTTTCTAAGCATGGCAAAACTGGCTTACATCTGATTGGCAAATTTAGTTTACTTATAAGCCCCTTGTAAAGTGGTGTACCATATACTCAGGGCTTGCAAATGAAATGCTACTGGTGGGCGTGTAGCCCCTTAACACATGTCCCAGGTCTGCCATTGGAGCGTGAATGCAGTTTTAGACTGTGAATTCGAATTGACAATTGAACCTCCAAGCCTTAAACTCCTCTTTTGCTGCATATAAGTCAACCCTAAGGTAGCCCCTATGTTGCCCACAGGGAAGTGTAAATTGTAATTAAAAGGTTGTACATATACTGTTAATTCCTTGTAGTGAACAACTCCTAAATTTGTTTTTCACTACTGTGAATCCTACCTCTCCCATAGGATAGCAATTGGTTGCCATATTATTATTTTAATAAGTGACAAGTTTTGATTGGGAAACATGTAATGTTAGAAATTGGGTTGTTGGTTGACTGGGGTATGAGCCCTGGTCAAGCAACAGCCACAATCCCTTGCAGGATGAACCACAAAATGTCACTAAATTAACCTGCACTTAACCCTGGGTAGCTTGGCACAAAACACTGTCAGGCTTAACTTAAAGATAATGTGGAAAGTATTTATGCAGTGCACAAACAGTAAGAAAGTGAAAACCCAACACAAGAAAAATACCAAGTTAGAGAAAGAGGGTCCTTTTTAATAAATTATTTGACACCAGAACAACAAGAATCCAACCAGTAGAACCGAAGTTATGAATTTTTAAAGTTTTTCATGAAAACAAGTGCCTAAAAGATCAAAGCGACAACCACGGATATCTAGTCGAGCGAGACCGGGTCAAAGTTGAAAAATATGGCCAACTGCGATGGAGCACGGTTCAGAAACAAGTGGATTGGCCCCGGTCAGCGCTTACCTTCGGACCTAGAAGAAATGATGAGAAAAAGTGTCAAAGATGGTAAAGTTCAGAGGGGCAAGGATGCAGGAGGTGTCCGAGTAGGGATCGTCATCATCATATAGGCTTGGTTCGAAGCCATGGTAAATATTTCTATGTTTGGACTTAGTCTCTGACATAGAAGTCGAAAATCTCCTGTGGGACGAGGCAGAGGGCTTTATCCGAAGACAGCTCCACAAGGCTAGATCCCACTGTGGCAAATGTCTGCTGAAAAGTATTTGCTGCTGCAAGAAGAAAGTAGTGGGAGAGGCTGCAAAGTCAATCTGACTGACAGTGCACCTCTGGCAGATAGGCGAGCAGATTGGTCCCTGTCTCCTCCTGGTCTCAGACCAGTTTTTAGCCAAGCAGTTTCCCCAATTTGGGATTTTGGTTTATCTGGGCACCTTTAGTACCACTCCCAAGGTTCCAAGACTGGAAGGGTACTACTTGGAGGGTCAGAACTCACTTAGGCTGGGTCCATGTGCAGATTCAATATGGATGAAGCCTTATGTGTCCCAGTGGCTCTAAACATGAGGTCAGCCCTCTTGAGCCATTCCAGAGGTCCTGGGACCTTTGAAGATCCAGTCCTTTTCCAAGGGAGAAGGTAGCAGAGCAGCAGGACAACAGAGCAGCATTCCAGAAGTGCAGCAGTCCTTCAGAGCCACAGTACAACAAAGTGGTAGTCCTTCCAGCAGCACAGCAGACTTTCTTCCTGGCAGAGTATCTACGGGTCAAGATGTGTACTGAAAAGTTGGTGTCTGAGGTCTTACTCTTATACCCTGCTGCCCTGTTCTGGAACATGGGAGAAGCTTCTAGACAGTGGCTTTGAAGTGCATGGAATTTTCTGACTCGTCTGCCCTGGCTCCAAGGGAGGAATTATATGAAGTCTAACTGTCAGTTACACCCAGTCATGTGACACAGCCCAGACTGTAGGGACAAAAGGGCTTGGGCAAACTTCTAAACTTCCTAAAAGTGGCATTTTTAAAATGATGATCAAAAACCCGGCTTTACCATAAAATAGGGCTTTCATCACAATTCCAAAGACACGCAAATGATATACCTACCTGCTCCCAATTAGAAATAACAGTGTAATAAATGTAATAAGGAATCTCCAATGTTAGGCAATGGGAGGGGTAGGCCTGACAGTAGTGAAGAAGGAATTGAAGAGTTTTTCTGTGGGTATTCAGGCTTATTCAGTATATTCACTGGTGTAACCCTAAACATAAAAAGATATGGAATATGAAATCTAAGCCATGAGGAAACCGAGTTTTGAATTCCACAAAACAAAATTCAGATCAATTTATGATTACATTTCTATTTTTATTTGTAATTTATTGTATTTGGAACCAATTTTTATTTGGTGCAACTTTTATTTTACAATTGGAATACTGCATTCTCGGCAATATTACTTTATGCTTCCCACAAACTTCAATTTATGTTGATTTCTTGATGCATTATACCTATCAAGGTGTAAGACTGGTCTTCTTTCTTTGATGACAATTTGTTTAAAAAAAACACTATTCTTCTTCAGGTTTTCAACCTAATCTAAAAATATATTTTAAAAATGAAACATATATTTCAAGAGGATGGATAGAGTTGGAAGTCACTTCAGTGTTTACAACGGCAAAGACATAGCTGCTAGAAAAAATGCAGTTAGCAACACAAACCAGAAAACATGCTTTTGTATTTGGAAACATTTTAGCAGCAACCCTTACACATTATTTCTGAATTCATGAACTTACAATATGGATAACCATTATCTACAAGACAATGGAACACAATATACTTTTTTCAAGTGTATCCTAGATTCTATTCTGATAATACTGAAGAACAAATATTGGCCAAACCAATAGGTCTGGCTTTAATGTGCTAATGCATGAAAACTGTATATCTGCATGCCTGTTTCCATGTATTAGCACATTTGAAAGTTAGACTCACTGGCTTGCCCAATGTGTGTTTAGTTTCAGGAAGCTGGATTATCTGGTTTTGTGCATATGAATGTGTGTGCATAAAAATATATGCAACTTTTTTTTGCAGTTGATATATAGCACAAATCCGAACCAAAATTGTTGGACCACTTTACATGAGTACCAGTTATATTACACAAGTTCACATTCATTTTCAAAACTTTTGGTTTGGCATGAGGAGAGTTAGCAATTTTCCCCAAGTCACAGTATAGTGAGCTGACTCTGAGACTCAAACAATGTTCCCCAGGTTCAAAGTTGGCAGCTCTGCCCGTAACACACCGGTGTGTGTGACTCACGTTTGATTTAAGACTATGGGGCCGATTCCGATTCGGGCCGGAAATCTCTCCGACCGAGCTGGACTCGGAGAGATTTCCGACCGAATCGGACCCTAGCAGTCCGACCGAACGAGTACGATGCGCACGTATGCTATCGGACTCGATCCGGTCGGACTCCCATTGAAGTCAATGGGAGCCAGTCTTACGACGCGTACACGGGCTCCCATTGACTCAATGGGCACGACGCGAACAAGGGCGCCCCCTACAGCGTGTTTGCGTCGATGCGGGTCGCACCGTACATCCACGTGTAGGGGGGACCCATGGCTCCCCCCTGTGTGCGACTCGCGTGCCTACGCTTCCAGGGGGGTCCGACACGGACCCCCAAAGTGCAGCTCCGACAGCTCCTTGGAGCCGGACTGCGCGAGTCGGTCGGAGCGGTCGCGATGCGCATCGTACTTACCCGGCCGGGGAACGTCTCCATAGTGCGGTGCGAGTCGTCCCCGTGCGAGTCGGTCGGAGCGGTCGGGTCCTGCGAACGAGTCGGTCGGAGATTTCGCTAGCGCACGCATCGTACTCGCTCGCCCGGACGCACGTACGAATCGGTCGGGAAATAGGGCTCCGAATCGGATCCGGTAAAGCCGAATCCGATTCGGAGCCCTACCGGCCGAGATCGGAATCGGCCCCTCAATCTTAAAAAGGCCTATTGCAGAAAAACAAACAAATCAAAAATGATTCCTCACTATATGGAATGCATCTATGAAATAAATAATTTAATTTGGCATGATGCAGCGTACTTTTAATATGTAAAATAGTCCCACATGCATTGCAATGGGGAAAGCTACATCAAGCATCAAATGGCCTGAGATGAGAGAAAAAAAAATCTTCTCAGGGTGGATCCAAAGCCCACTCAAGGGGCCTGATTACAAGTAAGGGTGCTATTTATTGCACTACATAAACATTATATATCGGGGTATGTTATTTATTGGGTGTGATAAATAGAGCTTAATATGAGTTTTTGATAAATAACAAGCAGATTTTTAACACACCAAAATCCACACAGTATGGTAGGCCAAGTTCCATACCTTTGGTAATGCTCTGTCTGGTCTATTTAGCTGCAGAATCCTCACCTTTTGAAAATTTACCGGGCATCAGACTGGATCTGTAAACTTTTCAGGAGTATCTCTGTGTGCTGGAAGATGGTGCCTTGCAGCTCCGTACTGACCCTGTTCTGCTATGAAAATGACGTGCAGGGCCCATAAAGGTACCATTCCCAAATGCTGACGTCAGTTGCTTTCAAGACTGTTGGTCCCCCCAGATGCAGTGCAGCAAAAGCAAATTGGTAGACAGTGTGCAAATTCCTAGATTTGGGATATTATTAGTGGGCAGAGTCCAATCACAAAATGGGGAAGATGGGAGAGTCGGTGAGAAATCAGCAGTTAGATAGAGGGCCTGATTATGAGTATAGCGGTCCATAGGACACTCGCGGTAGCTGTCCGACCACTGCCACACTGCGGGCCTGTCTGTAGTACTTTGAGTTGGGCGGTCGGACTAGCAAATAAGGGATCCCTAACAGGGCACCCGTGTCGCTCCTGGGCCTGGGTGTGCATGCGGAGGGGCACATGTTGTGCCCCCCCCGGATTTGCACCCCTAGGGGCTGCCACCTCTTGCAGGAACATGCAGTCAGTGCTCTCACGGCAGCGGATTGCATGTTAGGCTCTCCTATGAGCCTTCAACTGTGAGTTCACCACATCACCGCACCTGACCAGGATTTAACTTGTAATCCGGCGGGCATGTGCACCATGGCTTTGGCAGTCCTCCAGTGGAAATTGCGGTGATGGCGCCACTGAAGGACAGTCAAAGCCGTAATAATGCCCAGAGTCTCTACCAGAAAGAGCATTATCGAAGGTAAGTAACTTTTTCTTCTTATAGAGACTTCTAGCTGAAGATTCCTGACCTTTTGAATAGATACCAAAGCAATACATATTTGGAGGTGGGTCTGTGAATGGACACAAACCAGAAAGTACTGCAGGACTGAGCAAGCTGAATGCCCCTCCTTGCAAACCTGACTGTCCTTCCTGAGGTTGCTTTTTTGCCTATGTGTACCTATTTTTAATGCAGAGTACGGTCCAGCAATAGGTGTTCCTTTTTTGCGAATCTTGCCTTTTTTGCTCCAGAAAACCCCATAAAGAGCTGATCGTCCAGCCCATGATATTTGCTATGATCTATTTAGAAACTCAGCTCTCACTTTGGGTCCACGTAATGAAGTCTCTTCTCTTCCTTAGAGGGATGAAGTGGAGCATAGGATGCCAGCAAGGAGATGGTTTGACCAACGTGGATTGATGTCACAACTTTCGACAGGAAGGATGCCCACATCCGCAGTTCTCTGACACAATATCATGGTGAAAAATATTGTTGGTAAAAATATTGTGCCAAAAATATTTTTACCACAATATTGTGCTCCTATACTTATAATAGTGAGTACAAAAACTGGAAAAAAATATAATTGAAGCTAAAGTTGATGTTTTAATATAAATAGAGTTTAAAGGAGTAAATGTTAATTATTTTATTATATGAATTTGATATAAGGTAAATTAAATATATTCCACTAATACTTAATACTATATATAAATATATACTTAAACACACAAGCACATATATAGATTTTGTATTTATACGCACTTGGCTTACTGCTTCCTCCCGTGATCAAGGCAGAGCGCCGAAACATGTAGGGTGCTAGGAAGCATATGGTGCTGCTTTATCTTTGATTAAAGTGTCTGTACTCCCCAAATGGGCCTCTGAGGTTTGTGCTCACAAGTAGTGAATGGACGGGCTTCTCCGTGCCCGTTGTTGAGAGGGCGCCCTGAAGGGTCGGGGGCTCCTTGTTCGGAGGATGTGGTATGGATTTCATACAGGAGCATGACCCACTCACTGCTGTTTCTCCTACAAAGGTAATGTTAATTAGCGAAAAGAATCAGCAGCGCTGGAAGGGATTTGGTGAGGATGACCTCCTGCACCAATCGTTCCGGAGACAGAACTTTTAAGAAGGATGTCGGAATATTCAAGCATCTCGCTGGTAATTAAAACTCCCATGACTGTGTTCCATCTGGATTTTATCAATATGAAATGCATCTGAAAGTGGAAGCGAACATTTTGTGATCTTTGCCATTGAAAACGAGAACTTTTCAATAATAATACCACCACTTACCTGAATTTTTTGATGCATTTTGGGAGATGTATGCTTTGACAGTCATGTGACCCAGGACTTTTTAAAAACGCATGCACGTACGCACTTGGCTTACTGCTTCCTCCCGTGATCAAGGCAGAGCGCCGAAACATGTAGGGTGTTAGGAAGCATATGGTGCTGCTTTATCTTTGATTAAAGTGTCTGTACTCCGGAAATGGGCCTCAGAGGTTTGTGCTCACAAGTAGTGAATGGACAGGCTTCTCCATGCCCGCTGTTGAGAGGCCGCCCTGAAGGGTCGGGGGCTCCTTGTTCGGAGGATGTGGTATGGATATATATATATATATATATATATATATATAGTGTGACATAATTAATAACATCTTTTTTACCTCATGTTTTTCTAATTTAAATGTATTAATATAAATGTATATATATATATATATATATATTCACAATAATAGATTTGAAATAGTTATACAAGTTATACGTTGCAAAATAAATACTTTTATTAATTAAAAAATATATTAATTAATGTGACAATGAACTAAATATAAAACATTGAAAAATCCAAAAAGATACATTTACTACAACTGCTATAAACATTGAAATATATCGAAAAATATAAACAAAACATAAAAAATGAAACAATTCATGCTATAAAATCTATTTAACCAATATTATGAAAAGTATTGGAGTTTAAGAATATTAAATATACTGTTCCCACTCCAAACAGTGCAACAGTAGGGAAAGCAATGGATTTTGTAGGGGTAAAATTTACTATTCCTACTCCAAACAGTGCAACAGTAGGGAAAGTGTTGAACTCCGGAGGGGTAAAATGTACTATTCCCACTCCAGTACGTGCATCAGTAGGGGAAGCGTTGGCTATCGGAGATGTAAAATTGACTATTCCCATTTAAAATAACTCAACAGCAGGGACTGTGTTGAACTTGAGAGGGGTTAAATTGACTATTCTCACTCCAACAGGGCACCAGTACGGAATGCATTGGATTTCGGAGGGGTATAATTTACTATTCCCACTCCAGTCAGCGCAACAATAGAGAAGGTGTTGGACTTCGGAAGGGTAAAATTTACTATTCTCACTCCAATCTGTGCAATCTGTGCAACAGTAGGGAAATCTTCACATTTTGGAGTAGTGAAATGTGCTATTCTTACTTCAAATAGGGCAAAAGTAGGGAAAGCATTGGATTTTGGAGGGGTAAAATGTACTATTCCCAATCCAAACAGCGCATCAGTAGGGAAAGTGTTTGAATTTGGAAGGGTAACATTTACTATTCCCACTCAAGTCTGTGCAACAATAGAGAAAATGTTGGATTTCCGAGATGTGTAATTTACTATTCTCACTCCAAACAGGGCAAGATTAGAGAAAACATTGGATTTCATGGTGTAAAATTTACTAACCCCACTCAAGTTTGTGCAACAGTAGGGAAAGCATTGGATTTCAAATGGGTGAAATTTACGATTGCCTCTCCAAACAGCTCAACAGTAGGACAAGTGTTAAAATGCAAGAGTATTCCAACTGCAGTCTAAGCAAGAGTAGGGAAAGTACTTCACTTAAAACACATTACATATATGAGTATCCCCATGAATGTAGAAAAACATATTATACGCTTAATATAATAAATACTAATTGACATAATATATATATAAATATGAACAAAGTTCGCCACCACCATCGCCTCACACGGACAAAGGACGAAAAGCGGACCCAATGGTTCTTGGTGCAAATCAGGTGTAGTTTATTTTGTGCCCAGCAAATCCGCCATTACGCGTTTCGACCCCCACTCGGGTCTTGATCACATGACGCGTTGCATAGTAAAACAAGCGACCTTTAAAGTGATATAGTGCAGGAAATGACGACATGAAGTCAAAGTGCAAAGTATGGTAACTGAAGAGTTACTCTTAACAGCATGTTAAATTCTATTGAATGTGCAAAGCTTTATGCATGTTTCAATAAATAAGCCAATAAATATATAAATATAAATAAATATGCTTATAAATGCTAAAACAGTTATTATAAAACACACAGTGTGTAAAAAATAAACTTTTGCATTATAGAGTTGCGTTTAACTTTGCAAAGTTGTCCTATAAATGACAACTAAATCCTATATCATGATGCCCAAGTGGGCCTTCAAACATGAATGTCAATCATATTTTTCCCTTGCATTAAATTCACCTAGTCAGCCTTAAATATGTGCAAACAAATGTGTAACTCAATATTAAAAAAAGTGCAAACTAATTCAAAAATTATGTAAAAGAAGATTATATACATTTCATATGTTATTGAGGAGATAAGACCATACAACATGCCTAGTTTGTTAATCCTCACATTAGGTCTCTAAAATACATAGAAACAACTGGTTTTGATGCCCCATACTGTTGTGAACCCCCATAATATTCTTTGACCCACTAATCTAGGCTTTCACAAGCATGTGAAAAGGTCTTCGCTGGCATTTAACCCTGCAGGATGTTTAGTATCGAGTTCCAATATGTACCGGGTTTCTAGGAGGCGTAACTTCGCCTCCCTGTTTCCACCCCGTTTAAGCGGTAAAACCGTGTCGATAACATAATACTGGAGATACGCAGGGTTACTTTCATGTTTAAGCTCAAAGTGCCTCGCGACTGGGTAAGCCTGATCTTTGCCACTAATTGCCCTTATGTGCTGGAGTATCCTTGTGTGGGCCGGCAGTTTAGTGCTGCCAATATACTTCAACCCACAAGGACACTCCAGAACATAAACGGCAAACTCGGTTTTACAAGTCAGCCTCTTACTGATTGTGATAGGATCTGGTTTGAAAGGGCTATTGTACTGAGTTTTGTTGCATCCCAATTTGCATGCCTTACAACTAGGACACTTCCTGAATCCCTTACATTGTGCCAGCCAAGTGGTTGGGGCTAGCATCTCTGGGCTGCTGCTCTCCAAGGCACTGCTCATTGACAAAGCTTTTCTAAAAGTCAATGCAGGCTTGGCTGGAACTAACATACCGATAACCGGATCTCCCTGCACCAAGTTCCAATTACGGCAAAAGATTTTTCTCAGTTCCTGGTGTTGACTATTAAAAGTCAGTATCACCCGTGGGTGTATTGCTTTGGACATATTATTCTCTGGTATCTGCTTTATTTTCTGTGTTAGGGCTTCCCTTCTAAACAGACCCCTTGTTTTTCTAATGGCACTGTCTATGATCTCATAAGAATACCCTCTAGCCAAAAATCTCTGCTTGCAGGCCTCCTGCGCAACCTCACATTCACGGTCTGTGCTGCATATCCGCCTGATACGCAGCATCTCACCATAAGGGATGCTGCATATCAGGTGCTGCGGATGATGACTAGTCGCATGCAGGACCGTGTTGCCTGCAGTTGGCTTCCTGAACAATCTAGTGGCTAAGCGATCTTGCTCAACATAAACCTCTACGTCCAGGAAACAAACCGATTCAGCATTAATGGTTGATGTGAATTGTAGGTTATAGCAGTTCTTATTGAGTGTGTCCACAAATTCATCTGCACCCAACTTCGTGCCCCTCCAAATCATAAATAAGTCATCAATGTATCGTAAATATACAATCACATGTTCATGCATGATCGCCTTGTTTTGTCCCATGAGGACCTGCTCCTCCCACAGCCCCATATGCAAACAGGCATAGCTGGGGGAGAAGCAGGCCCCCATTGCGACTCCCCTGATCTGCTGATAGATCTGGTTGCTGAACATAAAAAAGTTCTGTTCTAAACATGCCGATATCATTGAGATCAACATCTTATTATGTATGTAGTAGTGCATTGGACGCAAATTTAAATAATGTTCCACAGCCTTAAGGCCATCACAGTGCCTAATAGAGGTGTAGAGAGATGCTACATCAAGAGTTATTAAAAACATATCCGGACCCCACACCACATGCTCAATTTTGCGTAAAAAGTCTGATGTGTCCTGCACATAAGATGCCAGTCCTTTAACCCAGTCTTGTAAAAAATAATCTACATATTTGGAAGTGTTCTCCATTATGCTATCAATGGCAGAGATGATGGGTCTCCCAGGTGGTTTATCGACGCATTTATGAATCTTGGGGATGAGATAAAAAGTGGGAATAACTGGATGTTCTTTTTTTTTAAAACGATACTCCTCAACCGTAATAGATCCTGCACTTTTCCAAGCCAGTAATTTGAGATAATGGTCATTCCATGCTGCTTTCACCAAGTGGATATTGCTCTTTCTATAGCATGAGGAATCAGTCAATTGATACACAGCTTCCTCCATATACAGTTGGCGCGGCCATAGAACAACATTTCCACCTTTATCCGCTCTTTTCACAATGATGTTGTTATCCGATTGCAGTTTTTTCATTAGCTGCTTATAGCACATATTTTGTTTATCAATGCCATGGCGGACTTTATTCGTTGCAATGTACAGTTTTTTCAAATCTTTGGTTACTAGATCTTGATAAACATCTAAGTTATCATGCAGCATGATTGGCTGGAACACAGATTTAGGTTTGAAGGGCGTTGAACAAGATCCTCTGCTGTCCAACAAATCTTGATTTTTAGCAGACATATCACTGTTTTGTTCATTTTGGAGGGACCAAGCATCCTGAAACAGGTTATGATCACCAGCTGTCAAAAGTGAGGGGCGGCTGATGGCTGTATCTATGGTAGATGTCGTTTTCTTTCTAGGTTGTAATATATGGAATTTATTGAGTTTCAATTTTCTCACAAACCTGAAAGTATCCATGCGCGCATCCGCGTAGTTGAAGTTACAGGGTGGACTGTATGACAGTCCTAATCCCAGAATACGTTTCTCTGCCTATGTTAATTGCAGCTCAGTTAGATTAACTACTTCATTGGAGTCTGCGCTGGAAATCCGATTCTGGAATCGATTCCATCTGCCCCTTGTTGGTTTTTTGCCAGTAGTTTTGCCTTCTTTTGTGACACCGTCTTCTTTTGTTACGTTTGAAGTTATGTCTTTGGTTTTGCCGCCAGATATCCCCCAGGGTCTCAGTGTGTCCCTTCTGTCTTGACAAAGGCAATTCACTTCCTGTGTCAGGGACAATTTGGTAAACCCCAAGGTATCTGTTTTTGCGATGTCTCCCTCTGGTTCACTCTCAGCAGCGGAACTCAGGTCTGAAATCGAAGTGGATGCTTCCGTGGCCTCTCTGGTTTGCCTTTGAAATGGTCGGTTCACTTTAGCCTTGACTGCATCATATCTGCGGGCGAAAGTGAACACTTGTCCATTTTGATAGTCTGGCCTATCCCTCTCAAACTTAAAGGCCTTTCTTCTTTTAATAATATCTTCATCCTTACTGAGGCGGGCCAACATGTCATCCCTCAATTTCTTGACAAGCTCCGTTATCTCTAATTTCCCAATTTCCACCTCTAACATTTCAACCTGGGTTTGTAGCTTGACACGGTCACTTTCCGCGTATTTTACCAGGATCCCCATAAGTTTACTAGACGATTCCAAATTTGACTCAGCCCATTCCGTAAGCATCGCTGGGTCGGGGTTCTCATAGCTGGGTGCTAAGGTAATTCGCAAACCTCTTGGAACTCTTCCGACCTCTAAATAGCGGGACAAGGATTTATACTCCCACCATTTACTTTGTTCCGAGCGCATCAACTTTTCCAGACTTTTAAACATGTCTCTAATGGAAGGACTCTCTGTAGATGGGGTGCTGTTGTGCTCAACCGTTGTCGACCCCCCAGCCGGGGAGTCATTAAACATGGATGTAGCCGCCTCCTCACGGTTACGCAACGCATCGGCGGACATTATTGCTGCTAGTTTGTGGCTCCAATTATAAACAAGATTTAAAACGGTCGCTAGTATCTTGAAACAATGTCCAAACTTAGCGCCGTGCACACTCCCACACTGGCGTATCCGCCGGATCCTACCTTAACAGAATGCCTGGCGCTCTCTCCGGTCAGCCGACACGGATTACACCGACTTCCGCATTAAAGGCAGGTCAATATGCGGCAACCAGGGGCTCCTGCAGCTTGCTCCTCGCCGGAGTTGTCCAAAATCAGTTCCGGGTAACCAGAACCGGCTGCTTCCTGCTGCTGTGCCCCCTCGGGGGAGGGGTTCCGCTTGTACCGCTGAAGCAACTCAGTACTTAAATGAACAAAGTTCGCCACCACCATCGCCTCACACGGACAAAGGACGAAAAGCGGACCCAATGGTTCTTGGTGCAAATCAGGTGTAGTTTATTTTGTGCCCAGCATATCCGCCATTATGCGTTTCGACCCCCACTCGGGTCTTGATCACATGACGCGTTGCATAGTAAAACAAGCGACCTTTAAAGTGATATAGTGCAGGAAATGACGACATGAAGTCAAAGTGCAAAGTATGGTAACTGAAGAGTTACTCTTAGCAGCATGTTAAATTCTACTGAATGTGCAAAGCTTTATGCATGTTTCAATAAATAAGCCAATAAATATATAAATATAAATAAATATGCTTATAAATGCTAAAACAGTTATTATAAAACACACAGTGTGTAAAAGAATAAACTTTTGCATTATGAGAGTTGCTTTTAACTTTGCAAAGTTGTCCTATAAATGACAACTAAATCCTATGTCATGATGCCCAAGTGGGCCTTCAAACATGAATGTCAATCATATTTTTCCCTTGCATTAAATTCACCTAGTCAGCTTTAAATATGTGCAAACAAATGTGTAACTCAATATTGAAAAAAGTGCAAACTAATTCAAAAATTATGTAAAAAATTATTATATACATTTCATATGTTATTGAGGAGATAAGACCATACAACATGCCTAGTTTGTTAATCCTCACATTAGGTCTCTAAAATACATAGAAACAACTGGTTTTGATGCCCCATACTGTTGTGAACCCCCATAATATTCTTTGACCCACTAATCTAGGCTTTCACAGGCATGTGAAAAGATCTTCGCTGGCATTTAACCCTGCAGGATGTTTAGTATCGAGTTCCAATATGTACCGGGTTTCTAGGAGGCGTAACTTCGCCTCCCGGTTTCCACCTCGTTTAAGCGGTAAAACCGTGTCGATAACATAATACTGGAGATACGCAGGGTTACTTTCATGTTTAAGCTCAAAATGCCTCGCGACTGGGTAAGCCTGATCTTTGCCACTAATTGCCCTTATGTGCTGGAGTATCCTTTTGTGGGCCGGCAGTTTAGTGCTGCCAATATACTTCAACCCACAAGGACACTCCAGAACATAAACGGCAAACTCGGTTTTACAAGTCAGCCTCTTACTGATTGTGATAGGATCTGGTTTGAAAGGGCTATTGTACTGAGTTTTGTTGCATCCCAATTTGCATGCCTTAGGGGTAAAATGTACTATTCCCAATCCAAACAGCGCATCAGTAGGGAAAGTGTTCGAATTTGGAAGGGTAACATTTACTATTCCCACTCAAGTCTGTGCAACAGTAGAGAAAATGTTGGATTTCCGAGATGTGTAATTTACTATTCTCACTCCAAACAGGGCAAGATTAGAGAAAACATTGGATTTCATGGTGTAAAATTTACTATCCCCACTCAAGTTTGTGCAACAGTAGGGAAAGCATTGGATTTCAGATGGGTGAAATTTACGATTGCCTCTCCAAACAGCTCAACAGTAGGACAAGTGTTAAAATGCAAGAGTATTCCAACTGCAGTCTAAGCAAGAGTAGGGAAAGTACTTCACTTAAAACACATTACATATATGAGTATCCCCATGAATGTAGAACAACATATTATACGCTTAATATAATAAATACTAATTGACATAATATATATATAAATATATGTATTAAAAAACTAAAACCAGTGAATCGATTTATATAATTACTATTCAATAAAATTGTATTCTTAATAAATAAATAAAATATAACCAACAAAATAACTATTCCATAACTTACTTACTCACAACCACAATAGAAGTCAAATAAATAGGTATTCCATACATTTCATAATTAAAAATAAATTAAATAATACATACCAATTAATAATTAATTGTTAATTATTACTTAATTAACTTCCCATCCTACACCCCTACAAACCTAACATCCCGCAAATAACATATACCAAAATAAATCAGTAATACATAATTTACATAACAAATATAAATCATATAATTAAATCAAATGTATTCAATAATTCTTAATTAATTATTACCCTATTAACTTCCCAGCCTATTCTCTTACAAATCCAACAACCCACAACAACACTATAAATTACTATTAAAATTAATAGTATTTATATAAACAATAGTAACACATAAAACCAATATTTAAACTTGAACACATTAAAATAATAAAAACCGATACTTTTAACCAGAATATTAGTGAATATGATATCAAAATCATCGATATTCTTTAAAACGATATCACTTACCTGAAAAGACGATACTTTTCTCAACCATATTTGTGCATCATGGCATTTGTGTGTAACGATATTTAATTTCTGATATTTGTGTCTCCCCATTGTTTTACCTCAATATTTTGTCCAAACATTGGGTACCCAGAACCAGTTTGTCTGGCAAGAATGAAGTGCATGGTGTATTGAAGCAAAAAGCCTGAAGGTCACTCACTCATTGTGCGGAGGTGAGGGCAATGAGGAAACAACACCTTGATAGTAAGTAGCCATAAAGGACAGCTGTGAAGCGGCTCAAATGAAGTACACATCAGATAAATCAAGACCAGAATAAGGGAGAAGGAGATAAATGTGTTGAAGTCCTTTCAAAAAATGCATCGCTACTAGTAACTTAAACAACAGGGGCGGATCTGGCAACTGTAAGAAGTCTGAAAGGGCTGAAAGATAACACATAACTGTGCCCAAAGCAAAGCCTTGCTGGGTAAAAGACAGCAAATAACAGAATATCATCAGATAACATGGACTGGAAGGTGTCAATATGGCATGTGCCACACCAAGCAAAACATTTATCCCAATGCCAGGTGTATACAGTTTTCGTTAAGAGAAGCGTGGTTGCTAAAATGACAAACTACCTCCAGAGAAAGGTCGAAGTTGTTCAGCTGTTCCACTCATGTGCGCAGGACCAGGTGCAGAACCCTGCCTTGTTCCTGCAACAGCATGTCCTCCCAGAGGGGCAGTCTGATAGGAGGACATATGCCTAAGTCCAGGAGTTCTGACTATCATACCCTCCGTATCCAATCTAAAGCCACAAGAGTGACTTGGTTCCGGTGTATCCTGATCACCTTGAGATCTTGGGGAAGGTGTGGTATCAACGAAAAGGCATACAGGAGTCCCAAGTTCCACTTCAGGTGGAACGCGTTGCAGAGCGACACACACCTTGGAAATTCCAAGGCATAGAAGAGCTAACATTGCACGTTCTTGGCAGTGGTGAATAGATTCAGCCAAGGTTCTCCCCATTCGCAGAAGAGACCTTGCACAACCTCCGGGTGTAACTGCCATTCGTGATCTGCTAGGAGTCGACGGCTGAGCTCATCCACCCTGGCATACAATGATCTTTCCAGGTGGTTCACCCACCAGGAAATTTAGTTGATGGTCCAGTCATTTGTAGATGTGCAAGGCCTCCAGGCACAGGGTCTATGACCCCACCCTGGTCTGGTTGTTGCAGTAACACATAGTGATAGTGTTTTCCATTAGCACCTGTAACAGGCTACCCTTGACGGATGGAAGGAAAACTTTTGACAATAAGTGGATGGCCCTCAGTTCCAGCAGGCTGCTGTGGAGCCAAGACTCCGCAGGAGACTGAAGGCCTCTGATCTCCACCTCTCCCAGATGGCCACCTCAACCCAGAAACAATGCATTGGTCAGTACTGTCAGCTCAGAATAAGGAATGGAGAAGGGTCTGCTGCTGACCCAATCTCGGCCCAGTAACCACCACTGCAGATCATTTGCACTCTCCTCTCAATTTGAACATGGCTGGTGAGGTCCCCTTGATGTTGGGCCCTTTTGGACTTCAGATCCCATTGCTGAGGCCATCAGTCCCAGCACCCTCCCAGTCTCATAGCCTCACAGTTGACCTCACTGAAATCTAGAACTGAGGTTGAAAGTTCAGGAACTTAGCTTGAATACCCTGGGCTCTCTTTCCCAGGGAAAGGATCAAATCCAACTGTGTCCAGAATAGCTCAGATGAAGGAGATAGTCTGAGAAGGAGCCGGTGTGACTTCGGCACATTGACAGTGAACCCAATGATGACAGGAGGTTCACCGTAGTCTGGAGGTGGTAGAGGATTGTCTGGGATGAGCCCGCCATCAAGAGCCAGTCATTGAGGTAGGGAAAGACATGCACCTGTGACATCCGAAGATGTTCTGTGAACACAGTGGAGTGCTGGTTAAGTTAAAGAGGAACACAGCAAACTAAAATGCTCCTCTCCCACCATGAACCGCAGGTAGCCCGATGGGCTGGCAGGACAGGTATATGGATATGGTACATGCTAGTCGTAAGCTTCTGTGAGCAGGCTTTTTAATTTTCACAAGACTAAGAAACTGCTGTGGACACGCTGCAAGAAGAAGAGATCTCTTGTTGCTTGAGAAGCTTAAGTACTGGGGAATAATTCAACTTTTTATCACTGGAGAAACCCTTAAAATTATCCTCCACAATCTGGACCAATTAGCTAATGCCCTTTGCCCTTCATGTATCCTTTCCAGCTCTTATTTCTACTACCAGGCTTCTACATTTAAAGTTTGATTTTAACTTGCACAGCAAATAGGTGGAACAAGAAACCATACATGTAGAAAAACTGCGGAATGATGTGGAGGATCATTTATGCCGAACTACTAAACCTGCTTCTTTCTGCCAGTTACATTTCAATCTGCATAGAGTGTTGTGCAACACGCTTGCTTTAGAGTGAACTTACAGCTGAAAATCCATTTTAGAAGACCCTCTGCACATGCCTGTCATACCACCTCCACCTATGAACATCTCCTCAATCCTCAAAGATATAGCAGGCAAGTAGAAGCATAGCAACTTAAAACAGTATGTAAATCAGTGGGACTGGTTCTGCTTGATATACGAAGTATTAGAACATTGGAACGCTGAGCTTTCCACTGAAGACTGTGAAGAGGATCAGGGCCAATAATGGCTTATACCAGAAACATGTATCAAGCAGAAGCAATCCCAATATTCCAACACTTGTCTTTCTGTTTCTCTCTTATTAATTTAGAACATACCAGTGGGTGGAATGTTCTAATAGCACTAGTGCCCTTCTTCCTCGAGCTATACTGGTTGTTAAAGGCCTCCTCCCTCCTTATAGCACCTTGCCAGCAAATCGAGCCTATAACTCAGGGCTTTTATAAAAATGTTATAGCCCTCGGCAGTGGGCTAGAATGCTGTATTAGAAAATTGGAATGTTGAAGACAATTAAATGGATCAGGGGTAATAACAGCAAGTATATGCCTTCTGCTCTAACATTCCAATGTTTATCTTTCTGTTTCTCCCCATTTAAAATATATATATATTCTGCCTTCAGTGGTTGGAATGTTCTAAATGCTGTGCAGCCCTTTTGCCTTCAGTTGTACCAGTTATTAAAGGCCCTCTCCCTTGGTATAGGTCCTCGCCTGTGGCTTGAGCCTATAACATTGAGTCAGGGCCTTAAACAACCAATATTGCCCTCAGCAGAATGCAGTAAGATTGTATTAGAACAGTTCAATTTTGGGAGATGACCTCAAGAAATCAGAGTGCAGAGTGTTGGTATAGATCTTCTACTTTAATATCCCATGTTTGTCTTTCTGTTTCTACCTGTTTAATGTAAAACATTCTACTCTCAGTGGGTGGAACGCGCTAAGAGATTGTTGTCTAGGGCTATACCGGTCGTCACAACACTTTATACCTCTTCATCTAATTTCACCCTCACCAGCGGGCTACAGCATGAACCCAATGCCTTTTTTGAATCATGCAGGCTTTTTTCTGTATGTAGCCCTCATCTGGAAGTCTGTGTTCAAATTCCTTTGCCCAATAACTGCACCAATCGAATGTACTATATTATCTTTGATAACATCTTGAATTTATGTGCCTGTAACATAGAACAGGAGGGCCTCAGCATCTCATCTCGAGTTTAGGAAAACAGTGCTTCTATTCTTGGTATTATACATCCTTTCACCATCATGTCAGCTCTTCTGACCAAAGAAAGAAACTGGAGTACTTTGAAAGTCACAAGCTGCTCTTTAGATTGGTTATTAATCTATTCACGTCAGCATGGACCTGTACAGTTGCTTAATAACATGTTCATGCTACCGACCTTTGAAGTGGGGGACAGAATCAAACTATGTTCTGTCTTCTGCATGCTTGTAATTGTGTCTGAATTTCTGTACTATTGTTCAATCCTGTTGTTCAACATTGATCAATAATATATCGACATTCACACGCACACCTGCTAAAAATATACTATTGGGACAGGAGTAAGAGGTTAGAAGCATTTAAACATGTTCATGAACACAACGAACCTATACACAATTCAATACACTTAGATGTCATCCATAATGTACATTTGAAATAGTATTTGAAGTATATAAAGACGGCAGTTAACTTTCTACTGATTTCCATCAACAGGAATGTCGGAAAAAAGTGTCATATAGGCCATGTGACTAAAAAATATAATCATTAACTCAGTACGTACCAGTTGAAGAAACAGGAGTGGATGGAACTGAAATGGGGAAGAATAGATACGTTTATTACCGATAACTGGACTATGAATTCAATTACTTTACTACTCGATTTCTTTGTTGGATATTATTGCAAATAACGCACATGCTGATTTACACATAAAAGCTGCATGCTTTTTCCTCCAGATCAGATAAGCAAGCCTTATACTCCCTCAGTTAATAAGTCTTGTTTGAATATTCAAATTCGGAAACTCAGATATATTTTTAATGGAATCCACAGGGCGGTGCTTAATTAAAAGGATCATCTGAGTGCAGACAGCCATTTATTTCAACCAAAATCATTTTAAAACATTTACTTTGTTATCAATGTCATTAATTAAGTAGGAATTGTTATTAAAATGCTCTTCAATATCACAGGAAGCAGTATTACTGCATATTGAGTGCCACGCGTCGCATTCAGGCTTCATTCTCCTATGTAAATCGGTTCAGGCTAACCCATACAGAGTTCCTTCAAATAGAATGTTTTTTTGTGAGTTTGTTTTAAGTTGTATACTCAGATGCACCTTCAAAGAATATATTATGAGTTCATGACCATGGAGCCGAATTAGCGTTTAAATTAAAGAAGAGTGGCAAGGATGCAGATGCTCTGTTGCAAATTAAAAACGTAAGCCTTGATTTACACAAAAATATTAAAACATCAGCAAATCTAACGAAGTATCCTGCAGAATAATGCTAGATGTACAGACGAGTGAGTGATGGGGGGTGGGGGCAAGGTCAGATTAGGAATCCAAAGCAGCCCTGGCAAATTTTGTCAGACCAGCCCTTGTACGGTGCGTATCAAGGGAGCACAGCGAGCGAGCCTGATCACTTCTAGGTGGGTTTTGGGGTTCTCCCCTCAAGAAAACTTGGGAGAAAGAAAGATCCAACCTGTGCATTTTACAACACATTTTTCATTACATATTTAATTGTATTAACATTCAAAGCATAATGAATAGTAAATGATGACTTTAAAGAGCACTAGGAAACCCAGTCATATGTACCCATAGACATTCTTACAGAGAACACCAAAAATAGACACAAGAGTAGTGAATCAGAAAACACAAAGAATAAGTCAGACCAGCTCCAGTACTCTGCTTAGCAAGCAAGTGCAGCAAGCGAGCCTGACCTGTACTTGGTGGTTTGGGGAGTTCTCCCCCAAAGAAACTTTTGGATAAAGAAATGGTGCATTTTACAACACATTTTTCATTGCATATTTAATTTTGTCAACTTTCAAAGCACGATGGACAGACAGGCTATGGCCCCTCACCTCCAGGCACAGGAAGGATCGCCAGCATAAGCCCTCAAACAGCACTTCTCTGCTCTCATGGCTGACATGTCTTTCGACCCGCTCTGCCCTTTTCACACCTGGAAAATTACACCAGCTGGGCTGGTCTCCCCCCTCCCCCCCCCCCAGTGCGGTCGACCCCTTGCTATTAAACACGGCCGCCAGGCCCTTTGATCTCCGAAAGGATGGGCCCGGGCATGTGCATATTACTGCTTACCCGATTCTTTGCTCTGGCCCATCCTTATTCCATGGCAATTCGGCAGTCCTCCTGGCGCTAGCCTTCAACAGTGACATGCCTGATCACACTGCAGTTGTTGTAGGAGGTAGTAAAATTGTTTGCTTGCTGCTTATGGAAGAGAAGCCTCGAGGAGCATGAGGAGCAGAGGCCAGCCATGCCTATATGATGCCATGTGAAGAGAGGATGGGGGGTATTGACGAGGTGACAGCCAGGCCAGAGAGCACGTTGGCGGGCAGGCCAACCACCACCAGGGCGTCAAATTTGTAGTGCTTTCGCACCACTAGATTGAATAACAGCCCAATGTGAGAAGGGGTGGTGTTCATATATTTTTTTTGAAATGCAGCGCAGGCTTCAGCACGTGTGAAGCGTGCGTGCACTGCTACAGTGTGCTGCCGCTGGTCAGGAGGGAGAAGAGGAGGCCTGCAGCATTGTCTTGGTGCAGACTGTCACAGTGGTCTTCTGATTTTTGTTACTGGGGTGCGATCTTGCTAAAAAATGGGCTACCAGTAACAAAACCTGCCCACCCTTCTAGCCTCCCAGGGGATCACCCGGTATCACCAATATGGGCCTTGGTGGGAGAATCCTCATCACACTTGTATTATGATCTCTTTACTTGCAAGCATTTCATAATGATGTTTCCTTTGCTGCTTTAATAACATGTTGTCATTACCTGCTACCATATTATCTATTTCATTCATCCAATGAGTATTTCTTAAATTTGAAAGTCTGATCTATATATCAGAAGCTGATCTGAACAAGCAATTCATCAATTCACTGAGCTGTCATATATCCATGGATACTTGTGACCTACATGTTACTGCTTATTTAAAACGCACGTTATCCTTGGAATTTGAACCAGCAACCTACAGAGTAAAACCACATCTCTGCAGCAGTCACATGAACCAATGAGCTATGGGTGGAAGAAAGAGGCAGAAGAAGACTGGTATAAAAGATAAGTGAGACACTTCTGGCAAGGGTAGCACCTCTAAAATCTGGAGCAGAATTCACCCTATACCTAACTCAGTCTTCCTATTTTTGAGATCAATTAGGCAAGTATGAGCGAGTTTGGTAATATAGATACAGAAATCGCACGACATTTGGGGGCCACTAAATTCTCAAAAGGGCTTGTACCCATCCAGTCTCATGATAGACATATGTAACATTCATGTGGAATGTTGTACATATTGTCTTGTGTCCCTGGTAAGGTAATTAAGGTTAGGGTATTGTTGACATAAACCTTTGAGATGTCCAATAATGGCTGCAAGGGAGCATTTCTCTTTGAAATGCACTGTAGTAAATTCCTGTTTTGACCGTCACAAAATGGAGCATATTAAAAATGTGCCAACAGATTTTTGACAAAATATATATCCGTTCATGGAGGTAGCATATCGTTTGTGCTAACTCCTGAAGTAATTTCCCCTTGTGACAACGCTGATCCTTTGTTGGGATATGATAAACAATGGTGGGAAGAAAACTGTTTTCACTCATGTTTTTTTAAATTATGGTTAGGTCTTGAGAAGCTAAAATTAGGACACACTTCCTATACATTCACAAGCATCTTCCTCGTCATGTACTTGCAACAGCAGCGGTCAGTTAGTTGATTCCACAGTGTTCGACTCTAGCTTCACCCCAGAGTGCTAATAAATAACTAGAACATGGTAACATTCTATATTCATGACAAATATGAGTAAAATTTGCACCCCATGTTGCTGAAATTGGAGATGATGAATTTAAAGCTATTCCTAGGGCGTAGGCTGAAGTAAATGAGAAATGAGGGGTCATTACAGATAGGAACCAGATGGATTGAAATTGACAGAGGACATACAGGTTTTTTCATAATGTATGGCATTCTATATTTTGCAAAGTGCTGAAATTGTTAATGAGAGAGATCCTAGCTTAGCCAAGCATACCTGTTTCATGTTTCCTCAGACTATACATCCCCTCATCGTTTAATACCTCCATAATTTTAAAAGAGTAACATTATGGTAGAAATAGAGTTGTTATATATAATTTTCCAATTAAAAGTATGGAAGTATGTTTATAGAGGAGCAGGCAGCTACTTGCAGGCAGACTGTATGCTAAAAATGAATCGATTTGTGCTCATTTGTGCTTTATATGAGTTGGAGTTGCTGTTTGGAATGTTTTTTTCATTTTGGATAAAAATGTATTTTGTATCATGAGTAAAATTGGAAAAAAATATAAAATATGTCAGGAAATATATATTTATTAGCTGTAGAATATTCTGTTTAACTTATATATCACTAAATACAATGTGGAATATTGAAAAATATTTTTAAATGAGCTACACTGTAAACCAGGCAATGAGGTGACTCAGTTAAAACAGTGAAAAAGTTTATGGACTGAAGAATATTTATGGACTGAGAACACTTTAAATATGTACTGCAAAAACATGGCTTGAGAAATTGTGTTGTTGGTTGACTAAGGTGCGCACCCTGGTCAAACAATAGCCACAGTCCCCCACAGGGCGAACCACAAAAAGTCAATAAATTAACCTGTGCTTAACCCTGGGTAGCTTGGCACAAAAAGCAGTCAGGCTTATCTTAGAGGCAATGTGTAAAGTATTTATGCAGCACACAAACAGTTACAAAGTTACAAAATAATACAAGAAAAATCCCATACTAATTTAGAAAAATAGAGTGAATTTTAATACATTATTTGACACCAAAATGAGAAAACTCCAATCAGTAGAACTGGAATTATGTATTTTTAAACTTTATAGTAAAAACTAGCATCCAAAAGATCAAAGCGCCGACTAGGTCAAAGTGGAAAAATCTGTCCTACTGCAATGGCGCGTGGTTCGGATACAATAAGTGGATTGGGCCTGGTCAGCACTTACCCTTGGACTTAGAAGACATTTTTAGAATGTCAAGTTCAGCCGAGTAAGGCTGCAGGCCGTGTCCGAGGAGGAAGCGTCGTCGTACGGGAGTCTTGGGTCGAAGCTGCAGTGAAGATTTCTACATTCGGACTTAGGGCCTGATTTAGATTTCGGCAGACGGGTTACTCCTTCACAACAGTGACAGATATCCTGTTCACAGAAATATAAATCCCATAGGATATTATGGAACAGGATATCCATCACCTTTGTGACGGAGTAATCCGTCCACAATAATCAAATCAGGCTCTAAGTCTCTTTTTTGTAAGCCCAAAATCTCAAGCGGCACAAGGCAATGGGCAGTAGCCGAAGAGAATTCTATGAGGCAGGATACCCCTTTGGTGAAGGACCGCTGAACAAGATATGCTGCTGCGGAGAAGAACGTAGCAGGAGAAGCTGCAAAGTCAATCCGAAAGGCAAAGTCCTGGTTCTCAAGGCAGTGTTTGGTCGCAAATTTTCCAAGTCCTCAGTTTTGGGATTTGGCCATCCGGACACCATTAGCACCACAACACAGGGTCCAGGACTGGTGGGGCACCACTTGGGGGGGTTCAGGACTCACTCAGGTTGAGTCCATGTAAGCAATGAAGATGGTGGGAGCATTTATTGTCTCTGTGGCTCTGAACAGGACCCCAGCAAATTAGTCACTGGTAGTCATGGGTTCAGGTGAAGATGCAGGGCTTAACAGCAGGGCTGGCCTTTGGGCATTCAAGGTACTCTCTAGGCAGCAAAGCAGTCCTTCCAGGTACAGCAAAGCAGTGCACAGCAGATCCTCTGAGAGTCATCCGGTAGGTTCAGAAATGAATTGAAGAGTTTGTGTCTTAGGTCCTTTTTTATACCCTGGTGTCCTCATTCTGGAAGGTGGAAGAAGCTTCTAGACAGTGGCCTTGAAGTGCATGAAATTTACTGACTGCCCTGCCCTGGTTCAAATCTGGCTGCAATGACAATGTGGAGGTGACAGTTCCTTTGTGTGAAGGTAGATCACTCCCTATTCAATTGCAAGTGTGGCTGTGCTCAGCTCCTTTCCCCATCCTGCCAGCAGACAGCACATTCACATACCTACCCTCTCTATTGTGTGACTGACTGTGAGGAATTCACAAAATCTAACTGAGAGTTACACCCATTCATGTGACCCAAGACAAGCTGCAGACACAAAAAGTTATGGGAAGGAAAATGCCAACTTTCTAAAAATGTCATTTTCAAAATTGTAATAAAAATACTTTACCAGTAAATAGTGTTTTTCATTACAATCCCAAAGACACCAAACACGATATTACTGCCTGCTCCCAATTGGAAATCACAGCTTATTAAATGTAATAAGGAATCACCAATGTTACCCTATCGGAAGGGTAGGTCTCACAGTAGTAAGAGGCGTGTTTTTCACTACCAGGACATGTAAAACTAAAAGGTACATGTCCATCCGTTCAATTACAATGCTCGCTGCCCTACTGGCTACCTAGAGCCTGTCTTAGTGGTGACTTACATGTGCTAAAAGGAGAGTTTAGGGCTTGGAAAGGGGGATTTAGTGCCAAATCAACATGGCAGTTTAAAACTGCATTCAGCCTACAGTGGCAGGCCTGGGGCATGTTTTAAGGTGCTCCTTCAGTGAGTGGCACAATAGGGGCTGCAGGCCCCTGGTATAATTTAATTTACAGGCCCTGAATATATGCTATACCACTCTCCAAGGGACCTATAAGTAAATTAAATATTCAAATGGGGTGTAAGCCAATTTAACTATGTTTTAGGGAAGGGAGCACAAGAACTTCAGCACTGGTTATCACTGGTAAAGTGCATAGAATCCTAAGGCTAACAAAACTAAGTTCAGCAAAATGGAGGAGGAGAGGCAAATCTATTTGAGGGAAGATCACCCTAAGGCTGACTGATCTAACACATGGAAAGGAATGTTTTTAGGGACTCATTTATTTCAAGAACATGTAGGAGAGATGAGAAACAATTTCTCTATATACAGTCACATTGTGTGAGTTTAGGAAACACTATAGTTATTTATTAGACCCTGTATTTTCACCGGCAGCTGTTAGGGAAAGAAGACTGTTCTGTGATAGATGGGTTGATACTGTAATAAGGACTGTCTCTATTACTAGCTATACATCTCTTGGGTAGATATCAACTGGCTAGGAACCAATCAAAATGCAGCATTTTGATAGTGTTCAGCTGTCTGATTTACAATTAAGTAAAAGCTGTAATTAAGAACTCTCCATTGCAGAGTCAGTAGGAAGAAAGCATCCCCCTATTTTTTCACTGTTTAGCTATGTTAAGGAAATGACCCTTCATGGTCAATTAAAAAAAAACCTCTGCCCAAGAATAGAGGTCTCTGTACTGCATGCAGAAGACACCACCCTTCATGCAGAGGATTCTAAAAACAAATGGGGTGGAAGATAAATGTTACTAGGAGTTGAATATTATATTGTGAAATAAAGGGTGTGTAAATAATTAAATTTCAGTGTACAAATATAAAATGGACAGACAGAGAGTGAAAGTGAATTGTACTTGAATTATTAAATAGGACATAGCCCTGTTGAGGATGGAATGGGACCAGGCATGTAATGATAGCGGTTCACTGCACTTCCAAAGTCTCATGATGAGGAGCTGGGCTACTGTGAGGCCAAGGTCTAAAAAGCGTGTAGTGGCCTTGTATTTCTTATCTCTTGGGAATATACTCAATATACAAACCGCCCACGTACATGTAAGGGGCTTGTCGGTGCAGTCAAACAAATGACGCGTTACTCCCTTCCAGTAATGCCGTAACTTGGGGCACGACCACAACATATGTAAAATATCAGCGTCAAGATGGCTACATCGGGGGCAGACCACATCTAGTCTATGAAAGTAACAATTAATCTGCTCGGGAGTAGGATATGCCTTATGTACAATGTAAAACAGTTTTTACCTGATTCTAGCATTTTGAGGGACATGCATAAGGTCCGCCAAAATCATGTTCAATTCTTTAGGGGTGCATGGACGTGCCAGGTCCACCTACCAGTGGTGTTGCAAGGAGGTCAACATTGTTGCAGTCTGCATGCGAAGTGCGTCTGCAAACCACCGGGTGAGATGACTCCCCTCGCCCATAATATGTAGATATTGGAGTGTAAGGTGTGTTTGTAGTTCTTGGGAAACGTCTCCCCAGTGGCGCTGCAGTGTGCCAATCCAAGAGGCGTGACTAATGAAATGTCCCGGGGCAACAATTCATCCTGCATGAATGTTTCACAGGTCATGAGTGTACCGATAGAGGTCTCTCAATGTGTGCAAACCCGCTGCATGCCAAGCTGGGAGCTCAGCCAGTAGCGTCTTCCTGTTACCCCTGGACATACATAATAACAGGATTACTGGGGCATATGGTGTAATATGTTTGGTGAGAAATAAGCAGCAATGGAAACAACGATAGGTAGAGGGAGAGGCCGGGATGTCTTAGAGCAGGGGTGAAACAAATAAACAAGATTGTCCAATCTGTAGGGAGGTCCATCCCCCCCTGTGTCCGAAAGGTGTAGCCACGCCATCCAGCGGGCCACCCATTCCATTTGAGACACTAAGTAGTAATGCTCCAGGTTAGGCACCGCTAGTCCCCCCTAGGTCGACGGTAAATACAGTTTCCAAAGTGCCACCCTACAGCAAAATTTGTTCCATATAAGATCGTGAAGCGTACGTTCAAGGGACTGGAAAAAGGGCAGAGGGAGATACAATGGTAGGTTGGTGAAATAATAGAGAAGCCGCAGGAGTACCACCATTTTGGTGAGACAAACTCTCCCCCCAACTGAGAGAGCAAGTGTCTTCCAAAAAGACATCTGCGACATTAGTGAGGTGAGTGCCCTTGTAAGGTTGCCGTCTAGCAAACCCTGATCAGTATGATAGATTGAATACCCAAGTAGCAGAACATAGTCAGTTGCCAAGTAACCGGAGCACCGTTAATTATGAATGCCGGGTCAGGTAGGCTGGGAACGAAGGGAAAGAAACAGGACTTTTCCCAATTGACATGCAGCTCAGATAGGCATCCAAAACAGTTGAGGAGGTCAGGTATGGCACCCGGAATAGAGCAGACATCCCTGACATACAGCAGTAAGTAATCCGCGTATAATGATAATGCATGCAAATCCTTGCCCATTGGTATTCCCCATGACTCCGCCGAAGCACGCATGGCTAGAGTAAACGGTTCTATGGCTAAGGAGAAAAGGAGGTGAGAAAGGGGGCAGCCCTGTCTGGTGCCACTGCACACTTTTATTGGTTCTGAGATGAGATTTCCAGTTCGGACCACAAGGTCGGTCTGTCATAAAGAAGTTTCACCAAGCGGATATATCTGAACCCAATGTCATACCGCGGAAGGACCTCAAACAGGTAAGTTCATTCAATAGCGTTGAATGCCTTCTCTAGATCTAGTACTAAACACCCCGACTGTGGCCAAGTATGAGGGGTGTATCACATTACTCAACAGAGGCAGTGTAATTTAAAGGAGGTAGTACGTGCCGGGACAAACCCATTCTGGTCGCCATGTACTATAGAGGGTATTAGCGGGGCCAGCCTCTCTGCGAACACCCTGGCCAGAATTTTGTAATCTGTGTTGAGTAATACCAGCAGGCAGTAAGAGCCCAGATGTGTAGGATCTGTATCGGGTTTCTGTAAGGAGATAAGTGTGGCCAAGCAGAGAGAATCAGGGAGATGCGAGGAGAGGAGCACTCTATCATACACCCGCTGAAGAGGTGGGCCAGAAGGCCCAAGTATGCTTTAGAGAACTCGGATGGGAAGCCATCCGGGTCCGGCGCCATCCCAGTGGCAAGGGTGCACATCACAGCCCGGATCTCAGCAGAAGTAATGGGGGCGTCAAGTCCAAGTGTTGGTCTGGGGCCAGCATAGGGAAAGAGATTTCTGATAAGAAGGAGCTGATATCCAGCACCAGCACTGCCAACATCGGCCTATAGAGCGAAGCGCAATAGAAGACCAGCTCCTCATGAATTTCATGTTGCGCATCTCACCACTGAGAGACCTCAGTGCAGTAATTGGTCGTGCCGGCTGCTCCTGGCGAATCAGCCAGGCAAAAAGGGGCACGAATGATCAGCTGTCGCATGCACCCTGGTCAAGTGTGCCGCATAATTCAGGCATCGCAGTCGTTCGAGTAGACCCGCATGCGTTCTCTTCACAACAGTGAGATTCGATTCACAAGAAGGTTTAGTGACAGAGCGCATCTCAAGGGCCAGTAGGGTTTGCTCCACCTTGAACATTTCATCTTCCACTTGCCTTCGCATGTCGCATCCCAGACCCATACAGCAGCCCCTCACTTTTAATGCATCCCATTCTATCTGAGCCAATGAGGCCGTGTCTGTGTTGTGTTTGAAATACTCAGTAACAGCGCTATTTAGGGTTTTGCAAAAAGGGGGGTTTTCCAGCATGGCTGAGTGACCCAGGTGACAGGTATGTATTGCGGGTTGTGGTCTGAATGGGTGCGGCCCAGATAATCGACATGTGTGATGGAGGAGAGTAGGTTGGGTGTGCACAGAATTCTGTCTAGTCGAACATGTAATGCATGTGGGTGAGAGTAAAAAGAGTATACTTGTGCCATTGGGTTGTGGGACCTCCATATGTCTACCAATCCCCACTGGAGTGTCCAGTCCTTTAGTGTCGAAGCATTAGTAGAGGCTGTGCATCGCAGGGGAGGAAAGAAGCAGTCTAAGCTCATTTCCAAAACGCTATTAAAATCTCCTCCCACCAGCCATAGCAAATCACACCATTTAGATAGTACCTGTGACAATAACCGCAGGAAAGAACCCTGGTCAGTGTTAGGGGAATAGATTTTGCCTAACAGCAGGTGACGGCTATTGAGCCTCCTACTGACAAAAATATACCTGCCCTCGGTATCCGTCACCACCTCCTTTGCCATAAAAGGAGTGCCTGGGCGGATCCAGATTAACACACCATGGGCGTATGAGGAAAAATTTGTGGCATAAACGTGCCTCTTCATCTGCGGTGTAATTTAGTTTGCTTCTAAGTGTGTTAAGTGTGACGCTTGCAGCAAAGCAATTTGGAAATGATGTCTTTTGAGATATGAGTATACTGCACTGCATAGCGACAGGATGGAGAACACATACCACGAACATTCCAGGTGATAATACATTCAGGGGTCATGTTATGCCTGTGTGGTTAAGTGTGGGACATGGAAATCTGACAGTGTACATTTGACTACATGTAAAAGCAGGGTTGAAGGTCCACAAGGAGCGTATGCAGCAGAACCCACACATCGTAATACTGGTGCCAAAGTGGAGTATTGTCAATACCAAAAGAGTGGACCTTAGGAAAGCTCTGCCCAAACCAAGACACAATCTAAGTCTAACAAAATGAACCCTCAAAGATGTGGGTAGGAGGGTTGGTGGCTTTACAAAGCAGTTAGAACAATAAGACCCATCACTGCAGATATAAAGTGAAATTCCAAGAAATATTCTAGTTGTTAATCAAACATCAAGTTCCCTTCAAGCCTGTCTGCCCAAAGGAGTAGAAAGCATCATATCTGCCGTCCCCAGGGCCAACCCTCCCCTATCATAGAGACATTCATATGCAAGAGAACAGAAATATATATGCATAAGGGGTACAGTACGAGATCAGCATGAGATATAGAGTAGCTGGTAACAAATTGCAACTCAAATAAAGTCATCAGACATCTGTGGCAGAAATGTTGAGTTAGTATCCGATGGGCAGGCTACTGAAGACTCCTTGTCTCCAGATGATCGGGTGGATGCTGCATCCTGATTGGAGCCCTGGATGGGATCAGAAATCTGTGCTGCCACCTGGACAGCCTGCCTGCACTCCCTGATAATTTGCCCCAAGTTTGGCGCTGCTATCGGTCTAGGAGGACATTGTTTTCTGCGCCGCCAGCAAGACCCAGGCATATTCCTCGCAGCTCTTTGTTCTGCTCCCCAGCCACTCTGCCGGGGGCCAGAAAACCACCCAGATGCTTCAAGTCAATCCCAGGCATCTTGTAGTGTGTCAAAGAACCTTGTTTTGCCGTCGGTCACTACACACAGTCTTGCTGGAAGAGTAAGGAGTATTTTATATCCAGTATTCGAAGTTGCTGTTTTACTGCTAGGAAAGAACTGTGTTGGCGTTGTACTGCTAAGGTATACTTCAGGAAAAACATTACACAAGTGTTCTCCAGTCTGACTTCCTGCAGCTTCCAGGCTTCACGCAGTATTGCAGCCCTTTTGTGAAAATGCAAGACTTTAAAAATGAAGGGTTGGGGCTGGAGCCCGGCACAGGCCGCCTCGAGAGAATACGATGTGCCCTTTCAATAGAAAAGTACGACGACAGGGAGGATTCCAGCATTAGTTCCCTGAGCCATCGCTCAATAAATGCGACTGCATCCTGTCCCTCTGCCCCATCTGGGAGACCTATAAGGCCAACATTGTTGTATCTTGAGCGCCCCTCCGCATTCTCCACCCTGACCTCCAGGCGGTGGATCTTAGCATTGCAGTCACGTAGCTGCTGCTCCAGCAATTCAATGGCTGGTTACACCTCTGTGAAGGCCTGCTCTGTGGCAGCTACTCAGTCAGTCAGTTTTCTGTGATCTGCGTGAAGTAGTGTAAGATTTGCCACCACATTATCAATTTTGGGTTTCAAGGAGACACAGGAGCGCTCTATGGCATCCAATACTGCATCAAATATATCCCCAGTCAAGAGCGTGATGAGGTCCTGGAGCCTGCGATGTGTGTGCGGCCCATCTTGGCAGTACCCCTATTGTCCCCACAGCCAGCTGGGCATCCGCCTCCTCAGTATGATCAGCAGAAATGGTGGGGTCAATACTCACTAGTGTATAAGCGCACTTGCGGGCGCGAGTTAGCAAGCTGTGTAGCAGTACAGCACATGCAGCTCTGCGCTGCGAAGGTCCCAGAAACAGAGAAAGTCACAATATTCAGGGAGGGAGAAACAATAGGTTCAATTGAAGGTATGGCACTGCAGACATGGCATCTACCAAGAGCAGCCCATATCAGTTACAAAAGCATAGGGCAGTGTAAGGAACAAAATCATAACATTGTCAATGAGAGGAAGTACTTGCTGCGCAATACGTACTGTGAAGTGATGCAGCAGTGATCGTCAGAGGGAGGCTTCCCCAAGTCCAATGTCAACCTGGGAGGGCCGGGGGAGGACCCAGGCCCCTTCTTTTTTTTTGTTTTATTTGTTTATTGGCATTTGACATAAGCAATACATAGTAGATAGCAGATATTGCTCAATAATATAGTACAAATACTCGTGTTTGAATAAAGAACAATAACATAACACAGAGGCATCACATTGACAGGTATATGTGTAAAAAGCGGCATTGCAATTACGAATCTCAGCGTTTTGCATTATGTACGGATCGGAGGACTGAAATCATAGAAGAAAGTAGTGGAAGAATGACACATTGTGTGGACATATGATGGCATGAAAAGATCGAGAGCATAATAGTGGGAGTCCTTCAGTGGGATGCAGGGGAAACCTCTGGGGTTTGTGTAGTATCTGTGTTGTGAGAGGATAGCCAGGCTAGAAACAGGCTCCAAATATCCTTGGGTCGAGATGCCTGGGGGAGGAGCTCCCAATATGTAGTTAGCTGTTCTTGACAGAATGTAATATCTAGTATCCAGGGTTTGGTGGCAGGTGGTTGGCGTTTGCCCCAGTGCATTGCAATCCGGCGCTTGGCCAGGAGGAGCAACATGGCTAGGAGTTTACGGTGTCCTGGTATAACATCCTGAACATAACCTAGAAGACACAATTTGGGGGAAGGGGACAAGTGAGTAACCAGGATCTCATTAATAAAATTAAGGATTTTGGTCCAGAAGCGATCCACGCCAGGGCAGCTCCAAGCCATATGCAAAAAAAGAGGCATCTGGTGCCGCACATCTCCAGCAATTTGCCTCCGGACGAAGACCCATACGTTTAAGTTGTGAAGGGGTTCTGTAAATAAGGTGTAAATATTTGAAATGTATGCGGCGAAGTCGGTAATTTGGAGATAACATCTCCAATTGCCCGCAGCAGAATTGCCATTGAGCCTCTGTCAGGGGGTCGTCTAGATCTTCGTTCCACCTAGCAAAGGCCTGCGGGTGCGTAATCGGAGAAGAGCGTTGCATGCTGCTGTAGAGTCTGGTAATCAACTTATCTGGGGATGAATTCGTTAATATCAACTCCAGGGCTGGGAGAGGGGGAGGAGGGGCTGGAAATGTGTCATGCAGTGTACGGCACGTTCCCCTTACTGAATAGTATAGTAGTAAGCTAGAAAAGTTAGTAGTGCCGCCTGGTGTAGGTGCAGGGGGGGTCAGGAAAGAGTCGCCAGGGTATAAGTCCGCGAATGTCTTCCATCCCAGGGCGAGAGCACGTGCAGAGTTACCTTTACCATCCAACACAGGAATTTCTGGATTATGTGCGAGCGTGATAGAGGGGGCGCATAGGATTGAATGGTTAGCACGAATACAAAGTTTGTCCCAGGCCCATCGCAGTGTGTCCGGTGTGTGTATGATAGTATGATGGTGCTTGAAGGGCTGGTACAGGGCCACTGTCAGGGGCAAGGGTGCAACGATCTCAACCTCTACTGCAACATGGGGCTGAAAGGGGGTCGGGAATATCCAATGATGTAGGAATTGTGCTTGAGCGCAAAAAGCATAAAGTGCCAGATCTGGGGCCCCAAGTCCGCCCTGCGGCAGTGTGAGTACCTCCCATGCTATACACGGATGTTTTCCAGGCCAAACCAGGGAGATCATCAAGGATGTTAGGGATTTTAAAAATGATTGTGGGGTATATTCACAAGAATGTGCGATAAACATCGCATAAATAGCTTACCGCAACTTCTCACATCGCAGTCCATCGCGGGAAAATAACACTGTGTTACCGTGGCATTCACAACACAGCGATACCATGCGATATTTGCACGATAACGTGGCAAATGTCCGCAAAACAACTACTGCGACGGCGATAAAAATCCAAACCGAAACACGAAAAAAGTTGTGATGGGCCCAACCGCGATGAAATCAGTGGGATAACTAGCGAGAGGCCAGCAAGTCCCAAGCGTCATGCAGGGAAAAGCACAAGAAAAGCACCCAAAAAGATCACACCAAAAACAAGATGAACCGCGGAGCACCAAGGATGCATCCGGACCGAGTGCAGAGGACAACGTGAAACCCACAAGACCGACGGAGGCCCAGCCAGGAAGCCAGGTGTCGTGGAAGGGCAATGAGAAGAGGAAGACGGGGTACAGTCTGCAGGAAACCAGGATCCACGTCACGGATGAGATACAACACCACCACCAACTGTACGTCACCTCCAACGTGTCATTGGCAACAAAGACGCTGAGATGGCAGACCATCTTGGACCATGTGAATGCCGTTGCCGCGCTGAGGAGGACAATGGAAGAGGACAAGAGGCGCTGGAATGATGCGAAGGGCAAACCCAAGAAGGAACTTGCTGCCAACATGAAAGCAGCAACTCACATTGGAGGTGGGGGGCCAGCAGAACACCAGGAGCTGGATGAAATGGAGAAAATGTTGGCCACAGTCATCAGTCAGGAGAAGGTGACAGGATCTGAGGACCCGGACACTGCTCAACATGACCTGACACAGCATCAACAGGGTGAGTACCGACCAGGGAGTGGGGAAACGGGGGGAGATGGCCACAATGGCACACATGCACAATTAAGCAGAGCACACTGCACACCCACAATGACTCAGGATCATGTCCCTGATCCCCCTGGAACACTGCAGCACACACACAAACACCAAGTAGTCCCACCTCCTCCATGTGCCCAAAGGGACCCCCACCCAACACATCACCAATCACACAACCAACACATGCACACGTGCGAAACCCAGCGAAGATGCGTATCCGTCAGCCACACTGAAAATGCGAGACACTACATGACGAGTAGCATGGCTGCAGTCCAACTATCATGTCAATGTGCAGGCCACGACACTGAGGTGGCTGAGTGCGGGCCAGATCCGCAAAGGTGCAGGTCACACTCGGACACATCCACATGCACAAAAAAACCCTGACGTCAACTACACATCCGCCGACAGACCATGACCACAAGTCACAACACGACGAAGAGCACAATTCACTCAAGTCTGCAACATCTCAGCATTGGAGACGCACAGAAGTGAAAGGCACACCGCCTGAAAGGGATGAGTGGCAGCCAATTCAGAGCTGCAGGGGCGACTCAGCCACAGTGCAGCATACACACATAAGAATAAGAGCACCCCAACATTGTCAACAATGTGGTACATACTGCAACACTTACACAACAGAACACAGGACACAACTGGTGCCGCATGCATGCACAAAATGGCCAATCACATCTGGCATTGCAGGAATCTGTGACATGACAATGGACGAGTACAACCTGTAATAGTTTTATTTACACATGCAGTGCCAGTGGACATTTTGTACTGTCCCATGATTGTACCGGACGGACACAAAGTGACGTGCTCAGGTGAAGAAATTGGCAATGAGGGTGTTCCTACGGGCTATTCCTGCTGCAGCTGCAGTGGGGTGTGGGCCACCTGCCCCATCATCCTCATCATCGTCCGGTGCATCTGGCACTTGGATCCATGGGGTATTGGAGCGTACACAGATGTTGTGCAAAACACAACATGCAACGATCATCTTGCACACGATGTCTGGCCTGTACAGGAGCCTTCCTCCTGTGATGTCCAGGCACCTGAAACGTGACTTCAACACACCAAATGTGCGTTCCACGATGCCCCTGGTGCGTATGTGGGACACATTGTACTGCCTCTGGGCATGTGTGTTCGTGTCTCGGAGGAGTGTCATCATCCAAGGGCAGAGTGCATATCCCTGATCACCTGTGACAGTGCAGAGAGAGATGAGTCAATAGGTGGTTCGGCATGATGTGTCGGCAGGCACACTAGTCCAGTGATGCCTGTGCTGACTGTGCGTGGGGTGAGTGTAAGACAGCCCCCAGGGATTGTCTGGTGCTTGCAACAACTACAACAGTCATCCCTCAATCAGACGTTCAAAGTACAAACAGCAAGGGACCATGACTTGAGGTGCACAGAGTTATTGGCCCCGGATGCACAGCGGCCGGCACGGGCACACCGCCACGGGACGGTGACTTGCGATGCACTGGGTTAGGCCCATGAGAGCTGAGCGGGTCCTCATAGATGTCCAAGGTGACTGTCGCTGAGTGTATCGTGGGACAGTGGAAGGTGTTCCCCCAGGGCATGATGCAGAGGGCACAACCAAGCAGCAACAGGCAACATGGGGGATATGAATGCCACAGACTCATGCCAAACACCGAGTCCGTACCTGCCAGGTGATGATGACGACAACCCTCAGGCCATTGACTCAGACGCCACCAAAGTTCAACCATAGAGGATGACCATGACTCATGGTGCCCGGAGTCAGAGGCACCAGGGCTGCAAGGGGATGCAGTCTGCGATGAGGAGTGTACATTGGTGTAAACTCAGCCATTCAGAAATCAAGACCCAGATACAAATGTGGGACCTACTTGACCGCAGTGTCGGCCGGTGGCAGCGGTGTGCGTGGGCCAACCACAGTTCAGCCAGCTCCTCCTGGAACTCCCACACACGGCGTTGGAATGTCATGTGGTGATGATGTGTGGCTCACGGAGGCTGAGGCACCAGAGCTGAGCATGTGTGCAGCCTGCGACGATGCCGTGTCCTGGATGGTCCCGCCTTGATGTGATTGGTGTGAGGCCAGCTGGCCCACAGTGCATGCCGAAGCCAGTAGTCTGCAGGGGCACACAAACACATGTCACCGGCTTGCGTTGAACAGGGTTAGTGGCACCACGTGTCACCGGCTGGCATTGAACAGGGTTATTGGCACCAGGTCAGTTGTTGCTAGTGTTCGGTCACCTCCGTAACGATGATCCGGCTTTCATCCAGACTGAACCGCATCTTCCTCTTACTCCTCTCCGTGCGTTCACTGGTATGAACTCTGCCATTCATGAATCACAACTAAGTGCTGGATGTGGGACCTACTGGACCGCAGTGGAGGCCGGGGGCAGCGGTCAGCACGGGCCCATAGACACGTGTCGTGTGCTTGCGATGCAGAGTTTGGAACACCAGATCGAAGGGAGTTTAGTGATATAAACGCTGCCATCAACATTTGGTCACTGCCATTCAAAACTCAAGACTCCGTTCCAAATGTGTCACCAACTGGGCCGCAGTGTACGCCGGTGGGGTATGTCAACGAGAAAGGAGTGCTGTGGGCCTGCGTCATGGAGGCCAGCGATGGTCTGAGGAGGCTGCCAAGGTCGTGGGCCTGGGGCTTGGAGCTTGCACCGGCATGTGGTTGGCCCTCTTTGACACACGCCGGTGTCGGCAGGTGAGCAGAGCGGCCTTGGTGCGCTGGGGCAGGCAAGACGGGTCTGGGGAACAGCGGCCAGGGGTGCCGCAGGCGCACAGGGTCGCAGGCCCCGCCGCTCATGGCGTCGGCCTTGTGGCGGGCTGAGAGGCGCTGCCCTGGCAGACACGTTGGCTATTCCGGAAGAGGACCACTCCCAGAGCGACTGGGTTTTATTCACACCCCTACGCAGACCTGGCGAACGCCGGGCCAACCCACTCCGCCCACGCCTACAGGGGGGATGTAACGGGCGGCATTTCCGTGTTCTACCCCACGGCCTGTGGTGACATGGTAGCGTCCACTGGCCACTACACTCCATGCACCAGCAGTTAATGTCCACATGGACATTTCCGTGGTTTGCATACTCAAGTCTGTCCAGCACATCCACGCCACACTTGTCATAGGGTAGGTTCTCATTCATTAGTCACTTGCCTCCCTCGCACATGCCTGCTTCCAAACTCTCCACACATTCTGCTATTGTGTGGCTGTGGTGCCGTGCGTAGCTGGGTTGTGTACATGGCAAGCCCAGGTTCCCAATTGAGTTGTGTTGTCGTGTCTGGTCAGTGGGCATGTTGTGTGGCATGTTGCATGTAGTTTTGCTGCGTGGCCATTCCCAGAGTCGTGAGTTGCATGACTGTGGAGTTGAGGTGTGTGGTGTGTTCATTTGGTGCTTACCTACGAGCAATGCATCCCCATAGGTGCCATCCTGGAAGCGCTGGTTGATGATGGACTGTCGGAAGATGAATGAATCATGCACACTGCCTGGGTAGTTGGCCACGACATTGGTGAAGAGTCCCCGGTGGTCCACAATTGCCTAAACATTGATGGAATGCGTGTGCTTTCTGTTGCGGTAGTTGTGTGCAGTGTCGGCAGGGGGCACAAGTAGGACATGTGTGCAGTCAATATCCCCCAACATGTGAGGGAATCCAGCTATGGTGTAGAAGCCTTGCTTGGTCTCCAGCTGTTCCTGCGCAGTGTGGGGGAAGTGAAGGTGCTGGGGTACCAGGCTGATGATGGCATCCAGGACAGGTGTGATGAACTTGGATAGGGCTGGCTGTGAGACTCCTCCGACTCTGGCAGTTGTGGGTTGGAAGGTACCAGAGGCCAACAAGTGCAGCACAGCCAGCAGCTTTGTCTGCGGTGGGATGTTGGTTCTCCGCTGTGTTGGTACCGTCAGCCTGTGGGCAATGTGGGTCAGGATGCGGAGGATGGTTGTCCTTTTGAGCCTGTAGTGGGCAATGACCTCCTCTGGCATTAGGTCTGGGAGGCTGGTGAGTTTACGGTAGGTCCGCTGTCTTTGTCTGCGCTGCTTCTGTGGTAGTCCGGGGGGGGGGCGGGCTGGGTCCTGGCGGTAGTGGCGGGCCTGGGGGTGGTGGTGGTGGGTGTTGTGGCCCTCTTGGGTCTCCAAGCTGCATGATCAGTAGCTCCATGGCATCTGTTGGTCTTCAGGTGTGGCTCTGGGCTGGGCTCCCTTTCATACTGCAGGTAATCGTCCTGCTTAGCACCAGCAAGAGGCAGGTGTTAAATCCCTGCTGCTACCGTGGCTTATTGCCTGTTTTTGACTCGCATCGCAGATCTGGCTGTCCGTTGAGAATGGCGCGGTGTTGTCTTTTCGTGTGTTTTAGCACGGACATGCCTATTCTGCATCTTATTAGCGTTAGTTGACGGTGTCATCCGTGGCGATGTTTGTTGCGGCAGCTATCGCGGGTTATGTGGCGATGTGGGCAGTTAGCACCAGCTTGAGAATGGGGCGATAATTCTATCGCCACTTTTGCTACGCTAAAGTGCCGATAACTCGGCAATAGGTCCTTGTGAATATGCCCCTGTGTGAGTTGTAGGGGGAGATTAATAAACAAATGCAACAGTTTAGGCAGCACAATCATTTTAGCTATAGCAATGCGACCAGCTAAGGAGATGGGGAGTTTAGACCAAACCGCTATCTTCCCTTCCAGCCAAACCATTGCGCGACCAAGGTTCATGTCCCAGAGCTCCTGAGTGTCAGTGCTAAGCCAAATCCCTAGATATCGAACGGGTCCGTTTGCCCACTGAATGGGATAGTCCAGGTCAAAAGTGGAGAAGTCAGGGGTAAGAGGAAGTAGGGTGGACTTGAACCAGTTGATGTGTACCCCAGATAGACCTCCAAATTTGGTGAGTTCCCGAAGAACTGGGTTGAGGTTATCCAGCGGGTCCTGAAGATATATGGTAATATCATCAGCATACTGCGATATAATGATGTCTCTCATGGGGAAGTCGAGACCTTGCAGTTTATGGTGTTGCCTGATTCTGGCTGCCAGGGGCTCCATAGCAATGGCAAACAGCAGGGGCGACAGGGGGCACCCCTGCCTGGTGCCACGTGTGATGTCGAATGGAGCTGATATAAATTCGTTGGCGCGGAGCCTAGCAGTTGGATGAGAATACAGCAGCCTGATCTGAGTAATGAATAAGGCACTAAGACCTAGCCTGGCCAGTATGGTAAACAGGGATGGCCATTCGAGTGATTCGAAGGCTTTGGTAGCATGAAGAAAGGCTGCCAGTGCTGTAGTGTGTGGGTCGAGGTGATTTAAAAGGGAAAAAAAGGTCCGTAGGTTGTGGGAGGTGGAGCGCCCCGGTATGAAGCCGGATTGATCTGGTCTTGCAATTAAAGGCAGCAGGGGCTGCAATCGGTTTGCAAGGAGTTTAGCATATATTTTGTTGTCTATATTGATAAGGGAAGGGGTCAGTAGGAGTCACATTTGTTGGGGGGCTTACCAGGTTTGAGAAGAGTGGAAATAACAGCCTCCCTCGTTGTATGAGTGAGTGTACCGTTCTGTAGGGAATCAGAATACATTGCTGCGAGATGTGGTGCAAGTATGGTAGCATAAGTCTTGTAGAACCTGGTGGTCAGGCCGTCAAGGCCGGGAGCTTTGTCTAGTGGAAGGCTTTTTATGACCTGCACTATATCATCCTCAGTAAAGGGTTCGTCTAAGTATTCCCTATGGGCGTTCCCGAGCCATAAAAGTTCTAACGAGTCCAAATATGTAACAAGGTCAGATTCTATGTGTGGTGTGGAGGAGGTGTAAAGCGAGGAGTAGAATTTAGTTAGGTGTTCATGAACTTCCCTGGGGCCCCTAATTAGTGTGTGCTCTCTCCCAGAAGTTCTGTAACATAGGGGGAACAGCGAGATGGCCTAAGAAGATTAGCGAGTGTTTTCCCAGGGCGGTCCCCTTCACCGTATCTCCTGGCAGTGGCATATTTCCCAAGGAATTTAAGCTCCCTGGCAGCCTCTTCATTAAAATCTGAAAGTTTTCAGCGTATAGTAGCTAAGAGAGAGGGGTCGTTATGTTGGAAATATTGCAATTCTAAGACCTTAAGTTCGGTCTCCAGTCTATGTAGCGTGCCACGCAACGCCTTCAGGACACCTGACTGACGTGCAATGCATTTCCCTCTTATAACAGCTTTAAATGCTTCCTATAATGTCGATGGAGAAGAAACTGATCCCGTGTTTAAAGTAAAGTATTCAATGATGTCGTTTCTGATTTCGGCCTGAAAGGCTGAATCTAGGAGGGCATGAGGGGGTAATCTCCAAGTGAATTCCCGTCTTATTGAAGTTGGGAAGGCGATTTTGCAGGTACAAGGGGAATGATCGGATAGTGTTCGTGGGAGGATTTTCGTATCTGTTGCCCACGTCGCCACATCCCCAGATAGCAGCCAGCGGTCTATTCTGGACCAGGAGCTGTGTTGAGTGGAAACGTATGTGCCTTTGCGTTTCTGTGGGTTAAAATGCCTCCATATATCTACCAGATGGCAGTCTGAAATAATCGAATTAAGTGCCTGACTAGATCTGGGGTGGAGTGCCCGGGAGGAGCCCAACCTAGTCTATCACATAAAATAGCATTAAAATCGCCTCCCCAAAAGACAGTGTCACAACCCATAGCAGTGACCTTAGCCCACACCTCATAGAAAAACTCCGTACTATCAATATTGGGTCCATAGATTGTAGCCAGGACCAGTTGAGTCCCACCTAAAGACCCTTTCAATACAACGTATCGTCCTTCTGAGTCGATATGTGAATGCGTTAATGTCCAGTCTATACCTTGTCGTATGAGTATGGTCACCCCTCTCGAGTAGCTGGAATAGGTGGAAGAGTAGTTGGCCCCCCACCGTTTGTGCAATAGTCTGTTAGTGTCTGATGGTAGGAGATGGGTTTCTTGCAGGAAACATATGTCCACTTGCTGATGAACTAGGTAAGCATGCACCAGTCTCGCCTTCCTGTAATTATTCAGACCTCGAACGTTCCTGGTTAAAAAATTGTAAGAGGCTGGGGAGGAGTCTAGCGACATATGGACAGTGGGTGGTGCGTGCTCATAATTTTCCCCACTACAAGTAGAAGAATGTAAACAGCAATCAGTCCGGGAAATCCGTGACCAGATGCCACCAGTGCATGTAGATAAAAGATGAAGCGAAGGTTTCTGTTTTGTGTCAGATGGTGTTTAATGTCTGCCTCCGTAAAAACTAAACTATTACTATATCCCAACGTCCTCCCTCCTCCCACACCAACCCCCCAATCAGGTTGTGACCCCAAACATCCCGCAAAGAGAACAAACAAATTAAACCACGGGAGCTCTCCCAGTAGGGGCATGGGTTACCGGCTAACACCCTGTCTATGTGACAGGGTGGCCGGGCTACGTTACAGAGCAGAAATCATGCACAGGATGAATAAGAAGCTGCAAGTGCAGATGTGACACATCACCGCCCCGAGTGCAAATAGCAAGTACAAGGCAAAACAGTCAGCACGTGCAGGGAGGGCGCAGTGTGCTGCACCACATCTGTGTGCACCGATCAATCATTGTCACTGAGGCGTGCGTCGTGTCCAGCAACTTGTGCCGAGCGGGGCGATCGCTGCCCGGAGCAGATGTGTTTAGCATATTTGTGGGCTGATTTGGCATCGGTGAAAAAATGGGCCTGACCATCATATGAGATCTTGAGCTTGGTCGGATAGAGCATTGCATACGGGATCTCCGTTTGTTGCAAGAGGCGCTTGGTAGGGAGGAACTCTTTGCGCACTGCCTGCACCAGAGGGGTAAAATCAGGAAAGATAGAAATGTTGTTACCCTGATGTGTAATAGGGCCATGCTCTCTGGTGGCTCTTAGGATAGAGTCTCTGTTGCGATAGTTCAGAATGCGTGCAGTGATGGGTCTTGGCGTTCCACCAACCGGCGGCCTGGGGCCCAGCAACCTGTGTGCTCTCTCCACCACAAAAACAGTCGAGAGCGCCAAGGGGAATAGGTCGCGCAATAATGTCTCAACATAGGGTTCCATCTTAGGGATAGCGGTGGTCTCTGGTATGCCAGCTATGCGGAGGTTGTTGCGCCTGGAGCGCGCTTCTAAGTCCTAATTTTTCACCTGTATGACGGATAGGACTTTTTCCATACTGAGGAAGTGCTGTTTAGACTCGACTTGGAATTCGTTAGCTTCCGTTGCGCGATTATCTAAGGCGTCGAGCCGGGTTTCATGCACATCTACCTGACGCTTCACGGAGTCTAACCTAGATGTGAGAGCGTCCAGTTTAGTATCAATGGATTTAAGATTGGAGCGCACATCTAGCATAATGGAACGCAGGTCTTCCTCCTGTGGGTCACAGTGTGATTGGGATTCAAGGACTGGCTCAGAGCCAGGGTCTAAGTTGCGGGTGTGACGTTTAGTTCAAATGCAATTTTAGGTTGCTTCGGGTCATTCTTCCCCATAGTGAACGCCAGCGATAGCGACCTCAGTAGCCCGGCTGGATATAAAGTGGCAAAGCAGGACCAGGCTTTTGTAGAGGTGCACGAGGGTCCTCACCATGAGTCTCCAGGCGGGACAGGCACAAGCACCAGTCTAAGGGCAGCGTAGCATGCGATCGAGCGCAAGCCCTGATCTATGTGGGGCATGGGAATGTTCAGGGTTCTGCCGAGATACACATTCAGCGCCCCGAGGTAGCGCCCACCGCCACCCCACCTAGATCCCAAAGCAGCCCCTGACGTGCAGGCCCGCCACCCAGCGCACCAGGCGCCGCACCCACCATCTTCACACCTGGCGCAGTTGTATACCCAGGGGAAAGCCAATGAACGAATGCGCTCCCGCACCGGGCCACGCGGACTCACAAGCCCAGATGGGTACTCACTGTGGGCGTAAGAAATCTTGATGCCGTGATTCCAGCCTCAGTTGATGGCAGTGACCTTCCGAAGGCCACCTCATTACAGTGTCAAGCCGCAGCAGGTGGTCAGCCTCCAGGTGAGTTGCCGGTTCTCCACTCTTCCAGGGGCGTAGCAGCAGGGATGAAGGAGCGGCGTTGACGTGGGTGCGGTAGCTTCGTTACAGGCAGCCTGCGGACTTACGGTGAGGGGTGAGTCAATCGGGGTAACGGTCTCAGCCGTGATGTAGGATCCCTCTGCGTGGTAGTCTCCGCCAGCGCTTAAGCCGCTGATGATGCACAGAGAGAGATCTGGCAGCCCGCACCCATAGGTGATCAATAAGGCCTCAGCTCAAAGGCACAGCGCCGCCCCTATGTATTCAGGGCCGGCAGGCCGAGGTCGCCACGCCGACGCAGCACGGTGCCGGTGTCCAGGCCCTCAGGCGTGGGGATGCAGTCTCCACGATCTCCCCGCTGTTCAGGTTTCGCGCTCCCCAGCCCTGAGATTGCCTGTATAGAGGAGTGGGTCTTGCAGACTCGGCAGCGCTGGTTTACGTTGTGAAAGGCCCGGCTGGATGACAAGGCCTCAGAGCTGCAGCGCCTGTCCGGATGAGTCAATCGGGATCACAGTCCCAGCCGCTGTGCGATGCCTTCCGTAGGAGCCCCTGCTCACTCTGATGCCGGTTTAAGCACACCGATGGAGATCTGGCGTGTTGCGTTGTTAAGGGTTCGAAGATGCCTCTGCAGCCAGTTACGGTTGCGCCGCCCCCACTTATCTCAGGCCGGCAGGCCACGGCCGCCGCGCCAGCACCACACGGCAACCGGAGGTCAATCTATGGGCGCATGTCTGTAGCTTCCACAGTCATTCCGCTGCACAGCATGTGCGTTCCCCAGCCCGGGAGCGGTCCGAAGGGAGGAGCGTTGTCCGTAGAGATGGCAGTGCTGGGGAATGTTCGTGAGGGCTCGGCCGGGTGATAAGGCCACAGCTCCCCCGCGCCCGCTCCTGGTGAAGTGCGACACCAAATATAGCTTGGGCTATGGGTGTCTCCGGAGCTTCAGGGTAGGTAAACGTGATGCCGCATAGGGCAATGAGTGCAGCTTCAGTCGTTTTGGGGCATATGAATTCTGCTATCGATGGGATATTTCAGGATAAAGAGCCCAGCCGGCGGAGCTCGCTCAACAGGTGGCCATCTCTCTGCTCGGCTTGGCCACGCCAATCCAGGCCCCTGCTTGCCAGGGAGCGTGCAGAAGGCCTCACCAACACTCGCAGGACAGCATCCTTTAAGGCTTGGGGTGCCACTAGCATGCTTTGCAGCCTCGTGGTCTAAGGAGCCGGCAGGGAAGAGCCGTCCTGGCAGGGTTCAGCCGGTCGTCGGCAGCAAATACAATGCGAGGAATGGGCAGGGGAAGAGCCAGCTTCCACGTGCACTCTTGCCTCTAAGCCCCATTATGTCGGGATGCCAGCCGCGATTTCCTCCAGCATAACACGGCCGCCTTGCCTCCAATGCAGGCGGGTCACGCCTCACGGCCGATACCTGAGAGGCCCAGTAGCGGTCCCATCCTCAGTCAGTCCCTCGATCCACCAGGCGGCAACAAGTTTAACAGCCGGTCGCCTTCCACTGCCACACACAGTCCCTTCACCGCTCCATAAACCCCGACGCAGGCTACTAGGCTCCATTGATGGCGGGCCGGCCACTACAGGTTATTCCATTGCATACTGGCAGTCAAGGGGCCCAGATAGGCGGACCAGGTCTTGGTAATGCGCGGATGTTGATCCCGTGAGAAGAAAAGTAACGGAGAACGGGGATGGGTGGCGGAGTAGCGTTAAGACGCATCTGCCATCTTGCCCCTGCAGGCCACACCCCTAGAGCATAACATATTTGATGGTGATATTATGCTAGCGCAACAGCATTGTCTCATGTAACGGTCCACCAATAATCATTGGTAAGAAGCTGTCCGACCACAATATTGCAGCAGCCCAACTAGCAATTCCTGCAAAAAATGAAGCAACTAGTGGATCCTCCACATGCAAGCTATGACCTCTATTGTGTGCCCCATCACAGGAACCTGAATGTGGCCATAGATCATTGGATACTATCTTGCACAGAACGTCTGGGAGCACAGCAGCACCCCTGCTGTATGGTCAAGGCATCTGAAGTGTAATGTAAGGATACTAAAATTGCATTCAATTATGGCTCTGTGTGTGCCCTATTGTACATCTGTTGAGGTTGTGTGGTTGGATGCCAGAATCGTGAAAGATATGGGGAGAGTATACCCATCATCACCTGCAACAAAGACTTGATATTTCTTAGAATGTATTTGCATTCTAAATGAACTGCATCCTGTATATGCACATGCAGTGCTGTTTCAGGTAATGTGTATTTATTGTATTGTAAAGAGCAATGGGTATCTTGAAAAATGCTATCAACCAGGGGCACATGAGGGATATTATAACTTACCCACGAGCCACATTATCATGGAAACCCCCTGAAATAAACCAACAGAACATATAACTGTTGTGTGTGCTTCCAGGAAAGACAGTGTATATATAAATGAAGAATCTTCTACAAAGGCAGACAGCTAGCACGTTGATGGAGTGCCAATTGTGTCTTCTGCGGAAAGGGTGTTTGTTCCCTGTGGTGAAGTGGCTAAAGTGTCACATAGGTGCTCTTGATGGCACCTATAACACGAGGGAAGTAGGCATAGAACTCCCTTGCCACCCTTTGCTTTAACTCAAGTGCCTGTGCAATGTTGATATACTGGTGCACTCTTTTGGAGATGCGCATCACAGTACCTGGTGCAACCATCGCAATTGGCTTGCCTGTGAAATGACTACATTGTCAAACTTGCCCCTCTGGAAATAACCAGTGGTCATAAAATGAAGTGCAGCCAGTAATTTGACATGGGCAGATATGGCATGTGGGTGGGCTGTAGGTGAATCAACTTCCTACTCTCAGTTTCAACTATGTGAAGAATCACTTTAGATGAGAAGCAGTATTTGGCAATTAATGCATCCTGGATATGCCAAAGTTGTTGATCCTTTGCCTGTAAACCCCCTCTCTCCTCCTCAAGAATTTGTTCTTCAAAACATGGAGGAAAAGCTACAAAGACTTTCACCAACATAGTTGACCCTTAAAATTGGTTTGATGTGTGACTTCATTTCTTATGTGGTCAAACTGTATTTGGTTCATTGGTGTTGTAATGAGTTACATTGTTTAAGGGTGGTGAAGTCCTGGGTCATCACCATCCCACCTTGCATTATTGGGTGTATACCTTGAGTTGTGATGCTTGTTTAACATTTTTGTAATTTCTCTAATAAAAAATGTAATTAATAAGTACAGGTAAAAAAAGGGTAAGGCCAAACAGAAGATTTTTCTTCTAATTTACCTATTCTTCCCAAGTGTTATTTTTTACCACCATTGTTTTCTATGAGAGTGTGTTGAAATACCAGTGATTGGCCACATGTGGTGCTTGATGTACTCCACGGCTTGGCTTGAATACAGTTGAGCCTGCTTCTCCCTATTAGAAATATAGTAGAATTAGATGTGAATGGCCTGAATAGCAAATACTCTGATGTGGTTGTTTGTTTTGCATTAGCATGTCCCTCCCAAAACCTCTCCTTAATTTCCCCTTTAACTCTCCTATATAATTAATTGCCATTTTCTCACCATTGTGCCTTGTCCTGGACACATTTAGTACCACAATGTATATCTACATGTTCGGAGATCATTTCCACTATGGTAGAAATGTCCATACAGAAAAGATAGGAGAGGCCGACATGTATGCCTAGACTGCGAATTGCTTTTTCTAATAAGTAAATAGTGCTAATGGAGTACTACTTTATGTACTGTAAGATAATGGTGTATTATTTGAATGGGATAGATGATAGACTACCGCAAGTAATAAGGTCACTAGCCTGTTAGGCCCTGGCAAGGGTTTCAGTATTATAAATAGGGCTCCCAGTTTTATGGTATTTATTTTTTTAACATTTCCATCTGTATGTATTCATATTTATTTTTGGGCCGTTTTATCTGCATTTATCCATATTTATTTTGTGTTTCGCGTGGAAATAAAGTTGTAAAACTGTACATTTCCATATTTATTTAACTGATAGACGAACACTCATACTTTGACTTCTGTTGTGTTTTAGCTATTTGCGCTGCCAAATATTACCTAGCAATACATCCATTGGTAAATACTAGCATTAGTAGAAGTCTGTGAGGCGAGGCAGAGGCGAGGCGGAGCAGCTGACTCAGCTGAGCGGAGCATCGGAGCTGCGGGAAACGCGGGATGGAGCGCACGAGGCATCAGAGGCACCGTGCGGTGGGCCAGAAACCTGCAACCCGTGGCCCCGCGGCCCTCGCGGCCCCCGCGGCATCTGCAGAGAACAGTTGCAGTTATAAGCGGTAAGCACAAGGCTTGGTTACGAGCAGCCCGCCATCATTACTGCGCTACTATTACTGCAGTAGCTGGCAGTCAGCAAGTAACCAGCAACCAGCCAGTGACTAGACCCCCGCAAACCCCGCAACCCCGAATCCTGTCAGCCAGTCTGCAGCAAACGCAGATAAAGGTGGGAAGCAGTGTGCTGTGTGCTGGGAAGCTGTTGAGAAAAGGCGCAGCAGTAAGGAAAGGCGGCCAGCCACAGCGAAAATTCCCCAAGCTCCCCAAGTTCCCCAGGCGAAACAACACCTAAGCAAAACCAATACGACGAGGGTGCGCAGAGTGAAGCGAGCGTGGCCACCTTTAGGCGCGGTCATGGAGTGTGAGCCCGGTGAGCCTGCGGAAGCGGTCCAACTAGGTTGGGTGCAGCTTGCGGTCCGCCAGTGTGCCCTGCTCGCTATCTCTCAAATCACCAGCGCCCCACTGCCTGCACCTTGCCTGCACTTTTCCTGCACTTTGTGTGCACTTGCCGGCATTTGGACTGCAGCCTCTATCTAAGCTGCATTTTGTCCTCTTCAAGAAGTCCACCCGCCTGACTCGTAAGTTTGTCTACAATCTCCCGCCCTCCTAGCAACAAAGTTCACAGCCCAGGGAGGCAGTAGCAGGAGGCAGTGACTGACTGATTTGCAGGGGGCACTGCTTATCCTGTCACACTCCCCCTTCCCCCTCTTCACCTCAAGTCCGTACCTCATATAGCTGGCGTTTGGCACTCCGGATTTGTTTAAACTGTTGTATCACTGTGCCACACCACGCTTCGTTGTAATCGTACCTTACAATTGAATTGCTCCCACTCGCTCAGCTTGTATAAAGAAGGACACTTACCTGTATAACGAGATGGGAATTATGAGGTCGGGAAAGGAGCGACCACCTTTCCCCCTGCTAAGAGGAACAAAAAACTACAATCCTCAGCAATTTTAAACAAAATGAAAATAAAACAAGCAGGGGAAAATCAGTCTTTCAAATCATCTATGGTACGCATATTTGGGAAACCAACAAAGTTTGATTTCATGAAGGACCCAGCGGGAGCAATGCTGACGTTACAAACTGATTCATGCGGACTACAAACTCCAATCAACCCGTGAGTGAGTCAAGTGCAATATCTCAAAATCATGGAGTAATAGAGTCTGACCAATATGAAATAGAGCAAACGTCAAAACCAATCGAGGAACTAGGCAATCAATGGGGTCAAATAACTGACTTAGAGATGTTAACCATTCCTCTAACTACACAATTGCAACAAGAGGACCCAAGTTGCGTGGGACTATTGACTGGAGATATTCAACAACTATTAGTAACGGGGGTGCCACTACCAATTGAAGTGCAAGTAAATGTAAAAAAAGTTAACGTAGTAGGCGATCCATTGAGTCTGGTGCAAATAAATCAGTAGCAACAAGATAATTCTAATAAAGGGAAAGACCGGCCGAAATTATATTATTAACTTACCTAATCTCCCTCAAACTGACATCAATTTGATTCCAAAGGATATGGAACAAAACTTGGGTCAGGAGAATCCCAAGCAGATCAATGGATCCCAAAATAATATGGATGATTATATCATGAAATCGGATAACCTGCAGCGTTGGAGTACACCCTACCAAAAGGATGAACGTAATAACAGGTTCCAATTTATTGGGTCAGGAAATAAGGAGGAAGAACAACAAAGCCCTGTACGTGGGTCCAATAAACAACACTCTTCTGTAAAGGGCCAAATTCAGGGAGCACAAGTCTCGGGAAACTGGGTCGGGGTCAATCTAGGACCTATTCTTTAGAACCTCTCAATTAATGCTAGAAGCCCTAACTTATCAGTCAAACAAAATGGAGGTGCAAATAGACCTTCTTAGCTCCATGGCATCCTCAGTAGCGGGAATTGATCAGAAGATAGCCACACTAAACAATCTGGTAATAAGGGCACAAGCACAACCAATATCTTCATATACAGATTGCAATTGTGCCCCACTGATTAACAAACTGTCCACAATTCTACTAAATACAATAATTGAAGATCTAAGAGGAAACGTATTCACCCTTGGAAACAAAAATTATCAGAGTGAGTGCATAACTGAAAAAATGACGATTAGTAATAACTTAAATGAGGAAAGTAGTAAGGATCTAACAGAGGAAAAAAAGGAAGTTCAAATAGAGAAAATTCCACTCTCTTCCAAATAATACCATTAGAAACACCACCTGAATACCAATTATCAAAACGAGAGAGAAAAAAACAACGGAAAGCAAGGAATAAAGTTATAAAAGCTACAAAAACAGTACCTCCTCCTGAATTAGAGATAATAAAAACAGGAAATAGTCTAGAGAAACCAAAACAAGCAACTAACGCAATTCAGAAACAAGCAGATAAAGTTATAGAGGTAACAAAACCATTCTAGCCGTTGTTTAATAAGAAATTTCCAGATGTTAGTACAGTAGTAATAAATAAAACCATCAAAGACCCAACAGATCATAAAAAACAGGCCGAACCTGAAAAAAACCAAAAACAAATGGATATCCCAGGTGCTGAGGGAACCAATAAGAAAGGGAAAAGTGAACTACTTCAATCAGAAAAGAAAACAGCAAAAATTGAGCGAACTACAATGACCCAAGACTACATAAGAACGCTAAAAAATAAGAAGGAAAGTAAGACAAAACAAGATCGGGAAATAGAGAGAAGTAAAAACCACAATATGTCGAATGGATTATCTTATGTCAGTCAACCATTAAAACAACCTTCAAGGACCCAGGAGCTAGGAAAACATATAGGTGAACCACAAGAGCAGGAGCTACCCAATTATTGTAATCCCCTGCAAAAAGCCAATATAAAAAATCAAGGTCAGAAAGAGGGAGGAACACAATTGATTTTTAAGCCAGAATATAAATCCAGGGGTAATAATGACATCTTAAATCGCGGAAACATCTTAAAATTGTGTAAAGCAATACCGTCGCTAGAAAGAATCAGAAGTACTGATATTGAATCAATTGAATTCCTAGCAAATAAAAACACCAACCAAGAATCGACACTGGTATCCTGGACTTCATACACCTCAGTAGACCTTATCATACAAGAATACGATTTTTTTCTGGCTTGGGGAATAAAAGTTACAAGGCCACCCCAACCCTCCTACCCAAGTCCGTTTATTTCCCCCCAAAAAACAAATATACAATGGAAGGGGTCGGACAATAACCAGATATACTCAATACTGAAAAATCCAATAGGTAAGACAATGGGGCATACCTCAAAATCTTTAGTTGAGAACAAAAGAGAACCAATGGAGGAGTTACAGTTTGGTTGGTTAACTGCAGCACTACACGGAGTAAAGGAGGATTGACAACTCCCAAATGATGGTCCCAAGAAGGGGATAACAAGCCCAAGTGGTAGGATTCGATTATGCTCCTGGAATATAAAAGGTATTCAATCAAAGATACAAAATGAGCAACTGACCTCAACGTCGGAACATTTTCAAATTTTCTGCCTACAAGAGACCTGGGCAACTGATCCTTTTAGATTAGAAGGTTTTAAGGGATACTATATGCCTGCCATGAAAACAAGTAAATACAGCAGATCTTGTGGGGGGTTTGGCTACTTTTATCTCAACAGACCTAAAAATGGAAAGTGAGGAGGAAATACAAAATATAATTGACTGTCTGATAGTCAAAATACGTTATAAAGAAAAACAGATAATTAAATCCCTCTTACTAATAAATGTATATATTCACCCTGATTGCAGTTCAAGAAGAGCAATGGTTAGCAGCTTGACAACTATAATATTGCAGCAATTGGAAAACGACACCCAACCTGAGGTTATCATCACGGGTGACTTTAATATGAATATGTTGTGGTCCTAGTTAGAGACGATGAAGTTCAACAACAGAACTATTTATGGTCAATCCCTAGCCTCCCACTTACACTGGATACTAAGGGAGAAAAGAAAGGAAAAATTGGTAAGAATTTTTAAAAAGATTTAGAATCCTTAGGTCTAAGGGTGCTAAACGGACGCTTTCTGCAAGACAGGCCACCCGCCTGGACTTATCAAGCATTGGGTAGCAAATCTTGAATAGACAACACAATAGTATCGTTAGACTTAATTCAAAAGATTTCATCTTATTGGATTGGAGGAGCAAACGGGAGTGATCATAATCAACAAATAATAGAGTTAAACTTAAACTGTGTAAGGCATGGAAAATATATCACACTTCTGGGAGACATAACTACGGTAAACTATAAGAAACTTTATTGGTCAGAAACCTCCAAAGAATGAATCATAGCAACGTGCATAGCGATGGTTGAAATTTGTTTTAAAGGAGATTCTTCTAATGCTATTGAAAAATGGTCCCTCTTTACAAATAAATTAATTTCAGGCCAGATGCAAATAGATGGTAATAAAGAGCAGAAGGGTAAAAGATCACTGCCATTGGTTAAACTGTCTTCTGAATGTCATCCATTAAAAAAAGAGCGTAATAGAATCCTAAGATTGGTTAAGAAGCACCCAGGTAATCAAATCTACGGAGACAAATTAAAGAAGATAAACGCAGATGTACGAAAATTGACTTGGAAAGAAAAAATGCAAGCAAAACAAGTGCTCTGGGCAAAAGCATTATATACCAGTAAAAAGAATAATGCAAGGGAATTCTCGACACTAATCAACAACATGAACAGATCTAGTAGGACAACTACATCTTCTGTAGTTCCTGAGTCAGAATGGGTCAAGTTTCTACATTCACACTTGAATTATAACCTAAGCATGGATTTAAATCCCGGCATAGCCAATTTAAGTAGAACAGTAGATAACAAGAATACTGACATATCTAGAACCGAAAGTCAAGTATGTAAACTCATTAAGAAACAAAGAACTGATGGCGCCCCTGGCCCAAACAGGATTCCAGCTGTCTTCTATAAGGAGAATGCATTAACTTGGGCCAGTTACCTAACACTAGTATTCAATCAAGCATTCCTGATTCCTGGAAGGGTTCTATAATCTCACCTATTTTTAAAAGTGGTGAGTGGTCCCTACCAGCTAACTACAGATTAATTACGCTGCAAGATATAGAAGCTAAGCTCTTTGCATCAATTCTCCTGAAAGAACTAACAGAGTGGGCAACAGAAAAGCACTTAATCCCACCAAATCAATCGGGTTTTATACAAGGTCAAGGTACGGCAACTAATATTTTAATACTGGGAATATTAATAGAAAAGTATAAAGTGAAAAAACAACCGCTTTACCTATGTTTCGTGGATTTTAAAGCAGCTTTTGATTGTGTAGATAGGGAAATTTTATGGAGGAAACTGGAAAACTATGGAATTAGTCCTGGCCTTTTAAAAGCAATCCAATTACTATACACCGAGACTTGGACTAGGGTTCGATTAGGTAATGGCTCAAGGTTATCTAGAAGAATTGATACATCCCAGGGTCTAAACCAAGGATGTGTTTTAGCACCGTATTTATTTAACTTATTCTTATCTGACCTTACGGAAGCACTGGACAACGAGTTGGCTCACTCATAGAAATTGGCAGATACAAAATTTCAAATCTATTATATGCCAACGATGTTGTATTGCTCAGCCAAACAAAGATAGGGTTGCAGCGACTTATAAACAAAATATCAATGTATTCAATTAAGAACAAGATGGTAATAAATGAAACAAAAACAAAAGTAATGGAAGTTCGTAATAGGGTATTGAGCCACAGTAAACATAAATGGTATCTCCAAAGTCGGCAGTTAGAACAAGTGAAATTTTATAAATACCTTGGCACACTGTTTGACGACAAGGGCTCATTTTTACAACATAAAACAGAGCTGACAAAAAGAAGTAATTGTTTACTTATGGCCTTTCGTTCACTACATAGCTCTTTGGGTGGGCCAACCTATCTTCCATTACTAAAGGTTATAAAAGCGAAATTACTGCCCAGCCTTACCTATGGAAGCGAAGTTCTTTGCGGTAAGGACTCTACGCTATTGAATAATGCTATAACAAAAACATTGAAATATTTGTTTCGACTTCCAGTTAATGCATCGCTGGCCCAGATCTGACTGGAATTTGGCTTCTGCAACCAGCAAATCACAAGGATGGGCCAGTATGTAAAGGTATGGAAACAAATTAAAACCAACACTTTTAATACAATGAGCTGTCTACTGCAGCAAGAAATGCAACGGAACCAAACCTCTCATTTTTTAAAATATCTTCAAATATCACTGAAAGAATTGTCAGCACATGAGATTTGGGAGATGTCACTAACACCACTATCTTTTAAAAAAAGAATTAATAGATTAATAAAACACCTATCCCTTCTGAAAGATAAAGAGTTATTTACTAAGCGAACGCATGCCTGGATGATAGTGAATGAATATATGATCCTTAAAGTTCAGCCATATCTAGAAATACCTTGGACAGTACAAAGAATATATTTATGAAAGCAAGATTTGGCAACCTGCCAGGACTAATGCTGCAAATGCAATGCCTTGGCTGAGACCAACTAAGCCGATCCCCTGTAGACTATGCAAGCAGTGGGAAGAAAATATTATACATTTGGTTTGCATATGCACATCAATGAAGGATGAAAGAATAAGATATTTAAAGAACTGTTTTAATGATAGAGGTGTACGATCATGTAGACAAGCCTTGGTAGTTTGTTTTAAGCCAACGAACATAATAATGAATGCAAATTTTACTAAATTTCTGATTCCTGCGAAAAAGAAATTGGAAGTCAGTGATTTGAGCATAGTAAAATCGAAATCTGCTGATAGCTAGAGAAGAACTTTGAATTGCACATGCGAATTTGCACAAAAGTAATGAACTCATAACTGTAAATTATTCCTATTTTAAGATTTGTCTTGTTGACTTGTAATAATGATTAACTAAATTAGTGTATATAATGTATTCTCTATTACTCACTGCGGAAATTGTTCGGCTAAGGGTTATGATGGATCTCGGATTTATAGTTATGTTTTAATGGTCGTGTATTGATGATTTTCTAATTGTAAGATTTTAATTAATCATGCAATAAAGTTATTATTATTATTATTACTAGCATTATACCACAAATGTATAGTGACACATGCCGTTATTTAAGGAAATTTCATCCTATTTTTTAATTTCCCATGCTGTCCATCTACTCAGCTGTTGGGCTATAATTCATTAAAGACAGCGCGGAGAGTCACTTAAAATCAGCACAATTTTCTGTATTTATCCACTTTTAAAAATAAATGCAGACAGAAAACATATTGTTTTCTGTCTGTATTTATCTGTAAAAATGCTTAAAAACAGAGAACAGGGAGCCTTAATTATAAACGTGAGTTCCACTCATGGTAGTTATGGTGCAGAGCAGAGAGGCTTAATGTGTAAAGCATTTAGAAATATCAAAACACTTAAAAATTCAAAATACACTAAAATGCAAAATAGCAAAACCTTTAATAAACAAAATTACACCAAAGTGTCAGAAATCAGGAACAGGAGATATAATTTGTTAAATATATAATGCAAAAAACTCCAAGAAAAAGTAAAAAGAAAATAGAATTTATTCGCAGTTGACCGGGACCTAGGTGCAATGTCAGCCCATGTGCGATTGCGCCTAGGACGCATACTCCAAATAGGTTCATTCAAGTCAAAGAATCTACCTTCTGGCTTAGGCTGAAATGTAAGACAAAATCCACTAGCAGTACAAGGCTGCAAGCTGAACTCATCTTGAAACCTGATAGCTACTGGACAAGGTTCTGCTGAAGCTGTTAGTTTTTGTGGGAAAAGCTCAGAGCATGCAAAATTAAAAATTCCTGGCCTTCAAAGTCCTCGTGTAAGGCAGATAATTTCAACACCTTCTAACCAGTCAGGATTTCTATGTTCTGACCTAGCCATTTTTATGGTGCTCAAAATGTTTCTGTAGTGCAAGCCTGAAGCTGTACCGGATGAAGCTGCATCGAAATGGGACTTCTTTGTGGAAGGTCTCACAGAGAGTCTGGAAGTCCAAATATTTGTTTTTCTATTCAGAATTTTTTGGTTTCAGGACCTCAGGGTCATCATTTAGGGGTCAGAACTTATTCAAGTGTGGCCACTAGCAGGGTCCACTTATAATCAGTCAACCTGACTTTGCAGAAAAAGGCCTCTTGCAGTCTATAGCTTTGCAGCCACACATGAGTTCAGCCACCTGACCCTTGGAATCCACTTCTTAGTCCTGGGTACAAGTGGGAGCAGGTCCAGCACTACAGGTCTCCTAAAAGGTGTCAAAGATCAGGTGCAGTCCTTCACATATTCTTCTGCAGAGGTCCAGAAAGAGCTCTGAGGCGGTGGTGGTGATGTCCATTGTTGGGGGTTACGCTCCCCATGTGACGAGCCTCCCAGGTTTTTCTTCAGTGGCGCAGCAAGCACAGTCCAGGACTTACCTTTCTCCTGATGGCAGTCTCCCTTGGGGGTGATGCAGGTCAGCGAGCTTGGGTTGGGGGGTCTGAAGGGTACAGTTTGTCCCATTGTGCTGCTGTGATTCCTTCTCAGACACCTGAAGCAGAGGGGAGCCATCTTGGATTAACGTATATATACCAAACCACCATTCCAATTCAAAACGGCGATAATGTCTCTTGGAAGGTTTTTCTTCCTGTTCCATGTAATTGTTCAGTATTTAAGGCAGTCTTGGTCAGTGCTGAATATGTCACAAACATTCCTGTTCTGTGTGCAAGCTCCCAATTAGTATAGTTCCCTGTTAATAACTATTATTTTCTCCTTTGTGCCCTTGCTTAGGTTTGGACTTCTCTTTTGAGTCCAGCCCTTCGGAATATGGTACTTTGGAGGTTTTTGATACCACTCGCCTTTCCTCCCCCAGAAGTCTTTCCTTTTCCAGGGCATCTGCTGACTTGAGATTTTGCCCTGTTGGCAGAATGGCTTCAGGAAGGGATTGCCCTTTCTTCAAGGTCATGGTTTCGCAGATCCAGACATGACCGTCATCGCCAGCTGTTGACAGTCCATTTTTATGCACTACAGTAGCCAGTGGGTGGGGTGACTACTGGACACTCACAAACCAATGGCAAAAAAAGTTCCCAGGGGCAACTCTACACTGTTTTATGACACATACTGATGCCTGACAGCAAATTATCCCAGAGTGCACTATTCTAAGGTAAATCCAAGATGGCACATTACAGTCCCTTCTCCTCAGCTACACCAAACTGGGTCTAGAACCAACTTCCCCTCCCACTGTGCTGTGACCAACTGCATACAGGGGACCAAAATAACAAAGACCTCCCCTTTCTCCGGTCTCTCTTTACACTTGACCATAAATGGGCACGCCCCGCCCTTACCCATTTGAATTAGATTAACATTCTGAACACTCCCCACTGCTCTTCCTGGGCTGACAGGTGCCACCCATTTTAGCCCCCGCTCATTCTGAACAGCAGGTCTAAACCATTGTACTGCTTTATATCAGTTTTTACACATCATTATGGTCAAGCCCTGGCAGGGGCAGCTGTTGCAAGGTTAATGCAATTTAAGCTCCAGGAGCTTTAGGCATGAAAAAGGTGACTTTCTAAAAGTTACTTTCCCTACAAATGTATTCAAATTGAACTTCACCATTAATATTTTAATTTGCAGTTTCGTTTTTCTCATAGGATGGACAGAGCCTTCCATAGTGAATTAGCTTTTGTAGGAAGATGTTAAGATTTAATTTCTAAATGTCCTGCTTGCCTTGTGAAATACAAGGCCTATATAGGTTGACTTATTAATATTTTTTTTAAATATTTTTCTATCAAAAGGGTTACTTTGACAGTTAACACTGCAGGTTTATACTGCAACAGTCAGGCTACATCGGTAGGTTTTTTAACTTACATCTTGTTCAGCGATTGCCTGGGCAGGGCTAGAACAATAGGATACTAAATATGCAAATAGAGAATTAGGAGGTAACAAGACTGTTTTCAGGTAGCAGAAATTAGCTGGGTGCTTATATTGTGTCTGTAACAATCCTGATTGTACCAGGAGGATGTAAATACCAAGACTGAGGTATAATTCTTTCAGTCTCTTTTACTGTCAGGATGGAGTCTGAACACCCTAAGAAGCATGCATATATATTTAAAGGGCTCCTGGTGCCAGGCTCTGAAGACCTATAACCTTTGCAAGGTCACAAAGGGATTAAAGATATGACATGGGAAGAAATACCAGTTAAAGAAGGTCAAACAGCTTACCTTTTGTGGGAGGGAGGGTGTAGTCTGAGAAGTCTGATATCAAGAAGAATAAGGTTAGATGTTTTTAATACATATATGTTTCCATATTTTGTGTGTGTTCACATGAAGAAGTCAGGTGATGCATAAAAGGTAGTTATAAGAGCAAATGGCCAAACAAGAAAGGAGCCCAATTTGATAAGGGGAATGTTTGTGAAATTTGTCTTTGACAAAACACTTCTATGAAGTATTCACAATGTAAAACACTGCTACATGCATACATCTGAAGGACAGAACCACAAAGATAATATAGCGAACATAAGCAAATGTTCTGAAGTAACTCCATCTGGAACAATAGCCATTAAATTTAAAGCAAAAAAGGGAACAGAAAATTAAATGGGTTAAAAAAGACAAAGGGTGAATAGAGAGGTCCTGGCATTCCTGGGGACAACTATACTTACTCAGTTAATGGATACAGGTGTGGTGCTAGAGGACAGGGAAGGTGTAATTTCAGTAGAGTTTCAATACAAAAGAGTGAAAGTAGGCAGGAGGCTTATAGTTTAAAATGATGCTTTAGGGGATAAATTAATGGAAACACAATTGCAAAATGTGCTAAAATCATGGGATAGAATAATTCCTGACAACATAGCTTTACTAGATGAATGTTAGGAAAGGAAAATCTAATACATTTTGTTGACAGTGTGATACATGACTTTGAATGGAGGATGAACATTTTATGTGATTTCTTTGAACTCAACCAAAGCCTTTATCTTTCTTTCATGGAGATGTATAAGTGCACAAATCGTTTTCATTCTAGTGAGTGTGACTAACAGTGTGCCATGGACCTTTCTTTTCAATTTCTTTCCAAGTGAAATGTAAAAGCCCTGAAATAGGAGGACCACATATATGAAAATGATAGTAGGGATTTTATACAGTTCATACTCTGGAAGAAGAGGGTATTTAAATTCAATCTAAAAATAAATGGTCAGTGGTTATGGGGATGGCCTGTAATATTCCATGCACTGTAAGCCGTGCATTTGGGTCTGAAAACCTCTGTAAAATAGTTATAGTGTCAGCTATAGCACAAGAGAGTACTTCTACAGTGTTGAAGAATACAGACTCTGCCACAGTCATCAGGGTTCAGGCATGCTTTATCTGCTATTAATATCCACATGCCTACTTCTATTTCAGTAATTTCAATACAAATCACATACAATTGAAAACTTATTTCTGGCCAAAGTAAAAAAATGTAAAGACATTTCTGCATTTGTAAAAATGTCCAGTGTTTAGTGTTTACGTCCTTGAAATGAAAGATACGAATGCTGAACTAATATTGCCCAGTTCACTAAGGTTCTTCTACAAGTATGTGTGGCTTACTTCTGAGCTACTGCTGACTTATTCCTGAATTTTAAAGAGTGAATCATGCATACTCAGCAAGAATATTTCATGAACCAAACTTAGTGTGTGGTTATGACCTGCCGGATCAATGGTGCTATATGCTTTTTGCCATGTGACGATTTTGGTGGATTAGGTATTTTGTTTATAAACCCTTCTTGAGGTGCCATTAAATGAATTATTTTACTGTGTGGAATCGAGTATGAAAATCTAACTTACTTTATGTGGGAATCAGAACAATATGGTTGGTGTCAAGTATATAGTAAGAGGAAAATTACAATTGACCTTCTAAATTTAATTGGTAAGTCCGGAAATATTATTTGAAAAGCAATGCCTATGTTGTTAATAAGTCCAGTAATAACATTGATATAGGGTTATTTCAAAGAAGGTGGTGATTAAGTGCCAAATGCTAAGCCTGTTTTAGATATTTTAGAATACAAATTAAACATAGATATCTATAAAAACATCTATACCTGACTTGTAGGCAGTGTTATGTTATGTTATGTTAACCAGATTTATATAGCGCACAGCTGCCCCAGCGAAGAGGCGTCCCGGCGCTGCCAGCCACAGAGAGTAGCAGGGTAAAGGAGAAACTGGTAAGCAACAGGAAAAAAAGAGCAGGCGGCCTAAGCTGGCGGAAAGAGGAAGGTTTTGATTGCTTTCCTGAAAGCCAACAAGTGATTTAAGCTGCGAATCTGAGGGGGCAGAGAATTCCATAGCTTAGTGGCCATGTAGTGGAACGATCGACCACCAGCCCGGACGCGCTTCACACGGGGGACAGTGACTAAGTACTGCCCCGAGGATCACAGCTCACGAGTGGATTCAAAGGGGGTTAACATGTTGGCAAGGAGGCTGGGAGAGGCCAGTTTCAAGATCTTAAAAGATAGGCAAAGTGCCTTGAATTGGATCCGTTTGGCCACCGGAAGCCAGTGAAGCCGCCGAACGGCGTCAGTGGCGGAACAGTGACGTGGGAGCCCTAGGAGGGCTCTGGCAGCCGCATTCTGCACATGCTGTAATCGCATTACCTCAGCCTGATTGGCTCCTAAGAGGAGCGAGTTAGCGTAGTCCAGTCTGGATAGAATAGCAGACTGGACAATCAGCTGGCGTGTAGGCGGGTTGAAAAACCTCAGCAACGGCTTGAGACCCCGCAGGAGGCCAAAACAAGTGCCCGCGACTTTTTTTGTATGTTCTTGGAAGCTGAGGGTGGAATCCATCCAAACCCCTAAGTTCTTGACCGCCATCTTAGGGGTAGGGGTATCTCCAAGCACACTTGGCCACCATTGCTCATTCCAGAGGTTCCTGTCCTTCCCTACCAACAGTACCTCCGTTTTAGTGGCGTTCAACTGAAGGCAATTAGAGGTCATCCACTCTGCCACGGCGGCCAGGCCGCTCCTAAACCTGAGGGCATCCAGAGGGGAACCATCGGATAGGGTCACCAGTGTTGTAAAGAATCATGTATTTCCTGTGTCTATTCACCAACTTTGCATTATTTGTTCTTTCAGTTACTTATGTACTTACTTATCATACAGTTTACAATTAGATACTACTGGAATAAACATTCTAATATGCATTTATTAATCAAATACTTTTTTTGCTTTGGTCAGATAACTGTAGCAACTATAGCTTGTCTAACACCTGTTTGACAACACAACTAGTTATCATATTTAGATACCTATATGGAGTTCTCCGAGTCACCTACACATTGTTAGATATCCAAATATTAGCTCTCTCTCAAATGAAGGGTTATGGTCAGGCTAGAAAGTTAGGTCAGTCTCTTGAGCTATTACTCTGGCAATTAACAACATCAATAATGTTACTAAGGTTGCAATATAGTGCTCAACAGCCACACTACTAATATTTCTCTTGTAGCATATCATGGCAAATTACCCCACTTTACAGCCCCCAGTAATTGTGTGAGTGATCTTTAGCAGTTAGAGAAACGTTTTCTGAGAAACTTGAACCATCATTTGATTAGGTGATAGAAACAGCAGTCCTGACATTCATTCACCCCGGTTCACACCGTAAGGTATTCACCGGAATATTTCTAGGCAATCTCGCAAAAATAATTTGATGACTGCAGGTTGAATTAAGTGTAGGTAAATACTTCACAGAACATATTAATCTAACACCTGTCACTCCTATTGGAACCATTTCAGGCAAGCCAACTCAATACTAGAACATACTTTATTTCTGGTGTCATTGTATCAACCACAAGAATTGTTATAATTCTTTGAGGTAGGCTTACCTATCTTTATTATCGCCACCTGTTAGCAAGATTAAAATGCAATACAATTTAAGTCCTTACTGAGCTGGGTTCTCATACCTTCATGTTTCAGTGTACTGACCTGCCTATCTTATATCACACTCCTTTTACAGGACTAAACCCTGGCGCATTCTATGCAGCATCAACCTCAAGTCATGTCATGCAGATCTCTCAGAGCTTGTTTTGAATGTTAAGACTTCATGATGCCCATTGCATGAATGTATTCATCTGCTATGTTGTCCTGCTACTGTCCTATGTGTGCATAAGTAACCATTTAAAGAAATTTAAATACATCTGTGTTGCACATATTTTGCAAAGTTGTTTTAAATAGGAGCCAAAGTATATAGGAAACGACCAGGCAGTATGATTGACCTAATTCTGTTAATTTATAAATATTTTGACTTTTAAGATTTAACCATACATGAGTTGTACTGCTTGTTCAAGCTGTTTTAGATGTTGCCATATTTACACCAGGACCCTGTTTCACATCTTTCACATCTGTGCTTTTGATCTCAGTTCTTAACAGTGTTGGCATGTTTCTTTTCATTCAATGAAACATTTACCTCTGGGGCCTAAAGTGGAATATGTGCACATTTGTTGGGAATTCCTGCAACTAACTTTACATTTATGGATATTGACAACTGGAGTGATGCAGATTGTATAAGCTAAGAAGTATTGCAAGCATGAGTGATCATGAATTCATTAGTCTCTGTGTTATTAAAGAATACTTTGATCAACCACTTAGTGAATCAGTTTGGGTAATATGGAGGTGTTTGAAGAGCCTTACATAGTATAATTAATATCTATGAAGTAGACTGACTGTCAGTCAGATCTGTGAAATGAGATTATATGGCTAATATTTTAAGGAATGATTCACAAAGAGAGTATTCTGATTTAGGACTGACTTACACCTGAGAATAGGACTAATGTACACATATGTAATTATTTATGCCGTATTTATGAAAATCAATAAAGCTGGTCTATGTCAGTGAATTAGGAGTGTCTAACTAATGTATGAATGCCTATGTTATTTAAGAACTCCTATGTTTTCTCTTATGGTTCACATGCGAGCTTCTAAGATTTGTTAGGGGATTGGTTAGGTATATTCCATACAAATGTGGCACAAACACACTCAGTTGTAACTATTTTGAGACTTCAATTGAGGGAATTGACACTTTTAAGTGCATTTGGACTTTATATTCTGCTTTTAGAACCCAGTGTTTATGCCCAATTGTACTCATATATCGTACAGAGGGAGGGAGAAGCTGAGATCCATTCGGCTTCCATAGGTAATCGTATCAATCAAAGAAGAATGAATCACGTGTCTAGTAATACCAGGGTCTATAGATCCTTAAAAAGCTCTCACTTGTTCTAGCTTTTGGGGGGCGGTATATTTGGATTCTCCGCCTTATCCATTAGGTGAATAGCATCATCAGTGGGCTTGAACCGCCTGAGTTTCCAGTTCTCCATGCGGTTTTCACTACTACACTCAGAGGAGGACCATCTGGTTTTTGGACAGTCGTGAAGAGGATGTGGAACAAAAGTGAGGGTTAAAATTACCTCCTTTTCTGTTTGCTGAATTTAATTAGGCAGGAAGGGATAATGTTTAATCCAAGTATACCGCCCCCCAAAAAGCTAGAGTGAATGAGGGTTTTTTAAGGACCTTAGTGACCCTGGTATTACTAGACACGTGATTCATTCTCCTTTGATTGATACTATGCCCAATTGTAGCCAAAAACATTTTAAAACACATCAAGATGGTATATTGGTTCTACAACGCTGTCAGTGCCCAACAATCTGCTATGTAGTGCTGAATTTTATTAACCAGGTGAGACGCTTAAGGAAAAAATATGCAGCATTATCCAGCTATGATGACTTGGAAGGGCAATGAGGACGTACATTTTAGAAATTTATTTTTGTGGTTTCAATGTGTTCAATCTGTTTGTACTCATTTTTAACATGTGCTTTTATGGCCTTGTTGTTGACCAAATGAAGTGCATTTAGTTTGTGCATTTGGGTAATATCTGGAAGGCTTTAAAGTAACTGCTGCAGAAGGTCTGGCAATGAGCACCTATCAGCTCAATTTCCCCAATGGGTTGAGGGAAGACAGGAGAAAAATAAGTGAAAGAAGAAAGGATTTCTTATATATTCTATCATACATATTTTCTAATCCTAAATGTTATATGTATTCAGGAAATACAGAAACATAGATCAAATACAACCCTTATAAGTGCCTTTTTAGTGCTTCCAAGCATTTCAGGCTGTTCCTTAAGATAGTGATCAGTAATGGCTATTTTAGAAGGGGAAGGTTAGTTGACTACACCTACAAGCCTTAATTAACAACAGGCGTAAGCATACCATGAAGGAATTGTATGGTGCACCTGTTTCAGTGAGTCAGACACTTAAGTTGTAAGTTCTGCCAGTGATTTGATTTTTTGTTAAGCGTCTATTTGTTCAGTAACATTAACAGGTGTATTTTTCCACTAGGACATCATTCGATGTCTAGATTGTATTATATAGAAATATTTTTAAATTTACCAAATGGCCCCACATTGTCAGAAGTACTCTTTAGAAGTCAGTGCTGTACCTTACACAGATCAGTTTTATCAGGTGAATAAATGCAATGGATTTAATTGAACTAAACCAAGACTACAATCTCTGAATGCACAAAATTTCTAAACGAATGCCATGGATAGGAAATATAATCTCCTAAATATGGAGATATTTGTGTATATTAAATAAAGCAATATATGATGTTTCAAAGTAATCCCTAAAATCTAAGAGGTCACTTTGGCTATTACAAATTTACTGTGAGGTGGAGTCCAAGGTAGAGACAATTGAATAGAACATTTGTGAAATCTCTGGTAGAGATGGGAGCAGGTTTCAGGAAAAATGGTCAGTGAAATGTGACATGTTTTAAATCATTTCTGCATTTACATATTCATATGAGTTTATTCCATATGAATATGGAATGCAAAATGTGTTTGAACTTACCCAGTGTGGGTAGTGCAATGACTTGCACACCAGGCACTATGGAAAACAAAAGGATAGATTTCATTTTGGTGTACAATGTTATGCAAAGAAATACTAGAAAGAGTAGAAATGAGCAGAAATAGTGAGTAAAAAGAACAAGTGACATACCCTGTACTTATCTTAATTCTTGTCTACCTACTGACATGCATATTAAAACCAATCTGTGAGAGGATTTCATATCCTTTTTAGAAAGGTTAAAGTAAAAAATATTAAGTTATACTTGTTCATGCCTTTCAAAACATTGGTCTCTTGCTCACTAATACTACAACGTCCTAATTCTGCAGTAAGCTATGAGTGATTTTGTAAATGTCTAGCATTATGACAGCCAAGAGCACTAGGGTGATGATTATGCCACAAACATTTTAAAAATTGAGAAAAATATCAGTTTTGAGTTAGCAATTTGCTTTTTGATTGCAGCAATATATTGCAATGTATTTTCACAATCTTGATAGTATAATAGGCACTTAGAGCCTAAAATATTGAGTGAAAGGTTTGAAGAGATGACACAACATTCTATGACAAACTATTCTTCAATGTAGATGTTATTGTCAAGGTTGCTTCATTGTGGTAACAGTGATTGAAACATTCAAATATTCAAAGCCCATTTTTTCAAAAGGATTATTTATAGACACATTGTTAAGCTCCCAACAAGGAGTAAAAAGAGTTATAGCTTTGCTTGAAGCTAGCTAACGACAACACCACTCGTGAAAAGAGATTAATCATTTATGGTACTTCTGATAAGCAAACCTAAGTGGTACTCAGTAATTTATGACTTTGTAGATATGTTAATTTAATTCAATGAGTCCATGATATCACAGTTGGACTCAGAGGAGAGGGTGCCACTTCTATGGCGCTTATAAAGCATTTTCTCTTTTACATCCTATATTTTTTTACTGCCTGTTTAGTTGAGTTCTCCACTTACTATTTTTGTTATGACCTGTGATGTGGACTGAAACTTACTCTGTAGAGCTCAACTGTAAGTGCTTTGCTAAAATGGCATGTAGTTCTCCCAGTGCACAATGTACTACTGTGCAATTGACCTGGCTTTTGAGAGGGCCTCAGGTGACAATGTAGGCTAATAGAGTAATGATTAACAGCTGAATGTACCAACAGTACCCTGCCTACTACATTTGGGTCAGCTATGGAATTATGCAGCATGATACTTTTCCTATCAATTCAACTAAATGTTTAAGAAGATAAAACATCTGTCAGTATTGCTGAAATACCTATTCTTAACTAGGAATAACACATGTAACTTCCTAACTTTGATTTCAGGATTGGTGGCAATTGCTGCAAACCAAAGTCTAAATGTAATTTTGCCTCAAAAGAATACATCTGCAATCAAGTGTGAGTTTGATTCTTTAGTTTTGGTACTCATAATGTATTGAAAATAGGCAGCTTAAATGAATCAATTATTTCATTACATTTGTGCCTAAAGAACCTCAGACCTATACTCAGTTCTTAGCAATCATGCTCAAGCCGTTTACTAGTTCACATCTTCGAAAAGTACCCAGACAATAGACAAGAAATGGAAGATAGATTCCTCTGTTAAAGTAGTTCTCAACATTTGCCAGCACATTACTTATAGTTTTTAAGAAGATTTCCATCCCAGAAATATTGCTTCCATTGTTCTGTGATACATCCTGGGATAGGCCCAGTATATGGTAATGGAATTCCATTGGAGTGGATTGGTTTGAAAAGGTGACCAGAGGGTGGAATTTAAGGGCAGGATGGTGCTCCTCCTCCAAAAGGCTGCTCTCAGTCATGTATGGCTGTCAAGTGCCAGAGGGTCACTGATCACACTACCAAAATGCTAAAGCACTTGCAATGCCTGATCACATGAACTGGAGAAATCTGATTAGCAAATTAATGCATCAATGCTGTATCTGACAATCCAGCCTAGCACATGCCGATAGAGAGGATGAAGTCTTCTATGTTACTGACGGTCTAGACTGGAGTAGGCTACTAGTCAACTCATAGGACCCAACTAACCAGTGTGCTGCGGTGGAGATTGTGCAATACCTCCACCAGTAACGGGGTTATACTTACAACTCATTTTAAGAGAACCTGCACATATGAGGTACGCTGAAAGCCCCCAAAAGAAGGTGTACATACAACTATTGTACTTAAAACAAGAGACTCTAACTCGATGCTGATAGTCTTTGATCAAATATAAGATGCTTTACAGTATATGTGCTCATCCATACATTTAGATTTTGAGTGTCAGAAAAAGGTGAAACAGTGGCTCATGATGCATGTTTTTTACTCTTCTATTCTGTTAATATCATGTGACATTATATCTTGCTATCAATTTAAAAGACAGAGAATGGAAAGAGACAGGCAACACAGTTGTAATTAGTCAAAGCCTTGCGGAAAGCCTATCATGCTCTTTTCCAGGCTTCTCCCTCTTCTCTTGTCTCATATGTTTGAATGTCTCGAGAAAAGTAAACATTCTTCATTAAGTTTCAAAACCATGTCTATATAGATAGTTTGTTTTGTTTGCAATGTGGTTTTAATTGGTTCACTGGCTATGCGTACATTTGATTAGAAGAGAAAAAACATTGCTATTCGTTGGATCAGGTTAAATAGTTGGTAATTTCACCTGTCTGAGTGAACTGTACCAATTACACTAAGCTTCATTTGTTGACGTGCACCCATGTCTATCATCATGGCATTGGTGTATATTGTGCATTTTATATTCCTTCATTGTAGATGTACTGTACATATGCTACAACACTAACCAAGCTTTACCTGGTGTAGGAAGAGTTAGGTATGTCAAAATGGTAGTTGGCATAGCTTCTAGAATTGAAACAACCAAGATAAAATTGTGAAAGAACAGCAGCAGTGATATAAAAGCAGTAATCAACATTCAACTTGAATTCAATTTTTCTTCAATACTGAAGCATGAACCATTGACTTAGCTACATTCATGTATTGGAATAAGGCACAACTTTGTTTATTTGATTGATGAAATGTGTACTACACTAATTTTTCTTTAAGGTGTGTTCAGTTATGTGTAACATTTTTGTCTGCAGATTTGATGAGCTCCATGTACTGAAAGGATTTGAAGGATTGTAAGTTGATGAAGAAAGATATTGTCCATAATTTTCTGAACATTTTTCTCTAGGTGAGAAGGTATCTGTCCTCACTTTTCTTTACATTTGTGCTGGTGTGGTTTTAAGTATGAGGGAACACATTATACAAATACTGTGTAGCTGTTGTGTGACTGGTGTGGGCAGAGAGGTGTCTGATGGCTATGTTATTTTTAGTGGGTTCCTCACATACTAAATAATCACCATTGTTATGGCATTGCATTGAGGACAGTGTGGAAATGAATCAAGAACCCAATATAAACTTTTCTAGGAAAATCAATCATTAATCATGACATGGCTTTGCTAATCAATGCATTTCTTCAAAAAGGTACATATACATATATTATCACATCCATATACAGTCTATTGTCCCACCTTTGTTGAAAAGAGCCATGCTTGATACCTCTAAACATTCAAACAACTTTTTGCCCAATTTAAGCCTTCCTTACACTAGCAAAATTACTGACGCAGAAGGCAAAACACAGCTGCAGCACTTCTTCAAAAGCAGAATATTGTACTCCAAGCTTCAATTAGAGGTTAATCTCGACAGGGGTGAGTCCAGCCATTTGTCATAAACTGGGATAATTATGTTCAATTAGGTATTCGAAGAAGATCATGAAGGCAGCCTAAAGGTAAGATTTGTTCAGAAACAATATAGCCCTACTTGCAGGACAATGGTTGTTTGTGATTACCTCGATGATGACTACGATGAGGTACCAATATGACAGTGACAATTTCTCAAAAGCAACTGCATGATAAAAATATATTTTCAATCTGTTTTGCAACAATATCATCCACATTTCTGAGAACCTACACCTGCATCAACATTTTACACTAAAATAAAATTGAATTACAAATTTGCTTTTAGTTATAATATATAATTAACCTCTTTTAAACAACAATTAACCATAACTCAAATACAATTTAAATAACAAAAAACAAAACTTAATGTAAGCTTCTTTTTTTATAAATCTTTTTATTGGGGTTACACAAATAAAAACCATAACAGTATGTCACCAACCATAAGCAGAATGGCAATTGTCTGGGGAAACAAATTAGGCCAGCCCCAGTTATACATTTGACTTTCAGATTCCTCTGTGGAGTTGACAGGCAGACCAAATGTTGTCCAATTTCTTGAGGCATCCTCGACCCTCATACAATACCCTCTCCACCAGCATACACCAGTCCATGTCTCTCTCCCATTCGATTATTTCTTGTGCTATTTTCGCCACCCAACGTCGGGCTATGTTTAGTTTTGCCACAATAAGATCTAGTGCAATCCACAATTTAGGGTGTTTTGGTACTATTTTATCCCCCCATACATTTAACACAAACCATTTTACAGCCTTGACTACAGAAAGACCTGTCGCCTGTGTCATGCAGTTCACCAATTCCTCCCAAACTTTCTGCAGTTTGGGACATTCCCACAGTAAATGGAAGAATGTATCTGCATTCCCTGCTGCACATTTGCAAGGTGCCTCTTCCCATCTTGTGTAAGGTTATTTGGGAATAGTAGGCGCTGTGTAGTATCCAGAGTTGGATGAGCCTAAACCTAGCCCTAATGGTGATCTGCCTTGGGCCTCTGAAGGCTTCCTCCCACTCTTCCTCCTTGAAGTCACCAAGTTCCCTTTCAGTGTCAGCTTTCAGGTTTTTCAGGATGTTTGGGGAATTGTTAAGTATTTTCTTGTTTACAAAGGAGATTGTGCACTTGGTCATGTGGTCGACAAGCAGTCTGCTATCAAGGGAGGGGCTCCTTTGGTGAGATTATAGCCCTGTGCCTTGCAGGCTCTCAAGGCATTCCTCACTTGAATGTAGGGAAATGTTTCAGTGCTTGCCATTTGGCAGGTCTACCTGAGGGTGTCAAAAGGGACTGTCAACCCGCAGACCTAGGTCACCTAATTGTGGGATCCCAATCGTACCCCAAGCAGTGAACCCCTGCACCTGGGGCTTAATTCAAGCTTTATCCTTACCATAACAAGCAATTAATGTCAATTACATGACATTAAAAAATATTCTTAAGCTCATACTAATCCTAACCTTCTCTAAGTATACTTTATTTAAGGTAGTAAAAATAAAACTTAGCTTTAACTTAACCCTTTTGGTGACAATATTCCTTAATTAAATTATCTGTAATTAAACTATTAAGCATAATCCTTAATTATTTTACATTTGATCCAATGTATGTAAATAGTTAACCAGAACATTAACCATGGTTTATAATAATGAATTTGGCTAGAATGTATTAATTTATCACCCTAATCCTTTCCTTAATTTGTTTTCATGTATTTTAAATTAATTTTATGTAAAGTAACATAAATAGGTACCTTAACTTCATCATAACTTTTAACTTGTTTATTTAGCATACATTTATATAAATATTTCAAACATTTAAAAAATAATAAATCCTTGCCAAAGTACCTAAATAATGTATATCAAGTTGAATTATATGACAATAAATTAAATAATTCGACTTTTCTATTACTATGTCTAAAGTAAAGTAAATTAAATCAAAATGAAACAGTAACCATAACACATTTTAATTTTGATTTTAATTTAATTATATGAAATTAAACCAACCCTCTTGCATGATTAAAATAAAATGCCCTAACATTGTAATTAAATGCTACTAACTTTTCTAAAATGTTGTAGTGGCATTCTCTGTAGTGATGTAGTAGCATCACTGTTGTGACACATCCATGCATGTCATTGATGTTGTGGGGATGCACCATATATAGTGAGCTCTCCTTTTAATCCCAGGTTAGTGTGGCATTGGAAATTTAAAATTTTCAACCTTTTTTCCTTTCCTTGATCTTTTACCTTCTCTAACACATATATCTAAGGCCAGAGTCAGAAAGCTATATTTATATAAGTGCATGTTATTTCTTCAGCATTAACCTAGAAAAAAAGGCAATGGAGCGCTGTAAATGGTCAAAAGCAAGCTTAATGTCAGCAAGCAAAAGGAGAGGATGCTGAGTTGTGGAGTGTTAATGCATTTACAGTCCATACCTTACTTATTTGACCGTATATAGTTCCATTTACACCTGACAGGTATCCACATGAGGATATCTGTGGGCAATAAATTGTTATACTACTGTTTAATTCTTTACCCCTTCAGTACAAAAACTAAACAATATAAATTAGCACACAAAGGGTGGAAAGTAGGCGGAACAAGTTGTGTTTTGTCCCGTTAGTTTATGACAATTCACAAAGTCCAGTTTGACTGTTTCTGACACTGGAAATTGTTGGATATTTACCCTCGCTTAGAGCTGGAGTATCTTCTCTTCCAGGATGGGAAGGAAATAATTTTCCCCAAAACTTTGTGACAGTGTAGTGGAATGGTTTTCTCCACCAGGAAAATATTTTTAATATGGCGATAAAAACAAAAGTGAACTTTTGCACACCAGGCTTTATTTCATCAATGAGCAATTCACAAAGTGACAATTACACAATGGAGAATTGGATACTCTGGAAAAATGTCACGTCATTCACAGCAGTATGTCTGAAAGCCTGTAGCTGATGCAGTTTTCCAGGCGTAGTAGGATGACTGGTTTGTGAATTCCAGAAAGTGTAGAAATACGTTCAAGCAGAAGTATGAAACTCATCATATGTTTACTTGAAGGTCTGTCTATCTGAACATCACAAATCAGATTCTTGGTGAGTTCTAGTTCTTCTAGAATGGGACCATACCATCATCTATGGCTTCAGAACATACAACTATTTGCTAATTTAGGAACAATTGGCCTATGGGCCAACAAATGTACCTGCAAGTGGTACATTTAATTTGGAATTTGACTATAAGTCTTCTCCAGACTACTTGGCTGAAATTTTCTCCTTCCATATTTTTTTCAGGCTACACCTGAGTGTAGATTTCAAGGCACACTCCTAAAAAATCCAGATGGTGGCACGGCAGGAAATCTTAAAAAGAACAAAGCACAAAAATTGTATTTCTAAGATGCTTAGCAATGTCCCTTCACTTCCCGCTTTTCAAAACTAGCTGAGAAGGTATCCTCTTGCATTGCTTACTTTACATTGCTCATTATAGTACACTTTTGCATTCCCCATTATTTATTTTGTTTCTGAGGATGTGGGTTAGGATTGTGGTGTGTCTGACATATGACACTTTATCATACATGTCTGTTATATATGGTTATCTTGATGAATTTCGAGGTTTTTTGTCTAATTGCAACGGTTTGTGATATACAAACGAGCCAGCAAACAAACACAATGTGTAAACCCCAGGCCCCGTGCAGTTTTATCAATAATTACTTTGCTTCATTGGTGTACCATCTTCTGCTGTGAAACTGCGAGAGTGGCCTTTTACTACGATCACGAATATAGGACTAAAGTTCTGAAACATTAGCAAAGCTTGTGGAATTCTATACTTCATAAATATTTTGGAAGTTTAGGGTTTGCCAAAACTGATTCACAAAGGATAAGGACCAAGCAATTATAATTTTCCAATTTATTATTTGCATTACATTGGATGGTTCAGAATAGCTATAGCAACACTTACCTCCAGGGACTACACAGAGCTGTGTCCATAGACTAGTATAGTAATTGAGAAACGATGTTATTAGAAAACCAATAGCCAATTATTTAGTTCAAAAGACACACATACATACCTGAAGTGGACACAGTGAATTGTAGTAATCCTGGAAGAATACAATGGAGAAACATTGAGAATATGGTTAGTACATAATTGCTTCAGAATACACTGGAACAATATTGAGAATACAAGTTACATATGATTGTTTGAAAACACAAAATGTAGTAGCCAAACAGGTATTAGGGGTTCTCCTTTAGTAATAGATCATTTTACATAATTAACGCTTCAGTATGTTGAAGGAGGGGATGGATCATACATAGACTGGAGGGAAATGTATCAACAATTAAAAATGATGGTACCGACAAACATTGTCTTAGTTATACGTATTGCAATGTCACACTCTGCTGTTTAGCCAAGTTTTCCTCATCCACTGAAATTATTGCTATAGTACATTAGCTTTACATCACTCATGTAGCTTGCTGTACTATCTGTGCTCACATAAAACAATAAAAATTGCTTGAAAACAATGGCTCATTCACAATGTATCTCAAGGATACTGCACATTAGGTTCCACTGCTAGCTATTTATCCATTCCATAAATAATTCTTCAATGGGTTCTCCAAGGTTTGAGAAAGGTCCATCTTCCTGCAGGAAAACATTTGATCATGGACAATAATGTGGTCTCCACAGATCTCCCATATCCTACCAATTAGGTATCTGTGGTAGAACACCATCCAGCCAATCTTCAAGACATAAAATGCCAGATCTAGAATCAACCAAGAGTGCCTAGTGGGTCTTGAAGGAGGTTCCAAAATGAGCTCTATGAAATTCTTCATCAAATGTCTGATCTGTTAATCAGCCATAACAAACATAGCAGCATTGTAAAATGTAGTGGATGACAATGCACATTTTCCTCAAGCCAATGTTAGGATCGCTCCTAGGCCCATAATGATGAAGATCCTTTGGCACTGCATCAAAATCAATTTCCTAGTAGTGGCCTGGGAATCAGGACATTAGGGAAATATAATATAATTTTACTCAGTGTAGGGAAGTAGGATCTGCTTCTATGGTTAGCCCCACTTTTTGCCTGGTGCTAAGCTGTATTTGACTAGTCTGACTGGGATCCTGCTAATCAGGACCCCAGTCTATCTGCTTTCTCCCTAAATTGTTGTGTTCAGTACTTAGGTACATCCCAGATTGGATACTGGCGTTTCCTTATAAGTCCCTAGAATATGTGACTAAGGTACCCAGGGCATAGGTACTCCAGAGGTCTCCCATGGGCTGAAGCATGTATTATGCCACCCATGAGAGATCATTCAAAATGGAACTACAGGCCTGCCATTGCAACCTGTGTAAGCTGGTGCTAGCACCACTTACTAAAGATAAATGTTTCCTATATCTAGGGTCACTGCACTTAAAACCTATAAGTAACCCCTATAGCAGACCTTTGCAATCCTGAAGGCAGGGTGCTTGGCTCTAAGTGAGAGGGTGCCCCTGCATGAGCAGGACACCCCTGCAGCCTACGGAGTCCATTCTCCCGGGTTGTCAGTGAAGCAGCCATATACTATATAGAGGGGCACCGCGTAATTACGCGAAGACCATCTCGAAATCGGCTGCAACGAATCCTATCGTGTTTGGTATCAAACATGTTGGAATCATACCCCCACACAGTAAACAGTGTGGGAGGTATGATTCCAAGCACTAGAAGAGCCCTCCATTCGTTTCTCAGTGTTCCCGGTACCAGCCTTCTTGACCTGGCAGCACAAAATGGTTGCTGCCGCCCAGAGACACGATTCTGCCCTCCTACTGCTGAGCCAAGCTCGAACAGGGGAAGGCAGAACAATAGGCATCCTGTCACAGGGAGGTGTGACCACCTCCCAGAGAGGATTTAGTGTATTGGGAAGGGGTGGGTGTGCTTGCCAGCACCACTCAGTCTGCATGAGGGGCACATTTGGTGTCCCTGTGCATAGTCCAGGTCAAACCAGTCCTGGGAGGCGTTGTCTCCTGCTCTGGTGTGAAACTGGACAAAGGACATGGAAGTAACCTCCCCCCTGTCCCGGCCCTCCACTGGGAGGGTCCCCTGAATCTTCCCAACCCTTTCCCTAGGGTGCTTAAGGGCTCACCTGGGTGTAGGTCCCTAGATTCGTCATGGGATAAGATTCAGATCAGACACCACTGCTCTTCTTCCATCTGGGCACTCTGGACTGCTTCGGACTTTGTTTGGGCCTGACTTCGTCTCCCTTCCAGTCTGCTGCATGGTCTGTGCCTGTGCATCATACAGGAACCTTCCAAGGCCTGTGAAGCATCAAAGACACTTGAGGAAATCTCCCTTGGAGTCACTCCCCTGCATTCGCAGGCACCACAACTAAGTCGACTGGTCTGCTGATCCAGAGCTCCTCTGGACTCCGAAAGGTTTTACAACACAGGTGGTGGTTTTCCACAGCTCCCGGGGCCTGCCCTGCCCTCTCACCAAGTTTGAGACCAGTATCCCTCGTGGGGGTTGCAATAACCATACCCCTGTGCCCTGCGTCAATTTGCAGTTGCAAATGCTTGTTGACTTCTTTCCAAGAAGATCATCGGGCTCCCAGTAGCCCAACCTTGAGCACCTCCAGTGACCAGAATCTTCAGCCACATTGTATTGTGTGCATCATGTGGGTCCATTTGAGGGTCACCTTTGCTTTTCTTGGGCTCCCCTGTTAGCTCGGGGCCTGCCCTGCCTTTGGTGAGTCCCCTGGACCTAGCTGGTCCCGTCGTTGCTCCTTCTTTTGATTCCTGCGTTGGTTGCATATTCCAAGACTAGTTGGTGCTCCTGCCGGACACGGCCCCTAAGCACTCAACATCCTTTGTGGGACAGCTCGTGCATGGCTCATGGTCCTCCTCAGTGTCGCCTGGTCCTCACAGCTGCAGAGGCAATGTCATCGTCATCCATCCTGCAACACCTGACATCGTAGGGCATTCGTCTTCCAACTCCCCTGGTCACTCCTGAGTGACATAAACTCTGTCCCCTCTGCTTGCAGGTACCTCTCATCTCCAATACAGCTTCGGATTCCACCGGACACTTTCTTCTCTTCCAGCAGCGGCACTTTCCTGAAGTCCTCCATTGGGTTCGACTGTAGTTTCCGACACCACTTCACACGTATGCACCGGCTTCCCTGGTGTAAGTAACGTGGGTACTAGGGTATCCACGGGTGGGGTGGCTCTCCAACCTTCTGTCTTCAACAGGGTTTCTTCAGGGTAGGGTCCTTAATCTTTTAAAATCCAACCGCGACTTACACGTAGAGTTGTACGGAGCACGCGGTTGTGTTCCCACACTGCACACGCTCTCTGTGGGGTCCCTTTCTACTCACCTTGGGTGGTTCCTTAGGTCCCCAGCACTTCTGCATCCTCTTGACCTTGTCTTGACCCGAGTCATGGTTCTCATACCACTTTCTTAGCATATGGTTTGGTCCCCCCGGGTCCACTGTGTATTTGGTGCTATTTACTGTGTTTCTTTGCTGAAGTATTGTGTGCATTGTGCATATCTCTGGGTAGGACATATTTCTATGTGTTAGAGAGTATTATATAATAAATACATATTTTATAAATACTTTGTGTGGTTCTTTTTCACTTAATCTATACTATAAGATTGCATTCTGATAAAACAAGCTGCTTTACACTCCTTCTGGACTAAGCCTGAAGGCAGATCTCTACAGCTACCACTTAGAGAGCTTTCTAAGGTTGTCTGGACTGGTGCAAGGTGTCCACTTACATAAGTGAACATCATATACCAGCCCAGCTTCTCACACTCAGATACTCTAGAAAATTAGAAACACACCAGGGGAATTATGAGATCTAAAAATACCATAGAAGTATGCCATCACATGTTTATATGGGGTATAGATATTTTGACACTGTTCAGCAGGCACTTATATATAATCCGCATTTCCTAAATAGGGTTTTCAATAGCAACATGTTTTCTTTTTTTTTTTACAATGGCGATTTGAGAGATGTACACGTATATGCTATTGTATACTGTAGGCATTGATATAAAACATAAAACAGCATTTCACACAACCCTAACTCCTTTCTAAGGGTAGTAATAGTATTTAGGAGATTTTTTACTATTAGGGCATCAGACTGTTTGTTTAATTTCTATAGAATTTAGATAACTGGCTGTGACCTTAGTATTCCTATGTGACTAAAGAGTGAACAACAGTCAAGGTAAGGCTTTAGCTCCCATCATTAGCAAGTAAACATTTGAAAAATTCACGGTTGGTTGAATGCCCCCATTATAAATAGCACTGTAGGTTTCCTAAATTGACCTTGGAGAAAAGTATGAGCTGGAAAACGTCTTTAGCCTTATTTTATTCAGTGCCAATAACAATGTTTCCTGCGGTGGTTAGTTTTGATGTAGGGTTTAAGCATTAGGGCACACTCTTCCTTAAGTTGAGGCAAAGTAATGGCGCTCCACCTAGCGGTTGTTCTAAACTGCTGTAAAATGGTCCAGAAATTAAGGTATGCTATGTTTCCTGAAGAATTAATTCTCAAATTGAGATTAGAGATTGGGATGGGATTGCCTGAACTATCATAATACCAGAGTAAGTCCTAGCAAACTTGTCAGGCTATTCCTCAAAGACATGGATCAGTGGATAGCATACATATCAGAAACACCTGGTACAGGAAGAAGGTTTGGTAGATATGACTACGACACCACTCAGTCGCAGGGCATCATGAATAATGCGATAAGTATGACGAATGAAAATCTCTATACCTTTATTGGGCGAAGGAGTTGGGGGGAAATTTTGTGTTAAAGGAAATTAGTATGGAATCTGGGTGGGTTTCCTTAGACTGTTGTGCAAGTCAGAGGGCACACAACACACTAACATTTAGCCTGGTGTGCAAGAGGTTATATTCCTCTGGTTGATGGGGTGTGTAGATGAGTGAAATTAAATGAATGTCAATAATGTAGGAGAGATTGACAATCTAATCAAATAGCGGTCTTTTATACAATAAATCTGGAAACTAATGTTTAAGATTGCCTTTGTTCTGGAAAATTTTCTAAATAACACATAACAATAATCATGTGAGGTGGGCTTGCAGCATTGTAAACAACATCTCTTTAAGCACTTTCCCTTAAACCTTTGAACATGGTGGTCACATGTCAATTATGGCCATTTGTCATAGCAGAAATAAACCCATTTTAAACGTCTAAGGCCCGCATGACGTCCCTTACATTTATGCTGACATGGATATAGAGCAGGAAAAATAAGCTATTAGTGGTAGATTATTCACACTAATTGCTTGCAGGCTGATTTGGATATCCACTCTGTGGAATCTGCTATGGTCATTGTAGGAAAATGAGTTATCGGTTGTGGGAGGTGGAAATGGTAAATTGAACAGATAAATCTAAAAACACTTAGAAGAAAATGTATTCACAAATTTCATATTACATTAGCAGAGAGAATTGATACTATGTGCCTTATTATGAGTTTGGCGGTCCTCGTTTCGGCCCACCACCGCTGCACCGATAGGCGGGCCGCTAAATTTGTGGTGTGCCGACTTGCCAGATTCTGAGTTGAATTTAGGCCGGGTGGGTGGTTTTGCGGCGGTCTCATGGAGGCGGCTGTATAAGGCTCATAGGAGAGCCTTAACTGGAGATCGCTGCTCTGATAGCACCTGCAGCACATTCCTGCTTGGTGTGGCATGCGTGCCACACCATGCAGGAATAGCGGTACAATTCCAGGTGGGCACACCATGTGCCCCTCCTGCATGCACCCGCAGGCCCAGATATGTCAGGGGGCCCTGTCAGGGTCCCCTTTGTTTACTCCTTGCCAGTCTTTTCATGGTGGGCACACCACCATGAAATGGGCGGTGGAAAGGCAACTCACAATATGCTCGGCGGTGTGGCACCGCCAGCAAATTGAGGCCGGCTTCAGACCTCGGGTGCAATGGGATCCTTGATCACGGTGGAGCCAGCAGTCTCATAGGGGTCTGACCACCACCCTCAGATTACTCCGGGGGGACCCACAGTGTCTCGGTGGTCGGACCACCATCATGAGTACAGCAGTCCTGTGGACCACCGTACTCGTAATAAAGCCCTATGTCTTTTTGCATATGTCAAATGCATGATATTGAAAATATTTGGCTAAAATTTACAGATGAATCTAGATCTGCAAGTACCTAAGAATAGTTTCTCACTTTCGGTCCCTAGCTGAAGAAATTCACACAGTGAACTATGTGACCTTTTGATTTTACCTAGGCAAACATTCGGCTATCAGATATAATTCACATTAGATTTCCTACAACTTAAAATATTAATAAAGGATAGATACAAGGAAAAATATTTGATTGCTTCAAATCCAATGCAGTAAAAATTAGCATGTCGCAAAGAAAATACAAAATCAAGTTGATATTACATCATATTTGATTACACCATCAACATTCAAACCTGACATTCATGCCTCCAGAAATGGATAATGGAGACATTCCTTATGCTGAATATCCAGAAAATTGAATTATTCCACTTCACGCAGTAAGACGGGAGCAATATGGACTTTTACATCCTGGTATAGGTAAAACCTGGAAGATTCTCTCCTTCTATGTTACTAGTAGTAAAATCATTTGGGTACATGCTGATCCTGCCACCACACTAATACTATGAACTCAACAACCTTTAATCTATGTCTTTAAAACATCTACCACTAAATTTCTCTTGGTCAGCTCAAAATAGCCTTACACATCTTACTGATAATGAGTGTGAGAAAAAGCCCCTTTTTCAACAGTCATTACCACTTTTTTTTGACTGACGCTGCTGGCTTTTTACTCTATATCCTGGGACATTGCTGTATGGGCCCCAGCGCATGTGCCCTGACCCACACAACATAGTTTAATTGTCTAACTACTCTAATTGCCAAGGGTGGGCGTAGTTCGCAGAGTTGCGCTATGTGACGCTACACGAAGCGGTAAAACAACTCTGCCGCGCTACGCGGAGCTACACGAGCAGCGTAGTGGGATAGGAAAATGCTGTTAGCGGTGATTGCACAGTGCCGGATGCTTGTCCGCACTGTGCAATCATTGCAAACGGCATCATGCACAGTGCAAGCGGTCGTTTTCTGCAGCTCGAGTAGATTTTTTTACTCAAGCAGCAGCTTTCTCAGCGCGAACGGGCAGTTTCTCATCGCGAGCAGTCACGAGCATACGCGACCACTCGCAATGAGAAACCTGACCCCTCCCCGCGTTGAGAAATCTCGCTGGGAGGTTTATTTTCCACGCTCGCCAACTTGATGTTGCCGATCGCGAATGAGGAAAAATCTCGCCGGGATGTTGATTTTGCTCGCTCGCGGTCGCCAACTTGACGTTGAGGAACGCGAGTGAGCAAAAATGTCCGCTACGCGTAGCGGATTTTCTCTGCACTCCGCGAGATCCGCGTAACGCGGAGTGCAGCAAACTCTGCAAACTCCGCGAGCGGAGCGTAGTTCACCGCCCAGGGTTACTAATTGCCTTATTTACTTTTCTTATAATACACTTATGGCCTAGAAGGTTGTATGTCATCTATGGACTACAGCACTTATTGTGCTATCCATTAGTGTAACAAGCAAAACATGATTTCAATGCTACCAATGTAGTCTGACTGCTGCAGTTTAAAATTGGACCCACCTTTCAAAATAACCCTTTAAACAGGGGGAAAACCTTCCTTTTAAATAATAATAGGTCACCCCTATGTAGGCCTGGTAGCCCACAATTAAGGGTGCAAAGCATTTATAAATGAGATGTAGTAATTTAATGTCCCCATGGTCCTGCAGTGACAAGCTCCCAAAAGCTATTTTTTCTCTGTGGAAGACCCTGGCTGAGAAAAAAAATACACAGTAAAATATTAATTCTGATATCTCAAATTTGGAAGCAGGTAGAAAAATAAAGCACCATTTGTAATAATTATTAAAAACCAATTCAATAGTGAAGTTGGATTTTTAATAAATATTTAAGAAAAGTCACTTTTAGGTCCTGTGCTCTCCATGCCACTGGAGTCAAGCTATCCTGGCTGATGAGGGCTGAAAGCCAGAAACTGGTCCTAGGATGTTTGTTTCCAGTCCAGGAAGGACCTGGCCTGGCAGTTTGGGCTGGACTGTTCCCATTGGGTGCAGGGTCAAGACTGATTTGCATATGGCTGGGTCCAAACTGGAATGGCATGGTGAGCAAAAAAACGATGGATTTAGGCCCAGATCTCTGTACTGGGGTGAATGTATGACATTGTTCTGCATTCTGTCCATCAATTGTTCTTTTTGCATTCATCACCCCGAGTGGGACGGGTATGCCCAGACGTGGGTCCCGTGCTCTCCATGCCACTGGAGTCAAGCTATCCTGGCTGATGAGGGCTGAAAGCCCGAAACCGGTCTTAGATGTTTGTTTCCAGTCCAGGGAGGACCTGGCCTGGCAGTTCGGGCTGGACTGTTCCCATTGGGTGCAGGGTCAAGACTGATTTGCATATGGCTGGGTCCAAACTGGAATGGCATGGTGAGCAAAAAAACGATGGATTTAGCCCCAGTACTCTGTACTGGGGTGAATGTATGACATTGTTCTGCATTCTGTCCATCAATTGTTCTTTTTGCATCTGTCACCCCGAGTGGGACGGGTATGCCCAGACGTGGGTCCCGTGCTCTCCATGCCACTGGAGTCAAGCTATCCTGGCTGATGAGGGCTGAAAGCCCGAAACCGTTCCTAGGATGTTTGTTTCCAGTCCAGGGAGGACCTGGCATGTCAGTTCGGGCTGGACTGTTCCCATTGGGTGCAGGGTCAAGACTGATTTGCATATGGCTGGGTCCAAACTGGAATGGCATGGTGAGCAAACAAATGATGGATTTAGGCCCAGATTTCTGTACTGGGGTGAATGTATGACATTGTTCGGCATTCTGTCCATCAATTGTTCTTTTTGCACCATCTCCAGAACACCATCTGTACCTGCAGAAGAACAGAAGGAGGACTACACCTGGTGTTTGAAACCTGTGAGGAGACCTGAAGGACTAGACTTGCTCCCACTTGTATCCAGGACAACGAAGTGGACTCCAAGAGCTAGTTGGCTGACCTGCTGTGTGGACACAGGAAATTATACAAGCTGCAACAGTCCTTTTCCATGAGTGCCCAGCTGACTAGTAGTACTGGACCCTGGTGGTGGCCTCTGCTGGAGTGAGTCCTGACCCCCAAGTGCTGTTCTTCAGATCCTAGAAACCTTGGCTGCATCTAACAGGACTTCTTCTATGATTTCTGAAAAGTTAGGACATAGAACATTTTTGGCCTTTCAGACTTCTGGATGATTGGGGCTAACTACCGAAGCCAAACTGACCAAAGCACAACTTCGCTGGGCTTAACAAACAGGTTTCTCCGGCTTGGAGCTTAACAGCAGCAGCAGCAAATTCATTTCATCGGGCCCTCAGTGAGAAAGTATTCATCCTCTTAGAACTCATCATCAGGTACAACCTGCAACCTTGTCCCTCTGGAGGATCCTGAGTTCTAAAAAAGAGACTAAGGCCAAACGAAGAATCTTGAATGGGCAAAAGTGCAAGTATCAGGCCAAAGAGAAGATTTCTCTGGATGCAAAATTAGAAATTTCCTGCTCAGAGCTTTCCCACCCGGGCCAATTGCTTAAGCAGGGCCTCTTCCAACAGCTATATAGCCTTGTGAAGCTCTTCTCGGATACAGCCCGTAGCCTTGGACCACTGAAGGATTTCGACTTACATTTTAGAGACTATGGGCCTGATTACCAGTTTGGCTGTGTGGGGAAGACTGCTGCATGCTGCCTGCTCCCACACCGCCAAACCAGTGTAGGGAATGCCCGCCAGATTACGAGTATCCTCGTGTCTGGTGGGCTGTTTTTTCGCTGTCCCACAGTAGTACCTCCGAAATGGGAACAGCAATGGGAACGCCAAAAATAGTTCCTGCACAGCATGGAGTGTAAAGTCCATGCCGTGCAGGAACTGGGGTGCATGCACGCAGGGGGGCACATGTTGTACCCCCTACATACACCCCATGGCCCTGAGGCAACAGAGGCCCTGTTGGGCCCCCTTTGTTTCCTCTCCACCACGGTTTTCATGGAGGAGGAACCGCCATGAAAACAGTGGTGAAGAGGAAACTTGTAAAATGCTCGGCGGGACCGCAGTGGTCCCACCAAGCATATTGCTGCCTCTACACTGCCGCGCCACCAGCAGGGAATGGCAGTTCCCAGGCAGCATCTGCGCTGCAACGGTGGTCATTGTAATAAGGTGGCCAGGGCTCCGGTGCGGCGGTGGCTGGACCACCACTTCTGCGCCCCCATACGCCTGGTAGTCCTCAGACTCGCAATTAGGCCCTAAGTCCCAAGGTAAAATCTCTGACTGTGATGCACCTACTTAAGGCCTAATTATGTGTCTGATGGTCCGAGAACCGTCAGACTGACGGGGGGCACAGCGGTTGGTCCAACCACCGTTGCACCGGTGGTCCGGCCACCGCCGCGCCGGAGCTCTACCCTATTACAACTAGGGCGGTCGGACCGCCATTGCAGCGTGGATGCCGCCAGGGAAATGGTGCCGCAGCAGTGTAGAGGCAGCAATATGCTTGGCGGGACTGCCGCTCCCCCGCCGGGAATATTACAAGTTTCTTCTCCGCCACGGTTTTCATGGCAGTACCTCTTCCATGAAAACTGTGGCGGAGAGTAAATATAGGGGGCCCCCTGTTTCTTCAGGGCCACAGGGTGCATGCAGGGGAGCACAACATGTGCCCCCGTGTCCATGCACCCCAGTTCCTGCATGGCACAAGCCCGTAACAGTGTCACCATGCCCACTCTCTTATGGAGCTACTAAAAAGTCAAAGTAAACAGGAGTCAGTTGCCCACCTTGTAAACATCAAGTCCTACATAACAACGTTTCCCCTGTATACCACATATAACGAGGGGCCCCCACAGGAGTATAGATACACTATTTATTCTTAATAATAGCTTGTTTTAAAGGGCACCTTACTATGATCTCTCTTTATAATTATTAGATAATTCTTTCTCTATAGATTCTTTGCCTATTGTTGCTCTGTATATACACATAGGTCAGAACCGCTCTGAAGGGACCGATGACGGTAGAGCAGACCTTTACTTACATGTAATGGTAAGGTCATTTATAGTTTTCCACTGGTATCACAGACCCACTTCACATTAGTTTTGCAGTGCTGGTGATGGACACTGGTGTTATATCTAGATGAGGACTGTTTTCACATGTGTTTTATTTTCAGCATCTAGTGGACCTTACCAGACGTTGGTGCCACGAGAATAACCAATAACGTGACTGTATGATTTTTTGGTTACTTTATTCTCTTTATATAGCGAAGTGACACATATATATATTGGTCCTGAAGAATGCCATGAACTTTTAGACTAATACGGCAGAAACATGTTGACCACATTATAGGGTAATATCCATAAACCCTAATTCACTTAGCTCTTTTTAATCCTATCCACTGGGAGCACCAGAATAAAGAATTTTTGCCCACCAGGAGATAGTTTTATTCACCTTATCCCTAGGTAGCTCTGCACTCTGCCCCTCCCTCCCCAAATAGGAAGTAGTACTTACAGTGCTTGTGACACCGCTGGCTCCTCTCCCACGGGAGAGTTGTAGCCCACACTGGGAACCTTTTAGTCCCAGTGTGAAGAGAGGACCCTATGATGAAGCATGTCACCCTTGGGTGAGTGAGGGTTCTTGTCTTAACACAGTAGTGCTTTTTAAGTCCCCCTTTTTTCCACCCCTGTATATAGTGTGAGTTTAATTTTCATTATTGTATCTTTGATGTTTACTTTACATGTTTACTTTAAGTTAGGCCTGTCTGCTCTGTGCCATAACTTCCAGGAGCTGTGCTCAGGTTTAAATTATTGAAACGTTTGGCTGGACTTAACAGGTTAGTGGCTTTATTACTTTTAGTGGATCCTATCCACCCTGATTAATAATTCACTTTCTTACAATGAGACTCTATTTTGGTAATTCCAATACAGTACAGGTTTTGCTGGGCTCCAGTGCACCACTGAAAGCTGTGCTACACTGCGGCCAGGCACATCAACAATGCAGGCAGATTTTATAATATCTGTCCAGGCAATGCAAGATCTTCACTTGCTCCTCGTCACAGAAGGTTGTTTTTTACAATACTGGTGCCTGGCTTACAAGTTATTCTCCACAACAATTTCCCACATTTCAATGATTTCCATTTTACGTAAAACGAGATGCGTAAAAAAACAAGAAAATCCTCCAAGTTGATGTTGCATATTCCAAAATACAATTGCCCTAAAACAATACTTCGAGGGGAAGTTATCTCTACCTGGGATTCCCTAATGTACGGAAACAACCCTTCCCACCAGGAGAGTGTGTGGCGATAGGGCCAGATCTGCTGATTTTGGAACTGGGAGACAGATTCGAGTCCCCATGTCAACTCAACATCCTGTGATTCTGGGCAATTCACTTAATATCTTTGTGCCTACAAAAATTAATCTAACCTTGTGTAGTGTAACTGGTGTTCATGTAATGTGCTCCAATGCCCTTGGGCCGAGTATGTGCTACATAAAACTGCAAACATAAAACAAACAGTTTTCAGTAAGCATTTAGCACCCATCTGTTCTCTGGGTCCTTGATCTAATCCGTAATGACACTGAGTCGCACTATTGTGCTATATTCGAATTTAATTACTCAAAATTGTTGTTTAATGTAATAAATCTATGTATTAAATTAATGTGCTGTTTGTATAGTGTGAACCCAGCCAATGGGCAGCGCTGTAGTGATGGTTATCTTTCAGCACTTACTGTGTAAGGAATATTTCGTTTTTTATAAAGGCCCCATTTATCTCACAGTCCACGTGAACTATAAGAACATTCTTATAATATTCACGATATTTCACTGTTATACATTTTTACGCCACATTCGATGTGCATTGTGTTAATAAACCGTTGAAGGTTGTTTAAAGCAACTAAAGCAAACTGAAGGGAGACGTTACTATATTTGATGTGTCTTTTAACATTTTCTGATTAAGTAAATCGTTGAAACACATACCTACAGTACTTGTTGTGCCCGTGAAGACCTGGGTATATCCTGTGGACTCAGTAGCGACGGGCTTGGTTGCTTCAAAAGAGATTATAATGAGAATATTGATACAAAATTTCAAATCACATATCATAATTTTTTTGTAATATTCCTGATAACTGCAAAATATATAAATAGTAACTGTCGATGTAAGACAAAACAAATTACTCTAGTGTATCCTAAATTCTTCAAACATCTAATTCGAGAACAGAATCAGCACATGTACAATTGTGGCACAGCAAGAATATAAACAAACATTATTTAAACTCAATAAAATGATTTATGCCAGCATAATTAACTTATTCCGTTAATATCCTTCTCAGAATCTGCGCTATTGCTTTTTGGTTATTATCCCCACAATGGTCGTGCTGCGAAATAATACACAATCCAAAAATGTTTTAAAAAAACAGAGCTAACTCCTAGAATTCATACAAGTTAACTTCAACCTCCGCCAATGTGTACAATTTTCTTTGTGCTTATACGGTTAGCAGTTTCCATAACATTTTAAGAGTAGAAGGGACTGGGCATGCTTGAGTGTTTTTGATGCTTTTTAGGTCTCGCCTAGAGACGCAGCGCATGCGCTGCTCGCCTTGCCGAGATCTATTGTCGTGGGTTTTGCTTCCAAAGGGGGACAGGAGATGGGCACGCACGGCCGGACAGGCGATGTGCACGTGTATGGCTCGCGGCGTTTCGTCTCAGACGATTTCAGCTGCTGCTTGTTCTGCCAGTGAGGTGCGCGCGTCACTTCACACTGCCTCGGAGCTCATACTCCGAAGTGCATTCCAGCTTCTCTGTTATCGGAGGCTCTGTTTGAATTTGGTAGTCAAGTGAGCAGGCTTCTGTGATTTCTCCTTCTCTGGGGTTACACACTGATAAGGCCAATAATGACACTGTTACTTAGCAGCCTTTGCAGGAGAAATAAACATGGCGAGAAAACAGTTTTCTTCAGAAAGGAGTGTCTCTGGTGACAGATGCGAGTTACTCGCTAAAAGGTGGCAGTGGAGGTGTGTGCAGCGGGGCCGGTCAATGAAATTGCTTGGGAAGCCGTGCAGACCGTTCTTTCTCTTTTTTAGGTCTCGCCTACGCAGCGCGCATGCGCTGATAGGAAAAAGACCTATAGAAATCGCTTCGGCTTTTCAGCCAAAAACGTGCACGCATTGCATTGCTTTCAATGGCAATGCGTGCACGTTGGCGATTCCCTTGCGGGAGCGAGCTTTGGCAACATATGTTTGCTCGCTCCCGCAAGGGAATCGCTGTGTGTTCTCTCGCACTCCCCCCACCCCTCCCACTTGTTAGCCCAGTAGCCCAGTACTGTTTCACTTTCGCGGCAGCGGGCCGCGTTTGTGTTTCAGCGCTTGTTTTTTTTAGTTAATCTTCCAGGCCAGCACTACCCTGTGGGTGGACGGTTCACTCGCCACTGACTCCTGCTTTAAATTGCTTCCATGCAGGGCACGTCATGTTTGCTATTTTCTTAATTAGCACCATCATCATCAGCTCGCTTTTCCCCAGGTCTGCCTGCCTTCGGCCTCCGGCACGCCATGTTCAGAGGGGCGGGGGAGGGGGTGTTTGTGGTCCTTATTGAGGGCATTGTTTCTTTTCCGATGAGGACCAGCGCACGTGTTCTGCAGTGGGGATACCAAAGGGTAGGTTTCACTCATATAGACTGACTGCTAAAACTCCAGGCCCGTCTCGCTCCACAGACATCCATACACTGACCAGCGAGCCCCACTCTCGTGATCTGTAAATTGTCTGCTGACCATGTTTTTGCACATACAAGAAGTTTAAAAAAACATGCATCTTTGATGTGGTTCTGTTTCTGTTAGAGGATGCGGCCTGCACTTGTGGTCTGAGGATACTTTTAAGTATGTCTCTTATCCAGCAACGCCAAAGCAGTCTGTGGTCCCTGGGTGAGACTCGGGGTGGTTTGATATATTGCCCCCCCCTTCTGAAAGCAGTAGGAGCTGCTTGCTCAAGTAGCCTGCCACATAGGCTCCTGTGTCCTAACCGGAAGTGTGCAGTTTAACATGACATCGAGAATAGGGAATACAAAATGGACATTATTTGGCCACTGAGTAATGGTTAGACCCGGAAAGGGAGGGGGACACTGGGGTGCGGTGGGTGTGGGGGGGGGAGGAGGGGGGAGTGGGGTGAACCAAATATCCTTATCCACTAATAACATATTTATGCAGCGCTCTTCTCAAAATGAGCTATGCCTAGAACCTTAATTAATAGGTGCTATACTTACCCAAACCAGTGGCAGTCATTTTATTGTGCTTGGAAAGATGAAAGGCTGCGTTGTTGTTGCCAGGATTAGAAATGATGGTTGTGGATTTCAGGACCCGCGTTAACACCCACTAACCAATCTCGCTAGTTTTATCTTCACATTCTCTACCTTCACTAACTCCCATAACCGCTTTGCACGTTGGTTAAACATAATCTAGAATGCTATTTCTCGCATAATATCAATACGTATTTCACAAGCGCTGTGAGATCGTACTAATGGTAGAAATGCGCTGTGGGAATTCTGATAATATATTGCTTATATCCGCATGGTTCTGTCTGTGTAGTCCAGACTCCAAGTAATGTAAGAAAAAGCATTATCTTCCTCCTATCAATGCACAGTCCTGGAAGAACAGATGAATGGATGGCTGAATGAATGATTGACTGAATGAATGAATGAGACATCATTGTTAATACTGAGCTCTGTTCGTGCCATTTCGGATCATAGAAATATCGAAATTGTTCACTCGGCACTTATAGTCAAGGAAAGACAATTGTCAAAAGGAACCAGACCCCTCAACAATAACAGCCCTTTGACAGGGGCTTTTCTGTGAGCAGGTGTTGTTTAATTTTTAATTTATAGGTTTTTGGAAGCCCTTAACACTGCTTTTTGTCTTTCTATGAGTATTTTGAGTAAGGGATAGGGCTTTGGGTACACTCTGGGGGGGGGGGCAGGGTAGTCTGTCTTGAAAGATGAGTACAGTCAGATTCGGAAAGCGCTCCAGGAAAATGATGGGAACTTGCTACACAAATGCACATTCTCTCTCACAGACACTCTCTCACAGACTCTCACAGACATTCTCTCACAGACACTCTCTCACATACACTCTCTCACAGACACTCTCACAGACTCTCTCTCACAGACTCTCTCTCACAGACTCTCTCTCACAGCCACTCTCTCACAGCCACTCACTCACAGCCACTCTCTCACAGCCACTCTCACAGACTCTCACAGACACTCACAGACACTCTTACACATACTCTCTCACAGACTCTCTCTCACAGACTCTCTCACAGACTCTCTCACAGACTCACACTCTCTCACAGACTCTCTCACACTCTCTCTCACAGACTCTCTCTCACAGACACTCTCTCACAGACACTCTCTCACAGACACTCTCTTACAGACACTCTCACAGACACTCTCACAGACACTCTCTCACAGACACTCTCTCACAGACACTCTCTCACAAACTCTCACAGACACTCTCTCACAGACTCTCACAGACACTCTCTCACAGACACTCTCACAGACTCTCACAGACACTCTCTCACAGACTCTCACAGACTCTCTCTCACAGACTCTCTCTCACAGACACTCTCTCACAGACTCTCACAAACTCTCACAGACACTCTCTCACAGACACTCTCTCACAAACTCTCACAAACTCTCACAGACACTCTCTCACAAACTCTCACAGACACTCTCAGACTCTCACAGACACTCTCTCAGACTCTCACATACACTCTCTCACAGACTCTCACAGACACTCTCACAGACTCTCACAGACACTCTCTCACAGACTCTCACAGACACTCTCTCACAGACTCTCACAGACTCTCACAGACACTCTCACACAGACACTCTCACAGACTCTCACAGACTCTCTCTCACAGACACTCTCACACTCTCTCACAGACACTCTCTCACAGACTCTCACAGACTCTCTCTCAGACTCTCACAGACACTCTCTCACAGACTCTCACAGACTCTCTCTCACATACTCTCTCACACAGACTCTCTCACATCAAGTGTTGCATGGCTAAACACTTATAAGGTCCCAAAGGCGAGACCTATTGGCTATGCCAATGCTTGTTTTTCTTGAAAGAGCTTTTTATATTTAAATGTAGACAACAGACAGATACCTCTGGGCATTTCGTGAAAATAAATGTAAATGTCACCTGACAAAAAGAGAAACGCGCACCATTCAATTAACTGGGGACAGTTTTTTCACTGGAGCATTTCTATGTGGATTTACGCAAAAGCGCCCGTCAAGGAATCGCAAAAATTTTAATATTTCTGATATTTTGATCAAAGTTGTATTTCTAGAACGCAAAAATAGCTTCTGTAATGCCCATGTTAAAATATTCAGTACAGAGTGTTTATTGTTTTCATTCTAAAGGTTTATACGCTGACAAGATGTGCGCTGTATGTCTGCAACAAAGAGGGAATCCAAGCAGGATGGGTCTCTTATTTTAACTGTACTTAGTTTTCCTCCCATGAAACCATAGATATCACCGAAACGACAGAGGTAGCAGAAGTGATATCATGCGCCATTTAACCCACAATTTTATCACAAGAATGACCCCATGTCACAGCCTTCTATTTGCTATTGAGGGGCTCGAATGAAGGTTAACAGCTGATATTCCTTACTGACGGCAGCTCATGATCCAGAAACTACTAGAAGACCGGGTGGTGCTAATGCTGCGTAGCATTTGTATGCATTGCAACAATAAGGTTTCATCATAAACAAATGTAATTAAATCAACTTTTAAAGAACAAAACACTGTGAATATCGTATACTTCCCTTTAGACGTGATCCCTTACCTGAGAGTCCAAGGTCAGACTGGCCATTTATCTTACTGGGGGTCATTGGCACGAGGGGATGGAACCTTTGTTGGGGGGTTTGTGAACATTCATTCCTGCCACTGGCCCTTCTGTTACTTTTTACAGATCCCCTGGGTTAACTGTAGCAGGCCCAGCGGCGGGATAAGCAGAGAGAGATCAGGGAAAGAACAAGCATTTGCAATGCAATCCGTCTCGCATTTACGCGAGTTAAAGCTATTGGCATTGTAAATGACAATGACTTTTATTTATGTTTTAAAAACGAAAACAAAAATAAAAGGCATTGTTATTTGAAATGTCAATAGCTCAAACTCGCATACATGCGAGACCTATTGCATTGCAAATGTTTGTTATCTTTTGCTGGGGGAATATAAACCATACAAAAACACCTACTTTGCGTGTCTGGTGGAGAAGTAGACATGGAGATGCCTGCAGGCGTGTCAGTGGGTAGAGGCAGATTAACTAGAAAAATTACTTTTTATGATCGGAACCATGATAAAAAAAGGTACCTTTATTAAAATTTTAATACAACTAAAAAGCATTTCTGAAAATTATCCAATGTATGAATATTTACAATCAATATTTGTTGTAAAAAGCAAAGTAGTGTGGGACACAATCCTTTCTTTCAACGTATTCAAATCTCTTCGAACATTTAACTTTGGAAATTATGTCAGTATCTGGACAATTGACAATTAAACTTATGAATAAAACCTAGCATCTTAACCCTTGCTGCAAAGAGGGAGTGACTGCCCCAGTGGTGGAAGCTGAAAATGTCTTCTTGCAATACAGTTACAACCATTACAGCGAAGCTGGGGAGGAAGATTTTGGCAGGTATTTCTATACCTGTCGCACAGAGGGTGCACATCACTAGCATACTCTTCCTCAGAAATAGATAATTCCATGGCAGCTTTCCTCATGTAAGTGTACTGCACCTCTGCCTTCACAAGATGTTTATCATTTGTAAAGATGTTGCAGACGCCAAAGAACAGGGCAGGGACAACCCAATTAAGACTGTCATTATGCTTGTATGCACCAAAGGGACTTCTTGAGCACACCGTGATCCAATGACCCGCTGGTGACCTTCAAATAAGGTACTATATGACACTGTGCAATCAAATGGGCTATTGTATAAATTGAATGGGAGTCTGTCCCATGCCGTGAAGATCCCCAAAAGTCTGACACAATTCTCCATTATGGCACTTGGAACATACCAAGAGTGCTCCTCTCCTGAGTGAGGCAGATAATGCACATCGCCCAGGAGGCAGTCTGCATAGTACCCACTTCTTTCACTCTTGCACTGAGCAGTGAGAGAGACTGCTATGAGGTTATGTTCAGAGGTTCCCCAGTTGTGTAATCAAAGATTACTACAGTGGGTTTATAGGAGCAGGGCCGGTACTGGTTTGCATGAGGTGGGCTTTTGTCTAGAGTGTCACAGTGGCCACATTGGGCAAAAAACAATGGGTTGGAACGCTAGCCCGAGCGACTGCTAGTGGTTAGACTTTTTGCAAGCAGTCCTTCCATCACCTTTTGTGTGTATTAACTTCAGCATCAAACATTTCTCAAGAGCTGGAGCGGCTCCCAGATTTTCAGAACAAAATGCAGCATTTACAAAGGGGACACAGATTCTGGGATTTCTGTGTTAATATGGACATTAGGATAGCTTTTGTTTGAATGCATATCCCAGCAACTATGATTGAATCACATTGCTGTAAAACTTGGGAACCACCACTTTTAAGACTTTTATAAATGTGGCAAGTAAAATTGCATGACAAATCATTGGCTCCCTAACTACAAATTAGTCTACAAACAACAATACAGACTCAGTGGGAAGTTCATATACCTTTGTATTTTCTCTGGGTATCCCTATGTTTCTAAAGTCAAAAGGCCCTATTAGGAAAAAAAAAACATAAAACTACAGGTGGAGATTTAGATCTCTACCTAAAGGTATGTTTACATTTATTTGCTTTTCATAAACATTCTTAGTACTTCACATTAAAACCTGTGTCGTGGGTACAGGTTACCAGGAGTATTACTGGGAGATTCATGTAACAATTCCAAAGGGCTCCGATTCCCACAGTGTGTAGTTATTTATAGTATAATCTCCGCATCGCGGAAATGGAACCTCTTGTGCAAATCCACATTTTTCTCGATGGAGAAAACATATTCCTCTGTGAAGAAAGCCCCTTTCCTTTGCCCCTATAAATCTGTGAGTGATCCGTTCCCCTTCCCATCTTGGAAGTGGAGGTTCTACAGCTGTAGCTTGAGCAAAATCTCTCATTCTATACAGGGTGGAGAGAAGTTTGGGAATGCCCACACGCATAGAATTTTGTGGGTGTTCCCAAACTTTCAAGAAAAATCAGGCCTCATTATGTCCACTACTTATTCCTTCAGTGGCATTCCTACTATGAATTTCTCTACACTAGTGGCCAGTAGCGGCCCGTGGTGGGAGTGCTGCTGGGCGGTGACGCGGGGCGGGGGAGGGGCAGGGTGGGGGGTAGTAAACTACGGACTACGGCCGCACAGAGGTAAGTAAACAAACAAATAAATAAAACGAATTTCGTTGCTCGCGCTCATCGCATTTTGCGATGCAGCGCGCGCAACGAAATTCGTTTTATTCATTTATTTGTTTACTTACCTCTGTGCGGCCATAGTCCATAGTTTACTACCCCCCACCCTGCCCCGCCCCGCGTCACTGCCCGGCAGCACTCCCACCACGGGCCGCTACTGCTAGTGGCAGAGATATTCATAATAGTAAACACATTTATGCCCGACGCGAAGCACTTCGTGAACTCTTGACAGGTGTACAAAAGTTGTTTTTAGTCGCTAACTTAATTTTACACCTAAAGATACCATAGGGCCCGTAAATGGCAGAATTTAAATTTGAGGGGCATGTATCCTAGAAAATGTCAGAGCGTGGAGCTGTGCCAAATTGGGCAGCGCCGCGCTCCGACATTTTCATGAAATTATTGTTTATATGCAAGAAGGTGTCCCATCCTGCACATAAACAACCCATAATGGCTATTTGTTACTTCTATGTGTGCTGCACATAGAAGTAGCAAATCGTCATTAGTCAATGATTGTTTATGTGCAGGAAGGGACACCTTCCTGCTCATAAACAATCATTAATTCCTTTTTGCTCTTTGTATCATACTTACAAAGCGTGTTAAGCCACAAAAAGTAAATATGGTGTAGGGCATTGCGCCACAGGCACATCGGAAAAAGTGACGTTCCTGTGGCGCAATGCCCTTGTAAATATGCCCCTTAGTTTGATTTAACAATTAAAATGACAACACAATATTGCAGAGCCCTAAGGAACTACTCATGCCACAGTTATTAAACAAAAATAAAGAGACACGAATGAAATAAGTGTATATGTAAAAACATAATTTAGCTGATGGAAAAGCTCTCGATAATCACTTTACTGAGAAGCAGCGGGAACGAGGAGATCGACATTAACCACGTCCGACATCAAATCCAACACAGTATGGGCCCCAATACTACCTCAATATATCTCCACCCTGTGCTAACTAGTACACTTATCATTGCCATTTAAATTATGTAACCTTCCATAAAGGAAACCGGTAAATATCAAGAATATTTGACGACTGTGGAAACTGTTGCAACTGGCTCGTAATGCTCTCTCTGGCAGATTCAGATAAGGAAGGAGGATCATAGGGGAAGGAAGATCAAAGGGGAAAGAAGATCAAAGGGGAAGGAGATAGGTGGGTTGGCAGGATCCAAATCTGTCTTTAAGAGGTGGGGATGCTCCACCAGGCGTCTCCAACCAGTAGCTCGTGAGCTACTGTAACTCTTGAGCTACCTCTGAGGAGCTCACCTGTTATGTTACGTTATTGCAACTTATATAACGCACTTATACCCGTGGGTGTCTTGGCGCTTTAGGTTCACCTCTGTGCAGCAAAGCTTATTAAATTAGAAAGCTTTTGCTTGGTTCAATCAATATACATATGATTATACAACACTAATAATATTAGTAGCTCTCAATGCGTTTCATTGAACATAAGTAGCTCACAGTACAGAAAAGGTTGGAGACCTCTGCTGAGTCCAGACAGTAAACAGGGGAACACAGCTGCCACACTTTAAAGATCGGTTAAAAAGTGATGCAAGGCTGAGTGGAGATCTGGCTCTTGTTCTTTAAGGATCCTAGAAAGGTATGAAGATTTAGGGGCTTAAGAGCTTTACGTTTGTCGAAGAATTTAGAAAACCTGTCCTTAGAGAGTTGGTGAATGATTGCTAGGAGACTGGCTTCAAAATTTGAAAACAAGGAAAACCTTTCCTATAGTTTTTTGCATTATTGGGAAGAAATATGCTAAGCATGCACACTCATTGTTCCTGAAATAATTCCTTCATTCCAGAACTTTGTGAAACTCTAGTCCAGGGGTCCCCAAACTTTCCTGGGATAAGAGCTACTTATGTTGAAAAAAATCATACTGAGCAACTAATATTATTAGTGTTGTAACAGCACCACATCAGACAAGATTATGTTATGTGCCAGGTTGGAATTTCATCTCTGTTTCACCCAGCTCAATTTACCTCACTTCTATCTCTTTGTCACTCTTTCAAGTTCAAGTTGCATTGAATATTATTATCTTTGTGCAGCGTTTTCTTAAAGGCAAATATAGATTCAAAATATAGGAAAATGGGAACAAAGGCTCATAAGGAAGCACAGATGGGTGTCCACCCATAATAAAGAACCACATAAAAAATATGTTATTATCACACAATGGAGAAGTAATGGTTCATGCAATTAGTGGCTTTCCATGGGCATATGTTTAGAGCACAGTTATGACTGCCACTTCCTCCCTGTATACAGGCATGTAAAGAAAAAGTTACTTACCTTCGGTAATACTTTTTCTGGTAGAGACTCTATCTAACTGCAGATTCCTCAACTTAAAGTATTCCCCAGGTGTCAGACTGGACCTGGAAAGTCTTAAACAGTACTCCTGCACACCCCTAGATGGAATTGGGTGGCTCCGCATCAACGTCGTCTGCTTTGGAATGATGGGCATGGTGTCTATATAGGCTGTGATATGAGTTTCTTTTGTGACTATTTCCATGACAAAAATGCAGAGCAACGACTGAACGATTTGTAACCAGTGTGCAGAATCTAATAAGGGCTTTCAGGTCAAGAGGCAATTTTGAAAAAAGGGGAGAATGGGAGGGTCATTGAGGAATCTGTGATTAGATAAAGTGACTCTACCAGAAAAAGTGTTACTGAAGGTAAGTAATTGTTCTTCTAAAAGAGACTTATAACCACAGATTCCTCTCTTTAGAATAGATACCAAAGCAATACCTCCCGGAGGTGGGTCTGCAAACAGACTCAAATCAGGATGTCCTGGAGGACCGAACAGGCATAATCCTTTTCTGGTGGACCTGACTGTCCAAGCAGTAGTGCTTTGTGAATGTGCGGAGCAATGACCATGCGGAAGCTTGGCAGATGTCCAGGACTGGTATCCTGTATGCTAACGTAGTAGTAGCTGCATTGCCCAGTTAGAATGGGCCCGCAAGCCCTCAGGAAGCTGCTTTGTAGCTAATGCATAGCAGAGTTTGATGCAGAGCACAATCCTTTGAGAGATGGTCCATTTCTGCATTGCCTTGTGGTTCTTTGCTACAGTGGACCCAATGAAAAGCTGCTCATGCACCCTGTGGTCTTTGGTATGATCGATTTTAAAAGAGGGTCAAACAAAATGATGGAATCAATTCTCTTCCTTAAAATGATGAGGTGGAGCAAAAAATGTTGGTAGGGTGTTGCTTTGGCTGACGTGGAAGGGAGTCACCACTTTATCCGGGTAGAAACAGGTATATGGTGGTACAACCGAAAGAGACTGAAGCTCACTGACTCTCCTGGTCGATGCAATGGTCACAAGGAAAACTGTCCTAAGGGTCAGTAGTTACAGAGGACAGCTATGCATGCGCTCCAATAGGGAACACATGAGGAACATCAGAACCAGTCTGAGGTCACAATGGGGCATAACAAAAGGGGTAGGAGGAAACAAGTGTTGAAATCCCTTAAGGAAACCTGCCAAAAAAGGTGAGTTGAACAGTGAGGGCTGGTCCGGTAACCGCAAGAAAGTCGATATGGCAGAAAGGTAACTTTAAACAGTGCCCAAGGCAAGTCTTTGCCTGGCAAAAACAGCATGAACAACAGTACCTCCGTCAAGGAGGAAAAAAAAGAATCCACGTTAGGGGCAGAGCACCAAGCCACAAATTTGTGCCAACAGCAGACATATAGTCTTTGTTACCAGAATGACATCACAAATCTCGGGAGGATAGATCAAAATCAGTCAACTGTCATCGCTCAATCTGCATGCATGAAGGGGAAGCACACAAGTTTGGGTGCAGAACCCTGCCCGGTCTCTGCGACAGAAGGTACTCCTGAAGGGGATGCTCAGGAGTTCAGAATGCCAAACTCTCCTTGCCTAGTCTGGAGCCACCAGAATGGCTTGGGCCCGGTTGGTACTGATCTTCTTGAGAACCAGGGGCAGGAGTGGTATCTGTGGAAAGGCATACAGGAGTCCCTGGTTTCAGTTGAATCGAAATGCGTCTCCAAGAGTGCAGAAGAGCTGATGTATGTTCTCGACAGTAGCAAATAGATCTAGTCAAGGTTCTTCCCAATCTTGGAAGAGACCTTGCGCCACCTCTAGGTGTAGACTAGGCCTGGGCCGAGTTCTGCATTGTGGCCCACAAACTCAGCCGCGCTATCCAGAGTTCCACAAGAGGCACAGTGTGTTAGTGGAAAATCAACATGAATGGCACCATGCATAGCGCAAGAGAGCACAGCTTATTTCTGCCACTCGAATAGATGTTCTACTTGAGCAGCAGCTTTGTTAGCGTGAAGGGAAGGTTTCTCAATGCAAGCAGTCGTGGCCATCCGCCACCGCCCGCATTGAGAAATCTCGCCAGAAGGTGGTCTGGAGTAAGATTTTCCTCGCTTGCCAACTTAACATTGGCAAGCTTGAGCGAGAAAAACTCCACTCTGCTCTGCGGGGTGGAGTTTTCATTTTTCAGAACTCCACATGCTGCGCAGAGTGTGAAAACCTCCGGAAACTCCGCGAGTGGAACAGAATTTCACGCCCAGGCCTAGGGTAGACACTATTCATGATATACAAGGCATCGGCAGCTGAGTTTGTCTGCTATGGCTTTCGGAGATACTGCCAGGTGTTGCACAACTAGGAAGATGTCCAGGCACTGCAGCCACGTCCAGAGGTGCAAAGCCTCCTGGCACAGGTTCCATGACCCTATTACGCCCTGTTTGTTTCACTACCACATGGCAATAGTGGTGTCCGTGATCAACTGTACCAGTCTTCCCTTGATGAATGGGAGGAAGGCTTTCAATGCCAAGCGGATATCTCTCAGCTCCAGAACATTGATGTGGAGCTGATATTCCACCGAAGACCAAAATACTCTGATTTTCCTCTCTTCAGATGGCCGTCCCAACCCACAAGTGGTGCATGGGTCCACTGACCCAATCGCGGTTCATCAGTCATCACTGCAGATATTTTGCAGTCTTCTTTGAAATCTGGACAAGGTCAGAGAGATTCCCCTGTTGTTGTGCCGACTGGGACTTCAGATCCCACTGCAGAGCCCGCATATTCCATTGAATGAACTTCATCAGCAGAATGAAGGCCATCAGACCGAGGAGTCTCAGAGTCAGTTTCACCAAAGTCCAGGACTGAGGTTGAAACATCAGAATCAAATGTCCTGAATGGCCTTGATGAAAGGGAGAGTCTGAGAAGGAGTCAGGTGTGACTTTGGCATAGCCTAACGGCTCGAGCAATCGACATCCAAGCTGGGGAACCAGGTTTGAGTCTCGGCAGGGACGCTCAACATCCTGTGATTCTGGGCAAATCACTTAGGGCCAGATGTACAACCGTTTTTGCAGTCGCAAAGGGGAATTAGGCCCCTCTGCGACCGCAAAAAAGGTCTGCCCAATGTAGCAACCCTATTTTGCAAGTCGCTAACCTATTAGCGACTCGCAAAATATGGTTAGCGACTCACTATTAGGAAGGGGCGTGCCAAGGGTGTCCCTTCCTAATAGCGAGTGCAATTGCCTTGTATCATTGTTTTTTGCGACCGCATTTGCGGTCGACAAACAGTCGTAGTTTACCACCCTTGTCAAAAGGGTGGTAAGCCACTCGCAAATGGGAAGGGGTCCCCAGGGGACCCCTTCCCCTTTGTCAATGGGTTTGCAAATATTTTTTAAGAGCAGGCAGTGGTCCCAGGGACCACTGCCTGCCCTTAAAAAATGAACCTGAAAAAATGAACCTGAAAAGTTTCATTTTTATTTTTTAAATGCCTTTAAGGAAAACGGGCTGCATTTAAAAAAAAAAACTGCTTTATTAAGAAAGCAGTCACAGACATGGCGGTTTGCTGACCCCAGCAGGCCACCATCCCTGGGAGTGCTAGCCATTCCCAATAGGGTCGCAAATTGCGACAGCCTCATTAGTATTCATGAGGCATGCAATTTGCGACCCCAGTGGGAATCGCGAACAGTGTCTGAGACACTGTTGTACATTAAGTTTAGCGAGTCACAAATTGTGAGTCGCAATTTTGCGCAATTTGCGACTCGCTAAACTTAATGGTCGTACACCTGGCCCCTTAATCTCCCTGTGCCTAACAAAATGAACGTGTCCGTCTGTAATGCAACTGGTGCTTATGTAAAGTGCTAAGATACCTTTGGGTCGAGTTTGCGCTTTATAAAACGCAAAAAAAGAAAAAAAAAACCTAGCGAGTGCAGAAGGTTCACTGTAGTATGGAGGTGGGTGAAGACTGCCTGGGGAGAGCCCGCCTTCAACAGTCAGTCATTGAGGTAGGTGAAGACTGGAAGCTCTGGCCTCCGGAGGTGTGCTGCAACCACCGCCATCACTTTTTGTGAACACCCGAAGGAGACCGGTGATGCCAAAGGGCAGCACAGCAAACTGGAAATGCTTGTGGCCGATACGCCTATGGGCCTGCAGGACGGGAGTATGGAAATACTCATCCTAAAGGTCTATTGCTACCATCCAGTCTCCAGGGTCCAGGGCAGACAGAACCTTAGCCAAGATGAGCATCATGAATTTCTCTTTCCATAAAAAGGCGTTAAGAGGGTGGCGGTCTAGTATGGGGTTGAGGTCTCCAAACATTTCTGGCACCAGAATTTAGTGGGAATAACAACCACAGCCTACTTCTAATGCTGGCACCTTCTCAATCTCTCTGATTTCATAAATATGCTTTTAGGAAATGCAACATACATTGTGGTATTGGGCCAGATACATGAAGGAATTTAGCATTTCTTAAAAGACCGAATCGCTATTTCTTAGGATTCACCATTTAGGAAATACAAAATTGGAATTTCGCATATATCTGGCCCAATTGTTCATAACGGCAAACATCCATTACAATGAATCCATTACAACGCATGCTATTAGATAGCATGCCATTGCAAAGCAAGTGCTATTACAACGCACTGCCATCACAACGCATGCCATTACAATGCATATGCCTTTACCATGTAGGCCTTTACAATGAATTTCGTTGTAAAGGCATGAATAGTAAAGGTATATGTGTTTTACATGTAAATATATATCGGGTAATTTTAGGGTTCAGGGTGGGTATGGGTTGGAGTGGCAAGGGTAATTTTAGGGTTCAGGGTGGGTATGGGTTTTGGGGTGGCAAGGGTAATTTTAGGGTTCAGACTGGGTATGGGTTTTGAGGTAGCAAGGGTAATTTTAGTTTTCAGGGTGGGAATGGGTTTTGGGGTGGCAAGGGTAATTTTAGGGTTCAGGGTAGGTATGGGTTTGGGGTGGCAAGGGTAATTTTAGGGTTTAGGGTGGGTATGGGTTTTGGGGTGGCAAGGGTAATTTTAGGGTTGAGGGTGGGTAAGGGTTTTGGGGTGGCAATGCTAGCTTTAGGGTTTAGGGTGGGTAGGTGTTTTGGGGTGGCAAGGGTTATTTTAGGGTTTAGGGTAGGTGTAGATGTGAATTTTTTGCTGGCAAGGGTAATTTTAGGTTTTAGGGTGTGTAAGGGTTTTGGGGTGGTAAGGGAAATTTTAGGTTTTAGGGTGGGTAAGGATTTTGGGGTGGCAAGGATAATGTTAGGTTTTAGGGTGGGTAGGGGGTTTGGATGGCAAGGGTAATTTTAGATTAGGTTGGGTAGGGGTTTTGGGGTGGCAAGGGTGATTTTAGGTTTCAGGTTGGGTAGGGATTTTGGGGTGGTAAGATAAATTTTAGGTTTAAGGGTGGGTAAGGGTTTTGGGGTAGGAAGGGTAATTTTAGAGTTTAGGGTGGGCATGGGTTGAGGGGTTGTGGGATTTTAAGGAAATGTGTGTGTGTATATATATATATATTCACTGAAAAAACCATAGGTTTCAGGGACGTTATAGTTAGAAGTTAGCATTTAAAAAACCTTAGAAATTCACTGAAAAAACCATAAGTTTCAGGAACGTTATAGTTAGTTGGACATTTCACTCGTACAAAACCAGAGAAATTCCGCCGTTATAGTTAGTTCAGCTAACTATAACTCGCGCCCCCGCAATGCACTGCTAATGACGTCACATATTACATCATTCATGACATGGTCAGTGACATCACTGATGACATCACTGATGACATCTCAAATGACATCACTGATGACATCATCCAGTGACTGTGTGTTTCTTTAAAGTTTTAATATGTATTATATATATGCCAGGGTGTATTGAAGAATGAGTGGGTGTATAAGTGTCTGGATGGAGGATTTAGTTTGTGCATGACTGACTGTATAAGTGAGTGATTAAATGTGTCTTACTGAATGCATGGATTAGTGACTAAACTGTGTGAATATCTGTATCAGTCTGTCTGTTGTTGTATAAGCTGCTGCATGGGTTGGTCAGTAGCTACATGAGTGTCTATATGGGTTATTGATTGGTTGCCTGAGTATTTGTATGGGAGACTGAGTGTGTGTGTGGGTGGGTGGGGGATGTGTGACTCTGTGCATAGATGTGTGAGTGGTTGATTCACTGGGTGTATGGGTTCAAGAGTGCATGTGGAAACAGTTGTATGGGTGGATGAGTGTGTGTATGGGTGTGTTGGTGAGTGAATGGATGTCTCAGTGGTACATGTCCAAGTAACTACATATGTAAAAGGCAGTGAATGTGAGAGTTGGAGTATATAAATGACTATACGTGAGAGTCAGTGGTTGTGAGAGTGGCTGTATAGATGAGTGTGTACGTGTATCAGTGATTATATAAGAGAGTAAGTATGCGTCAGTATCTGTATGAATAAGTGAGGTGGTGTGTGTATAACTGTATAGGTGAGTAAATGGGAGTGTGATTGATTCTTTGCATGACTGACTAGGTGTGTGAGTAACTCCATGGATGAGTGGTGGTGTGTGAGTGTCTGTATAGGTATATGAGTGCATATGATAGTGTTGTATTGAAGAGTGACTGCATGTATGAGTGATTGTATGGGTGAATGAGTGGATGTGTGTGTAGACCTAGGAATCAGTGAGTGCGTATGTAGTAACTGGTATTGGTGTGTCATTGGTTTCAAAAATGGTAGTCTGTATTTTACAGTGGGTGTATCAAAGGTTATATTAGAGTGTGAGAAGGTGCATCAGCTTTTCACGTGGATGATGTCATCAGTGATGTCATTTGAGATGTCATCAGTGATGTCATCAGTGATGTCACTGACCATGTCATGAATGATGTAATATGTGACATCATAAGCAGTGCATTGCGGGGGTGCGAGTTATAGTTAGCTGAACTAACTATAACGGCGGAATTTCTCTGGTTTTGTACTGAGTGAAATGTCCAACTAACCATAACGTCCCTGAAACTTATGGTTTTTCAGTGAATTTCTAAGGTTTTTAAATGCTAATTTCTAACTATAACGTCCCTGAAACCTATGGTTTTTCAGTGAATTTTTATGGTTTTTTAAATGGTAATTTCTAACTATAACGTCCCTGAAACCTTTGGTTTTTTCAGTGATTTTCAGAGGTTTTGTAAATGCTAATTTTTAACTATAACGTCCCTGAAACCTATGTTTTTTTCAGTGCAAGAAACGTCTGTGTGCAGGCAAGCTGTTGGAGCTATTGTTTGTGCTGCAAACAATCATCGTTGTTAATTTTTTTTTTTTTATTTGCAACGAGTTTCTAATTGCAAAATGTTTTGAAAAGATTTTTTAGTTTATTTCCTTGTTTTTTTCAATTGTTTGTTTAAAAAAAACACCAAAAAAATTACTAAAAGAGTTAAAAAAACACAAAAAGAGTCATGCTTTTAGTGAATAAGTAGTGTCTGAGTGAATGAATGAGTGCAGCAGTATTACCTGACTCATTGGATGAGTGCACGGATAGTGTTTGAGGGAATGAATGAATGCAAGAGTAGTGCCATAGTGATTGAATGACTGCATGGGTAGTGCCTGGCTTATTGCATGAGTGCATGGGTAATGCCTAGGTGATTGCATGAATGCAGCGGTAATGACTGGATGAATGGATGAGTATATGGGAACTGCCTGAGTGATTGTAGGAGTGTATGGGTAATGCATGGGTGATTGCATGAGTGCATAGGTAGTCCCTGGGTGATTGGAGTAGTGCAAGGGTAGTGCATGGTGATTTTGTAACTGCATGGGTTACGCCAGGGTGATTGATTGAGTGCAGAGGTAATGTGTGGGTGATTGGAGGAGTGTATCGGTAATGCCTCAGTGATTGCATGAGCACAAGGGTAGTGCCTGGGTGATTGGAGTAGTGCAAGAGTAGTGCGTGGTGATTTGGTAAGCGCATGGGTAACGCCACGCAGACTGTGTGAGTGGAGAGGTAATGTGTGGGTAATTGGATGAATGCATGGGTAATGCATGAGTGATTGCATGAGTGTATGGGTAATTTCTGGGTGATTGTATGAATACATGGGTAGTGCCTGGCTGATTGGAAGAGTGCATGGGTTCTGCCTTAGTGATTGAAGAAACGCATGGGTTATGTCTGAGTGATTGCATGAGTACATGGGTAGTGCCTGGGTGATTGTATGAATGCAGCGATAATGTCTGGGTGACTGGAGGAGTGCATGGGTACTGCCTAAGTGAATGAAGGAGTGTATAAGTAATATCTGGGTGATTGCATGAGGGCATAGGTAGTGCCTGGGTGATTGCAGAACTGTATGGCTAATGCCTGGATGATTCCATAAGTGTAGGAGTAATGTCTGGATGATTGAAGGAGCACATGGGTAATGTCTGGGTGATTGCAAGAGTATAGGAGTAATGTCTGGGTGTTTGCAGGAGTACATGGGTACTGCCTGAGTGATTAAATGTGTGGATTGGAAATGCCTCGGTGATTTTGTAACTGCATAGGTAATGCTTGAGAAATTCAAGGAGTACATGACTGATGCCTGGGTGATTGAAGCAGTGCATGGGTAGTACATGTATGGTTGGAGAAGTGCATAGGTACTGCCTGAGTGATTGAAAGAGTGCATTGCTAATGGCTGGGTGATTGTATGAGTGTAGAGGTAATGTCTGGATGATTGAAGGACTGCATGGTTAATATTTGGGTAATTGGACGAGTGCATGGGTACTGCCTGAGTGATTGAAGGAGTGCATAAGTAATGCTTCAGTGATTGCATGAATGCAAGGGTAATGTTTAGGTGATTGGAGGAGTGCATGGGTAATGCCTGGGTGCATGGAAGTGTGCATGAGTAGTGCATTGGTGCATGGAGGGGTGAATCTGTACTTTCTGGGTAATTGCAGGAGTGTATAAGAAGTACCTGGGTGATTGCATGAGTGTACAGGTAGTGTCTGTATGATTGGAAGACTGCATGGGCACTGCCTCAGTGATTGTAGGAGTGCATTGGTAATGCGTGGGTGATTGCATGAATGCAGGGGTAATGTCTGGGTGATTGGAGGAGTGCATGGATAATGGATGGGTGCATGGAAGAGTGCATGGGTAGTGTCTTGCTGCATGGAGTAGTGTATGGGTAGTTTCTGTATGATTGGAAGAGTTCATAACAAGTACCTTGTTGATTGCATGAGTGTATAGGTAGTGTCTGGATGATTGGAAGACTATATGGGTAGTGTTTGAGTGATTGTATAAGTGCAGCAGAAGTGCGTAATTGCATGTATGAGTGCATGGCTAGTGCTTGAGTGATTGTAGGAGTGCATGGGTATTGCCTGAGTCATTGAAAAGTGCATGGGTAATGTCTGGGTGATTGCATAACTGCATGGTTACTGACTGGGTGATTGAAGTAGTGCATAGATAGTGCCTGGGTGATTGCATGACTGCAGGGGTAACACTTTGCGGGGGGGGCACAAGTTTTGTTACACCACTGATTGGGAGCTAATTTGAAGACAAGGGGGTGGCAGGGTGGCAAGAATGGCTGGTATAGACTTGCTTGACTGTCTTACTGGTTCTCCCTGTATAAATGAGGGCACACTCCCCTTAGCAGGTGAAATGTTCTATAGTCCTTTTGGCTAGGGAGACAATGGATGTTAAAGGCCCTCTTGTGTGGTATAGGCCCTCACCTGCAGTTTGGGCCTCTCACACAGGTAGAGAGCTTTTCATGGCCAGAGTAGCCCTCTGCAACCGGCTATGAGGCTGGGTTGATGCAATTACCAGAAATCTCCCTAAAACACGTAATTACATTTACCTTTCTGTAAAATGAGACTCGAAGGAATTAGTCGGAACTGCCACCTGTAAAGATACATTCTGGAGTTGGCAAATTATGTAACTGGCACAGCGCCCAACAGTATCAGAGGCGCTATCTGAAGGTGTATTCATTCTACGGCTCCAAATACGGGCCAATTAGGTTAACATCATCAAAAGCGGGTGCAAAGTTTGCACAAAAGGAGCATCGTCGAAATGTGATCATTATGGGCCAGATGTAGGTGGCGAAATACCGGTCGGTAACGCCGAAATTCGGAGAATTTCAGCGTTACCGACCGGTATTTGGCTGAGTGCAATGTAGGTGAGTTCATACCTACATGCAAAATAAGGAATCGCAAAATAGCGATTCCTTATTTTGCTCTTGCATTTAAGGAATCGGAAATACCGATTCCTTAAATGCAATGTACGTAGCACTAAAAATAGTGCACTTGAGCCTTAAGGAATCGCTAATTACCACCAACTTCAAGTTGGTGGTAAGTAGCTGATTCCTTTAAAAAGCACTTTTTGCTTTTTCAAATGTGCCATGTGGCACACATCCATGCCCTTAGGGCATGTCTGTGCGCCACATGTGCACACATGCACATTTCAGGGTGCAACAGGGTGTCCTTTGGACACCCTGGCACCCATGAAATACCTCCCGTTATTAGCGATTCGGTAATACCGAATCGCTAATGGTGAATATCTTCCCATTCATTCCTATGGGCCTCCTAGCCCATAGGAATGAATAGTTAGATATTCCTTAATAACGAATCTCAAATACCGATTCGTTATTAAGGAATGTTAAGAATCGCTAATATTTTAGCGATTCCTACCTACATTCCATTTAGCGAGTCCTTAATAGCGATTCGGTAAAAATCGCTATTAAGGACTCGCTAAATTGAAGTTACCTACATCTGGCCCTATATGTTTTACCAGTTTTCAGGATAAAAGTCCAGCGTGAACAATTTTTGGTGGTCTCTGCGGTTATCCCGACGTGTGTGAGGGGCCTGAATCGTGCCAGGCCAGATGTAAACAGACAGCTCCTGGCTGGTGCCTCGTGTGCCAGGGCCGGTGGGTGGGACAAGACGGAGGCAGAGGAGGGGAGTGAGGGTCCCCACAGGAGCTGGGGAGGGACTAGGGAGGGTCCCCACAGGAACCGGGCTGCATTCCTTCACACACAGGGCATTCTGCTGCACGCTGCTGGCGCAAGGCTGTGTGGAGGGCAGGCTCGTGGTGTCAGAGGCGCTGCGCATCACCCCATTTGGTCCGTGTTTGTTACACCTCGTTGAGGGCACCAGCTCTCCGTATGGCTGCGAGGTTGTGGACTGCGGGGCTCCTGTTGTGCTTCAGGGTGCTGCCAGTCGCCCCTTCCCGGTGAGGGACCGTGAAGAAGGGGCCGGGGCAGAGTTGGCACAGCAGGTCTTCAGAGCCAGGTGCACGTCCCGCTGCCTGGCACTGCAGTTGGCGCACCTCTCCGGGGCCTTCAGGAATTTCCAGGTAATAAACAACGCATTGATGGCATTTTTTAAGGTGCGCACCCATCGTCATTGAACGGCTCATCGGCATTTTGGTGACACTCACTTGTCTGACCGCCTTATTGAGATAGCGCCCAGCAAACATCATTGCATCTTCTGTTCACTGTATATAAAAGTGTACACCTGTGGCGTTGCGATTTTGCTCTGCTTTCAAACAATAAGGTATTTTATGGGGACAGTGCAACGCTTTCTCTCCGCGTGTGTGTGCGCGTGTTAGCGTGCGCTTGAGTGCACGTGTCTGTCATCGCACGTGTATGTGTTTATGAGTGAGCATGACGTTTCTCTGTGCCTTCTTATTAATATCCTATGTGTCTTTCTTTTGTACTGACACTGTGCATACTGCACACCTGCAGCACAATTGTGCGTGTTTGTGCGGGAATGTGGTGTGCGTGCGTAAATGTGTGTGCATGTGTATTGTGTTTGCGACTGCATGTTTGTTGTGTGTGCGTGTTGTGTCTGTGTGCTGTGTGTGTTTTGTGTGTGCCTGTGTGTGTGTTCTGTGTGCGTGCATTTGTTGTGTGTGTGTTTTTGTGTGCGTGCCAGCATGTGGGTGTGTGCGCGTGTGTTGTGTGGTGTATGTGCCTGCGTGTGTGTTGTGTGTGTGCGTTTGTTGTGTGTGTGTGTGTGCGCTTGTGTGTTGTGTTTTTGTGTGTGTCTGTGTGTGTGTGTTGTGTGCGTTTATGAGCACGTACTCTAGACCGCTCACCCTCAAGTTTGACTGCAGCCACTCCTTCCAAGATATCTTCCGTTTGTGCTCTGGTCATTTCACACCGACCTCACAAGGATGAACGTGCGGCCAGCAGGGTCTCTGGCCGGGGATCGGTGGCGTTCACTAATCACCCCTCCCTTCTTGCTGGATATTACGCAGCAGCACATGCTTAATTGTAAATGACCTGTGGGCACCGCTGCTAAGAGTTTGTTTTCGGTGACTGTGTATGAAGGGATGTCCGTCAGACCCCCTCTCCCCCCTGTCATGCTTTCCTTAGCCGGAGTTGGTCTATGTTTTGTTAACACGCTTCTGCGGAATGGCCGTGGGTTTGCGCTTTGCTCGGATGCACTCTGATGCCTGGCCTCTCACATCTTGAATTTAGAGTGGCACTAATACTTACATTGCTGCATAGTTAGAAGCGCCCATTCATTCATCCCTTCCCCAGGTTGGTTGATTAAGCCTCCACTCTGACGCGTCTTCCGGTTTGGAGATAAGATGGCCTCCCTTCACTCTCTCGTATTCCACAGGTGTCTGAGTAACGAGTGCTCCCGGCAGCACTTTGCATACATAATAAATATTGCCCCCGGGACCTGTGCTGCATGTGTTTTGTGTGTGCCTGTGTGTGTGTTCTGTGTGCGTGCGTTTGTTGTGTGTGTGTTTTGTGTGTGCGCGCCAGCATGTGTGTGTGTGCGCATGTGCATGTGTGGTGTATGTGCTTGCATGTGTGTTGTGTGTGTGCATTTGTTGTGTGTCATTCATGCAAGGTTTAATGTGTGCTCCATGAATCAAATGACTGATGCACGCATTTAGGAAGTTCTGATATCATTAGAAGTTGCATTTCTCCCAAAACCTTTTTAATGTCATTTTTTGTTCTTATGGCATTGTTTATAATAACACGATAGTACCACACACTCAAGATTGTAATGCTTTCCAGTTATTTACCTACAGCTTTATGAAAGGTCAACTTCTTTTCAGAAAATATTTCCCACATACTACCCACAGTCCCTCAAATGAGGTAGCTTAGTGTGTCACTTTCTTCATCATAACCATTTTTCAGGTCTCCCAGACAGCCTTTGCTGTTTGCCAAAGCTTTTGTTATTCCTTTTTAATTCAAATATAGATGGTTCGTCAGAGTAACACTCGCTGTATTTAAAGCTATCGTGGGCACGTCCCTCCAAAATTGATACATTAAATTACTGTGACATACCCTAACCAACAGCAATTAAATGACATGAAATGTTTCACTGCCGACACTAAATAGCTTGAACAGCTGAATTAATGCATTATAAACTGGGAGCTTGTAACCTGCTGTTCTTTTCACCAAAGAACTGGAACGAGAGTCGTCATGAGCTCGGGTGGGCACAAGATTCAGAATATACTGTATGAAAAATTTAGGTACTAGGAGAATTAAGCTGATTTCCGTGTTGGTTGACATTTCTCCTTTGTACGTTATTGAGTCTAACAACTACATTCTGGATGATATAATCGCTCAATGTTTCCATTTTAATCGGGAAGAGTAAGTGAAGTTTGCTTATGTCTACCTTTTTCAGGTTAGACCAAGGCAGACCTCCGATCTGATTCCATAGCCTTAGAGCAAGCAGCGTTCACTAAAGGGTCTGGAGTCCTGCCATCATCCCTTATAAATATTCATGAGAGCAAAGAAATGCGACCCAGGTGTCCGCCATGTTAGGCATCTGAGAGAGGTATGGGATAGACAGACCTGAAGACTCTCCCCCACACTTAGGAACTGCATACCAGTTTTTCAAACATATAGGGGCCGATTCACAGAACTAATCTGAGATAAAATCCTAAACTTACTACTTTTGGTATTCACAGAATGCATTTAGTAGTAGTAAAGTTAGGACTCCTAACTTTACTACTACTAAACTGAGACAAAATCCTAACTTTACGACTTTCGGTATTCACAAAGGCATTTAGTAGTAGTAAAGTTAGGAGTCCTGACTTTACTACTACTAAATGCCTTCTGTGAATACCAAAAGTAGTAAGTTTAGGATTTTATCTCAGTTTAGTAGTAGTAAAGTTAGGAGTCCTAACTTTACTACTACTAAATGCCTTCTGTGAATATCTCAGATTAGTTCTGTGACTCACTCAGGAACCACAGTGCTGGCCTGTCAGTTTTTAGCGTGCATTATGTCATTGCAAACGAGGAGCTACTGAAAGTGAATGTATTATAATCTAAACACCTTTCATCTTGACACCTTGCAAAATGTTCGAAATTCGATTGTAAATAAAGAATATCGCATTTTCTTCCTCCTTCAGCTATCAAAAGGATAGACATGGCGTGCTAACGTTCCCCGTGTCAGCGTTTTCCGTTTCTTTGATGTCTAACTAAATGTTTTCGGCTCGGCAATAAAACAAGATAGCAAACATGATTTCCAGTATGTATTCCTAAACCGGCCTGAGTCAAGTAGCGAAGCAAGCCAAATGTAATGAGATTGCGCTAAATGACAACGGCCAGTACAGCGCAATGGTGATAAAACCGCACCTGATGAACATATCACGGGGCACAGGAGTCACATATCACGGCTCCTTCTTCCCTCTAATTATCCCTTTGAATTGTGTGCTTGCGGCTGTCAGGCCGGCGGCGGTGCTAAACTGACTGGAGCGCACTTCTGGGAAATGGGGGTTTTATTCACCTTATCTAACGTGGTACAAATTGCTCATACTGCTCGGCCTCCCAGTGCCCACACAAACAATGGAATCATGCCAGCGCTTCCAGTCAGGGTTTGGACGGAAATCTTCTGTTGCTATTTCGTTGTTTACAAGGGAGTTTTGACAGTTCTGTGCTATCGTGGGAGGGACACTCAATACCTATTGTTATGTACTATTTTGCTTCCTTCTTTTTAGCGTTATTGTTTCACAGACTAGGCTGAAAGCATACGTGAGAACTGCACGCTGTTTTGAAAAGGTGGTGCCGGTCGTTTTACATTTTATAGCTTTATATCCTGCTTGCGAGCGCTATACTGCGTGTTAAATTTCCTAAACCTGCAGCTTGGGCCTACACGGTGTGGGAGAGGATGGATACATAATAAATATTGCCCCCGGGACCTGGCCCACCCAGGGGCTTACAGATAACGAAGCGCGGGAGTCCGCGCTTCGTTTTTTTTTATTTTCTCGGCCGGATTCACGAGAAAAATGCTTTTTTTGGCCCTGGGGCTCCTTGTGGGACTCCCTGAGCAGGCCTAGGGGGTCAGGGTGTTTCTACCCTGCCCCCTTTTCTTTTTTTTCACCTTTGTTTTTCTGTTTTCTTGTGATTTGGTTCTACCGAGTCACAAGATGGCTGCCAACACTTCCTCGTTTAGAGTGTTGACAGCCAATTAGAATAAAGCTCGTGGTCGGGAGGGTTCGCGAACCCTCCTCGGCCATAGATATCGAATCTTTTATTTTTTGAATTTCTCAGCAACTACTGAGCGGATTTACACCATTTAAAAAGGACGCTTTCTGAACTAAGCACTACCTTTTTGCCAAATTTGGTGTAATTCCGTTCAGCAGTTCGAAGCTGTAGCCGTGTCTAAAGTTTCCTATGGGAAATTGATTTTCCGACCCCTATTTTTGAATTTCTCATGAACTACTGAACGGATTTACACCATTTAACAAAAGGACTCTTTCTGAACCAAGGGCTACCTTTTGCCAAATTTGGGGTAATTCCGTTAAGCAGTTCGGGCTGTAGCCATGTCTAAAGTTTCCTATGGAAATTAACATGGGGAAAACACGTTTTGGGACCCCCCTTTTTTCTCGGCCCCCGCTTGGCGAATCACCCCGAAACTTTCAAGGCAGGAGCTGACCGGAGCGCCCCACTAGTTTTGAAAATTTCGCGAAGTTTCGTCAAACGACGCTAAAGTTATTGGGAAAACAAAAAATGCTTTTCCTATGGAAAATAGGTCCTAACTATAACTACCTACTGGCGACCGCCAGTAGGTAATATATGCATTTATACTCACCTGTAAAATACTTATATTTCCAAACTTAACTTTAATCAGGCATATGCCTTTAACAATCATGCTATTACAACAAAATCTGTTGTAAAGGCATGCGTTGTAAAGGCATATGCGTGGTAAAAGTTTGCGATGTAATGGTAACGCGTTATAACAGCACATGCGTTGTGATGGCATGCGTTGTGCTGTCATAAATTTGTTCATAACCAGTGACATACCTTTATCTGCCTTCATTTATTGAAACTAATCTACAAACAGATTACTAACAGAAATCAATGCTCACAGCAAAATGTCCATGATAACTTTACTATTTTTGACAAATTTCTCCAATGAAGCAAATTGTGGAGATACATATGACAAATGATATAGCAGCAAAGCTATATTTGTTTTATATTTAAACGGAAAAATAAAAACAACCTGTTTCCATTCCATACTATGCACTGCAAATATGTATATGAAACAATGAAGTATACGGAACATGGTTGCACATGTTAATTAAATTAACAAAAATTATATTGTGTAGCAACATTTGTGGAAACAATATGAACTGACAACATCAATGTGATTCTTGAGACACCAGTTCATTGCTCTTGATGATGATTTTTACCTAAGTTGTGCATGGAATGAATGTGAACACTTCCCCAAAAATTCCAGAATCAAAAAATTAGCACCAAGGTCTTTGTATTAACTTTATTTCACGTTATACAATGCAATTGCACATTTTGTGTGCAGTTACGGAATTGTGGGCCCTGTGCACTAAATACTGGTCACAAAAAACTGGTTGACCAGTACAGAACTTTATGAACCAACCTATGCAGTAATAGATCAATTCTGAGTGGGTCGTACTCTGACCTGCCTCATGAATATCAATGAGGTATGTCACAAATTGCAACTTGCTCCAATTGGTGGACATTAAATGGATGGCATCAGCTGCCAAGTAGCCACACACCAACATGTCAGTGATCGACTTAAAACATAATAAAATTGTTTTTGTCTATCAGACCATTTTCCTTAAAGGACACAGTGCAGAGTTTTTAAAAAAGGTGAGGTTTTTAAAACAAAAGTAATAATTTGTTTGAGAGTTAGCAGTGAAACCCTGGATCACAGTCTACTATACAACATTTTTTTACTTTCTCAAAGGGTAAGTGGTCCCAATGGAGCCCCTTCCCTTTTGTGAATAGTTTAGCATCCCAACTCATAAGTCAGCAACTTTTCAATATTTTGCAATGGGATTATGTTTGCGAAATATTGATACATTACATATCAATTTGATTTTTATAAGGGTTGTCCACAACTGGCCCCATTCACTAACCCTCCTGGCAGAGGTAATCGTAATCAGAAAATTTTTTTGAATGAGAGAAAGCTCAACGGACAACTATGTAGAGGCTCGAAAGGGACCCCATTAGGAAAGCAAGAACTACATTTAAATCCCACTGAGGCATAATAAAAGGAGTGGGAGGAAATCTATTAGTAAGACCCTTAATATATCTAATGACTATGGGAGACCTAAAACGATGGTTGGTCTGGCAAACAAAGAAAGACTGACAAGGCCGACAAGTAGCCCTCAACAGTTGCCACAGCACAACCCTGCTGAGCCAAAGAAAGTGAAAAAACTAAGAATTTCAGACAAATGGGCTTTTAAAGATCAACTGAACTCTCTCCACACCATTTAACAAACCTGGCCCACCTACTGGAATAGACAGATTTGGTAGAGTGTCTTCTGGCCGATAATATCCACCACATCCGGAGGGAGAGAGAAATAACTCAGGTTGCCCCGTTCAATCTCCAGTCATGAAGGTGCAGGCTCTGGAGGTGGGAGTGTAGAACCTACAGCTGCGATTGCGAGAGGAGGTCTGCCCTGAGAGGGAGACAGAGCGGAGGGTGCGATGAGAGGTGAAGAATGTCTGTGTATCACAGCCTTCTTGGCCAATCCGGGGCGACTAATATGACTTGGGCCCAGTCTTGGTGAATCTTCCCCAGAACCCGAGGAATCAAGGGTATGGGAGGAAACGCGTAAAGAATCTGAAAGTTCCAATGTAGCTGAAATGCGTATCTGAAAGTTCCAATGTAGCTGAAATGCGTCCCCCAACGCTCCCTGCATCGTATACTGGAGACTGTAGAACGATGGGCAGTGCACGTTCTCATGAGTGGCAAACAGGTCCAACCGTGAAAACCCACACATCCTGAAAATGTGGTGGGCCACCTCCGGATAGAGACGCCACTCGTGATAGGCCGAGTATTGCCGACTGAGACTGTCCGCACGCACATTCAGCAACCCCGCCAGATGATTTGCAGTTACGCAAATCTGGTGGTCCTGAGCCCAGGACCAGAGCTGCATAGCCTCTCTGCAGAGACGATACAACTCTACTCCTCCCTGCTTGTTGATGTACCACATTGCGGTAGTGCTGTCCGTCAGGACCTGAACTGACTGACAGCAAATGGAGGGAAGAAATGCTTTGAGAGCCAAACGTAATGCCCGCAATTCCAGGAGATTGATGTGAAGCAATCTTTCCTCTGGAGACCAAAGGCCCTTGATTTCCAAATCCCTCAGATGAGCTCGCCACCCTAGAGTGGAGACATCCATTATCACCGTGGCCACCGGAGAAGGAGGTTGAAAAGGTTTCCCTTGAGACAGGTTGCCTGGTACACTCCACCAAGACAGCTCCGCTGCAGTGTCTCTTGAGATCTCCATTGTGTTGAAACCACTGTCTGCGAGGCTGGAGTGCCTTCATGTGCCAGCGTGCATGGTTGACCAACAGTATGCAGGAAGCGGACAGACCAAGCAGACGTAGCACCTTAAGGACTGGAACAGCCACTCCATTTTGAAACAGTGGAATCATAGCCTGTAATGTCCAGAATCCTCTGAGGAGGCGGGAAGGTATGACTGACAGTAATGTCCAGTACTGCCCCTATGAGCAGGTTGTGCTGAGAGGGCACCAGGTGAGATTCGGGTACATTTATTGAAAAACCCAAGTCGAACAACAATCTTGTTGTCACTTGTAAATGATGCAGCACCATCTCTGGCGACCTCGCTTTGAGCAGACAGTCGTCCAGATAGGGGAAAACAGGAATCCCTGACCTCCTGAGATGTGCCGGTACCACCGCCATCACCTTTGTGAAGACCTGTGGTGCGGATGTAAGACTGAACAGAAGGACCGCAAACTGGTAGTGTTGAGAGCCCACCGTAAAATGGAGATGCTTCCGATGCAACTTCAGGATGGGAATGTGAAAATAAGCATCCTGTAAATCAATTGACACCATCCAGTCTTCCTGCTGCAGCGCCAGAAAAACCTGAGCTAGGGTCAACATCTTGAATTTCTCCTGTTTGAGGAAAAAATTCAAGATCCTGAGGTCTAGGATCGGTCTCAATCGACCGTCCTTTTTGGGGATCAGAAAATATCAGGAGTAGCATCCCTGACCCCTTTCCTGCTACAGAACCACCTCTATCACACCTTTCTGTAGCAAAGACAGAACCTCCGGCTGCAGGAGCAACAGATGGTCCTCTGGACACCAACCCTGAAAAAAGGGGGGAAAGGAGGGGGAAACTCCTGGAAAGGAACTGCATACCCATTTTCTACAAGATTCAAAACCCAAAGATCTGATGTAACAGATTTCCAATTTTGTAGAAAATAGGACACCCGACCTCCCATGGTTCCAACACTCTCCAAGATGGGGGATCTAGAGCTGCTTCTCTGCGGAGCCAGTGGGGGGGCAGGGCAGGAGGAGGAGGAAACCTGTTGGCGTGCATACCCTCCCAGATGACCTCCCCCCTTCACTCTGTATGATCTATACAGTGGGTTCTGTTATTGCTGCTGTCAGCCCCGAAATGGAGCAGCCTTCCCAAAGCCCTGAAATCTCCGGTATCCAAAACCCCTAGGCTGGGATTGCAAGCCTAAGGATCTAGCGGTAGCTCTGCTTTCCTTAAATCGTTGCAGAGCTGAGTCCGCCTTGGTCCCAAAGAGTCTAGAGCCATCAAAGGGAAGATCCAACAGCGTGGCCTGAACGTCCGGAGAGAATCCTGATCCTCTCAACCAGGCATGCCTCCTAGTTGCCACCGAAGAGCCCATCACCCTGGCAACGGAGTCAGCCGTATCAAGCCCAGACTGAATCACCTGACGGGCTGCAGCCTGAGTGTCTGACAGCACCTCCACAAAGTGACCCCGGACATCTTCTGGCAGCTTAGGTATCACCTCCTCAGCTGAATCCATCAATGCATGGATGTAACGCCCCAACAGGCACGTGGCATTAGTTGATGTTAAAGCCATGCCAGCCGATGAAAACACCTTTTTAGCAGACTGTTCCAGCTTCTAGGAATCTCTATCCCCCAGAGTGGAGGGAAAGGAACCTGCAGATTGCTTAGAGGAACATGAAGCTTATACCACCAAGCTTTCAGGCAAAGGGTAAGACGAAAGAAAAAATGCTGGATCCCTAGGCGCAACCTTATAACACCTTGCCACCATTCTGGATACAGCAGGGGCAGACATTGGCTTCTGCCAAACCTCCAAAATTGGTTCTGTCAAAGCTTCGTTGAACGGAAGCAAAGGTTCCACCGCTGATGAAGGGGAGTGCAGAACCTCAGTTAGAATATTAGACTTGACCTCCACAGTGTGCAACTGTAAATCCAGAAGGTCAGCTGTCTTACTTATGACTAAATGGTATGAGGCCACCTCCTGAGAAGAAGAGAGCTCCCAGTCTGGTGATCTGCACAGCCCAGTGGCTTCTTGAAGCCCTTCAAAGTCATCCATAGCATCCAGTATCTCCTCTTCTTCAGCTTGCTCTTTCTGCTCCTGGAATTCCTCCTCTTCCAGAAGCCTCTGAGCCTCTCTCCTCGGTCGCAGTTTCAGAATCAGCGTCGGTGGCGCCAGACGTGACGCCGGTGACCTCGGAGCCAGAGTCGATGGAGGCCCTTCAAGAGTGACTGGTGGCGCCGCATGAAGTCGAGATGGCGCCAGACAGGAGCCCAATGGTGCTGGAGAATAGTCCATCCTTCCCTCCTGGGACACGATCGGCGTTGAGTACCTCGGCGTCCGGAGAGGTCAAGACAGAGTCGTCAGCATGAAAGGCATGAAGGGTGCCTGGGCCCTCCTCGCCCGGGCCATAAACCACTTTGCTTCTCCGTCTTTGAGGGCCTTCGGATTCATCCGACGTCACGAAGAGCATCCCTCGACGTCGTGGTCAGACAGGCACCAAAGGCAATCTTCGTGGGGGTCTGTGACAGACATACGGACCCCACATTCCCTACAGGATTTAAAACCAGGCTTCTTCTGAGTAGCCATCGCACAGAAACAGTTTACAGACAACTGTAACAATGTAGACTACAAAGAAATGGAGAGTCCTAGAAAAACCGTTATGCGTCGACGGCACGAAAAAAGGAAACTGACGTCAGCACGCTGACCAAGGGCCATATGTATGAAAGTTTGGTTTTGCGATTCTCAAATAGCGAATTTTAGAGAATCGCTATTTGAGAATCGCAAAACGAGATGTATGTAGGATTTGCAATAAATTTTGCGAATCCTACATATTCCTTATTTGCGAATCGCAAATTGCGATTCGCAATTAAGGAATACCTCCCCATTCATTCCTATGGGCCTAGAGGCCCATAGGAATGAATGGGAAGACATTCGCAATTTGCGATTCCCAATTAGAGAATCGCAAATTGAGAATGCAATTTCAAGGGTGCCAGGGTGTCTAAAGGACACCCTGTTGCACCCTGAAATGAGCATGGGTGCAGATGTGGCGCACATACATGCCCTAAGGGCATGTATGTGCGCCACATGGCACTGAAAAATGCAAAAAGTGCATTTTTCAAAGGAATGTAAATTACCACCAACCTGAAGTTGGTGGTAATTTGCGATTCCTGAAGGTCAAATGCACTTTTTTGGTGCTTCTTACATTGCATTTAAGGAATCGCAATTTGCGATTCCTTAAATGCAATCGTAAAATAGGGAATCGCAAATTTTGCGATTCCTTATTTTGCGAGGCAGTTTTGACTTCATACATACCTCTAAGCAAAATTGCATTCAGAAACGCCGAAATTCTGCGAATTTCGGCGTTTGCGAATGCAATTTGGCTTGATACATATGGCCCTAAGTCTTCTTATAGCTCCGATGACATCACGCGGAGTCGCGTGCGGAGCCATTCCATTGTGATGTCCTCGTCGATGTGGGAGAGCTCTGAAAAAGTTTCTGTGGAATGCTGCGCAATGGGTAATTTAAAAGGTGAGGAATCCACAGGCAGATGTATCCATCAGAAAAATGTTTTGCATATCTGGCCCCATATCTTGATATTATAAAAAAACAGGAGGCAAAGCACATTAAGAAGCATACATGGAGGGAACTCATTAGAATTAATTTTTCCCGTAGTTGATGTATAGATCATAGTGCCTGTTATGGTTTTAGTGGGTGGAGGTTAGGTGGTTATTGTAACAGACAATGATGGAAAGTTCATTAAAAAACCACAAGTTTTAATATTTCAAATCCACTTACATTATATCCGAATAAGTTACACTAAAATGCAAAAACTACGCATGTGGTAAATATCCCTCAACTTTAAGTGAGACAACAACCCTTATTAAAAGATGTGGTAAATAGCGTTACCCTATGGTGATGTATTTACTATGCGTGGTAAATAAAACCTACTCTTAATTTCTTTTTAAATATTTTTATTGAGCAGAGTAAAAAGCAGACATTTAATTAGAAGGAATGCTGATACAAATAGTCAAATTCATTCTTATATAATCATTTCCATTAAAGATTATTCAAACAACAAACATTATGACCTTATTAAAAAAACAAAAAAAACAGTACATAAATAATGGAGTGCATAGATAATAAAGTGCAAATGCTAAAGTGCTAATTTTACCAAACTCCCTTTCCACTAGATTGTCTCCTAAAGTGCCTAATTATACTTCAATCTATTTCCTTATTTGATCTTGTATCGAATACATTACTAAAGTGCAGATGTGCTATCATGAATTACTAAAAAAGTCAGCTAAGTAATTTTAGCTTTGGAGATCTTTTTCCATCTGATCAAAATATTTCCATATAGAGATAAATCTTTTTATAGCTCCCACCCTTTTTGCATAAGCTTCTTCGTACTTTTTACTCGACTCATTTTATTAAACCATTCTAAAAAAGTCGGTACTCTGGTTGTTTTCCAGTTCTGGATGATCAGCGAGCGTGCCACCAAGGAAGAGATTGATAGAAACATTTCCCACCCTCTAGTTTGTAGCTGGATTTGGCTCCGTTTTAGTAGTTTGAGTGCAACCTCAGGCTCGGGTTCTATCCTACTCGAGAGAGCACGGCTAAGTTCAACACAAATTTTCTCCCAAAATTGGCTAAGCCTGGGGCATAAAAAACAGACATGCAACCAGAAACCCTCTTCCATCTGTTGACAGCGAAAACATTTATTCTCCACCTCGGGATACATCTTGTGGAGTGCCTTAGGGGTGTAATAAGCCATCCAGCAAGATAAAAACCCCATTCTTTTAAAAGTTGCTGCTCTCAATGCCTTGCTACCATATTGTGAAACAGTTACCCATTCTCCATCTGAAAGTTCACAGCAAGCTTCTTGTTGTATCTTTTGAAGAAAATTGATAACCAAGAGAGGCTCCCCCTGATTTCGAAGTAGTCGGTACCAATTCCCTATACCTCGCAGTTTTGTTCTAAAGAGAGCGGGTAAAACCGTTGAGGTACCTAAATTGACTGGGAATAGAAATTTATCTAATAATGATCTAATCTGGAGGAAGCTAAAAAAGAGGCACCTGCTCTGATTTCCACATCTAGCTTGAACCTCCTCCCAATTAATACATCTACCTCCGATTAGAAAGTGACCTAAAGGCCCATTACGATACCGGGCGTAAAAAAATCCGCCATCCATGAAAGCGGCAAAAATCCGCCCGCCTACACCGTCTGAATACCGACCCAGCAATCATGATGTCCCGAACCGAAAACCGCCAGCGGCAGAAAAAAACACAAACACCGCCCGCCCTTGCCCGAGTCGGAGTCAAACCGCCCGCCACGGACGGAAAGACGCACGACAACAGAAAACCGCCCGCCCTCACGGTCGAGACACCGCACGTGAAATTACGATCGCACCGACATGAGCGCGGAAAAACAACAAATACACCGCCCGCCAGCGTAAACAACACCGGAGAAAATGGACACGGCAGAAGCCATGGCGGCCACGTCCCTGCACAGAAACAGCCGCGGACTCAAACAAACACACACAACATGGCAAACAAGTCCACACAGCAACCCACGCACAAATACACAGACAAAGTACACATCCCGAATACACACCACCCCTGGACAAACAAATAAACTACAAAGCCCAGAACACCAGCCACAACACACCTGAAAACAACAGACCATCAGGACACACCCAAACAGGTAAGTACAAAAGCAGCCCCTCCACAGACCACAACCCCTTGCAACATTGCAAAGCAGAGAGGAGAGGAGAGGACACAGTGACACAGCAAGGACAGCAGCACACCACAGATACGCACACATCACACCCACCACCACCACCACCACCAAACACCGGCACCACAAACCCCCTGCACATCACACATCACACACCGCACCAGCACCACAAACACCATGGCATCACACAGAATGCCCAAGTTCACTTCCACTGAGCTGACGGTCATGGTCGACGAGATCGTCAAGGTGCACACACAAATCTATGGCAACCAGGTCCAGCACACACCACTAGCCACCAGAAACAGAATGTGGAACAGAATTGTAGACCAGGTCAATGCAGTCGGGACCGTACCCAGAAACAGAGGAGAAATAAACAAACGGTGGAACGACATCAAAAGCCTGGTCAAGAAGAAGGAGAGCAAAAATCGAGAGCTGGCTGCGACGACTGGCGGAGGGAATCCCACGCATTACAAGACCTTCAAAGCGTGGGAGGAGAAGGTGCGAGTCATCATCCATCCGGAGATCCTCACCGGATTACCAGGGGGAGTGGAGGCTGGTAAGTACAAACAAATGTATGCCAGCACACCGCTATGTACTCACATGCACTACCACCATGCCATAGCTCCGAGGGACAAACACCCCCATGTCCAGTACACAATACACAACACATCACTCACACATGCAACAGGCACCACCACACACACAGCCCAAACATATCAACTAACAAAACCATGGGGGCATGTGTACACCCAGCCAGCCACGTAACCACCAACAGGTCCCCTAGTACTCCAGAAGCGCCACAACGAGCACCCCCACACCCATGTGGCAGCCGTAGCTGCACCAACCGACAAGTAACAGGTAAGTAGCCGCAACACAAAGGCAGTGGGTGGGAGGGGGACAGCTGAAGTACAACACCCACCAGGCCCCTAGTCCTACAGCACAGCAAGGCGGAGCACCCCCACACCCATGTGGCAGCCGTAGCTGCACTAACCGACAAGTAACAGGTAAGTAGCCGCAACACAAAGGCAGTGGGTGGGAGGGGGACAGCTGAAGTACAACACCCACCAGGCCCCTAGTCCTACAGCACAGCAAGGTGGAGCACCCCCCACACCCATGTGGCAGCCGTAGCTGCACTAACCGACAAGTAACAGGTAAGTAGCCGCAACACAAAGGCAGTGGGTGGGAGGGGGGACAGCTGAAGTACAACACCCACCAGGCCCATAGTCCCACAGCACAGCAAGGAGGAGCACGGCCCACACCCCACACCCACGTAGCAGCCACTGCAGTGCACACCGGCAGCCGACAGGTAGACATTCCGCCCCAGGACAAACGGTGTCAGTGGGCGTCCAGCCATCACCACGACCCATAACACCGCCCCCACCCCCACAGACCTGCAACATGGAGCACCCCCGCCCATAACCATGTTGCATCCAGTCCAGTGCACGCTCAAAAACAACCTGCAGGTGGGAAACTGGACAGGGCGGGGTGACTGGAGGCATGAGGACTGAATTACGACTAACACATGGGACATGTCAAGTAGCAGAGGAACACGCAGCACTGCTCCCTGTCACAACCATGTGAACAATGTGCACACGGACATGAACCACAGAGTCACACCCCACATGACCCATCACAGACACAGCAACACCCAAGGAGCCACGTCTGCATGCACAAGTCACACTGATTACAGAACCACACGGCAGGCACAGTGCAACCCATCACACACAACTGCAACACCATCGAAGTCCTGTCCATGTAGCCCCTACTGCCTGTCAACCACACATCCCACAACTACGCCCATGTAAGACATACCACACTAGACGCAACAGCGTGGAACAACATAAATGCACACGAACACCACTGGACCCATCAAACACACAGACACACAATGCACATACAACATACCATCCATCTCATCCGTCAGCCCCAGTCACATGAAAGGTATGTCATCCGAACAGCTTGTCCACATACAGTAGTCACGCAAAGAAACATGCCCATGACAAATCATGTGCCAGAAGTGAATGAAGCGCACGTCACACTGTGAGCAACAACACACATAACATGGGCCACACCCCCCGAGCACTGCATTGATGCACATGGCACAGGGCAGCACGCACACCAAGGAATTGGACCATCTGCAATACGTCGTGTGGCACACAACCATCACTCACTCATAACAATGCGTCCAATTACATGGCCAGAAATCACAACAGACAGCAAATATGCAGGGTATGTCAGACATACACACACCTCAGACCATGCACTGTCATGTTGCCACAACACATGTCACGTTCTGCACCCATGGCTCACAGTATGTACACCCAAAGCATAGTTCATCTCAAATGCGTTTCAGGGGGCTGACCCCCATTATGCCATCTGCGTTTCTAAGCGTTAAATTTGAACCCCAAGAGCATAGTACAAACCAACCTCCACGATGGGTCTGGAGTCTGCATACACCAGAGCCACAAAAAGCAGGAGCACAGCAACACACCCATCGGCATTGCCAATCCGTCCCATGCCACATGTCCACAGCACACAGTCCCATTGGCATGCCCACACAACAACAAATAGCACAGCCACACACACGGCTCCGGGAAACCTGTGCACGACTGTGCATGAACTGTGGATGTCAGACAACCTATACATACTTTGTCATGTGCAACACAATAACATATCTCATTCCCCCCACAGGTGACGAACTGCTGGATGCTGGAGATGGAGACAGCAGCCAGCACAGCCAGCCTGCAAGCCCCCAACAAGGACTCACGGATGTGGAGGATCTGTCCTCCGATTCGGACACGGACCACCCAGCAGGCCCATCTGGTGTGGCAGGGCCCAACCGCACCCCAGGCACCCTCCTACCCACCAACCCATCCTCCAGGGCTGATGACCACTCACAGCCCCCTGCTGCCACTGTCGTTGCGGCCACTCCCACTGTTGTGGCGGCCACTCCCACGGTCGTTGCGGCCACTCCCACTGCCGCAACCCCCACCACCGCCGCGACCACCACCACGTCATCACTGGCCCCAGCCCCAGCGCAAGTGGTGGTCCGGCCGACTGGGTCCACCCTGGGAGCCACAGCGAGGACCGTGGTGAGCAATGTGGCAAGTGGGAAGGTCGGTGGCAGCAGTACTGGTAGGAGGAGCAGGGTCAGGCCAACGCCAGCCTCCCCTGGGAGCCATGCCCTGCCTCAAATGGCCAGAGTACTTGGGGCCTATGAAGAGGCCCAAGGACAATGGGCCAGGTCTGCTTCCGACACGCGGGAGGTCCTGGGGGTGTTGAGGTCCATGGACGCCCATATGGGCCAATTCGTGTCCCGTATGGACCAACTCGTGGACCTCATGGGCCAGCTGGTGGTGGCGGTGGGGTCACAGGCAAGGCCAGCAACACCACCTCCGCCACCACCTGCTAGGGCGCAGGGTCGGGCAGCAGTGTCCACTTCCCCTGCGTCCACAGCCAGTGAGCACACCTCACCCACCACCAGCAGGTCGCCACCACACACCCCCCTCCCAAACGTGGAAGGGGCCGTCCGAAGTTGAAACAGATGTCCCGGGAGGACTTCGCACGCTCCAGACGCAAGTGAGGCAGCCAGCCATCCTTGACCACCCACTGCATTGACTTGGACTACGATCCCACCCCACACAACCATCAGAATGGCATGTGTCTGTTGGACTAGGGACATAGAACTAGTGGGTACACCCTGAGCATCACGCAGCCATGGCCGACAGCTCATTGTCACTGCACGCAACACTCATGTCATCACCTTGCACACAATGACATGTCACAGTTGAAAATAAATGCACCTTTTACACAAACTGCTGTCTGTGCACTGTGTTTATTGAACGATGATCAACCGCCACCTTGAGCAGAGAAGCATCGGATGTGTGGCATGGCGATGGGACAGGAGGGGCTGTAGGGACCTAGGGGGGAAGACAGAACAGGAGCACATTCAATGAGTGTGTCACACACCCATCACACAGTACATGTCAACAACTACAAGCAATGTACACACATCGCACAGAGCAATAGGGCACAATGCCACAGCCACCGTCAGTGGCATACAAACCTGGACATGGACCATTGACACACAGCACACAGTGAACATAAGGCCTCCGTGACACAGCACACAGACACCTGCACAACTACAGCCACATCATCCGTCGTACATGGACACTCACCGTCAAGTGAAGTAGCGGGCGATGAGCTGCTGACGGACATTCACAGCTTCCTCCTCTCCGCTGTCTTCCTCACTCGAGCTGTCCTGGTCTGCAGGCTGGGGCCCTGGTTGATCTCCATCATCCACAATTAGGGGGATCTGCTTCCGAATAGCCAGATTGTGCAGCATGCAGCAAGCCACCACTATCTGGCACACCTTCTGTGGGGAGTACGCCAGCGCACCCCCGGTGCGGTCCAGGCATCTGAACCTGGACTTGAGGAGGCCAAAGGTACGCTCGACCACACGTCTGGTCCTCCCATGTGCCTCATTGTAGCGGTCATCTGCTGGGGTCCGAGGATTTCGTAATGGACTGAGCAGCCAGGGCCCATTCGGGTAAGCCGAGTCACCTGGGCGTGAGGGACACAGAGAACCGTTGCAATTCAAACAGGACAGTAGACAGCATCCTTAAGCCAGCACGCTACACAACTCCACATACTCACCGACAATCCAGCCACGGTCCTGTTGCAGATTGTTCATCAGTCGTGGTAATATGCTGTTGCGCATGATGTGCGCGTCATGGGCCGAGCCTGGGAACTTCGCACACACGTGGGAAATGACCATGTCCGCAAGGCACACCACTTGCACATTCAGGGAGTGCGTGTGCTTCCGGTTGCGGAAGAGCTGCTCAGTGGCCTGTGGTGGGACAAGGCCAACATGGGTGCAATCTATGGCACCAACGACGTGTGGGATCCGTCCAAGGGCATAGAATGCACCCTTCACTGCCGCCAACTCACGTGCCCTGGGGAATCGGATGTACCTGTTCCTGTACAGCATCATGGCTGCCAGTACATCCCTCAGCACCATGCTGAACATGGGCTGGGACATCCCACCTCCACTGCCCACTGTGTGCTGGAATGACCCAGTGGCGAAAAAATGCAGTGCAGCCATCACCTTAGCCGTGGGGGTGAATGCTGTCGGATACACCCTGCGAGGACGGAGGTGGGGTTCCAACATGGCACATAGTCGATGCAGGGTTGGTCGGTCCAGACGAAATTTCCGGATGACCTCAGAATCCTCCATGTCCGCCAACAATTGGTAAGGGCGGTAAATGTTTGGTCTCCGCCTAGGAAAGATGGAAGTGGACACATGTCAAAGCAACACGCCACATGGCATTTTCACATACACATAACTGATATGTCAGAGCAAGAACATGAGTCACAGAACAGCTGTCATGCAGGGACAGCACAGCCACAATACACTTACACAGGTCTCCCAGCAATAGCAATGGGCAGTGACACAAACCATTGCTATGTGCATGCACATGGGGATCCAGGCCTCAATGACCTGTGAGGCGTGCTGATGGGGACTGACTGCATATTCGGCAAGCGGCAACACCACGGCAACATGACTGGCTGCTGTGCATCACACTGCTTCCGAGGCTGGATGAGTATGGCACACACCAACGACGATGTGGGCACAGGCTGAGCGGCCAAGAAAAGTGGGACCTGTGGCACGAGGGGATATGTGACAGTCATTGGTGTCACCACTGCACCCTATGTGCAGCACTGTACGGATCACACCTCCAGAAGCATTGACAGGTGTACACATTGACAGCCCCATGCCAACACGGCTGTGTGCTTGCAAATACACATCACATGTGACACGTAACCTTGCACGTGCCAAGTGGCAGATGTACATAGTGAGAGATGGCATGCGTGTGCATATGCGTATACCATGCACCCATGCCAATGTGCAGATGGTGACATGCTAACAGACATGTGGGGGCCGGCCACTGGCCGTCCCTGCCTATGCACACGGCATGTTGTGGCCCCGTCCATTGTGCACCTGCACCCACACGCACATCATGGCCACACCTGCAGATGCAGTGCGCACATCATACTGTGTGGTGCACATTGCTTCAGCGGACTGTCACCAACATGGGCCAGGCCATTACGGCCAACTCCGATGACCCACGCGGTTGCACCCTGCATGTTCCACTATGGAGGTAGGCGTCCCGGGCCAGCTGGGAGCAGGCCGACGTCTGCAATTGCCAATGCAGGTCTCAGTGCACTTGTTGCTCGTGTGAATGTCAGGCTGGGCCATGCTGCCCCTCTCAGTCCCAGCAGGCCTGGCCTGCACATTGACTGCACAATGCCAGTAGATGACAGCACCGACTGCCTAGTGGGTTGCATGTGTCTCCTGTTCAGGACACTCCAGATGGGCGCTAACTCAGTACTGACTATTGGACACACCATGTCTCGTGATAGGGATGTGTGTGTGGGATGGTGGCACTGAATGTGACCTCCGTTGCGTGGTGGGCCATGCACAGGGCGAGTACGTCGATGATTGCGCAGTGTTGGTCACAGTGGGTGCACCCACACAGATGTGTTGCCCTATGTCCATTTTCTATGTCCGCATGGTAATGGACTGTAGATGTGGGCAAACTACACATTGGTCGATGTGCTGTCAATTTGAATGTGCCTTCACACCAGGCACAGCTGCCCCTGCACATGTGACCACTGCTGCACTCGCTGCTGGGTCTGTGGAGCTGATGCACCATCTGTGCGTGGGGCGGACAGCTCTCCTCACTTCCGTCATTGCGCATGTCATCACTTTGCCGCAGGTGATATGGATCATGGAGGGCCCACATGTACGCGTGGGTGGCCTCAACAAGTGTGTCCAATGGTTGTCACCCCCAGTCAGTGCTTCGAATGTGAATGATGTTGTGCTGGTGCTAATTTCAGTGTGGCGGGTGGGCGGGGCTAGGTGCGGGCTTACATGCAGGACATGGGAGGGTGATCGGATTGGCGACTAGTTGCAATACACACGGGGCACGTCTTTTCCTGTCCACATCAGGGTCATTCCTTGCACTCACTGACAGTACTACAGTCGTCTTTGTCCCTGTCCTCATGGCCTCCCCTCGCTCCCCCAATATGCATTTACACCTGTGGGGCTAGCGCATGCAGATGCAGCCCCAAGCTCGCCCCGGAGAGGCCAAGGAGTGTATGTGTGGGTCCAGTTGAACGAGTGGTCTGTCTCACGGCATGATGTGTGGCGGGACGCCGTCCACCTGCGTGGTGCCCCGACTCGAGACCCGGGCAACATAGACAATGCATAGCAGTCTCCGCAGTCCGGATACACCACCTGCGACACACAGAGGCTGTAGCTGCCCTAGCGGCCCATGCCGCGTCCATCTGGGGCTGATGGACCCACACATTCACTCTTTTGCCTCACTGGGGCGGGCTCGGAGGTGCTTGCGCACGCGCTGGCTTCTCTGTTGCAACGGCATGTGACGTGTGTGGAGATGTAGGCAATGAGTGGGATGGTGCGAGCCACCTTCCGTGACGTCACTCCTGCTCGTGACGTGTGCGTCCCCCAATACTTCCATATGACTTGAGCCATGCTACACATTGAGGATGTTTTGCATGCGTGATGTGTCCCGGAGGAGCGCGCCGAGTCCTCTCCCCACCATGCTCCACTGCCATCCCGTGCCCTGGATTGCCTGTGCAGGTTGACAATGTTGGGGATACACCTGGTCGGCAGGGGCTGTGTGTGCCTTGTCAAGGGCCTGGCGGCCGCACAACAGGTTCCAGCTTGTCCACAGAGGGTGGGCTGACGTGTACGCCTGATACCGCATTGTTCGTGTGCCCGGCTGCTGTGCACACACGTGTTCACATCCCCCCCCGACAGGTGGCCTTTGACATTGCCCAGGGAAGCGTTAATGTGCAGTTCCGGACCCCTCCCGACACAGCGTGTTTCGACTTTGCATGTGCGCATCTACCCGTCACACCCACCCACCTGAGCGAAGCGTCACTCCCGCTTCACACGACACATGTGTGTCTTCCACAGTTGTGCTACTCATTTGCGTTGACATCCAATGACAGTGGACTACATAGTCATGTCACGACTGCCGTGTACATCACACACTCTCATCATCTCCCATTCGTACTTGTGAAAGGAATCAGCAGAGACAGTTTCTTTCTTCAAACCATGTATTGTGACTTATGTCCTCTGTGATGCAGTATAGTGGACACTACTGGCAGCGGAATGCATGTGGAGGATATACTGAGCATGATTACACATAGCTAAGGGTGTAGGGGTACATGTGATTAGCTGTTGCATGTGGGATGTGGGCTTCAGAGTTACATCTGCTTGGCCGTTGCAGTGCTAATGTTCATTTGCAAATAGCTGCGGTGCTGCGGACTTTGACACAGACGGTATACATTTAGCCTACCAGACCGCTTGGCATCATGGGCACAGTCCATCTCAGTTCCATGTGACAGGTGTGCTGCTGTTGTTACTCATGCACGCGTGCGTGTGAGTTGACATCAGGGCATGGGCTTACGTGCATGCAACGGCGTCCCACTTGTTGTTGCCATATGGTGGCTACTGGACATGTCACAGTCACTGGGGTCGTGTTGTTGTTGTATGCACTTGTCGTCCATGCAAAGGTCCTGTTACGGGATTTCCGGGGAGGGGAGAAGGGGTGCAGCTCTCACATACTCCAGCCGGGCGATTCCTGTCCACTGTGCGGTGCATATGTCCATGGGCGCAGGATCCATGTCATGGCATAGTTGTACGTGCAGTTCTGTCCATGTGGGTGCGATACACATATCCCATGCCACTGCCTCCCCCGATACATGCAGAGTTCCTGGATGTGATGGGGAACAGTGTGCATGTCCCGGACACATCCGATGTCATGGCAGTGTCGTTGATGGTGTGGTATCAGTTGCAGGTCGTTTGGTATGGCTGTTGTAGTGGTTACTGGCCAGTCCGTGCGGAAGCTAAGCATGGGTACAGTGTCGGACATCATGGCTCACTTGGGGGATTGCGTCGGGGTCCTACGAATTGACAGGTTGACAGGTATGCGATGGCTTCCTGCAGGGCTTCCATTTCATTGGTGGTATACATGTTTGCCAGCCAATGTAGCGGATGGTGGCTGTCACGGTGTTGTTCGTAAGTTGTCCCTTGTAGGAGCATGATGGGGCATGCTGGGTGACATTCGATGTAGCTGTGATCCATGATCCGTCGTGTGGAGGCACAGTGGTCCCATTGCAGTCTGGGCCCGATGATCGCCACATACGTCATGCCCCCATAGGCTGAACAGACCCTGTCGTGTGCGTCCAGAGGGTGGAATAGTGGTAGCAGGTCCGCCCTTGGACATGCCGGGTTGGAGAGGCACAACTCCACAGGATGGTGGAAGGGACACCTCCGACAGTAGAAGACGGGTATGACGCAGCTGAACAATGCGATGCGGTAAGTCAGTCGGTAACTTACGTTCAGCAGGGATAGGGGTTCGCATCCCAACATCTGTATCAGGTTGTGTTTGTACAGCTTGACCTGTCTGGCGTAGTTGGGTAGGTGTGTTGTAGGTGCCATTTTGCTGCGGGGCGATGTGGTGGCGTGCTCCGGCTGTGTGTGCAGTCTGCAGTGTGCAAGCTCCGAGGTTGCTGTGAGGTCTGTGATGGTCATAGGGGGGCAGGACTTGTGTTCTGTTAGCTTGTGCGGAGGACACGGGCCCTCATCCCACGTGCTTCTCTGAATGTTCAAGGTCAGTGGTGTGTGACTCCTTCCAGATAACTTGCATGGGAACGGCATGGGGGAGTTTTATAATTTTTTCTTCCCCGTTCGGTATGTTCTTAGGTGATATGCGCTATCTGCCCTGTGGTCGGTTTCCTCTGCATGCCTGTGTTGCTCTTTTTTTGGGACAATGGCTGTATTCTCCGGCTTGTTTAGTCGGGTTGTGGTTTCGGAGTTGGAATGGAAGGTCATTCAGTGCTGTCTGCTCTCCCGTGTGTGGGCGGCAGGCTGTGTTTCCGCTATGCGTTGGGCCTTGTGTGTGGGTGTCATTCTTGGGTCCACCTGTTGTCGGTCCCCGGGCTCTTTGGTGTTCCGTTTTGTATGTCTGGTTCATGGGTGCAGGGTGGTATGGGTGTTTCTGTGTGGTACTGGCGTACCTCTTCCCGACGGGGCCCATGTTCTGCTGGGTGGTGTTGCCGCCGCTGTGTGCTTCGCCATGTTTGTCACACAGGGGTGTGTCCTGATGTTGCGTGACTTCACTGACATGTGGGCGTCGGTTGTGTGACGTTGGGTGTTGTCCGTGAATTGGGCGTTGGGGACATGACTGTGGCAGGCCTGTCACGTGTCATGTGCGTTCTGGGTGTGGCTGGTGTGTGTGGTGCTTGGTTGTGTCCCTGTGTTGTTTGTGTGCGACGCAGACATGGCGTTATGGTTGGGCGCTGAGTTGTGCGCATGTGTGGCTGCGTCATCGCCGCTGTGCTGCGGTGCCGTGACGGGGTCGTTGGTTCCTGGTCCCAGGTGGTGTGCCCATGATAGTTGCGAGATGTTGCAATTTGCCCTGTGTTGCATTTGTGGGTGCAGTGGTGGATGTGTCTTGTCCACGCAGGGGTGTTGGGGGGGTGCCATGTCCTCCTTTTCCGCACTTGCACTGTGTGCGCTGTTTGCGTACCCTTGTTGTGTGTGTGCCTACCTGCGTCTCCGCGGTGCGTTGCCTCCTTGGTGGTGCATCAGGTATAGCATGGGGAGGGCCTGCAGTGCTGGATTCATGCTCGGGGGGCTCGCCTCTTCGGTGTCTGTGCTCGGCGTTCGGGTTTCCGCCTCACTTTCACGTGCGGTGTCTCTTAGCCGTGGGAGCTGTTTGTTTGCGGCATCGTAATTTGTACGCCGGGCAGTACGTGATTTCGTCTGGCGGTGTGTCTCCATTGGGCTGCGCCGCTACGTGAGCGGGCGCACTTTGATGGCGGACGGCGTCGCTGGCTTGCCGGCGGTGTTTGGCTGCCTTTTCACATCGTAATTTGGCAGGCGTGTGGGCTGCGGCATGCGGGCGGTAACTGGTGGTTTTTGCATCCGCCAGCACGGCGGTAGTGCTTCCGCCCGCCATCGTAATGGGCCCCCTAATTCCTTAAACCCCCTGTTTTCCCAGAGTTCTAGATGTCTATTCTCAATATGAAGGCCCAAACTTTTACATTCTATGAGCCGAAGATATTCATATCCAGAAGACTGAGCCTTTAAAGAATAACATTTCTGAAGTCTACTATAAAACATCTGGAGCGTTTTGTATCTCGTTTTTTTGGGAAGTTTTGATATTTTTATAAAAACAGGAAGTTGTGATCCAGCTTCCTGAACCATCTTATTCAGAAAAAAGCAATCTAAAGATCCCTTGCTATCAATCAATCGAACAATTATGTCCAAAAATGCTGCTTCATAGTAGGTACGGATATGTGGAAGTGAAAGCCCACCCCACCTAGTATCGAGTTGGAGTAAAGATAATTTTAACCTTGGCACTTATTTATTCCAAATACATTTTCGATTTTTTTTTCCAGTTCTTTAAAATATGTTGTATTCATTTTAATCGGAATGTTAGAAAAGAGAAATATTAGTAAATGTAGTATCGACATCTTAATGAGTGCGATGCGACCAATTATATTAAGGGGGAGAAGTGACCAGTCCTTAATTTTTCTCAGCATAGCTTCGTAATTCAGCCTGAATAAATCTGCAAATTGATTTGAAACATAAATCCCCAGATATCGTATCGGCTCCAGAGAAAGAGCTTGTTGTTTTAAAATATCTGGGAGAAAGTTGCTACACACGTTTAAGGTCAGGACCTCGGTTTTTTTGTGATTAATTTTATATCCTCCAATTGCCTCGAACTCTGCGAATTCTCTTAAAGCTGTTTCAATATTTTGCCTAACTGGGTTTAGATACAGAATCACATCATCTGCAAATAATTTCAATTTTGCCATATTATCTATTGGAGTTTTAATCTCAATATTTTCCCGAATCCGAACCGCCAAGGGTTCTATAAAAAAAGTAAACAAGACTGGAGACAGAGGACACCCCTGACGGATTCCCCGTCTTATATCTACTGTACCTGCCAAATTGGAATTTAACCTGACCTGTGCCTGAGCCCCTAGATATATATTCCGAAGCATAGTAATAATCTGTAAAGGAAAACCAAACCTTTCGAGACCATAAAATAAAGCACCCCAATTTACCAAATCAAACGCCTTCTCTGCGTCGATCATCATTATCAGAGCAGGTGTTTGATTAGTATTAAAAAAATCAATCGCCTGAACCAAATAGCCCGTGTTGGAAGACATTGACCTACCAGCTATAAATCCGGTTTGATCTGTATGTATCACATACTGGGCTACAGGAGTAATTCGATTAGCCCAAACTTTCATCAAGATCTTATAGTCAGAATTTAACAGACTGATTGGCCTGTATGAGCTAACGTCCCTGTGTTTTTTTCCCTTCTTTACAAAACTCACTATCGAAGACTCCTTTAAAGCTGGTGGAACATCGCCTCCCGCTTTAACATAATTAAACAGCTCCCGTAGGAATGGTACCAGCTCTTCCGAGAACGTCTTAAAAAATTCCATCGGAAGGCCATCATTGCCACAGGCTTTGCCTGCTGGCATCAATGCCAGGGCCCTAGAAATTTCTACCTCTGAGATATCTATCGTTAAGGTTTCTTTCTGCTCTGTGAGAATCTGGGGGAGTCTAATACCATGAAAATACTGTTGAATTGCTTGTTTTGGTATCTGATAATCGGTTGAGTATAATTCCCTATAATGATCTAAAAATATTTTGGCTATTGTATCTCTTTCAGTTATTAAAATCTGAGTCCCAGGCAGCGTCACTTCATTAATTATCACCGCTTCTTGTTTTACTCTGGTGGACCATGCCAACAGTTTTCCTATCATCTCACTTTCCTCATAAACTCTCTGCTGGTATGATCGCAAGCTGCTAATCTCTTCTATACTAAAGAACTGTCGCAATTCCTGCTTTGCCTTAGTCAGTTGCTCTCCCACTCTGTGACGACCCCTAGAGGATCTATTTACATTTAACAGGGCTGCATCAACTGCTTGCTGGAGTTCTGCTATTTGGCTCTTACGAACCCTAGTTTGCTCAGACATATAGGCTATCATTTCGCCGCGTATTGAGGCCTTAAAAGCCCCCCAGATTGAGAAAAGACTAGCAGTTCCCTTGTTTATCTGAAAAAACTCATTAATCCATTTCTGTGTATTACTAATCCATTGGGAATTAATTAATAAAAGTCTATCCATCTGCCACCTGGATTTTCCTTTCTTCCTAGGTCTAAATCAATTTCAATCTTTACCAGAGAGTGGTCTGAAAAGGAGTTTGCCCATATCTCGGCATTCAGGCATGTCAGAGAGCGCGATATTAAAAAAAATCGATACGAGAAGCAGACTGGTATTGGCGAGAATAATAGGTATATTGCCTCTTTTCACTATGACCCCTGCGCCAAGGATCAACAAGTTGATAATCTTGCTTCATTACATCTATCACTTTTTTAATCCCTGGCTTCAACTGTTTCTTAGCCTTATTCGATGTATCCAATGCCAGATCTTGGACAAAATTGAAATCGCCACCTAAAATTATTGGGCCCACTGCCGTTCTAGCAATTTCATTAATCTTTTTAAGTGCTGCTGAATCATCTACAACTGGTGCATAATAATTCACAAAATTCAGCAAGTTACCATTCACCCTAACTACAACCCAAATCCATCTGCCATTTGGATCTCTATAGACCTGGATAATATCCCAATTTATCCCTTGTCCAAAATAGATGGCTACCCCTCTTATTGCTGCCTGGGCAGATGCACAGTAGGCCTTAGAGAAAGCTTTAGGAATATACAGCTTTGGTACATTTGTCTTAAGGTGGGTTTCCTGTAAAAACAAGATTTGTGGTGCAAATGACGCCAACCATCTTATTAATCCACCATACTTTTGCTTATTAGTGATGCCATTAACATCTATTGAGATAATACGAGCTTTATAACCCATTGTGGCAGCTATTTCTTTGATCAAGAACGTTCAAAGACATACATTTCCTTCCATTATATTTACATTTCAGACCTCTGCTCACTTTTCTGTTTGCTCCACCACCCTTCCCTAGTGCCCACCCCCCCACACCCCCTAGGTAGCTCCCTGTGACCAGACCCACCCCCCCCGGAGAACGAGGAATTGCCCACCCTACCCGTCTCCTCACCACCCAGGTGGTACTCCCTTTTGGGTACCATGGAATTGCACCCTGCGTGATCGGTTCCTCCCCTGATATAAATAACCGATTTTTCCCACCCTTAACTAGATTTCATCTATGATCCATTCAATATCTCTTGTAAAAATTGCTGGGCTTCCTCAACATTGACAAACATGTGGAATTTTCCTTTTACCAGGACTCTTAATTTCGACTGCTGTGCTATCGTAGCCTGTGCACCCTGGGTTTTGAATAAATATAACAATTTCACAAACTCCTTTCGCCGACGCGCTGCCGCTGCGGACATATCGGAGAAAATGTGACAGCTAAGTCCTTCTTCGCTCGTGAATTTCTTAGTTTGAATAGCTTTAGTAAGTATTTGATCTTTTATACGAAAGTCAGCAAAGTTCACCAAGATTGTCCATGGTAGTTTAGAATTAGGAAAAGGCTGGGGTGGTACTCTGTGGGCCCTTGTAATGGTGAGATCCCCTAGATATTCCGGGATAAAAAAAATTCTTATAAATGTCTCAACCCATTGGATTGTTTGGGCTCCTTCACATCCCTCCGGGATGCCAACTATACGTAGATTGGACCGCCTGGAATGGTTTTCAAGCTCCTCCAGCTTGTTCTCTAATGAAGCCTTTTCTTTTCTAGCAGAGCTAGCTTGCTGCCTCATCATGTTCATTTGGTCCTCTAGCTGGGAAATTCGACCCTCCGCTTCTTGCATTCTAACCGGAGGGCTCCACCTGCAGCTTCGATTTTTGTTAAGCGTTAAGCGCTGGTGAAGAGATGCTATCTCGCTAGCTTGGGTGTCCTTCATCTCCCTTATCTCATCTAAAATGAGATTTAGCATACTCTTTATATCAAGTTGTATTGAGGTATCCGCTCCCTGTTGATGTTCAACTGTCTCTACTAGGGCTTTATCCGTTGTTTCTTGAAGCGTTACCTCTACATTTTGATCTTCATTTTCATTAAGGGTATCAGATCCCGACTGAAGCTGAATCTGCGATTGTGAGAAAATCTATTGCAATGGCTGTGGCTGAGACTGAAGCTGCACCTGTGGCTGTTGCTGAGGCACAGGATGTAATTGCACTGGGATTCTGCTCTCCTTTTGGATGAGGGGGGAAGAATAACAGTTGACAAGCCACCCCGGCACAAGCTAGCCTGAGTATCCTGCAAAAAGAGCTGCAAACCTGGTGATGTTGCTGATGGAGTTAGTGATGTTGATACTATTTTAGACTTTAAGAACAATGGATACTCCTTTGTTAGTCCATCTTTGAGACCATTGGTGCTGTCCTCTGTGTTGGCCACTGTATGAGGAGGGGGGTCCTTCCCCCCCCCCAAGGATGTTGGATTGTCCAATTCACTTTCCCCGAAAACACCATCTCCTTCATAATCCTTTTCACCTTCGGCAAGTGAAACCAGCCCGTTGCTTTGAGGAACGGGGGGTTCTTCCACCAGCCTTTTCCCATCAGACAGCTGACCTTGTGTCGCATTGATAGTAGCTTTATCAACACTTGCACCTCTGGACTCCGAAACATCCTCCTCCGAGCTTAGAGGACTTGGAAGCGCTGAGCCGCATCTTGATTTTAAACTACGCTCGGCTCTTGCTGCTGTTGCTGCTGCTGCCTTTAGCTGGGCTGTGCGCTGCTTTGTTTTCATATTAGGTGCAGTCTCCATATTTACACTCATATTGGGATTTTTAAGGTGTTTTCCCATTGCCTTGACTCTTAGAAGTCACCCCCTAGTGAACAGGCAGGAGGTGGTGAAGCAGATAAGAGATTTTGAAGAATAAAAAAAAATAAAAAAAATAAAAAACTGCTTCAATGCATTCAGACAGTCTTAGCCACCTAGTCCCTCATTTGTGCTTAAGTTCCAGCACTTACCAACAGAAGAGAGAAGCCAACAGCCAGCTATGCCACCAATGCCCGCTCAGCTCCAGCTAGCGATAAAGATAAGTAAAAATAGGGAAGAAGAAAAAAAAAAAAAGCCAAGCAGAGATTTTCACTCCAGGTATCTTGAGCCTTTCTTCCTTCTGGCTGCAGAACCACTGGTAAAGCTGTTGCCCTGTATATTGGAGGGCTGGGCGTCTCAGCGAGAGCAGTGTTCGAATCGGGAAAGATAATCCCCTCTCTAAACCGCAGTAATTCCAACCGCGGTAGTTTTGGGTTTGTTAACTCGTCCGATGTAGCTGGAATAGCCGCCGAACGCCAGACGCCGAACTCCTGCCTCCGAGACCACGATGACCAAGGGGGGAGGGGCTGCAATCACGCTAGCGTCAGCAGAGCATGTGGGCTGCGCCTGCCAACTGGTGTACTCTTAATTTTCAACAGGAAAATGAGGCTTAAAATGCTGAATTGATTTTAACACAATTAAATCAGCATATTCTTTCCTTTAGCGGGCGTTTCCCCCAATACAATTTGTATTTACTTTACCTAACTTTATACAATGTAATTGCACATTTTGTGTTTAATTGTGTGACTATGGGCCGCATGCACTAAATGTCGATCATAAAAAAAACTGGTTGCGATCACTATAGAATTTTAAGAACCAAGGGCCATATGTAGGTAATTTCTATTTACCGATTCCTAAATACCGAATTTTACCGATTCGGTATTTAAGAATCGGTAAATAGAATGTAGGTAAACATTCGGTAAATTTTACCGATTCGGTAATATTCGTTATTACCGATTCGGTATTTACCGAATCGGTAATAAGGAATACCTTCCCATTCATTCCTATGGGCCTGGAGGCCCATAGGAATGAATGGGAAGCCATTCACTATTACCGATTCGGTAAATACCGAATCGGTAATAACGAATATTACCGAATCTGTAAAATTTACCGAATGTTTACCTACATTCTATTTACCGATTCTTAAATACCGAATACCTGGAGGCCCATAGGAATGAATGGGAAGCCATTCACTATTACCGATTCGGTAAATACCGAATCGGTAATAGGGGGAGCATATTCAAGGGTGGCAGGGTGTCAAATTGACATCCTGTTGCACCCCTGAATCGTGCAGGCATGGCACTTTTAAAAAAGCACAAAATTGCTTTTTAAAAGGTATTCGGTATTTACCACCAACTTGTAGTTGGTGGTAAATAACGAATCCTTAAACCAAAAATGCACTCACTTGAGTGCTCCTACATAGAATTTAAGGAATCAGCAATTTACCGATTCCTTAAAATAACGAATCGGTAAATTACCGACTCCTTAAATCCGGCCTCCTACATCGCAAAGGGCTAAATACCGGTCGGTAACGGGAAATTTACCGATTTTCGGCTGTTACCGACCGGTATTAGCCCACCTACATATGGCCCCAAGTTACGTAGTAATAGGTCGGTTCATAAAATTCTGATTCTGACTGGATCATATTCTGGTCTACCTGATGAATATTCAAGAGGAAGTTTGCAAATTGCAACTCACTCCAAATGGTGGCTTTCACAGTAATGTTAGCCTGCTAGTATCAGCAGATCAACATTCTTGTGTTCCTCTTAAAACAAAGTAGAATTTTGTTTATGCAGTTTTTTTATAAAGATACAGTACAACAATAAAAAATGATTCTTTTTAAAACAGTTTGTTGAAGAGTAGGCAGTGGTACCCGACCTACAAACTTTTTTTTTGCATTCACAAAGGGTAAGTGGTTCCAATGTGACCCCATACCTTTTGCAAATGTGACATGTAAGAAAGTGGGATATTATGTAGTGAGGCTGGTTAGTCTTCAGTATGTAATACCTTCACATTACCCCAAATAGGTGCTTAGGATTCACACTAATAAATCTCTAGCTCAGTCCTGGTAGAGTGGGACAGAGCGGTCAAGCTTTGCTAGAGGAACGTGTTAAGTATTTCAGAGTACCAATATGAAGAATAAGTAATTGAAACAACTCAAAAGAAATTCGACACTAATTTACAAAAATAGAGCAGATTTTATGCAATTGTAGACACCAAAACAAAGACAATCAGATGAGTATAACCGGAGTTATAGATTTTATAGGAAAAATAAATCATTGCTTTTTATTCTTGCAAAACTCTAATGTTGTGGGTCAATGGGGAAAAGCACTAGTGGCAATTGCTCACTTGCAGGTCGGGTTCAGCAGAAACCAGTGAGGGGTAAGGTTATGTGGGTCCCAGGACCAGGCTTAGTCAGTTGAATTTTGTGTCTAGAGATTTACAGCACTATCTGCACTAAATCTGGTGAAAAACTACTGCCAATATTCAAGCATGCCCAAACACTGGGCTGCATTTACCATAATCTAAGGGGGGAAATTGCTGTGATGTGAGTCAGTGTGCTCCCATCCCACTTCTATTTAAAAAGGCTCCCTTGAGCTAGTGAGCTTACGAGTTTTTGGAGCTGCACCTGTGCACCATTGAGAGATACTGAGACCTGAGAAGAATGTGGCCGCATTCGCAACAATCCCTGATGTAATACATTTGTTTGATCTCTACTGATGAAGGATAAAATCAAGGAACACATGTGTCTAGAGATTTACACTAATATCTGCACCAACCCTGGTGAAAAATGACAGCTAATATTCAAGTAAGTGCAAACACTGTGCTGCATTTACATTAATGCTAAGGGGTGAACTGTGCTGTGATGTGAGGCAGTGTGTTCCCATCCCCTTTCAGTCAGTTGAATTTTACCTGGCTCGTAGGGCCTGGGTGCAGAGATGTACTGGCTGTTCCTGGTGCTGAAGTGAGAGCCACAGGTTTTCTAGTTTTATCGCTTAGATAGTGCTGGTGAGGAAACAGATGCAAAAACCTGACAACGGGGCCAGTGAGAGATCGAGTGGAAGGTGCTGTGGGGAGTCTGGGGGAAAACTGTAGCCACCTGAAACTTGCTGGAGGTCAGGACCACAATGCACTAGACCATTTACTTTTGGACGATCCCTTAGTGGCCCGATGGCAAGTGATTCTTTGGTTCTGGGAGTGCGATTTGCCTGCGGGCTGTAGGGCACTAGTACCTCTAGTCAAAGGGAGTTCTGGAGTTGCCGTTGGCTTGCAGAGAGGTTCCTCTTTCATTTGGAGCCAATCTCTGGTCCAGGACGATTCATGGTCATGAAGTTGCAGAGTGGTTGCCACAGGTGTAGGTTATCATGTCTTTGCTTTGTGCAGGTCCTGAAGTCGCAGTCATGGGTCTCTTCTTTGTCCTAGGTCGCAATTCAAGCAGATCTGAGGTTTTGGTGTCAGGGGTGCCCCTTAAATCCTAGATTTAGAGGCGTTCGGTGGTGGGTGCAAGTAGCCAAAGGGCTACTAACCCCAGTGGCTAATCCGCTGCTGTGGTGACCACATGTGGAGGTCTATGCCACCTTTTCTCCCAGAAACACTCTATTCTGCCACTTTTAAAAATGGCAGGACCTATCCTTGGCTGTACAAACCAGCTAGCCCACCCTAGAGGTGTGGCTAGCCTTTTGGGCGTGTATGCCTCCTGACTACTTAATTTTGCACCTGCCCAGGTGCAAATGTGCCTGGGGCAGGGGGTTGTCTGTTTCCTCCTGTGGAGGGCACCCTGGTGAGAGTTTTGAAGCTCAATGCCTTGATGTGCCACTTCGCTAGCCATCCTGTCAGGGAGGGAGGTGACACCTCCCGCCCAGGCAGACGTTTGTTTCTGACTCCTGGGAGTGTTTACACCTCCTGGCAGGGGGTCATGATACTGTCTTGGTGGCAGCAGCTGCAGTCTGTCAGCCAGGGCACAGGAAAGGATGGAGCAACCAGGTGTGGAACCTCTAAGGTAGCCACCTGGGTGCATGTCACATCAAATCTGACATGGGAATCATGTTAGGTCTGATGAGACAAGTAATTTGCTAACAAACATGACACTTTCCAGTGGGACCATGATTGAGCTGGCAACCTCGGGGTGCCCGGATGTCAAACATGTTATCCTACTGCCCCCTGACCACTTATAGTAGATCTTAATGGAAAGATGCTACTGTAAGGACATATAAGCTTGAACTTATAGGTCTACAACTTTAATATAATGCACTCTGCCTCCTGGCATCAGGAGGCCTACCTTAGGAGTGACTGGCATACATTCAAAATAATGCTTTGACCTTGTGACTCATGGTGAGGGCAAAGTCAAGTTTGGGCAGTTTTCACTGCTCATGCAGTCTGCAATGGCAGGAATATTGTCATCTGTTTACTTGGGTCACTCAGTGTGGCACAATCAGTGCTTCAGGCTCTGGTGACTCCTTTAGCTCCCATGCCCTGGGTACCACTGGTACCACTTACCAGGGACTTATAAGGGGGTTAAAGTCCTTGCCAATTGGGGTTAACAAATCACATACATCATATTTAGGGAAAGAACACTGGCACTGGGACATTGGCTATCAGGCTCCAGTGCACTTTCAGGGTCATAACCATCAGCATTGGAGAAAAACGTGTGGGGGTGACAATATAAATAGAGCACTTTCCTACATGGCCCCACTGAGACAAAAGGCGATGAGCCTATAACCTACACCCTGGTAGTTCTTAACATGTATGTGCAAGAATTTAGAAAGGCCATCTGCACTGGCATGGTCAGTCCCAGGTCTGTGTTCCACTGAAAAGTCCATACCCTTTAGGGAAATGGACCACCTCAACAACTTGGGGTTCTCTCCTCTCATCTGCATCAACCACCTGAGAGGCCTGTAGTCAGCTTGAACCTTGAAGTGAGTCCCAAACAAGTATGATCTCTGCTTCTTCAGGGACCAAACCACAGCAAAGGCTTCCCTCTCAATGGCACTCCAATGGTGCTCTCTAGGGAGGAGTTGTCTGCTGATATAGGTAACTCGTTGATCCTGGCCCTCATCATTTGTTTGTGACAACACTGTCCCAATCCTATGTTCAGAAGTGTATGTTTGAACAATGTACTCTTTGCCATAGTCTGGTGCTTTTAGGACAGGTACTGAGCACATAGCCTCTTTCAGGGGGTCAAAGGCCTCTTGCATCTTGTGGTCCAGATGACCTTCTTAGGATGCTTTTTGGAGGTGAGCTTAGTGAGAGGGGCCATATGGTACCATACCCCTTCACAAACACCCTATAATACCAATCAAGCCAAGGAAAGTCCTGAGTTGGGTCTGGGTCTTGGGAGCCTCCCAATCCAGGATGGTCTGAATTTTAGCCTGGAGAGGGTAAACTTGGCCTCCACCTACATGGTGGGCCAAGTAGACAACTGAACTCTGCCCTATCTGGCACATACTGGCCTTGATAGTTAAGCCTATCTGCCTGTTGAAGGGCCTGTAGTACGTCCTTCAGTTGATCCTCCCAGGTGGAACTAAATATATATATATATATATTCACTGAAAAAACCATAGGTTTTAGGGACAGTTATAGTTAGTTGGACATTTCACTTGTACAAAACCATAGAAATTCCCCCGTTATAGTTAGTTCAGCTAACTATAACTTGCGCCCCCGCAATGCACTGCTGATGACGTCACATATTACATCACTCATGACATGGTCAGTGACATCACTGATGACATCACTGATGGCATCTCAAATGACATCACTGATGACATCACTGATGACATCATCCATGTTGGCCCCCAGGGACCCTCAGGATTAAAGAGGTATTAATTCCTCAACTTAAAACGCACCACAGGGCGTGTTTGCACACGTCACCTCAGGCCCCACCCCTCCCTTCACCACTGTGCAAACACGCCCCGTGGCGCGTTTTAAGTTGGGGGATTAACTCCCCTTGAATCCTGAGGGTCCCTGGGGTGCAACTAGCCCACCAGCTACCTCCATTAAGTGCCACAGAGCTGCGTTGCAGAGAGGTGTAAAAAGGGGCGTGGCCTCAGAACTGGAGGTTCCTGGTGGGCTAGTTGGCCCCCAGGGACCCCCAGTATTCAAGGGGAATTCGTTCCCCATCTGCAAACGCGCCAGGGGGCGCGTTTGCAGAGTGCTGCAAGGAGGGGGCGTGGCCTCCGGCGCGATGCCGGTCATTTATTTTATTTATTTTTTAAGAAGGGGGGCTGTGTGGCCCACCTTCTTTTTCTAATTTATTGGCCCTGGGGACCCCATCCCCCGGGGCATGGCCCTTTTTTTTTTTTTTAATCTTTTGGATGGGGGCTGCGTTGCCCCCTCCTCAGGCCACTTATGGCCCCGGGGACCCCATCCCCCAGGGCCGGCCTTTGTTTTTGAAATTATTATTTTTTTTTTCTTAAAATTTTGGGGAAGGGGGCCGCGTGGCCCCCCTCCCGGGCCACTTGTAGCCCCGGGGACCCCATCCCCTGGGGCTGGCATTCTCCGTTGGGGACCGTGGGGGGGTCCCCAATCCTCCCACGGTCCCGCCGGCTCCCCGCGTCCCTCGGGAGCCGGCATTGCTTTTCCACATGGGGAGCTGCTAAGCAATCGTCTTTGGTTTTTGGAAGAGAGAGCAGGTTTCCTTGCAAACCAAAGCAGTTTGCCTTTGGGCCCCCCATTCCAATACTACAATTGCCCCCGGGATTTGGCCCACCCGGGGGCTGAATATTAACGATGCGCGGGAGTCCGCGCTTCGTTTTTTTTTGTCTCGGCTGGATCCGCGCACCCTGCGCGGATTTTGCCGATTTTGTCCTTGTGGGACCCCCTCATCAGGCCTACGGGGACAGGGTGTTTCTACCCTGCCCCCTTTTTGCATTTTGCACACTTGTTTCTCTGATTTCTTGTGCCTCGGTTCTACCGAGGCACAAGATGGCTGCCAACACTTCCTGGTTTGGAGTGTTGACAGCCAATTAGCATACAGCTCGTGATCGGGAGGGTGCACGGATCCTCCGCGGCCATAGATATATATGTGTCCTTACTTTTGATTTTCTCAGCAACTACTGAACGGATTTACACCATTTAACAAAAAGGGTTCTTTCTGAACCAAGAACTACCTCTTTGCCAAATTTGGTGTAATTCCGTTCAGCAGTTCGGGCTGTAGCCGTGTCTAAAGTTTCCTATGGAAAATTGCATGGGGAAAAACTTTTTGGGACCCCCCTTTTTTCTCAGCCCCCGCTTGCCGAATCACCCCGAAACTTTCAAGATAGGAGCGGACTGGAGCGCCCCACGAGTTTTGAAAATTTCGCGAAGATTCATCAACCGGCGCCAAAGTTATTGGAAATAGAACGTTGCGAATTTCCTATGGAAAATAGGTCCTAACTATAACTATCTACTGGCGACCGCCAGTAGATAATATATATATATATATATATATATATATATATATATATATATATATATATATATATCAAAGAAAAAGGAAGCTGCCGCCTCTCATTTCAGGACCAGATTTGTGCTTTATTCAGCATTTCAAAGTCGGCAGCAACATTCTCCATCCTGACGCGTTTCGGCTTTCCCTGAAGCCTTTCTCACAGGTGAGCAATTTATACTTTGTCATGTGACTTCAAGCCCGCAATGAGCAAACTGCTCGAGAATGTGGTAGTCCTTCGGTCATCCATTAACCACAATGCATCTCGTTGTTCAAAGTGAAATACACATCCAGGCTGCAGTGCAATATAGTTAATCACTATATAATACTTGAAAGAGCACAGCAGTCTTGTAGAGTTCATTTCATTTCTATGCATAGTGCTGAAAATGTACGAAGTGCCTGCCACCCAGTTCTTACAATGTCTCATGCAGCGCAAATGTCCTAAACCGGCAAGAGAAGGTGGAATACCCCTCTTGCTCCCTTGCACTCCTCCACTTACTGTGTTAATCCTAGGTTAATCCTCTTTCAGAGTGGAGGAGGTGGGTCAGTCTCCACAAACTGTTTCCAGAACTTCAAAATCCTCCGTGCTGAAAGGAGACCAAGACCCTATCAGGGCGGCATCAGTCTGTTGTAGATCCTGTAGTACGTCCCTCAGGTGAACCGGGTGATCCTCTATGGTGTAACTGAATAAATATATATATATATATATATATGTGATCAAGCTCGCTTTGACGAGCGAAACGCGTCATGGCAGGCATTATGCCTGTGTTAATTTTGTGGTGTATTTTATAATAAATTTTCTGCATACTCCACGAACAACTTTATTCGACCCTTTATTCTGAGTGTGGCTGAGGTCAGTGCCTACTGGGTCTGTCGACATTTGGCAGACAGGAAGCGTTACGAGATATATATATATATATATTTTTTTTTTTCCCCTGCTAAACAGCTCTCCTTTGCTGGATCTCTCGGCGCTCAAACAGCGGTGCAACTCCTCGGCAGAGCCAAGCCATGTAATATATTTCAAAACCTTCTTTGACAGAAGAAATGGAGCGCACTCACGAGTAAAGTTTTAAAGCTTTAATCCACTTTCTTTTTCTCGAGCATTATTCCACCACACAACCAACGCGTTTCGGTCTCCCTGAGACCTTGGTCACCGTTGATTTTCGCGGTTTCCTGACAGTCATTGACGCATTTCTCTATTGAGGCCATAATCAACTCTCCTCTAAACCCGGAAAGGCAACTATCAAATAAACTATACCCGATATTCATTAAGACCCAAAAACAAAATAACTCTTTGGGGGAAGGTCCTCATACAGAAAACATTACATCAAACCCACCAGTGTTTCAGGAATCAATGCCCACTGAAAACAGTGGAGTAGTAAAGAAAATTGCACAAACAACAAATGAAACTGTTAGGGACAAAATTGAATGTGGATTGTTTAAGGAAACATTGGGAGGCGGATCAAAAAACCAACAAATTGTGTACACTAATTCTGCCAATGCACCAGGAGAGACACAGCGTAAAGGAACACCACACCCCGAACCCATGTTGGGCACAACCCTAACCTCCGCCCACACTAGAAACACGTGTAAAACAATTCTTCAACCACAGTACAAATCAAAGGGGAGACACGATACACTGAACAGGGGGAATTTACTAAGGCTCCTTCAACATATACCTTCATTGTCTCACATAAAAAGTGAAGATATATTTAGGGTTCAATTTGAACCAAAAGACGAAGACATCTGTAAAGAAGATACTATAGTGACTTGGTCAAACCACCGCACATCTGAAGCAGTGCTTAGAGAAAAAGATATTTAAAAAAATTGGGGTATTGTTGTAATCGCACCAGAACAAGAAAAGTATCTATTAATTCTACTGGAGCTGGCAAACATAACAAATCCTACAACGAAAGTCAAAGAGCACTCACAAGGGATATTGAGAGGCACATCAAAAATACACTTAGACAAAAACTATAAGAAACTAACCATTTCAGTAAGGAGACAGGAAGACATGACCATAAGTAGGACAGTAAAAGACGATGAGCTACTGGAAATTCAAAGGAATGATCAATTCAGTAGGATAAGCAGAGAGTTACAATGTGGCACTCCTTATTCCTGATGACCAAGTGGTCATAATTGATACCTTACGGAATCAACAAGTGTTGTCCACCGCAAACCCCATAATATCAGAAGTGTCTAGTACACCGTACAGTAACCATAAATTACTTTAAAATCTTAAAATCATTTCTTGGAACGTGGCAGGCATACTTAAAGTGCTTAAACATGTAACAGCAACAAATATACTGCAGGAAGGTGACATTGTATGCCTACAAGAGACCTGGGCCACAGATCATGTACACCTTGAAGGCTACGCCGGTTTGCACAAACTAGCAACTAAACATAATCAGTTTGGTAGACCATCAGGTTGAATCTCGATCTATGTAAAACATGCAAAGCAGATAACAGTAAAAAGGGTAAAAATTGAGTCAGACATGTTCCAGTCACTCGTAATGGAGGGAAAAGGGGACAGAGATGATAGTTCCTCAATCCTAGTTATAAACATATACTTAAACGCACATGGTCCGTTGAAATTGGAAGCTACAAAATACATTACAACTTTAATACAGGAGATTTTGCATACTTATGCGCTATCGGCTAAAGTGATTGTAGGAGACTTTAATCTACACTATCTGGGAACAAATATGAGTGACAGGTCGTGTCCAACCAGCTCTGAGAGAACTTTCAATTCTTTCCTGCAAAATTATGATTTAAAGTCCGCCAATGAAACCTGGAAAGGTTTGAATTCCAAACACTCAGATACGGCCACATTTAAGAACTGTTCCACAATTGACTACATCTTTTCATGCAGCCTTCTCACTCAGAAAATAGTTAACTTTGAAGTAAAATCACACAAAACTAGTGATCACAAATTGCTGCAGGTTGAACTAAATACTAGTATCACACAGAGGGAACAAGTAGCTGTAGTATCCCATTCAACAGGGTTTGAAGAACACACACTAGTTAGAAGGTTAAAGTGGAACAAGCATCAGGCCACATTATTTAACGCATGGAAAGAAAAACAAGAGTGTAAAGGTAAGCATCCTGGAAACCAACCCAGTGTGGATAATTGAATGAGGTGGATTTGTGCTCTAAAAACCATACTTGTCAACAACTACAAAGTCAGCCCACATGGAACGACGACGCACAACTCACAACTTAGACATAATAACACAAAACTAAGTACAATAATACGTAACCTGAAGAGGGCAAAAAGAGCACATAAGATTGCAGGAACCCAAGAAACAAGGGAAAAATGTAAAGATCTATCTAAAAAGCGCAGACATCTGCTATGGTCTCTTAAACAAAATAAAATAGAGAAAGACTGGATAACGATACATGAGCTCTCAAAACCTCACAAACAACGTCAGCTTTGGCAATTTATAGCCAGCCTGGAGAAAGGTAAAGTAGACAGGCGCAACTCTGTACACGTAGATGCATGGCTGAGACATGTCTCTACAATTTATATTGAAAAGGAAGGCTTCATTGACCCCTGGAAGCTCCGGGGTTCGCCCCTTGGCTAGCGCAAATACAGACAAGGAGGTCTCAGTGGAATTTATGGGCAAAGAACAAGACTGTACCGCCGTCGAAAAAGTAATAAAAAAGATAAGAAAAGGCGGGACACCCGGGCCCAACGGTCTTCCAGGAGCTATCTTTAGAGAAGATCCAGTATATTGGGGAAAAATCTTATCCAATCTGTTTATCGAATGTCGATTGAAAGCAAAGGTGCCCGATTCATGGCGAGGGTCATTTTTACATCCAATTTTCAAGAGAGGAGACAACACAGAGCCAAAAAATTATAGACTAATCGCCCTCTTGGACATTGAAGGAAAAGCCTACGCCAGCACCTTATTGAATGAATTAAATAGATGGATTAAAGAGAACGAAATCCTCCCCCCCTACCAGACCGGATTTCGTAAAGGCTGCTCCACAACTGATAACATTGTGGCCATGTCGTACCTAAGCCAGCAAGCAAACGGTAAAAATAATAAACCAGTTTTTGCATGCTTCGTAGACTACTCAGCTGTCTTTGATGGGGTGCCTCGACACAAGCTTTGGGACAAATTGCGCAACTGGCATATCCCAGCAGGTCTTCTCAATGCCATTATCTCATTGTATAGTAACACCTAGATCAAAGTGAAGCTAGCAGACAACACCACAACGAAGAAGTGCTTGACAAATCGTGGTTTAAAACAGGGATGTGTACTGGCCCCCACACTGTTTAACTTATACACCGCTGATCTGGGGAAGAAGCTTCACAATGCCAGTCTCATAACCCCAAAAATTGGAACCAACAAACTGCAAATATTACAATACGCAGACGATTTAGTGGTAATGGGCCACACAAAAATCGGGCTACAAAGGGGCCTAGATGCCCTTAACAATTACAACGAAAGAAATGAGCTTATAATAAATGCTCAAAAAACGAAAGTAGTAATTTTCGGACATTTCCCCCAAAAAGCCCTATTGAAATGGCATGTGGGCAAAGAAATCATCTCTACTGCGAAATCCTACAATTACCTTGGGTGCTGGCTAAGTGAAACGGGCAAGGCAACGCTACATCTACATAAAATGAAGGCCAAAGCACAGTCAACAACCTATGCCTTATGTAAACTAAATGAGCTAATGCAAAGTCCAACGACACCTCCTATTAGAAAAGTAATACAAGCTAAAATCAGGGCAACTGCAGGGTATGCACAGCAGGCATTCCCGGGTAAAATGGAATCAATGTTAGACAAAGCACAATGCCAGGCCTATAAACGCATTTTCAAATTGCCCAAATACACTCGCAACAGCCTAATTCGTTTGGAATTTGGACTGAAGCAACAAAGTAAAGAATGTTTGGGAATGCATGCAAAATATTACTATCAAGTACTAACAGCCCCAGCCGGAAGCTTAAAGAGCAAGCTGAAGCCGATCTACGGGGGGTCAATTAACCCGTGGCAATGTTATATGGAGGAAGCAGTGGAAAAGTTGGGTTTAGTCATTGAAAACTGGGACCAAGGGACGATAAACTATCTGGCCATTAAAAAATCAATTAATAAACAATGCTACCAACTGGCACATAAAAATGACCTAGCGGAATATATAACAGGAAGAGGTCCACCAGGGCTGATAACATCATATGCAGGGCATAAAATCCAGCCCTATCTCAGCCAAGCACTGGGAAGGAAAGCACTAAAAAACATTGTATGTGCCAGATTAGTGCCCCTCCCAATTACAGAACTAAACCCTGGGTGGAAGTCCCTTGAACACAAAACCAGATGTAGAATCTGTAACTTTAAATCTGAATCTCTACTACACTTGATTTGTTGCTGTCCCGGTATGCTACAGCCCCGTAAGAACCTTTTAAAACACATATGGCTGCGTAACGGGGTCCGGACAGTGAAGGAAGCAGTCTCGGTTCTCTTTTCCTGCACCCTACCATCAGACTTGGCCAGATTTGGGAGATACATGGCCGAGCTGCGCCTTATGCTTATGGAAGAGGAAGGGGCCAGGCAATACAAGAGGCAACCTGGTTTGTTAAACAATCAGACTCCAGCAATTAGCTCATGATGACGCCGTTTTAACTACCAACCTTAGTACCTGTATCAAATTTGAAATAAGGCTGAACTTCAATCTCTCGCCGTTTTTTTAATGTATATAATATATCTTCTTATTCGGTTTTGATAATGCTGTACGTAAACCCATTTTGTACGAATGTATTTTAAACAATTGTTACTCTAATCATCTTTTAAATTTGTATGTAAGTCATATTGCAAATGGTTTTAAGTAACTGTGCAATATAAATAAAAATTCATTCATTCATTCATAAAGACTCGTGAGTGCGCTCCGTTTCTTCTGTCAAAGAAGATTTTGAAATATATATATATATATATATATTTCTTCAATTCCTTCACGTTCTCTCCCTGCGAAAGTTACGGCACCACAGCAGGGTAATTTCAAAGTGATTTATTATTCACACCATAAAAAAGTGAACAAACCGGACGGTCTACGCGTTTCGGCTCCACTAGCCTTCTACTGGACCATAGAGTCCCTCGCGTCTAGACTGTATTAAATAAAGTGCTTGTGCTTAAACCCTCATTTGTGTTTACTGTTTTTGGCAACTAGACTGTCAAACTTCCCTGACTGAAGTGGAATCATTTGTCCACCATTTTGCAAGTTATATATATATATACACACACACATATATACACCCACACACATATATACTACGCTCACACACATATATATATATACACATATATATATAAATATATATATATATATAACAGCAATATAATCCAGTTGCCCAGACCTGAGAGAACTCGATTCACCAGCCTTTGGAATGTGTCAGGAGCATTTTGCAGTCCAAAAGGCATCACTTCAAATTGAAAGTGTCCTTCAGGAGTAGAAAAAAGCTGATCTCCCCTTTGCTTCCTGGGTGAGTCTAATTTGCTAATACCCTGATGTTAAATCAAAAGTACTCAAGAATTGGGCTCATCCAACTGATCAATGAGGTAATCTGTTCTTGGTATGGGGTGTGCATCACATTTAATGACTGCATTTAAACCCCTGTAATCCACACAAAACCTCATCCCTGGTTTGTCACCCTTTGAGTGAGGTTTGCGCACCAGTACCACTCAGATAGCCTAGGGACTGTCAGAAGGTTCTTTCTCCCCCAGATGTAGCATCTTATTGACCTCCGCCTTGATGCAGACTTTGACTTAGTCAGACAGTCTATAAATCTTGTTTTTGACATGTAGGCGGTCACTGGTGTCCACATCATGAACAGACCATGTTGTCTGACAAGGGGTCAAAGAACTGTCCACCAAGTAGGTGACTTTCTATTCCAAAATTGGATAGGGCCCAGTCCACTTGTCATGGAGGGCCCTGGGAGCCACGGGCTCCAACACTCGCTGCAATTTACCTGGTTGGTACTCAACCAAGCTTGACAAGCTCTTGGCTTTGCTTTTTTCATGTACTCAGCCATGCGTGAACGCAAGCCCAGTACATATCCACTATGCCAAGTTTGGGCTCTTTCACTGGCTTCTCCCTGCCATCCCTCGCCAAACTTAGGTAACCTCTCACAGGATGGCTAAACAGAAGTTCAAAAGGGGCTGAAGCCAACCCCCTTCTGAGGCACCTCTCTGTAGGCGCTCAAGAGGCAAGGTAACAGCACAACCAATCTCGTTTTTCAGGGTGGCCGATTATCATGCCTTTCAGGGTTTTGTTGAATCTCCCAACTAAACCATTTGTCTGGGGGGGTGATAGGGCTTAGTAAATTTGTAAGTTACACTGCATACATTTCACAAAACTTTTAGGTATGCAGACATGAAATTGGTTCCTCTATCAGAAACTACCTCCTTAGGAAACCCCACCCTTGTGAAAATTCCAAGGAGGGCCTTTGCTATGTTAGGAGCAGTGACAGTCTTAAGAGGAATTGCCTCTCCGTACCTAGTGACATGGTTCTCTACCACTAGAATTAATCTATTCCCAGATGCAGTTTGAGGGTCAAGGGGGCCAACAATGTCAATCCCCCCCACTCAAAAGAAGTCCCCACCACTGGAAGTAACATTACGGGAGCCTTTGGTTGTCCACCTGTCTTACCACTAGCCTGACAGGTGACACAGGAGCGACAAAACTCCTTTACTTTTTCATACATCTGTGGCCAATAAAAATGGGCAACCAACCTTTACCAGGTTTTGGTTCGTTCCAACAGTCCAGCTAGGGGGATGTCATGGGTTAAGGTTAGAATGAACTTTTTGTACCCTTGGGGAACCACCACTCTTCTGGTTGCCCCTGGTTTGCAGGCCCTGGCCTCAGTGTATAGGAGCCCATCTTCCCAGTAGACCCTGTGGGTATCACTGACATCTCCTTCCTTTTGCCTTGCAGCTTGCTGACTAAGGCCTTCAAGACTAGGGCATGACTTTTGCCCTTGGGATAGATCCTCTCTGGAGGGTCTGCCTGCACATAGGAGTTCTGCCAGGTCAGGCAAGGCTCCTTCAGCTGCAGTACCCTCCTCCGACACCAGGGCATCTCCCATAGGAGAACTCTCCCCCTGGTCCTGTGACCTCTTAGAAGCGGACTTTTCAGTCTTCTTGCCATTTCTCCTGTTTTGGGAGGGTTGGGCCATTATTTCAGGCTCCAGACTCCCCTGACTTCTCTGTCATGTGGTCAGTGCTCATGTTGCCACGCAGACCCAATCAGGGAGACCCAGCATTTCTGCATGAGCCTTCCATTCTACTTCTGTCCAAGCAGCAGTTTCCAGATCATTCCCCAACAGAGAATCCGCTCGGGTGGCAGGGGACACAACCACCGTCTTTAAGCCAGTAACCCCTCCCCACTATAATCTTACCAAGGCCATTGGATTGAGCTTAGTCTCATTGTCAGCATTGGTTACCTGGTGACTAACACCAGGTATGATTTGTTCTGAGGAAACCAATCTAGCTGCTACCATGGTCACATTAGCACCTGTATCCCTCAGAGTCTCTTCCTCAGTCCCATTGATTTTTGCCTTTGTCTGTACTTGTCAATGCTTGAAGGTAAGACAACCAGTGCTTCAATAGCCACCCCATCCAGGGACACTAAGGTAGACTCTGTGTAACCTCTGGCCTCTCCGAAGTACATCTCCATCCCCGCTCCTTTTGTAGCCACACCCTTGGGCTATCCACCAGTGGGGGACCTTTTGGGGCATGCTGAATCCCCTTTCTTATGCCCAGACTGATGACAGTCATAGCATACCCCAGCTGCCTTTGTACAATCCTAGTTCTTACCCTGATAACCCCTATCTTTCTGATAGGAAGAGTCTAGGGGGCCCACCCTCCTGAGAAGAACTTTGGGGGCCTTAAGAGGAACTCTCTCATTTTATCTTTGTTTTGCTCACATCTTTCCCCTGGTGGAACGTCGGAGCTCCTTCATGTGGCCATCCCCCCAATGGGCCTTCTTAGACACCCTGTTTATGAGATACTTGTCAGCTATCTTCCCCAGCTCTCTGGGATAATTCACCTGTTGCTGATGCAATTTTTCTGGTGTACAATTAGTTAAAATGTGCTCTTTCATAATTGAGGTATACAGCCCATCATTAATGTACACGGCATTGCCTTTTAGCCAGCCTTCTAGGGCTTTGACTAGGGAGTCTATGAAATCCACCCATGTCTGGTTTTGACCTTTATGAGCATCTCTAAACGTCCTTATGTACTCTTCTGTGGTAAATCCAAATCCTTCTATTAAAGTTTCCTTCACATGCTGATAGGACTCAGCCACATCCTCATTAAGGGTCAGAAGTCTATCTCTGTCCTTGACTGAGCACAACTCCCACAATAGAGAGCCCCAGTACCGCTGCCTATTCTTCTCATTTTTCAGGCCCTTTGAAAGTCTGCAAACCATTTATCAATGTCATCACTATCACTAAACTTTGGGACAATCCCTTTGGGGATTTTAGGGTCAAAGGTTTCCTCTTTTTCCCTATTTAAGTTGTTGCCATCATTATCTTTGGGCTTTAAGCCCATTTTTGGACCCTTCTTTCTTCAAGGGCTAGTCTCTCTTCCTTGAGTTCAATCATGTTCTCCTCTAGTGAGAGGAGATCAAGCTCTTCCCTAAGGCTTACTACCACCATTCAAGTAGGGGGTCTGCTAGAGGGACTTCTGTCACTTTCTGCTGGAGAAGGGTGTCTGGGAAAGGGTGGAGAGTTGTGGTCTTCACCTTCTTCCCCTTCATCATCTACATGGGCTAAGACATAATCCTCACCCTCTTCAGGGTCATCTTCTGAGGAATGGCCTTTCCTCTCTAGCTTTTCTTTCTCAAAGGAGCTGGGGGCCTTTCAAGATCCTCCCTTTTGGCTGCTGCTCTAAAGCCAATACTCCTAACTTTGAGCAAGGCTCTCAGATCACTCATCTTCAGAGCAGGGAGGACAGACAGGTTGAGTTTCATGTCAGCCTGCATTGTGCACTAACCTTTTATTTGAAAGTTGGGACCTTTTTAAAATTTAACAAAAACTTTTAAAACTTTTTCTTAACTTTCTAACTTTGCTCCACCCAACAAGCCCTTGTCACCGTCCCACAGATCCGCAAGACCAGGACCGGAGGAATATCCTTCTCCTACCTCACCACCAAGACCTGGAACACCCCGCCTCTCCACCTCAGGCAATCCTCATCGCTGACCCAATTCAGGAAGAATCTGAAGACCTGGCTCTTCAACTGACCTCAGCGCCCAGATTGACCTGCAGCCCCCCCACAGCTCCGTGAGTCCCTCACGGGTGAGAAGCCGCACTCTACAAATAATGATTGATTAATTGATTGATTCAATGGAGGTCTACACATGGCCCTAAGAATACAAATTAGAAACCTTTTTTTTTAAATCTGAAAAAATAATTTGGGTCTAAAGTCAATAGTGGATTTCTTGTGCTAAAATCACTTATGATCAGGTGGTACTGCGAAATACAAGTTCAGGATCCCAGTCCTGTAACACCAATGTAGGAAAATGAGGTGTTACATGGTGAAGTCTAATCAGCCTCACTCCATAATATTCCACGTTCCTACACAGTATCACCAAAACTGGGGAGTCAGCAATGTTCTATGTTTTGTGATTGTATTACACTAGCAAAATATTGATACATCACATATTGATATTGGATTTTATAAGGGATGAGAACAACTTGGCTCTTTCAAATGCTGAATAGGTACAGGTTATAATCTCATTTTAGTAGTCTGTAAAAGATTCCTTATCCAAAAAAAACTTGGATTGGTAAATCAGAAAAATCCTTTTTACATTTACAAAATCTGAATTGGAATATTTACAGTGGTAGAAATGTTTGTATATATGACCCTACATCCTGATATTATGGAAAAAAAACAAGAGACAGTGCACTTTTAAAGAATGCATGGAGGGAAATCAATTTACTTAGAATACATATTTTCAGTTGTTAATGCATAGACTGTAGTGCCTGCTGTAGTTTTAGTGGGTGGAAGTGAGGTGGCTTAAGAAATAGACAATGATAAAAATATTATCAAAAAGATGCATGTTTTATTATTTCAAAATCACTTGAAAATATTTGTCAAAGTTTTTAAATGCATGAATATTCTTGACTCATTAGTGTTGGGCAAAGGAATGTAATAAATCAATGTTTATTTATTTTCATAATGAAAATATCTCTCAAAATAGTTATTTTTATCACTGGGTGAAAGTCCTTATAAAAACAGAAATACAACAGAATAGTGCAGATATATATATGTATGTATAAATGTTTATTGAAGTATTAACATTTAAACATGTTCCAATATGGCGCCCAAAATTGTGAAATGACAAACTTCCTTGTGCTAATGGGATGTTGTCCTTTGTTAATGTTTGTGTATCACTAAGAGTATTTTATTGTTTGTCAGAATGGCGTTCAGCATCGTGAACAAGGCTGCGGGCAGCAGCCGAAATGCGTAGATGCCGCCACTGTATTAATAAATGTCGAGTGGAAACTTCCCCTCGGAGTGCTGGATTATTGCCCGTTACAAGAGTGGTGATTTACTTGCGATACATAGAGACGCGGCGGGCGTCTCACAACCAGCACCCCCGGCACTCAGGAAGCACACCGTAATAACCCCCATTTGGATATTGGAAGCAAGGAGACAGGCGTGCCCCCCGTAAACCCGACGACAACCGCCAGAAAAGTAAGAGGTGAAGTGGAAACGTGAGGATTCCGCAGACGGCGATCAGAAGATTTCTGTCAGCAGAGAAACACTCGCGTAACACTCTGGTAAGCTGGGCGAGCGAAGGGAAAACGGGAGCCGGGCTGGGAAGCGACGACCTCTCCCGTAGCAGAGAAAGTAGAGAAAGGGGGTCGCCGGCCAAGCCTGGGGTAATCCACCGACAAAAGCGATGAGTGACGAGGAATGTGCAGCTCGAGCGCAAGAAGCTCTTAAGCTCTTTGAAGAAACAGCTACACCTTTAAATAGGGATAGAGGAGAATCAGTCCCATTAATAAACAATGAAATTGGAAAACAGTTGCAGGAATTTGAGAAACTCAAAAAGAGAGAAATCTCACGGTGGTGGGAAGTGGCATCCCTGAGACAGTACATTCAAGTTGGCAGAGTTCCGAGAGGATTGCGTATCATGATTACGCCAACGTATGAAAACCCTAATCCAGAACTCTTGTGTGAATGGGCTGATAATAGTGCAAACAGCTCCATTAATATGATCCGGATTTTGATTAAATATCCGGAATTAGAGAGACAAGATGTGATAATGAAAATTAAGGAACTGAATGCCATTTTAGATAAACATGGAGATCAAGCAAAAGTGGTCAAATTTAAAGGAGACTTAAAGAGCAGATTAGATAAATATGAGAAACGAATTAAAGACAGAAAAGTGACCAAATTTTTACGTGACCGTCTAGATTATGAGACAGGGCGCATGTATACATTTGCTAAGAGATTTGCTTCAGAGAGGAGGCAAAAAGTTCAAAGTGGCATGGCTACACACCAAGAAACCTCACAGAGCGAAGCTAGCTCAGACACTGGTTCTGAAGTGGAACAGGAGGAACACATAAGAAGAGGTGTACCCAATACGAGGCTTACTGTCACAGATGAACTTCGTTTTTTACAGCTAGACCAGAAGACAGACCACCGTACAATGAGAGGTTGAGGGAGGGGAAGAGGACGAAGAAAAGGAAACAAAGGAGAGGAGGAGAAGGATACTGGAGAAGCTCGAGGAGGGCAAACAGTCAGATCAATGCGCTCCAATACGAAATAAATATCAAAGAAATAACTTCCAATACCACAGTGATAAATTTAAGCAATATTGTTTTATCAGAAGAGGAAAAATCGGTATTGGAATTAGGCCTTTCATACTGTGATGAAAATGAGTTTAATTATGCAAACAGTAGAATGGACCTTTACAAATTTGTTCGCAAGCTTAAATTGTCGAAATTGCATAATAATAGAAGCCTCCAAACATCCTTAATACCTCCAACAAGGGTTATTCCCCCTAATGAACAAGTTAATCTAGCTGTAACAGACGTACCCATCTTAGAAGATCTTTGGTCATTATATGATGAAAATAATGAGGGGGTTGCCTCAGAGGATGGGCTCCCCGGAAATAACGATGGAATTGGCTCCCTAAGTCTATGCCTGGAAAAGGAAGACCATACTCCTTTTTGCCCTCGGTCACGTTTCATACCCCAAATGGTAAGGGACAACTTGGATATTTTCTCTGGCAATGTGGCAATGGATTTAAGACAGTTGTACTGTAAGATGGCAAATCAAAAGCAAGAGATAATTCCCAAGCAAGTACAAATCCAGAGAGTCATAAAAAGAATTCAGAAGGAAGACGGAATCCTGGTGAAGCCCTCAGACAAGGGAGGAAACGTTGTGCTCTGGGGGCGCGATATGTACAAAAAAGAGGCACTAAGTCAACTGAATAACAGGGAATGTTATATACGAATTGAAATGAAAGAGTATGAGATGGTAAAAGATCAATTCTTTGAGAGACTGGAATGGTGGAAACAACAGGAACTCCTGAGTTGGGAAGAGTTCATGTTTATAAAACAAGAGAATCCAGTCATATCAGTCTTTTATATGATGCCTAAAGTGCATAAAAGCATTGTAAATCCACCGGGGAGACCCATAATATCGTCGTGTAATGACTTGTTCGAAAATGTTTCCAAATATATCGACTACTTTTTAAATCCTATTGTGAGATCATTAACATCGCATATAAAAGACTCTACTGACTTTTTGAAACATGTGTATGATGTACGCTGGGATGACACTATGGGGCCGATTCCGATCTCGGTCGGAGGCGCACCCAATACCATTCGGTCGGGAAAAAAGCCATGCGAAAGCCTGTTTCCCGACCGATCCGTACAGCACACCGAACGAGCAAGTACGATGCGCACAACAGCAAAGATTCCGGCCGAGCCGTACTCACCCAAACCAGGTCCTGTTCTCCGACCGAGGCGATTCCGGAAACGCCGAATCGAGTCGCACGCAAGGAAAAATGCAGCCCCGTCCGGCCGGACAAGTACGATGCGCTTTCCGTACGCGCCGAACCCGTCGCTACGCACGGCACGTCAAAGCATCCGGGAGAGGCGCACATAAGCTCCGATTCGCGCCACAACACGATCCACGGCTACGAGGCGAACACGCCAGCGACGAGGACGACGCGAAGCGACGAGGACGAGGCGAAGCGACGAGGACGACGCGAAGCAACGAGAAGGACGAACGACACGAACCAACCATGAATCCCTTCGTCCCGATCATACCAATATTCTACATCTACTACCGGAACAGGCACGGACGCGTAAGGCGCAGAAGGTAAGCCAGACACCAACCACAAAACACATACAACACGTACACGACACATCACACACACACACAGGGATGCAGAATATACTTACACCAGCAACAGCAGCACCATAGGGGCGGGATGCCCATCACCAATGCCACATATGCACACAGGGGCCTGAATGCGCACCACCACCCCTACCCAGGGGTGGCATGATGCCTACCACCACTACCACCCTCACCCAGTGGGGGCAGGATGCCTACCACTACTACCACCCTCACCCAGGGGGGCAGGATGCCTACCACTACTACCACCCTTAGCCAGGGGGCATGATGCTTACCACTACTACCACCCTCAGCCAGGGGGGCAGGATGCCTACCACTACTACCACCCTCACCCAGGGGGGCAGGATGCCTACCACTACTACCACCCTCACCCAGGGGGGCAGGATGCCTACCACTACTACCACCCTCACCCAGGGGGGCAGGGATGCCTACCACTACTACCACCCTTAGCCAGGGGGCAGGATGCTTACCACTACTACCACCCTCACCCAGGGGGCAGGATGCCTACCACTACTACCACCCTCAGCCAGGGGGGCAGGATGCCTACCACTACTACCACCCTCACCCAGGGGGCAGGATGCCTACCACTACTACCACCCTTAGCCAGGGGGGCAGGATGCCTACCACTACTACCACCCTTAGCCAGGGGGGCAGGATGCCTACCACTACTACCACCCTCAGCCAGGGGGGCAGGATGCCTACCACTACTACCACCCTTAGCCAGGGGGCAGGATGCTTACCACTACTACCACCCTCACCCAGGGGGGCAGGATGCCTACCACCACTACCACCCCCACCCATAGGATGGACAATGCATGACACAACCAGCACACCACAACCTAGGGAATGCAAGAAGAAGACATCCCCCCAACACCATGACAAGCGTGTGTAGACTGTGTCAAATGCCTACAACACCGAACATGACTTCTAACATACAATGTGACCCCCTAGCACATGTGCCACACAAATATGTGTGTGGCACACACAACGCAAGCAGGCCATGACCATTGTGGCAATGGGGTCCAAACCCCCATCATCACAGTGACCAAAAGGTAAGTGTGGGGTCCATAGCTGCAGCACATTTTGAACATTGTGGCAATGGGGTCAAAACCCCCATCATCACAGTGACCAAAAGGTAAGTGTGAGGTCCATAGCTGAAGCACCTTTTGAACATTGTGGCAATGGGGTCTAAACCCCCATCATCACTGTGACCAAAAGGTAAGTGTGGGGTCCATAGCTGAAGCACCTTTTTAACAGTGTGTCAATGGGGTCAAAACCCCCATCATCACAGTGACCAAAATGTAAGTGTGGGGTCCATAGCTGAAGCACCTTTTGAACATTGTGGCAATGGGGTCTAAACCCCCATCATCACAGTGACCAAAAGGTAAGTGTTGACAAAGAAAGAGCTGCAACTGCCAAACTGCATGGATGATTCCTGGTCACAGAACAAAAAACACATCAGTGGCAAAGTAGTGTATGTGTCCCATTGCAACATGAATTGGGTGAGCCAAATACTGCAGTGCAAATAAGACATACCTTTGGCCATGTGCAGACAAACCACACCCATGGGGGCTGACACTGTCAACATTCATCAATGACACAATGACAGAAGTGACCATCAGAATGCAGACCCACATATTTGCACCAATGGGCACACAAATGCAGATACCCTGTGGAGACTGCAGATGTGAGGTGAACAGATACCATACCATGGCAGCAATGGGACACACAAACCATGATCATTGTGCTGACCGATGACCTAGGAGTCCCAGGGACAGCAGGGGAAACCCACCAAACTACATACAGCCAATGGCACACCCAAGATATGCCAATGCAGCGGTGCAGATGCACAAACACAAACAGGCAGACCCACACTGCACATCATACACAACAGGTGGGGGTGCCAGTGTCCCCAGGCAACCACACAACACATGAGGAGACCTGAATATCAATCATACAGATGTGCATACAGTGCCACACAAAGGTAACTCATGGATCCAAATCCCCTATGTGGGCAAGCAGGCATTGTCAGATGAGAGGGAGCACAAATCACACATGTCACACAGGCACGTAGGAACAGCAACTGACACAGCAAGACACAGACACACCACAGCACCACCCCCAGGGCCCCCACAATGTGGTGACCCTGGGCTGCATTACAATCCCACTCTGATGACAAAGCTAAATGTCGTTCACACTGTGAACCACATTCATGTGTCCTGAGCAACAAACTACCATCACACCTACACAAGCACAAATCAATCAGCATGGCCAGTAAGCCAAGGCCAACATGGAGGCAGGGGCCTAGCCGGGCAACAACTCTCATCTGCACACACTCAACACCACACCCTCGACCTCCAACAATGTGCAGCAGTGAAGCACACATGCACTGGTGACATTGCACATGCACCCATGACTATTCCAGGGTGGTGGGTGGGAACCAAGGTGCAGAAACACATCACACATGGACACTCAACAAGACTCCTGAATGTCTGACACACTGCACACTACGCTGTACATGGACATGACGGCAATACCACACCAACCAATGGGATCCCAGCCACAGTCACACACCAATGAAGAAGCCAAGGTCACCCACAAAGAAAACACATAGATAACAACCAACATTGCAGCCCGGACCCTGAGGAGTGCCAGAAGTCACACACACAACGTGTCACAATCACTGAAAGATAACACAAACTGGAAATCACATGACAGGGGCAAACAACAAGTGCCAAGGGGAAACCTGACTGTGACCCATCTGCGTCTGCACACAAACTCAGCCCTGACAGCAAACACACCTATGGGTGACACCCTGATGACCAGTAATGTGCCATGCACCCACATCACAGAGAACCCAGGGAGAAGACTTTGGGGGAACATAGGTCAACTCAGCAAGCATCACAAACAGGTACAACACTAGGGATCACAGCATGCACAGCTAAACGGAAGTGAACACACAGACATGCATATACAACACACACCTTGGGCGCAGGCAATGTCACAGGAGTACACACTGCCATGAGGGGACTCCACTCCTGTGTGAGGAAAGCTGTGCCATATGTTGCCTCAGTAGGGCCCCATCATGTCAGCTGAGCACTTGGTCACACAATCAACAATTAGCACCAAATGAGGGATCCCGTCACATCAGCCTGGTCATGGAAGTGCCAACGGAATCATCAGCACAGATCCAACACACATGTATAGCAATGTTGCACTGACTACACGGATGAGTCCTTCCCCATTGATGCCCAAACCTGCATGTCCAGTGGAGATGGCCACACGGTCAGGGAAGTAGACGAATTGAACAATGGCAGGCACAACAGATGTGCAGGGGTGGAAGCCACAGATGTGAAATAGCTAATCTAAGTAGGAAATCCCATTGCCAAATACTGAACACATGACACCCTCAGATGCTGCTATGGATGACATGGATACACCACAGGATAGGACACATAACCCCTGGACCACATGGGTTCCTGCACAGTAACACTTCATAATCATGAGACCAAATATCACCATCACTGCAGCAAGGGCATTGTTAGCATCATCAACATTATGTACATCAGAAGCAAAAGCACTAGAGAACAGAAAGTTGCTTTATTTAGCATATGTGGCATTAAAAGTAGAAGTCCGGTAGAACATAAACAAAGGCCAATGGCCAGTCCATCAACAAAGTCACAAGTGGGTGACAGTGGCAGATGCCACCCTACACATGCCTGCACAAAACCAGGGACAATCCACTAGGAGGGGCAACCAGGGGGTAGGCCAGGCACCGCCGGGACAGGATCAGGGCTCACCAGGAGGAAGCAGGGAAGGGGTGGTGGGTGCTGGAGAGCCACTGACAACTGCAGTGGAGGTGTCTGACATGGTGTGTGCCGGCACAACTGGGGGCATGGCTCAGATGTTGTGGGTGCCGGCACGACTGCAGTGGACCCTGCAGATGGAGTGGACAGGTCCGCCACTGCAGTGCCCAAGTCAGACAGGGTGGTAGTGGACTCCACTGCAGTGCCTACCACCAGGGGAGGAGAATGGGGAACAGGCAAGGTGGGCTGGACAGAGGGGGAGGACACCCTCACCACATCAGTGGCACAGACAAGCGCAGCGGGGGTGTGGTGCCGGGAGAGCAAGTGGCAGGGGAGAAGGCCGGAGCCTCTTGGGGATGGTATATCTGTGGGTGGGGGAACCTGGGGCAGGGTGTGGCGGGGGCACCTGTGGAGTGGGGGCCTGAGGGATGGAGGAAGGTGACCTGGTGCTTGAGCTGCAGGGCGGCGGTGGGGTCTTGCTCTTACCACTCCGGGGGACTTGCGGGTGGGGGCCTCAGTCTGTCTGCGCCTGGGGAGGGTGTCCGGGGGCGAGGGGCACTCTGCTCCGTGTGGGGGCTTCCTCTTCCCCCTGGATGCTGGGGCAGCTGGATCGGAGGGGAAGAGGCCGAGGTCACTGAGGAAGAGGCGCTGGGTCTTTGGGGTTGCAGGTGAGGCAAGGGAGGGTGCTTTGGAGGGAGAGGCAACTGAGGACTGTGCAGTGCCCGTGGATGCGTGTGTGTGTACCAGGGCCCCATCCCCTGTGAGTCTGGTTTCAGTCCCCTGACTGCGCGTGCGTGTGCGTTTAGTTTGTGGCGTGTGTGTCTGTGTGCTGGATGTGTGTGTGCTGGTGTGTGCCTGTGCCGGTGTGTATGTGCTTGGGACGAGCAAGGTGCTGGGGAGTGTGGATGGAGCAGAGGCAGGAGGGGTGAGGGACTGTCTGAGGAGGGACACTGCTGCCGTCAGGGAGGAGTCCATGGACCTGTTGCCCCTCTGTAGGTCAGACATGCCCGATGAGATGCCCTCCATGAACGACACCAGCTGAGTCAACAGTGCGGTGTGCGCATGGAGGACACTCAGCATGGCTGTCTGCCCTACATGGAGCTGGCGAAGGAGGTACACAGACTCCTCACTCAGGGCAGCAGGGGACACAGGGGCAGGGGGTGCGGTGCCTGGGCCAAAGGAGACACGCTCCTGAACATGGGAGCCTCCACGGACCTGGGGAATGGGAGCCGATGGGAGGGCGGTGGTGGTGCTGGTGGTGGCGGGGACAGCAACACTAGCTGGGGTGTGGTGGCTGCTGACACCCGCCTCCACAAGGGAGTCATCCTCCGAGTTGCTCTGGTCCTCAGCTGAGGTGGATGGTGCTGAGGATTCCTCGGTGTGGCTCCCTCGCCCTCTGTGCCACTGGGTCCCTCCAACCACTCCTCGGCTGCTGACCCAGTCTGGCTCTCTGGCTCCTCCTGGTCCGTGGAGCTGTCCCCTTCCGTGGCCGTGGATGTATCTGCAAACAATGGGGAAACAGACAGACATCAGTCACCTGCACCAAACGCACACACCACTGTGAGCACAGCACATTACAGTGCAAGCCCTGGCATCATTAGTTGTACATTGCTAAAAGTGCCCTAACTGAACAGGAGAAGCCAATTGTCAGTCTGATGCCAAGCATGGCACTCACATCCCACATGGCCTTGCACCCATCTGCCTGGTGTCTGTTGGATTGCAACACCCCAGTGTGGACACATGCACCAAGTACACAGTAGTTGGACACTGCAGAGGACACGGTGTGGACACATCACAGCTCTTGCCACTGAGTGAGTACAGGTTTCCGGATGAAAGGGATGCCCAGAGTCAAATAGGAAATGCATGTGATGCATACCAGCGACAGACACCATGATGCACCCATGTCCTGATAGCCAGCGCCACTATGGTGTGCATGTAGCACATGTCACTCCCCTGCAGGACCACAAATAAGTTGACACATGCCATGGCAGAGGCATGACTGCTAAGTCATACATCACTGTCTCAGTGATGTATGACTTGGCAGCCAGACAACAACACTATGCACTGTGTCACAATAGTAGGTCATGGGGAATGCAAGTCCTGGAGCTGCACAAGTGCACATGTACATCCCCCACACAACACATCATCTCAACCCTCATCTGTCCAGGTCACACCTATTGGACATATGGGAGACCTGTGACACTACCCTCTGAACCTGAGCCCCTCACAATTTGCTGTGAATGGGGAACAGCTGCCTGAACATCACATTCGCACACCCCAGTCTGCACGGGCAGCTGATCAAACACCTATGTGACACACAAGTATCGTCTCCTATGGTCACATCTCCAGGGGCATGCTGAGCCCCTACCAAGAAACACCCCAGCAGTCCTGGCAACTAATCCACAGCACACTGACACAGAGGCAGACACCGGAGGGGTCAAATCACTGTGCACAATGTGTCAGCTGATACACGGGAGTGGGAGTACAGAGTGCATTGCATGGCCTGGAGTAGGCATGACTGTCCTGCTCCACATGAATGAGGGATGTGCCCTGGACAGTGGACAGCTGGCTATGTATGTGTGACACACGTAATCTGCACACTCCTGGGGCCCAAACATTGTTCCCACCCGCTGCATGGGCGTGTGCCACATACCCCAGGCACATGTGGGGGCTCAGCTCAGCAAGTGGACCGCATATCAAAGCAACACGCAGATCACATGTCCAAACACAGGCGTTGTGTGAACAATGGACCCACACATGATGCCCACAACAGAGTTAGTGAAACAGATGCTGTCCCCCACCTTTAGTGAAGCAAACTGCAAGGACACAGTCCCAAGTGACACAATTCCCTGACTGTAAGGGCCACACCTGGGTATCAGATGAGCAGTGGGCAGTGCACAATAGAGGGACATGGCTCCTGGACAACATGGCTGCTGCACTGTGGCAGTTGAACCAGGCCAGAGGAGGGCACAAAGCATGTAATACAGAGTTCACAGTGCAGTCTTTGACTCACCCACTCCTTGCTGCTGTCTGGCCTTCAGCTGCCCATCCAGGTCTGGAAACACCACCGCCAGGATCTGGAGCATGTGGGGGTCAGGGTCCGTGTTCCGCCCCTCCTGCGAGGAGACGACAGCTTCAGCTGGACCCGTGCAATCCTCCGGGTCCAGCCCCGAAGGTCCTGCCACCTCTTCTGGCAGTTGCGGATCCGGCGCTTGTAGACCCCCACGGACCGCACAGCCCGGACGATGTCCTTCCAGATTTCCTGCTTCCGATGGGCATTAACCTGTCAGGATGACAAAGTGAAAAGGCCATTACCACACATGCAACATATCCGTGCATGACACAGTTGTATATACATGTCTCAATCACAGGGGCACATGATGTACACAGGCAGTGCAAAGCTGCTAATGGACAGTTTGCCAGACGTCACTACATGGTATCATTGCATGGGAAGTAAAACCATGTTCAAATGCACTGTCACTGCACCATACCTGTCCAGTGCAAGTCACTACACACTATGGGGGTGACAACTACTCAGTGAGCCTGCTAGCCAGTGGCGTGCAGACTCCCAGCCTTGCTAGTCAGACAAAATGCACATTCAGAAAGGCAGTGCACAGAACACTCACCTGCTCCCCTGGTGTCCCATACAGCTTGCTGTACTGTGGAAGTAGGCTGTCCAGCAGGGCCTGGTTCTCTTCAAGGCTGAAGGCTGGGGCTCTCTCCACAGTACGTGCCATTGCAGGGTCCAGAGGGGCAGAGACAGCAGCAGTGCAGTGGCAGATGTTGTCCTGGAGCATGTAGTGCAGGCAAGTGGGCTCTCAGGGGAACAGCCAGCAATATATATGTGCTGGAGAGGCAGATACTGTCCCTTGTGTCCAAAGTGATAGGTCCAAGTCGTTTGCATCTTCTGAATCTGGCCAATCCATGGAATAGCAGCACCAAAACACGCCCACAGCATCCTTCAAATCTCCAACTTCATGACATACATGATTTTGCAACATTGTTGTGGGTGACCAACTGATTTTCCAGCAACCGACTCGTTCGAAATTCGAAAACGCGTCCGTTGCCAGGCAAGGCCATTGTCAATGGGTGCGCACCGATCGGTCCATTGCGGTACAACGCGCACAGGGGTACAACGCGTACCCGCACACATTGAAAGCAATGGGCCGGCCGGAGGCACCGATCGGTCCATTGCAGTTCAACGCGCACAGGGGTACAACGCGTACCCGCACACATTGAAAGCAATGGGCCGGCCGGAGGCACCGATCGGTCCATTGCTGTTCAACGCGCACAGGGGTACAACGCGTACCCGCACACATTGAAAGCAATGGGCCGGCCGGAGGCACCGATCGGTCCATTGCTGTTCAACGCGCACAGGGGTACAACGCGTACCGCACACATTGAAAGCAATGGGCCGGCCGGAGGCACCGATCGGTCCATTGCAGTTCAACGCGCACAGGGGTACAACACGTACCCGCACACATTGAAAGCAATGGGCCGGCCGGAGGCACCGATCGGTCCATTGCTGTTCAACGCGCACAGGGGTACAACGCGTACCCGACACATTGAAAGCAATGGGCCGGCCGGAGGCACCGATCGGTCCATTGCTGTTCAACGCTGCACAGGGGTACAACGCGTACCCGCACACATTGAAAGCAATGGGCCGGCCGGAGGCACCGATCGGTCCATTGCTGTTCAACGCGCACAGGGGTACAACGCGCACCCGCACACATTAAAGCAATGGGCCGGCCGGAGGCACCGATCGGTCCATTGCTGTTCAACGCGCACAGGGGTACAACGCTGTACCCGCACACATTGAAAGCAATGGGCCGGCCGGAGGCACCGATCGGTCCATTGCAGTTCAACGCGCACAGGGGTACTAACGCGTACCCGCACATACTGAAAGCAATGGGCCGGCCGGAGGCACCGATCGGTCCATTGCTGTTCAACGTGCACAGGGGTACAACGCTGCACTCGCACACATTGAAAGCAATGGGCCGGCCGGAGGCACCGATCGGTCCATTGCTGTTCAACGCGCACAGGGGTACAACGCGCACTCGCACACATTGAAAGCAATGGGCCGGCCGGAGGCACCGATCGGTCCATTGCAGTTCAACGCGCACAGGGGTACAACGCGTACCCGCACACATTGAAAGCAATGGGCCGGCCGGAGGCACCGATCGGTCCATTGCTGTTCAACGCGCACAGGGGTACAACGCTGTACCCGACACATTGAAAGCAATGGGCCGGCCGGAGGCACCGATCGGTCCATTGCTGTTCAACGCGCACAGGGGTACAACGCGTACCCGCACACATTGAAAGCAATGGGCCGGCCGGAGGCACCGATCGGTCCATTGCTGTTCAACGCGCACAGGGGTACAACGCGTACCCGCACACATTGAAAGCAATGGGCCGGCCGGAGGCACCGATCGGTCCATTGCTGTTCAACGCATCACTGTACATGTGACTGGCATATGTCAGCATGCCTGTCTCAGATGGACATATGCCAGCCACAGATAGCTCCCAGGGAGTGAGGGGCACACCTACATCACGACAGCCTGTCCAAACTTTATCATAAGGCATGTAAGGCTGCATTTCCTATTGTGTGTATGTTGGTGTACATGTTGTCCTATGGGTGTCACCTGTGGGCAGCCACCCCCAGGCTGTGCACGTGTTCATGGGGACAGGATCCTGGGTGTTACGTGTACGTGACCACTGTGATGTGCAACTGTTCATATCTGTGCATGTGCCATGGTCACATTTCACAGTGGTGTATGTGTATGTCATGTCACTTACCCCGTGAGTCCCATGTGGGACGGTATGTTTGAGCCAGGGTGTCCCAGTGGCACAATAGTGATGGTCCTCCACAGTCTGTGTGCATGTAGTGTTTACAATGTCTCTGATTTCATGTGCACAATGGGAGACAGTCTCCACATCCACGTTGTGTGTGCATGGACTCTGATGTTGTGCGTGTGTGTCACAGACGTCCATGTCTGTCCTGCCGTGGCAAGTGGGGACACTACCTGTGGGGGTCATGGTTGTTTTGCTGTGGTGTATACATGATACTCCATGTAATGCCAGTGTCCATGTGGCATTACAGGGTCCCTGGGAATGTACCTGTCGTTGAGCCATGGTGCCTGGGGCACATCTGTCCTCACATGTCCCTGTGGGGGGTTATTGTGACACAGCAGCAGGAGATGGGAACTGTGACACGGCCTCATGATGTCCAATGGGCCAACCTGGGACTAATTGATGCCACCTGTTGGACTGTGTTGACAGATGTTGGCCATGTATGTACCATACATGTCCTTCCGGTACTGCACACTTCATGTAGTTGTGCCTCATAATGATGTATGTTGGGATCTTGAGTGTGTTCAATGCCGCATATGTGGGGTGACTGACAATCTTGCTTACTTCTCCTCTGCACTGCAGGGCTCCTGCTGTCCATCGGCCATTCCCAGACCTGGCAACGATGGTGGAACGGGACAGCATCCGATGGTACCGCTTCACCAGGCAGCTGATTGAGGATTTGGCAGTGCAGTTGTCCCCACATTTGCAGCCTGGCCGGCCGTATCCTACAGCGCTGACCCCCAAGGTGAAGGTGATGGCAGCCCTACACTTCTTTGCCACTGGTACCTTCCAACATACTGTGGCGACTGCTGGTGGGATGTCACAGACCATGTTCAGCCGTGTGCTCCGTGATGTTTTGGCGGCAATGTTGCTCTTCCTGAACCGGTACATCTATTTCCCTAGACTGCGACGACTCACTGACGTGAAGAGTGACTTTTATGCCCTGGGGAGGATGCCGCATGTCATTGGCTCCATTGATGGGACACATGTGGCTTTGGTACCACCACAGGCCCAGGAGCATGCCTACAGGAACCGCAAGCACTACCACTCGGTCAATGCACTGGTGGTGTGTCTTGCAGACATGACCATCACACACGTGTGTGCCCGTTTCCCTGGTTCAGCACACGATGCCTTTGTGATGAGGAGTAGTCGCATCCCCAGGATGATGGCACAGATGCAGAACCAGCGTGCCTGGCTTGTCGGTGTGTACTGACTTTGTGCCATTGTGTGTGATCTTATCTGTAGTATTCCGCCCACTTTTCCAAGTCAGCTAATGTGCACTTGTCTGTCCGTAGGTGACTCGGGATACCCCAACATGCCGTGGTTGCTGACACCCCTCAGGAACCCTGTGACACCTGCCCAGATGCGCTACAATGAGGCACATGGTCGGACCAGGAGAGTGATTGAGCGGACCTTTGGTCTCCTGAAGAGCCGCTTCCGCTGCCTGGACAAGACCGGAGGGTCCCTCCCATATGCCCCTGTGAAAGTGTGCAAGATTATCATCGTCTGCTGCATGCTCCACAACCTGGCAGTGCGGAAGGAGTTGCCTCTCCTCCAGGATGACAATGACCAACATCCGCCACCTGTGGAGGATCCTGGCCTGGACCACGATGCCAGTGACGATGATGATGATGATGGTGATGGTGATGTCCGCACACAGCTCATCACCAACTTCTTTAGCTGAATGTGAGTATCCTGAGGTGTCATGTCAATGATGTGAGTTGGCATGATGTGTGGGTGATGCTCTGGTGCTGTTGGAGTGTGTCCATGGGCCACTTGACTGGATGTGTGTTGCGATGTGTGGTGACAGGTGGGCTGTACTCCCCAACAGTGTTGACATGCTAACTTGGTTCTGGGTGGGTATCTTGTAACATGTATTGTGCATGTGTTTTGCTGTTCTGTCCTGTACTCCATTGCTTTTGACTGTGTGTCATGTCTGTCCTTCACAGGGTACTTTCAGATTCGTTTGTTCAACTGTGTCCACCGACGACGTGATTGCACATCCAGGCTGGTAGCTGTTGTGTCCCTACAGGTGATGTGCGCCACACCCATGGACTTCCTTCCGTCTACAGTTGTTGACTGTGTGCCCGCTGCCAGGTGGGGTTACCTTGCATCTGTAGTGGTTACGGCATGTTGCAACTGTGTAATAAACCTGTGCTTCACTTTGTGATGTGCGTTGTCTGTGGTCACACATTTGACTGCCATTTGCTTACTGCACCTGTGGGCTACTTGACTACAACTGGGAATGGGTGTGGTGTCTGTGCATTGCACCGTCTTCCCTGGCAACATCAGTGTAGGCAATGAGTCAGATGGCCTAGGTGTGTATGTGTCGTGTAGCCCTGGTGGTGTGTCTCCCTCATGTGTGTCACGTTTCCTGTACTCACATGCCTGTGTTGTCCTTGCTGTTGCAGTTCGCATACACAGTGTAATTTTGCAGTTCATCATCCCCATAACAGCACCCACGTTGGAATCACGACAGAGGCAAGTATGGTGTATTAGTGTGTTTATTGTGATACATTTGTGTTAATAGTGCATAGGATGGGTTGTGCTGTACATGAATCTTGCAATCCCAAGTTCCTAGGTGAATAGAAAGTCCGGGTAGACAGGATCCCCAGTATCGGGGCCACAGTTGTCTGACACATTGGTCCAACTTGTACTCCCCATGCAATGTGTGGAGTAGTGTTGCCGTCAACAGGGTGAACAGTCTGTGCACAAAGGCGAACATCCAGAACAGGTTCAGGCTTCCTGGGAGTTGCGCTTGGCCATCGGCCTCTCACTTTTCCCTCCTCGGACGACCCCTCTTCTTGGGGGGCCCCTCAAGTACAGGCTGCTGCGGTGCAGGGGACTCTCCGCCAGAGTCCTCCTCCCTCCCTGTGGCAGTTGCAGTTTGTTCGGCACCAGATGTTGTTGGCACACAGGGGGTGTGGACTGGTTGCTGTTCATCTGGCGGAGGCATTGTAAAATGTCCCTGTGCACCGCCGTCATCTCATGCAGTGCATCCCACTTGGACTCCACGCGGGACATGTGTGAGTCCACACGGGACATGTGTGACTCCACGTGGGACATGTGGGAGTCCAAGCGGGCATGATGGGCAGCCTGCTGCTGTTTAATGTCTCTGAGGAGCCCCACTACCTGGCTGAGCTCTCCAGTGCTGGACTGGTACGCATCAGCTATGCGTACCAGTTGTGGGTCATCATGCACACCAGCAACATCTGCAAGCAGCGACCTCTGTCTCCCACCCCTCCCACCACCCCTGCTGACATGTGCAGTGTGTGCAGTGGCACGCACAGATAACCCTGGTCCACCTTGGGGGTTGGTGGTGGTGGTGGTGTCCATGGCCCCAGGTTGGTCCAGGGTCACTGTGCTGGTGTTGCTCCTTGTTCTGTCCATGTCGGCAGGGATGGTATTCGTGGTGACAGTCGTTGGAGGGGTGGGTGCAGGGGGTGCAGCTGGTGGTCCTGCTGGTGCTGCAGCTGGTGGTCCTGCTTGTGCTGCATGTTGACTTGCACCGGATGTGCCAGGTTGTTCTTCATCATCCGAGGAGGACAGAGGCTGTACGACGCCAGTGAGCTCGGCATCCTCTTGAGCCTGGGACTGGGACTCCTCAGCGTCTGCTGCTGTGTCCCCATCATCACCTGTTTTTGGGAGACACAAACAATGTATGTTATGTTTCTGCAGGCATCAATGGTTGACACACATGACAGTTGTGACTGTGCCTCTGGGTGCGTGCCTGTACATTGCATTGTCCTAAGTCGTCACAGTCAGGGGTTGATATTGTTGTGGCACATTGTCCTGCATTATTTGGGCATTTCTATGTATTTTCTGGGGTGTGAACATGGTCTGCATTGGTTGTGTTTGGTTGACAGCCGGCCCTCCTTCCCACCCACCCAGCCAGTCAGTTATCCCACCATGGACTGTGCTTGCATTGCAGGGAGTGTAAGTTGTCTCTCAGGATGTCAGTCAGTGGTGTCCTGCTGTTTGTTGGTGCACAGTTGCCAGCAGGGCCTTGTGCTCCCCACAGCAGTAGCCAGTGTCAGCCATCTTGTGAGTCCTTCTCCACTTCCTGTGATGTGAGCATGGTTCAGGGTGGTGTTGATGGGTCAGTTGTGGGGGTGACCAGTATCAGTGACTATGACTCCCATCATGCTATTGCCTCCACCCCCCTTCCCAGCATGCCCATGCTTCCTTCCTTTTGATTCTGCTTCCCTGTGGGGTGGGCTGGCTGTGCTGACAGGATGGCTGGGAGTGTTGTCCTGGCAGTTGTTTGGCTAAGAGTCCCAACAGTGTCCCTGTGCTTCACACAACATGACCCAGGGTGGTGGTTCTTTGTGGGATCTTGTGTTGGGATGGGGGCATTGCATTCTACCAGGTGGGTTCTGTGGAGTTTGTGTTGGGGGTGTGTGTGGGGAGGTGCTTGTGACTATGGTCAGTGCTGCAAGTCCTCCTTCCCACCCAGCTAGCCAGATATCCCACCATGGAACGTGCTTGCATTGCAGGGAGTGTAAGTTGTCTCTCAGGATGTCAGTCAGTGGTGTCCTGCTGTTTGTTGGTGCACAGTTGCCAGCAGGGCCTTGTGCTCCCCACAGCAGTAGCCAGTGTCAGCCATCTTGTGAGTCCTTCTCCACTTCCTGTGATGTGAGCATGGTTCAGGGTGGTGTTGATGGGTCAGTTGTGGGGGTGACCAGTATCAGTGACTACGACTCCCATCATGCTATTGCCTCCACCCCCTTCCCAGCATGCCCATGCTTCCTTCCTTTTAATTCTGCTTCCCTGTGGGGTGGGCTGGCTGTGCTGACAGGATGGCTGGGAGTGTTGTCCTGGCAGTTGTTTGGCTAAGAGTCCCAACAGTGTCCCTGTGCTTCACACAACATGACCCAGGGTGGTGGTTCTTTGTGGGATCTTGTGTTGGGATGGGGGGCATTGCATTCTACCAGGTGGGTTCTGTAGAGTTTGTGTTGGGGGGTGTGTGTGGGGAGGTGCTTGTGACTATGGTCAGTGCTGCAAGTCCTCCTTCCCACCCAGCTATCCAGATATCCCACCATGGAACGTGCTTGCATTGCAGGGAGTGTAAGTTGTCTCTCAGGATGTCAGTCAGTGGTGTCCTGCTGTTTGTTGGTGCACAGTTGCCAGCAGGGCCTTGTGCTCCCCACAGCAGTAGCCAGTGTCAGCCATCTTGTGAGTCCTTCTCCACTTCCTGTGATGTGAGCATGGTTCAGGGTGGTGTTGATGGGTCAGTTGTGGGGGTGACCAGTATCAGTGACTACGACTCCCATCATGCTATTGCCTCCACCCCCCTTCCCAGCATGCCCATGCTTCCTTCCTTTTGATTCTGCTTCCCTGTGGGGTGGGCTGGCTGTGCTGACAGGATGGCTGGGAGTGTTGTCCTGGCAGTTGTTTGGCTAAGAGTCCCAACTGTGTCCCTGTGCTTCACACAACATGACCCAGGGTGGTGGTTCTTTGTGGGATCTTGTGTTGGGATGGGGGCATTGCATTCTACCAGGTGGGTTCTGTGGAGTTTGTGTTTGGGGGGGTGTGTGGGGAGGTGCTTGTGACTATGGTCAGTGCTGCAAGTCCTCCTTCCCACCCAGCTATCCAGATATCCCACCATGGAACGTGCTTGCATTGCAGGGAGTGTAAGTTGTCTCTCAGGATGTCAGTCAGTGGTGTCCTGCTGTTTGTTGGTGCACAGTTGCCAGCAGGGCCTTGTGCTCCCCACAGCAGTAGCCAGTGTCAGCCATCTTGTGAGTCCTTCTCCACTTCCTGTGATGTGAGCATGGTTCAGGGTGGTGTTGATGGGTCAGTTGTGGGGGTGACCAGTATCAGTGACTACGACTCCCATCATGCTATTGCCTCCACCCCCTTCCCAGCATGCCCATGCTTCCTTCCTTTTGATTCTGCTTCCCTGTGGGGTGGGCTGGCTGTGCTGACAGGATGGCTGGGAGTGTTGTCCTGGCAGTTGTTTGGCTAAGAGTCCCAACAGTGTCCCTGTGCTTCACACAACATGACCCAGGGTGGTGGTTCTTTGTGTGATCTTGTGTTGGGATGGGGGCATTGCATTCTACCAGGTGGGTTCTGTGGAGTTTGTGTTGGGGGGTGTGTGGGGAGGTGCTTGTGACTATGGTCAGTGCTGCAAGTCCTCCTTCCCACCCAGCTAGCCAGATATCCCACCATGGAACGTGCTTGCATTGCAGGGAGTGTAAGTTGTCTCTCAGGATGTCAGTCAGTGGTGTCCTGCTGTTTGTTGGTGCACAGTTGCCAGCAGGGCCTTGTGCTCCCCACAGCAGTAGCCAGTGTCAGCCATCTTGTGAGTCCTTCTCCACTTCCTGTGATGTGAGCATGGTTCAGGGTGGTGTTGATGGGTCAGTTGTGGGGGTGACCAGTATCAGTGACTACGACTCCCATCATGCTATTGCCTCCACCCCCTTCCCAGCATGCCCATGCTTCCTTCCTTTTGATTCTGCTTCCCTGTGGGGTGGGCTGGCTGTGGTGACAGGATGGCTGGGAGTGTTGTCCTGGCAGTTGTTTGGCTAAGAGTCCCAACAGTGTCCCTGTGCTTCACACAACATGACCCAGGGTGGTGGTTCTTTGTGTGATCTTGTGTTGGGATGGGGGGCATTGCATTCTACCAGGTGGGTTCTGTGGAGTTTGTGTTGGGGGGTGTGGGGAGGTGCTTGTGACTATGGTCAGTGCTGCAAGTCCTCATTCCCACCCAGCTAGCCAGATATCCCACCATGGAACGTGCTTGCATTGCAGGGAGTGTAAGTTGTCTCTCAGGATGTCATTCAGTGGTGTCCTGCTGTTTGTTGGTGCACAGTTGCCAGCAGGGCCTTGTGCTCCCCACAGCAGTAGCCAGTGTCAGCCATCTTGTGAGTCCTTCTCCACTTCCTGTGATGTGAGCATGGTTCAGGGTGGTGTTGATGGGTCAGTTGTGGGGGTGACCAGTATCAGTGACTACGACTCCCATCATGCTATTGCCTCCACCCCCTTCCCAGCATGCCCATGCTTCCTTCCTTTGATTCTGCTTCCCTGTGGGGTGGGCTGGCTGTGCTGACAGGATGGCTGGGAGTGTTGTCCTGGCAGTTGTTTGGCTAAGAGTCCCAAGAGTGTCCCTGTGCTTCACACAACATGACCCAGGGTGGTGGTTCTTTGTGGGATCTTGTGTTGGGATGGGGGCATTGCATTCTACCAGGTGGGTTCTGTGGAGTTTGTGTTGGGGGGTGTGGGGAGGTGCTTGTGACTATGGTCAGTGCTGCAAGTCCTCATTCCCACCCAGCTAGCCAGATATCCCACCATGGAACGTGCTTGCATTGCAGGGAGTGTAAGTTGTCTCTCAGGATGTCATTCAGTGGTGTCCTGCTGTTTGTTGGTGCACAGTTGCCAGCAGGGCCTTGTGCTCCCCACAGCAGTAGCCAGTGTCAGCCATCTTGTGAGTCCTTCTCCACTCCCTGTGATGTGCGCATGGTTCATGGTGGTGTTGATGGGACAGTTGTGGGGGGGCAATATGTGTGACTGCGACTCCCATGATGCTATTGGCTACACTGACTTGGCCAGCATACACAGAATTCCTTCCTTTGAGTGGTCTTCACTGTGTGTTGGTGTTGTTGTGGTGGCTACATGTGTGGATGTGTTTGTTAGTTCTATTTGTGCCACTGCCTAGCTGTAGTTGTAGTTGTGTTTGTACATGTGTTGGCACAGTTGGATGTGACTTTTTTGATGGCATGTGTTGTGTTTATCTGACTGACATACACATTTTGGGATGATTCTGTTCTGGTTGCTGTGTAATTGCTATGAGTGCATGGTTTGACTATCCCCTTGACAGTGATGTGTGTGTTTTGTGGCAGTATATTGTGTACATTTGTTGTGTACTCACCAGGCTCTGGGATGTCCTCTAGTCCATATACGCTCACTGGCGGAAGGATGGCCCGCACCTTCTCCTCCCAGGGCCTGAGGTATATTGGCTTGGCAGGAGGGCCACTGCCGGTGTGTTGGCTGTTGATGTAGTCTTTCTTCAGCATGTCCCGTACCCTCCTGCGCACGTCATACCACCTCTTCTGGATGTCGGTCTTTGTGCGCCGACATGGTGATTGGCCGTTCACCCTGTTGATGATCCTCTCCCACATCTTGGTTTTCTGCGACATGGGGGTCTGTTGGACCAGTGTGCCAAACAGCTGTGGCTCCACCCTGAGGATCTCGTCTACCAGGACTTCCAATTCACTATCTAGGAACTTGGGATTCTTCTTGGGGGCATGGTGATGGGTGGTGATGGTGGGTGATGTGTGTGTTGGTGTGCAGGTGAGGGTGTGTGAGTGTGTGTTTTGCTGGGTGTATGTGAGGTAGGTATTTGTTGGTGTGCTGATGGTGTGTGGCTTGTGTGAGGGATGAGCTGTGGGTGTGTGGTTGCTTTCTCTTGGGTGCTGGCAGTGGAATGGCATTTGCAAAGGCTCATGGTAGTGATTTGTGTCCTTTATATAGGTGGAGTTGTGGGTGTGTCTTTGTCTCTGTCCCCACCCCCACCAGTATTTATTGGCTTGGTAATTGCTTGTTTGGCCTTTTTTTGGGTGATTTTTCCTTTGTGCTGTTTGTGTATGTTGGAAACGTTCTTGTGACCGAGTCGGACCCTGCATTGGTCTCGTACGGTGTTCTCCGTTTCGTTCACGCTGTGTTTGTGCAGTTTTGTATGCTGCGTACGCGTCGGTCGCGGTGTATTGTGTTGCTTCGGCTCGGTTTTGTATGCGTGTCGGTCGTACGGCTTGTCCTCCGTCCGACTCGGTCGTGGTTTTCGCGCCTTGCATCGTACTTTGCGGTTTGGAGTTAGCGGGTACGTTTCGGTCGGATTTGTTCCGGGTGCGTGTCGGTCGGTTGGATTCGCGTGTTTTTCCGGCCAGATTGCTGCTTTCCGTGCGGCTCGGTCGGTCGACTTTGTTTCCGTACGTGTCGGTCGGATTTTTCGTGCCTTGCATCGTACTTGGCGTATCGTGCGCCACGGGTACGTGTCGGTCGGTATTTTTTCCGGATCCGGGTCGGTCGGTGCTTTTTCCGGCCCGAATCGGAATCGACCCCTATGTTTTTACTAACTCTTGACATTGCTACACTCTACACGAGTATAAGACATACTGATGGATTAAGGGCCACTGAATATTTTTTTTAAATGAGACCAATGAGATTTTTAAACCATAACAGAATGCTGTTAGAGATGATGGAGTGGTGCCTTACAAAAAACATTTTTATGTTTGGGAATGAGCTGTTCCAGCAGGAACAAGGGACAGCCATGGGCACCTGCTTTGCCCCCAGCTATGCTAATCTACATCTTGGCTGGTGGAAGGAGCAGGTGCTCGGTGGCCCAGAATTGGAACACTGGACTGATAGTGTCTTACTGTGGGTAAGGTTTATTGATGATGTTTTTGTGCTTTGGTAGGGCACGGAAGCTAATATTGATTTGTGTATCAGTGACCTTAACACAAATAATCTCCATTTAAAATTTGTGGGACACTACAGTAAAACCTCAATAGATTTCCTGGATATTAGAATAAAACCTGGATATTAGAATAAAACCTAAAGGAGACAAACTGGAAACAACTATTTTTCGTAAGCCCACAGCTGGAAATACAATTTTGCATGCGGGGAGCTCCCACCCAATGCCACTCATCAGTAGTATTACTTTTGGTGAGTTTTATAGGGCACGGAGAACCTGCAGCAACCTAGAAGAATATGTCAGAGTACAACAAGAGATGACCAGTCGTTTTATTCAAAGAGGCTTCTCACCAAAAACTATACGTGGGGCATCGGACAAAGCGAGGAATCTAATCAGAGAGAAGGTACTATTCGAACCATCTAAGACGCAGCGCAAGAAAGAGCAACAAGATGGTTTGAAAACTCATAGATTTATAACAACTTTTAATACTAAGCATAATGATGTTAGATCCATACTAAAAAACATTGGCACCTTATCAGAGGAGATCCGGTTTTGGGTCCTGAGATTAAAAAACATCCAGAAATAACGTATAAGAAATGTAAATCGTTAAAAGATCAGATTGTTGGGAGTGAGTTTCAAGAGAGCGTGGGCAATCAATCATGGCTACAACAGAGAACAGGTTTTAGAAAGTGTTTTAAATGCAAAGCATGTCAGCATGGAGTAAATCTTACGAATTCTAAAACATCTTTTAATAAAATCATTGATATAAAAAGGTTATTTAACATGCAGGTCGAGCTTTGTAGTTTACATGCTGAAATGCCCCTGTGAAAAAGTGTATATAGGGAGTACCACCCTACCTGCCCATAAAAGAATACTGCAACACAGAAGAGCAATAAGCAATAAGCAATAGGGACAGAAGCTACCCTGTAGCGAGGCATTTTGAAAAAAATCACCAAAGTGATCCAATACTGATGCGATACAGCTGTATAGCTGAAGTCCCCAGGAAAAAGAGTGGGGGAATAGAGAAAAAGAACTCCCTAAGTTGGAAACATACTATATACTGGAGTTCGACAGTAAAGAACCCAATGGGTTAAACGTAGATGAAGATTTATTTACTTGTCTGTACTAAGAAGAGCTGGAGTGTTTGCACATTCGAAAGAACCATTTTTTAAAAGAAAGACTTGTATATAATAATGAGGAGAACAAATGACACTGGCACTTTAATATTTAGCACTTTTGATTAAGCACTTTAAATTATTCATATAAATAAGTATGCACTAGCACTTTATATATGAATAGTTTTTATAAAAGTATATGAATTTTAATATACGGAGGAAGTCAAGAAATCAAGTAAAGAATTTTTTTTTAAAGAAAAATGTTTTTCTTTATGTAAAAAAAGAGCACTAGCACTTTAATAATTATAGTACTGTACAAAATGAAGGAAAAAGGGAAAAAAAGAAAAAAGGGAAAAAATAAGGTTGAGCACTTGCACTTTAATGAAGTTTATATCATTTCAAATTTAGGATCACTCCTAAATACATTGTGCGTAGTTATGGAACATGCTATAACAACTGTTTATTTGTAAGAATAAGGAAATTAAATTTTCTATGTATCCATTAGTTGTAAAGTTTAGAGAAAGTGATGAATTATACTGCTCGAACTTAGACAGGGATACCTATCTTGCACTTGCATCTTAAAAATGTTTATTGAAGTATTAACATTTAAACATGTTCCAATATGGCGCCCAAAATTGTGAAATGACCTTCTTTCTTGTACTAATGGGATGTTGTCCTTTGTCAATGTTTGTGTATCACTAAGAGTATTTTATTGTTTGTCAGAATGGCGTTCAGCATCGTGAACAAGGCTACAGGCAGCAGCCGAAACGTGTAGATACCGTCACCGTATTAATAAAAGTTGAGTGGAAACTACCCCTCGGAGTGCTGGATTATTGCCCGTTACAAGAGTGGGGATTTACTTGCGATATATATATATATATATATATTTATATATATATATATATATATATATATCTCAAACAGTTACTTAACTGAATTGCAAATATTATGCATGTGTAAAATAACCCTCCATTTTGAATGAGGCAACAACCCATTATTTCAAGATGTGGTAAGTAGAATTACCCTAGGGTGATGTATTTAGCATGCATGGTAAATATCTCCTTCTCTTAGTTTCCGTCAGGTAAATTAAACTTAGAACATTGAATTGATTTTAACACACTTAGGGGCCGATTCCGATCTCGGTCGGAGGCGCACCCAATACCATTCGGTCGGGAAAAAAGCCATGCGAAAGCCTGTTTCCCGACCGAACCGTACGCGGGTCCGGCCGAGCGAGTACGATGCGAATTCGCCGACCGACTCGTCCGGGCGACCCGACCGCTCCGACCGACTCGTACCCGGATCGTACCGCTCCGACCGACTCGCTCGGACCCGATTCGCACCGCGCAATGGAGACGTTTTCCGGCCGGGTAAGTACGATGCGCACCTCGACCGCTCCGACCGACTCGCGCCGTCCGACTCGAACTCGCTGTCGGAGCCGTACTTTGGGGGTCCGTGTCGGACCCCCTGTACGCGTACCCGTGCGAGGCGCACACAGGGGGACCCATGGGTCCCCCTACCTGTGCGTGTACGCCGCGAGCGCTTCGCGGCGTACTCGCTGTAGGGGGCGCCTTGTCCGCCTCGCACCCATTGAGGCAATGGGAGCCCGCGTACGCGTTGTACGACCGGCTCCCATTGAGTTCAATGGGAGTCCGACCGACTCGTGTCCGATAACATACGGACGCATCGGACTCGTTCGGTCGGACTGCACGGGTCCGATTCGGTCGGAAATCTCTCCGGGTCCGGCTCGGTCGGAGAAATTTCCGGCCCGAATCGGAATCGACCCCTTAATTCTACATATTTTCTCCAATAGCAGAACTTTCCCTCAATACAAGTTTGACCTGCTGGAAAACTATAAGGGTGTGATAATATAATATTTTCGATTCGTGTGCAAACCCCTGTTTTCAGAGGGAACAAAATGTGACACTAAACTTGTAATGAGTACCTTAATAAAGTACTTATTAAAAACAATGAAATACATGGAACACGATTGCACTGAGTAGTAAAATTAGGCCAAAATGCTATATGTGTAGAATCATTTATGACGATAACATGAACTGACATCCTGAATGCAATTCTTGAGACTTCACTTCACTGCTATTGAATAGTTGTCTTATGATTCGTGTGTGGAACACATACAAACAATCCAAAAGATTTGGCAAAATCTAAAATAGGCACAATTTTTTGTATTTACTTTACTTTAAACAATATAATTTCATTTTCTGTTTTCAATTATGTAGCTATGGTTGCATACACTAAGGCCCCAATTACGAGCCTGGTGGTCCACGGACTGCCAAAGTTGCGGGGCCACGGCGGTGGCAGTCTCTCCACGGCCATATTACAAGATTGACGGTGGGACCACCACAGCCCGCCACAGTCGCCAGGGAACCGCTGTTCCCTGTCGGTGTTGTGGCAGTGTAGAGACATCCATTTACTCTGCGGGACTGCCACTGTCCTGCCAATCATATTAGGAGTTTCCTCTCTGCCAGGATTTTTTATCATAGTTCCTCCTCCATGAAAACCCTGGCAGAGAGGAAAGAAAGTGGGCGCTACAGGGCCCCTGTGCCACTGTGCCCTGTGGATGCACACAGGGGGGCACAACATGTGCCCCCGTGTGCATGCACACCAGTTCCTGCACGGCAAGGACTTTTCAGTCCATGCTGTGCAGGAACTGTTTTTGTCATTCCCATTACGGTGCCCGTTTTTAAGGCACCACCGTGGAAAGGCAAAATAAAACCCACCAGACAGGAGAAAAGTCGGGAGGTCTGACCACGCCATTGGCAGTGCGGCGGTGGGGCGGACCCTAAATGTTAGTCACAGAAAACTGGCTGCAACCAGTATAGGAATTTACGAACCAACTTACGTAGTAATAGGTTGGTTGATAAAATTATGATTCTGAGTGGATCGCATTCCAGTCCTGGACAGAGAATTGATATATATAGGGAAACATCCTTTACCACACAGTCTTTACCACGCAATGCCCTCACCATGCAGTCTTTACCACGCATATGCCTTTCCCACGCTTGCCTTTACCACACATAATGGTAAGTATTGATAAGTATTATAAAAAGATTTTTTAAAAGATATTTAATATAAATATATATATCTTTTTTTAATAATTTAAATATAATAATAGATTAATATGCATATAAAATATAGCAATATAGTTTTAGGAGTGGAATGTTAGGGATATAGGCGTAATGGGAGGTGAAGTGTATTCATACTCACGTATCAACTAAGATACTTGAGTATTAAATATGTAATATAATAAGAAATCATGTAATATTTTTGATATAATTTATGAAAACTAATTTTAAATTATGTAAATAAAGTTTTCGGACTGGGATGTAAGGGATATAGGGGCAATGAGTAGGACATACATCCTAGCAGCACTATATAATTTTAAACAGCACATAACCTTCAACATCACCACTTCCTATCACCTCACTACCACACCAAGCACTGCAAAGTTGCACAAAAACACAAGAACAACAATCTACCGAACTGGCACTTCACAACTTCCCAGCACTGCTGTACATTTAGTTTTCTACCACTGTTAGCACCACTTCTACCTGCACACCGCAATGCCACCACATGCAGTGCACTACCATGGCAGCGTGGACCTACCAGCCACAGCAATGTGTTAAACACTGCACACCCAAATTTCCTCACTACCCTTTCACCATCATCCCATCAATGCATTACCACCACTACACTACTATCCCAGACCCATGCTACTTGGCATCAGAACTGTACTAACACTGACAGCATTTTACTGAACTGCTACTATGTACACAATTCTAAGATCCCCGCCCTACAGCCCCTTGGACTGTATCCTATCTTTCAGTGCTGCATCACCACCACAAATGCCACACCAGTACTTAACAACACTAGATTACATCCCTCAGCCTCATAATACTCCTCAACACAACATCCCATCCTATCAAAAATACCATCCTTAGAACAGCAATACCACTGCCAGGACCACAAAGCCATCTACGCACTTTTTTTAAAGTCTGTTGAAGACTAAGCAGTGGTCCTATACCTACTCTCCAACATACTTTTTTCCTACATTGACAAAGGGGTCCCAAAGTTACCCCATCCTTTTTATGAATGGAGTCTCACTCAAACACAGCAATGTTCTATGTTTTTGTATCAGATTACACTTGCAAATCCATCACATATCAATTTGTTTTTCATAAGGGATGCCCACAATTTGACCTTTCCAAATAGTGAATAGGTGTAGGTTGTAATCACATTTTTAGAGTCTATAAATGTTTACTGACTTCCAAATTTGGATTGGTACATTAGAAAAAGCATGTTTGCATTTGCAGACTTTGAATTGGAGTATCTGCAGTCATAAAAGTGCTTTGTACGTGTGGGTGCATATTTTGATATTCTGAAAATATAATCAGTAGGCAATTCACATTAAGAAGCAAGCTGGGGTAGGCAGGGAAATCATTGAAATACATACTTTCAGTGGTTAATGTATAGACCGTAGTGCCCATTGTGGTTTTAGTGGGTGGAGATGTGGTGGCTATAGAAATAGATAATAATGAAAATATTATCAAAAAGACACATGTTAATATTTTAAATCCACTTATAAGTATTTGTCATACATTTTGAATCCATATTTAATCTTGACTCTTTAGTGTTGCGCAAAAGAAGATAAAAAATAATGTTTTATTTATCCTTGTAATTAGAGCGTTTCTTAAAATCATCATATAAAACAGAAATACAATGAAATGAGATAGGCATATATGACAATATATCCCAATCTGTTACAAAGCTAAAATGCAAATATATTGCATACGTAAAATTACCCTCCACTTTAAGTAGGGTGTAGGAAGCTGCCTCTGTATATACTATACCATAAAGAGGTATAGTGTGCACAGAGTCCAGTGAGTCCCCAAAGGTATGGCAGAGGTTAAAGTAGATAATACCTTACTCTCAAAGTAGTAGTAGCTGGGTCGAGCAGTTAGGCTTATCAGAGGGTAGTGTTAAGCATTTATTGTACACACTCAGGCAAGAAATGATGTGACACACTCAAAGACAGGATCCAGACCAATTGGTTGTCCAAAAAGTTGTTACTTTGTTATTTTATTACTAGAACCAAGAATCACTTAGTGCAGGTCAGTTGTACAGTTTGTAAATGCAGCCATACTTTTCAATAACGCAGCAATGTTTTGTAAATGTAGTAATATACTTTACAGTATTATGAATGCTTTCTGTAGATGTCAAAGGTTGCAAGGTGGCATGGTTCAGGGGTGCCCCTAAATACTAGATTTAGGGGCGTTACAGGGGTGTGCAGGTCGAGACCAATGAGTCCCTTCCATGGGGTGTCTTTACCCCCTCCTTATGCCACCCTCCAGTGGGAGGGGACATATGTCTCGTCCTGATTGGGGGAGTCCTCTCATCTTCAAGATGGAGGGGACTGAGATGTGTGCTTTACTTCACCTCCCCCACCTGAGGGGTGGGGTTGGCAAAGGTGGGCACACCTCCCTTTCTCCTGCAGATTCTCCCTCCCAAAGTGGGGGTCAGAACCAGTGGGAGCCAGCTGCTGATAGCAGCAGAGGCTGGGGGTAGCAAACAAAGGCAGCACGCCTTTGAAGCTTCCCTTTCATGGACTCTGCCCATTCTGGGGGAGAAGGCATGACATTTCTGCCCAGGATGCACTTTGTTTCAGGACCCAGAGAGCAGAAGGCTCTCTACCCAGGGGTCCATAAACCTATCTGTGGTGGCAGATGGCTGGTAGCCACTCATGACCCACACCAGGGCTGGTCATGTTTCATGGGGCATCTCTAAGATGCCCTCTGAGTGAATTTTACATTAAATCCAACACTGGCATCAGTGTGGGTTTAATGTGCTGAGAGGTTTGATACCAAACTTCTCAGTCTTCAGTAAAGCCATCACGGAGCTGTAGAGTGCATGCTGACAAACTCCTAGCCCCATACTCTAATGGCTTCACTGCGCCTACAATGCCTGTGAATGGCACAGACACTGTAGGAGCATATTGCTCATGCAGCTATGCCCTCACCTGTGGTATGGGTCACCCTGCCTTTAGGGTTGTAAGGCCTACTAGAGGGGTGACATACCCGTGGATTTGGCAGTGTTCGGGGATATGGCACACAGGGATGTGTGCCATGAAAACTCTTCAGTTTGGTCTGCACCAAAACACGCGCCTGCACTGGCAGTGTGTGGGTGTTAAGGTGATGGGTCTCTGAGGGTGGCATAATACATGCTGCAGTCATTAGAGGCCCTGGGAGCCTGATTGGCAGGGACCCAGAACACACTCAGTCAAGTTGAAATCATGTATCTGGCAAAATGTTAGGGGGTAACCATGCAAAATGGGGCACTTTCCTACAAAAGGCACAACCCTTATAACAATGTGGGCTCAGGTGGTAAATACTGTTACACTAGGGTGATACATTTACTATGTGTTGTAAATAACTCCTTCTCCTAAAAAGCTGAATTGGCTTTTAACATACTGAATTCTGCACATTTTGCTCTTAAGTGGTCTTTACCCCCAATAAAGTTCTGCAAGTTTGACCTGCTGAAATCTATCAGCGGAAGACTATGAGGGTAGGCTAATATATTGATTTTGCTTCTGTGCAAGCCCCTGTTTCTGCAGGTAACTGAATTTAACCATAAACTTCTAGTTAGTGCATAATCCATTATATGCACTTCAATTTTGTTTTGAAATACAATTAACTATATGGAATATGACAGCACAGAGTGGCGAAATTAGCACAAAATGATATAAATGTAGAATCATTTGTAAGCCAACATGAACTGTTGCCATGAATTTGCTTCTTTACACTTGAGTTCTCTGCTATTGAATGATCAATGATCGTCTCATTAATTGTGCGCAGATCAAATACAAACACTCCAAAAGATTTTGCAAACTAAAATTACGAGGATAAAGGACTTTAATTTTGTTTACTTCACCTTATAGAATGTAATTCTATTCTATTCTCCAGAATTCATATAGTGAATGGCTCCCCAACGGCCCTCTCAGCACTGGTAATGACCTCGGCTCTCAGTTGATGAATATCTGCTTGTCACTGAATAGACAGGTTTTCAGTAGCTTCCTGAACCATGTTTCTGATCTCTTGTGTCCAATGTGCAATGGAAGCGCATTCCAAAGTTTGGGAGCTAAAAATGAAAAAGAGCTTTCGCCGCCTCTTACTGTCTTGATCCTTGGGACAAGAAGAAGATTGTGACAATCAGATCGTAAAGTTCATCTAGGGACGTAGGGATTTATCAGACGTTGGATAAGTTTGGGTCCTTTTCTGTACACTGCCCGATGAACCAGACAGAGAGACTTAAACTGTATTCTCTTCTTGATTTGCAGCCAATGAAGTGTTGCCAATGCAGGAGCAGCTGATGTACGCTTGGGGATTTTGAAAAACTTACATGCTGCTGCATTCTGGATTACCTGCAGTCGGATGGTGACCTATTTGGGTCTGCCTAGGTAAAGGGATTTCCTATAGTCCAGGCGGAGTTGATGAAACCCAGTACTACTACTCTAAGCAGATGGGCTGGGAGCCATGTTAGAATTTTTCCTAGGGTGCATATAAGTCCAAAGCAGCATGACGCCAACTCCTTGGCCTGGACTTCCATGGATAGCTTCTCATCTGTTAAGAACCCTAAGCTCTTAACTGAAGTAGCATGTGTTGGGATAGGTCCTAACTTGACTGACCAGTTAAGTTTTTTCCAGAGGGAGGGATTATTTCCTATGACCAGAATCTCTATTTTATCTCCATTCAGTTTTAGACAACTGTCTGTCATCCAGTTTGTGACATGCTTAAGGCATGCATTTAACTGATGTGAGGTGTTCTTAGTGTCTGTGGAGAGTGAGACGACAAGCTGGGTGTCGTCTGTGTAAAGACAAGAGCAAACCCATAAGCCTGTGCTATTTCTGCCAGTGGACGTACATAAAGATTAAAAAGAATGGGACTCAAGGAGGATCTAGGAAGTTGGTTAGCCATTTAAGGGAAATTCCATCTATTCCTGTCTCCTTTAATGAGGATTGGGTGAGCTACTGTTTCGAAGGCGGCACTCAGGTCTAGCAAGATAATTGCTGTTGAGCCGCCTTGACCCAGGATCACCCTTAGCTTTTCAGTTGCCACAAGGAGGGCATTCTCTGTACTGTTACCTGATCTAAACCCGGTTTGAGTTGGGTGCAAGATGGAATGTTTTTCCAAGAAGGTGTATAGATGTTTATTCACATGTTTCTCAATAGTCTTACTGAACTCAGGGAGAAGCAAAATGGGGCTGTAGTTCTTCACCAGAAGAGGACCGACGGAGGGCTTTTTCAAGAGATGTTTTACTACTGCATTTTTCCATGCCTGAGTGACCATGTGGCTATCTAATGAATAGTTGAGGTCTGTCAATTCGACTAAAATAGTGCTTCCTCCTTTTCTCAAAATATCTGGGGGGGCTGGGTCTAGAGGTGAGCCTGATTCGATTGTATTGAGGATCTTCTTGGTTGTCTCAGTTTACAGTTTGGGGAAGGCTGTTGACGTAGAATATACTGTTGCACCAGTAGTGTTGATAGATTATTGAATAGTGTTTTTGGGAAGGGCCAGCAAGATGTTATACACCTTTCCCAAAAAGAAATTAGCTAACAGGTTACACCGCTCATCTGAGGGTGGGGGCCCATTTTAAGTCTTGGCGTGCTGCATGAGACTGTTTACCAGTTTGAACAATTTCTTTGAAGAGTTTAGGGCACTCTCTATTTTGGTGCTGAAGTACATTACCCTGGTTCCTCTGATGGCGTACTGGCATTTTTTTGTTGCTATTGTGTATGATGCCTTACTTGGCTAATCATACGTTTTTCTCCATTGTTTTTCTGCTTTTTTTGCTTCCCTTTTTAATTCCCTGACATTTGCCAAGAACGAGGGGGCACGACCTGCCAGATGACATGGGTCCATTAACTTCATGGGGATTAAGGCGTCCAAGGTGCTTGTGAGCCAATTCTCGAAGTTTTTATGTCTCTCATCAACTCCGCCTTCTTTTTTTGGAGTTAGATATCCTAAGGTGTTTTCCCTGATTTTAGTATCTAATTTAGACCAACATTGTTTTAATTTTGCAGAGCGATGCTGTTTTCCTGTATCCCTGGAAACCTTAAGGGAGAAGGGCATTAAGTAATGGTTCGACCAGTACATGGGGGTGGGAATATTTGTAGTAAGCTCCTCAATATTGGAAAAAATAGGATCCAATATGTGGCCTAGTTTGTGGGTAGGATGTTTTACTACTTGCATCATTTGAACTGCTGCTATATCCTCCGTAGGATTTTCTATACTTTTGTTACTGTCCCTATTGAAATGTATGTTAGGATCTCCTAGTAATGAAAAGTTACATTTCTTTAAACTAATACCCGCAACTAAGTCAGGAAGGGCTGAACTAAACTCAGAGGAGGGCCTAGGGAGCGATATATTAAAATACCTGACAAGGTGAAGGTAGCTGAGAGGTCCAGAACAAACATCAGACATTCACTTCCAGGAGGTTTTGTGGGGAGACACTTACTTTTTAGGTTATCTTTGAAAATTATTGCTAGCCCCCTTCCCTCCTGTCTTCATGGTTGCACCTTTTGATAATGCAGCCTTGGGGAAGGGCCAATGCTACGCCTGGCATTAACTCCTCTCGCAACCAGAACTCTGTGATAAATTGACTATCTGGTTGCTTATCTACCAATAACTAATAAACAGCCCTGAACTATGTTTAGGTTTGGATCTGCAGTTTAGCAGCATTATACAGTACCCACGTTTCTTGGAGTGGAGTTTATTGTGCTATTGGGCTAAGACTTAGGGCCTTATTTTGAGTTTGGTGGTCTGATGGACCGCCAAACCCACAGTGGCGGTGAGCCACACCGGTTGTCCGTCTACCCTATTACAAGTTGGGCGGTCTGACAGCCATGGGACCGCTGCTGCTGCCAGGGATCCATGTTCACTGGCGGTCTTGCAGTGGTCTGAGGTCCCTAAGATGCTGGTGGTGCTGCTGGGGCACTCCCAAGCATATTAGGAGCTTCCTCACCTACACACTTTTCATAGAAGTGAACCCGCCATTAAAAGTGTGGCAGTGAGAAAAGGCCCCTTGTTGCCTCTGCACCAGGGGATGCATGCAGGAGGGCACATGGTGTGCCCCCTGCATACATGCATCCCCAGTTCCTGCAGGGCATGGACTTGACAGTCCATGCTTTGTAGGAATGTGCAATGGTGTTCCCATTGCGGTGCCTTGCTAAGGCTCATGTATGAGCCTTAGCAAAGCACCACCATGGACTAGCCGCTGCACGACCGCCAAGCGGTCTCATTATGGGTTTGGTGTGTGGGAGCGGGGCGCTGGCATGGAGGCTAGCTCCCACACCACCAAACCTATAGTGTTTTCTGCCTCCCATTTGCATTGTTTCCATGTCCACTTAGTCCCATCCAGTTCACTTATCAGTGCCTTAAATGACTGTAGTTGTGCCAGGGGTGAAGGTGATTCAGGCTAACAGTGGACAGGCAGGGGTTCAGGCCCCTGGCCCCAGCCAGCTACGGATGGGCGCAGATGTGCTTGTCTTTGGTGCGCCCACTGCATGCGTCCGCTCCCCGTGCTATATTAAGTGCTGGGCTGGACTGTAAGAAAATAACTAAAGCACCAACCTAAAATGGCAGCTCTGGTTGAATAAATGGCACTGAACATGGCCAATACAATAGAATACAAGAGGTAAGGATTAATTAGTGGCCCGCCCTCCATCTCCTCCAATTCAATTCAAGTAATGGCTTTGCAGTTTTCAATCAAGATAAAGTGTGATAGTGTCACAGTAAAATACAGCGATGTGCAAAGTTTAGTTATAAACTACCCTGCCCTCCCAAAAGTATCTGATTCTCATGCTTTTTTAAAAAACCCTATTTCACTATTGCACATTTTGTGCCCGATTATGATGTCGGTCGGAGTTGCCTCCGACCGACATCATCGCGGAATCGGGAAGGACCGACCTCTGGTCGGCGGTCCTGACCACCAAATTACGATGCGACCACACATGGTGTGGTCGCAAACTTACATTTCCCTATGGGAGCTTGTGCTTTGGCCTTAAACCGGCAGTAGCACAAGCTCCCATAGGGAAATAGGAGGTTGCGTTCATCCCTGCACCGTGTGGCAGGCACCTCATCGTGCCTGCCACACAGTGCAGGGATGAATAGGGGGCAACCAGAGGCTGCAAAGAGAAGGGGGCCCTGCTAGGTGCCCCCAAACTAGCTTTTCAACAGGCTTTCCATGTCGGAAAGCCTGGCATGGAAACCAAGCATCGTAATCCCAACGGAGTAAACGCTGTCCATTGGGAATACGGGCCGGCCTCCGACTGGCTGACGGGCTCCTTGAATTATTTATGACAATAACATGAACTAACACCCTTAATGCGCGTTTTCGTGAGACTTCACTTCGCTGCTATTGATTGGCTGTCTCATGAATTGTGCATGGAACACATACAAACACTCCAAATGGGTAAGTAGACATAATATCGACTTTTCTATATCGATATGCATTAATATCGAGTTTAGAATATCGAAAGTACTAAATCTCGATGTAAAAATATCGATTTTTTGTGTTGTAAAAATATAATTGTGTGAAATATCGATTGTAAAAATATTGTTATGTCAAAATATCGCTATAGTATTTTATTTTTTGTTATATGTTTGTTTCTGGTATAATAATAGTTAATGTTATAAAATTATTAAATTGTAATATAATTTTTAGGAGCGGGATGTTGGGTTTATAGGGGATAAGGGTGGGGAGTGTTTTAAAAAGTTGTTTAAAATGTTTTACAAAGTAAAACGTTTGTAAATTTAATGTAAAATTGTTTTTTTAGAAGCGGGATGTTGGGTTTATAGGGGATAAGGGTGGGGAGTGTTTTAAAAAAATTGTTTTAAAGTTTTAAAAAAGTAAAAAAATCTGTAAATGTAATTCAAAATTGTTGTTTTAGGAGCGGGATGTTAGGTTTATAGGGGATAAGGGTGGGTAGTGTTTTAAAAAATATGTTTTAAAATTTTAAAAATTTCTAAAGTTTGTAAATTTAATTATAAATTGTTGGTTTAGGAGCGGGATGTTGGGTTTATAGGGGAAAAGGGTGGGGAGTGTTTTAAAATATTTCTAACAAAAATGTAGAAAATAAAATGTTATTTAAAAATTAACCAAACATTTTTTATAGGAGTGTTATGTTGTGTTTATAGTGAATAAAGGTGTGGAATTTTGTATTTTTTTTAATAACATTTAAAAAATTGTAAATAGTAATTTATATAAATAATAAAGTTTTAATTTCTAAACTTTTAAATCTTGGGTTGATAGATGATAAGTTTGATTAATTAGTTTAAATATTATTTTTTATTTTAAAAATTATATATTTAAAATTTAAAAATTGTACAATTTTTATTAAGAAAAATTAATTTTTAATCTTAATTATATATGTGAAATTGGAAATAAGAATTAATTTACAATAATTTATAATTAAACATAAATTAATAATTTTGAGTAAAATTCTTTTTATAAAAATAAGAATTATGTTTTATCATAATTAAAAATTAATAGTTATATGTAAAATATAGTAAAACAAATTGTTTTATCATAATTTTTAATTCTTTTGATTTTAGTTTTTTATTAATATAATTTTTAAAATTTATATTGAATAACATATTAAAGGAATTGAAGGATTATGTAATTGTGATTATAAAAATAAATATGTTTAGTGACAAGCACATTTTCAGATTTAAGATTAATTGGAGTGGGAATAGTAAATTATATATGTTTTATGTCCAGCACCTTCCCTGATTTAATACTAATTGGAGTGGGAATAGTATATTATATATGTTTAGTGTCCAGCACCTTCCCTGATTTAATAGTAATTGGAGTGGGAAAAGTAAATTATATATGTTTAGTGTCCAGCACCTTCCCTGATTTAATACTAATTGGAGTGGGAATAGTTAATTAAATATGTTTAGTGTCCAGCACCTTCCCTGATTTTTATAATAATTGGAGTGGGAATAGTAAATGATATATGTTTAGTGTCCAGCACTTTCCCTGATTTAATACTAACTGGAGTGGGAATAGTAAATTATATATGTTTAGTGTCCAGCACCTTCCCTGATTTAATACTAATTGGAGTGGGAATAGTTAATTAAATATGTTTAGTGTCCAGCACCTTCCTGATTTAATAATAATTGGAGTGGGAATAGTAAATGATACATGTTTAGTGTCCAGCACTTTCCCTGATTTAATACTAACTGGAGTGGGAATAGTAAATTATATATGTTTAGTGTCCAGCACCTTCCCTGATTTAATACTAATTGGAGTGGGAATAGTTAATTAAATATGTTTAGTGTCCAGCACCTTCCCTGATTTTTATAATAATTGGAGTGGGAATAGTAAATGATATATGTTTAGTGTCCAGCACTTTCCCTGATTTAACACTAACTGGAATGGCAATAGTAAATTATATATGTTTAGTGTCCAGCACCTTCCCTGATTTAATAATAATTAGAGTGGGAATAGTAAATGATACATGTTTAGTGTCCAGCACTTTCCCTGATTTAATACTAACTGGAGTGGGAATAGTAAATTATATATGTTTAGTGTCCAGCACCTTCCCTGATTTAATAATAACTGGAGTGGGAATAGTAAATTATATATGTTTAGTGTCCAACACCTTCCCTGATTTAATAGTAATTGAGTGGGAATAGTAAATTAAATATGTTTAGAGTCCAGCACCTTCCCTTATTTAATACTAACTGGAGTGGGAATAGTAAATTATATATGTTTAAAGTCCAGCACCTTCCCTGATTTAATAGTAACTGGAGTGGGAATAGTTAGTGTCCAGCTCCTTCCCAGATTTAATACTAATTTGAGTGGAAATAGTAAATTATATATGTTTAGTGTCCAGCACTTTCCCTGATTTATTACTAACTGGAGTGGGAATAGTAAATTATATATGTTAGGGGGCCGATTCCGATCTTGGCCGGTAGGGCACTGAATCGGATTTGGCTTAACCGGATCCGGTTCGGAGCCCTCTTTCCCGACCGATTCGTACGTGCGTCCGGCCGAGCGAGTACGATGCGAGTGCACGCGAAATCGCCGGCCGACTCATACGCGGGTCCGAACCGCTCCGACCGACTCGCACGGACACAACTCGCACAGCGCAATGGAGACGTTCCCCGTCCGGGCAAGTACGATGCGCGCCGCGAGCAGTCCGACCGACTCGTGCCGCCCGGCTCGAAAGAGCAGTCGGACTTTGGGGGTCCGTGTCGGACCCCCCTGTACGCGTAGCCATGCGAGTCGCACACAGGGGGGACCCATGGGTCCCCCCTACCTGTGCAAGTACGCCGCGAGTCGCATTGAGGCGTACCCGCTGTAGGGGGCGCCCTTGTTCGCCTCGCACCCATTGAGTCAATGGGAGCCCGCATACGCGTTGTACGTCTGGCTCCCATTGACTTCAATGGGAGTCCGACCGACTCGAGTCCGATTGCATGCATGCGCATCGTACTCGTTCGGTCGGACTGCCAGGGTCTGATTCGGTCGGAAATCTCTCCGGATCCGGCTCGGTCGGAGAGATTTCCGGCCCGAATCGGAATCGGCCCCTTAGTTTCCAGCACCTCCCCTGATTTAATAATAACTGGAGTGGGAATAGTAAATTAAATATGTTTAGAGTCCAGCACCTTCCCTTAGTTAATACTAATTGGAGTGGGAATAGTAAATTATATATGTTTAGTATCCAGCACCTTCCCTGATGTAATGCTAACTGGAGTGGGAATAGTAAATTATATATGTTTAGGGGCCGATTCCGATCTCGGCCGGTAGGGCACCTAATCGGATTCGGCTTAACCGGATCCGATTCAGAGCCCTCTTTCCCGACCGATTCGAACGTGCGTCCGGGCGAGCGAGTACGATGCGATCGCACGCGAAATCGCCGACCGACTCGTTCGCGGGTCCGAATTGCTCCGACCGACTCGCACGGACACGACTCGCACCGCGCAATGGAGACGTTCCCCGGCCGGGCAAGTACGATGCGCGCCGCGAGCTGTCCGACCGACTCGCGACGTCCGGCTCCAAAGGGCAGTCGGAGACGGACTTTGGGGGTCCGTGTCGGACCCCCCTGTACGCGTAGCCACGCAAGTCGCACACACGGGGGACCCATGGGTCCCCCCTACCTGTGCATGTACGGCGTAAGTTGCATCGACGCGTACCCGCTGTAGGGGGCGCCCTTGTTCACCTCGCACCCATTGAGTCAATGGGAGCCCGCGTACGCGTTGTACGACCGGCTTCCATTGACTTCAATGGGAGTCCGACCGAATCGAGTCCGATTGCATGCGTGCGCATCGTACTTGTTCGGTCGGGCTGCTAGAGTCCGATTCGGTCGGAAATCTCTCCGGGTCCGGCTCGGTCGGAGTGATTTCTGGCCTGAATCGGAATCGGCCCCTTAGTGTCCAGCACCTTCCCTGATTTAATACTAATTGCAGTGGGAATAGTAAATTATATATGTTTAGTGTCCAGCATCTACCCTGATTTAATAGTAATTGGAATGGGAATAGTAAATTAAATATGTTTAGAGTCCAGCACCTTCCCTTATTTAATACTAACTGGAGTGGGAATAGTAAATTATATATGTTTAATATCCAGCACCTTCCCTGATTTAATACGAACTGGAGTGGGAATAGTAAATTATATATGTTTAGTGTCCAGCATCTACCCTGATTTAATACTAATTAGAGTGGGAATAGTAAATTAAATATGTTTAGAGTCCAGCAACTTCCCTGATTTAATCTGAACTGGAGTGGGAATAGTATATTATATATGTTTAGTGTTCAGCACCTTCCCTGATTTAATACTAATTGGAGTGGGAATAGTAAATTATATATGTTTAGTGTCCAGCACCTTACCTGATTTAATAGTAATTGGAGTGGGAATAGTAAATTATATATGTTTAGTGTCCAGCACCTTCCCGGATTTAATACTAATTGGAGTGGGAATAGTTAATTAAATATGTTTAGTGTCCAGCACCTTCCCTGATTTTTATAATAATTGGAGTGGGAATAGTAAATGATATATGTTTAGTGTCCAGCACTTTCCCTGATTTAATACTAACTGGAGTGGGAATAGTAAATTATATATGTTTAGTGTCCAGCACCTTCCCTGATTTAATAATAATTGGAATGGGAATAGTAAATGATACATGTTTAGTGTCCAGCACTTTCCCTGATTTAATACTAACTGGAGTGGGAATAGTAAATTATATATGTTTAGTGTCCAGCACCTTCCCTGATTTAATAATAACTGGAGTGGGAATAGTAAATTATATATGTTTAGTGTCCAACACCTTCCCTGATTTAATAGTAATTGGAGTGGGAATAGTAAATTAAATATGTTTAGAGTCCAGCACCTTCCCTTATTTAAAACTAACTGGAGTGGGAATAGTAAATTATATATGTTTAATGTCCAGCACCTTCCCTGATTTAATAGTAACTGGAGTGGGAATAGTTAATTAAATATGTTTAGTGTCCAGCACCTTCCCTGATTTAATACTAATTGCAGTGGGAATAGTAAATTATATATGTTTAGTGTCCAGCATCTACCCTGATTTAATAGTAATTGGAATGGGAATAGTAAATTAAATATGTTTAGTGTCCAGCACCTTCCCTTATTTAATACAACTGGAGTGGGAATAGAAAATTACATATGTTTAATCTCCAGCACCTTCCCTGATTTAATACTAACTGGAGTGGGAATAGTAAATTATATATGTTTAGTGTCCAGCACCTTCCCTGATTTAATAGTAATTGGAGTGGGAATAGTAAATTATATATGTTTAGTGTCCAGCATCTACCCTGATTTAATACTAATTAGAGTGGGAATAGTAAATTAAATATGTTTAGAGTCCAGCACCTTCCCTGATTTAATCTGAACTGGAGTGGGAAAAGTAAATTATATAAGTTTAGTGTCCAGCATCTACTCTGAAATAATACAAATTGGAGTGGGAATAGTAAATTATATATGTTTAGAGTCCAGCACCTTCCCTGATTTAATACTAACTGGAGTGGGAATAGTAAATTATATATATGTAATGTCCAGCACCTTCCTTGACTTAATATAAATTGGAGTGGGAGTAGTAAATTATATATGTTGATAGTTTTGTAAATTAAAATAATTAATATAGTGTATAGTGGGAATGTGTATAAATAATAACAGGATGAATTCATAAAAAATAAACTATTATATATATTTTACAAAGACATATATATTTTATAAAGTACATTTATTTAAAATACATATTTGAATACAAATTCAAACATTAAAAAGTTAATAAATAAATAATGAGACGTAATATTTTAATTGATATGTTTCTTTATTGTCAAACATATAGGGCCCGATTCCGATCTCGCTCGGAAGGCCTTACCGGATCCGATTCGTAGCCCTTATTAACGACCGAATCGTACACAGGTCCAAACAACCAAGTACGATGCGAAAATCGCGTGCGAGCCGACCGATTCGTTTCCGGACCTGAACCGTTCCATAAGTCTTGTTTGTAGACGACTCGTGTCGCGCAATGGAGCCGATTTCCGACCAAGCGAGTACGATGCACAATTCGAACAGCCCCTTCGCGTCTGTCTCAGTGAGACGAAACGGCTGTCGGAAGCGTACTTCGGGGGGCCGTACCAGGCCCCCCTTCACACGGGGCCCTCCGAATCTATCACGGGGGTGCCCATGGGTCCCCCCGATCCAAGCATGCACAGTGTGGCGGGCACCATGGGGTGCCCGCCACATGGTGTACGCTTTTCCCTACCCACCCCTTTTCTGCTATGGGAGCCTGTGTACGCGTCTGTACACAGGCTCCCATAGAGTTCAATGGGAATCTGAGCGAACTGAGTCCGTCAGCATACGGCTGCATCGTACTCGCTCGTTCAGACTCCCGGAGCACGTCTCGCTCGGAAATCCCTCCGGATCCGAGTCGTACGGAGGGCTTTCCGAGCGAGATTGGAATCGGGCCCATAGTAGTGAATTTGTTTTTATTTTATTAAGTACATTTAATATATATTGTTAGACATAGAGAAAATAAATACAATCTTTATTTTTCAGACATTATATATTAGGTACATATGTATACTTTTATACATAATTTTGTAAACAAAGTTTTAAACATTATTAAACTTTTAATTACAGTTATGCATATTTTTTAACATAAAATAATGTAGTTTGACATTGCTTTTTAAACAATTTTTAACAATATTTATTAATAATAGTTGTACATTATTATTTTGTATTGTGAACATTTTTAACATTGTTACATATACTGTAATTTTTAATGAATATATCTGTTTTAACATTTTTTTATTACTAACTTTTTTAATATTGTTTTACATTTTTTGTACATATAATATTAGATTTTAATTAATATTATTTATATGTGAAATCTAAATAATATTAATTATTACATTGATCTATTTAATATAAATATTTTTTATAACATATATACATTTTATTAACATTTATTTCACTTAGTACATCTTTTTATTAAACATTGCATATAACATGTATATTTATGGCATTATAACAATTATTAAATGTTTTATAATAATTATTATAATTTTACATTGTAGAAAAATATAACATAATTTTTAAAACATAAATAATAATTTGCAGTATTTTTACAAAACTTTTTAGTAATGTATTAATCATGTTATAACAGTTTATTAAAGTTATAGATTAATTTTTATTGTTTAAAGCAGCCATATTTGTTTGTAACTTGTATTTTGTAACCGCTCGCGTTTATTTTAGGTCATTTCTGAGGGGAGAAGCTCGCGGTCGGAAGCTGCGTCGCATCGGGGAAGGTAAGTTTAATTTTCTTTATTTAAACTTTACTTTTAGGTTAATTTGAAGGTAGTTAGGTGCTAGGTATTGTGTGTAGTGTTAGGTTTTTGAAGTTTTGGTGAGTTTTAAGTGTAAGTTATGTTTTAACGATATGTCGTCAGTTTGTTTAGCGGCCTATGTTAGAAATGTGTAAATGGGTTTATATATGAAGGAAGTAAGGTTTGTATTAGTATTATATTATAGTTTATGTGTATGTTTGTGTGGGTGGGATTGTTTTTTTTTTTTACATGTTTTGGTCGTTTGAAGATGCGATGGGAAAAGGTTGCATTTTTTTTTAGTTAAGGAAGTGTGTATTAGTTTAGTAAACTAATAATTATTTTACACTTCCTTAATTTTTTGCGTTTTCATGGAGCGTTTCTTTTTTTAAATACATTTTTCGGGACTTTTTATGGTTTATCGTTTGTGGAGTTACGGACGGTGGATTACTTTTGAAACAGTTGGATTTTTCCATTTTTTGGGGGGATTTTTTTGTCCTATTGGTATTATGATATACCTGGATTGATTTACAGCAGTTGGGATTTCCTTTCTTCAGCTACGGAAACAGTAAGTAATTTTAAATATTTATTGTGGGAGGGAAATGTTTAAAAAATGTATTGTTATTGTGATTTATATTTTCATAAATATACATAATTTGTCAATGTATATATTTGGTTCATTAATGAATATATTTGACACATTATTAATAATTATGGAAATATAAAAATTATATTTATTAGTTTGCTTAGATTTTGGTGATGAGTGTTTGGCTAATTGGAGGATTTTTAAGTTAAAATAGGCTTTTGGCTATTGTTTCTAGGTATTCTAGGCCTCTAGTTGTTGGTTATAGTCTTACTTTATATTGCAAGTATTCAAACATTTGTCTAGTTTGTTTGGTAAGTTTTGGGCCTATTTGTGTGACAGATTGCTCCATTCTTAGTTGTTGGTAGCTCTGTTCTTTTTGGATAGATAGTAGTAGTTTATGTAGAGTAGGTGGAGTTCTGCCTGTTGTTGCTTGGAAGGCATTATGCCATCCTTCAACAGCATTGTTTGTTTTAGCTTCTTTATTTAGTGTGCTGTGATATACATTCCACCATGGAATGTGGTATTTAGGTTGCCTTCTGTGTCCAGATCTGTGTAGCCTTCCCACCCAGGTATCCTCAAAATAGTCAAGGAGAGGACTTATTTTTTGTTCATTTTGTTGATAGTATGGACTTTCTATTAATAAGTTGTAGTGTTCGGCTACGTCACTAACTGGGACGTAGGCTAGTGCTATACGTTTTTTTATTTGATATGCAAAGCAGCTATTTGTTGCATATTTAACACTTAGGGGCTGATTACGATGGCGGACGGACTGGAAACCATCCGCCATCGTGGTGGAGACCGGGACCGTCCGCAATACATGCGGCGGTCCCGCACACCAAATCAGGATGCGACCGCCACCATGGCGGTCGCATCTTGCATTTTAACATTGTGGTGGGTGCTGCTGACAGCAGCACCCGCCGCAAAGTTAAAATGGCATGTTGCGCATTTCACTGCACTACGTAGCAGGCACCACACAGTGCCTGCCACTTGGTGCAGTGAAATGTTGGGGGGTACCATGGGTCCCCCCCAGTGCACCCACACCTCCCCCCAACACAAGGGGGGCCCGCAACGGGCCCCCAAAACCAATCTCCTCCAGCTTTTCAATGGCGGTTTACCCGCCACGGAAAGGCTGGCTTCTGCCAGCATCGTAATTTGGAGGACGGTGCCCGCTAGCCACCGCCACCATTTTAGGCATGCTGACCGCTCCGCCAGGCAATCGGAATGGTTGCAGTTGGAGGGAGGGTTCTGTCGGTCAGAGCACTCAACGATTCAGGGAATAGGGTGAATAATAGCATTGGTAAGTTGTTCAGGTCCCCGCAGCTCTTATTTATCCCTCATGGTTGCATAAAAGGTGAGCATTTTTTCCTACACGATAGAGTTCACTTGTCAAAAATTGGTAATGAACTGTTGTAGGAGAACTTACTGGCCTGGTTGATTCATTGCCCGGGTGTGCATAAGCGGACTGGGGAGGGGGAGGGCAAGTAGTAGGTGAACTATCCTGGCCTATGGCGGGTGATGTCATGATTGGGAGGACATTTCGGGTCCATGGAAAGCATCCCCTTTTCCTTTTAGACCATCATAACACGGGACACGGGAACCTCCAAGGGGTGCTGGCAGTGAGCCAAATGGATTTTGCAAGGGTGCAGTGGTGGGAGCGATCGCTGGCATCTGGTCCTTTTGGACAGCCACCCGTTCAAGTGCAATGGGCGCCAAGCTAGCACAGGCCCTTGGGGGACAATCTTGGGTGTAGGGTGTGCCCGAGGTAGGTATCCTAGTAGGCAGATGGGCCCCCTGCATAGGCGTACCCCGAGAAGGGATGCGGGTGGGTGGGGTCCTCCTCTAAGGAGGGACCCATCCAGGTACATTTTGATTGGGAAGGGTAGGTTCCAGAGCAGGAAGTCACCGGGACCAGTCATGATCTCACTCGATGGCCAAATAGTGAATACGCAGGAACAACTTAAGTTAATGTATTAGCGTCTCTGTTAAGTATAGGTATCAACACATGTAAATAAAGCTATCAGATATCATGGGTTACTGCATATAATCATGAGAATGTGGTGTTTTTTCTTGTCATTAATTATTGTGTAAATAAATATGGCTGGGGGTTTACGGCCCCCCTAACCCAAAAGAGAAGAATTGGTTGTAGTGTCTGCCCAACGTGGGACAGACGGGACTGGGAGGCCTCTGACGGGGGTTCAAGGGGAAAGGTGACTGGAGTCCTCAGCAATACCAGACCATATGGAAAAGGCTCCCCCATCTCAGGGGCTCTGCGCATATGGCAGTTCGTCAATGGCCAGAGCTGGAGGTGGGGGTGTGATGCGCTGCTGCCTCGCAGTAAGGCAGGTGGCAATTGGGTGGGGCTGGGTGAGCAACACCGGAGGCACGCATAGTGCTTCCTGGGTCATGTCACAAGGTGACGTCACAAGTCCTGTCCATAAAAGTAGCTGTGAGGCCATGTGTGGGTGTCTGCTTCCCGCTCGCCGAATTGGACTACGTATGCCACCTCACCCCCATGGATTCCTCCAAAGCAAGCCTCACTGGAGTTTGTTTCCCCACCCACCATTACTGAGCACTCAGCCCTTGGTAGTTTGGATTGGGAAGGGTGGGTCCTGGGTTGAGCAAGGGTAACGATGAGTATTAAGACAAGTGTGTTTTTGCTGATATGTCTGGGGAGGATTGTCTTGTGTCTTGTCATTTGTAATGCTGAGGGTCATTTTTCTTTCAGCTATGTGCCTTGTCGTATTTATGGAATTGTGCGCTGCCTAGGGTGAGGTCATGATTGGGGAGACAGGTCCATAGAAAGCACCTCCTTTTTCCTTTTAGACCATCATAACAATTGTGTCACTTGCTCTGAGGACAACAGATGACACCGAACAGTGGGCATACTGGGTCCTGTGTCCCTCAGAACCTTCACCCTCTGCCCATTTATGGTAACCCACTGCCTATACTTGGAAGTATTGGAAAGCATATGAGCTTTGGGAACCATCTCATTATTACCCAGGGACACTAGGGTAACCTCGCTGCCCTTCCCCATACTAACTGGGGCCATCTGCTCCCCAAGCAGTACGCTATCCAACCCTGGGGTCTGTCCATCACTAGGGGGCTGTGCCCGCTTTGGGACACTTGAGATTGGTGTGCCAATGCTGATAACAATCATAACACTTGGGGACAAACTTGCCAGTGTTCTTATCAAAGAAGACTTTTTTTCTGGTGGCGAGTTGTTTGGGGGCCTTGAGAAAACTCTTTCTTGTTTTTATCTCCCCCCTCTTTCTTCTGGTGGCAACCTTGACTACCCTTTTGGGAGTTCATCCATATTCTTTCTTGGACATTCTGGTGCTGACCCAGAGGTCCACCTCCTTATCAAGCTTCCTATCTACCAGGTGTTGGTGCAGTTCTGTTAAACAGGTATTGAACATGTGCTCCCTAAGAATTAGTTTGTACAGCCCAACAAGGTCTTCCACTATGCTGTCCTTCTCCCAGCCTGGCTGTCCCTGAACCTAATCTCCTAGCACATGGCTGGGCACCAAATTCTTGGGTATGTGGACCCTCACCTCTCCAGTGGGCACTCCTGGTACACTGCCATCAATATTGCTGGGCTCCAATTGCTTGGCCTTTATGTCCAGTTCCTAAAGACTGAGCTTATGGGCAATCTCCTCTCTTCCATGGCCAGTCTCTTCTCCTCCAGGGCTCTCTTGGCCTCAGCCTTCCTCTCCTCTGCTTCCAGCCTCATCCTGGACAGCTGTAGCTTGAGCTACCTCTCCTCTTTCCTTCTGGGGTTAGGCCACTGGCAGACACACTGCTCCTTGCTCCATTCTGGTCATCTGCTGGGATTGGATTGGGCTCTGCACCCTGAAATCCTCTGATCAAACCCTCTTCTCAGTACCGGGGTTTTGTTTAACTCATAAGAAAGGCCATTCTTTTGCATATCCAAGCCTAAATTGTAGAACTCTCTTCCTGCAGCTTTAAGGAATTGAAATTCACTCTTGAGCTTCTGTAATGGTCTGAAGCTCTGGCTATTTTAGCCCACTGCATCAGACCACTTATCTGTAATTCTGCCTTGTGCCGGGAAACCCTTTGGGGTAGCTACAAGATGCATAATGATAATATTCATTGGTCTAGGTCCTTTTTCCCCTCATCCGCTGTCAGTGCTCTCTCCTCTCCTCCTCATTGTCATCATCATCATCCTCTACTGAGGAGGGGTATGTCACCTCTGCACCTCCTCAAGTGCTCTGAAGGCTACCTGGAGATCCAGTTTGGTAGCCCTCTTGTCTGTTTTCAGCCACATCTGTTTGCAGAGTTTCAGCAGCTCAACCCTGCTGAGGGTGTCGAAGTTGCACAGCTCCATCTCCATGATGAGAAAAAAAAGGACGATGATGAGAAAAAAAAGGACGGTAGGGGTACTTAGATTTAGAAAGGGAGAAAAAAGCCAACGGAAAAATAAGGACATTTTTAAAAGAGGTCACTCTGATGTCAGATTATTTATCTGGGATTTTTGTGTAACACATATCACTGTATGGCACTACACAAACACAAGTCCTGATACACATCGCTGAATGCAAATATGAGAAAATGGGTTGTTGGTTGACTGGGATGTGAGCCCTGGTCAAGCAACAGCCACAATCCCTTGCAGGACAAACCCCAAAAGTCGCTAAATTAACATGTGCTTAACCCTGGGCAGCTTAGCACAAAAAGCAGTCATGCTTAACTTAAAGGCAATGCAGTACACAGATAGCAATAAAGTACAAACCCAATGCAAGAAAAACGCCAATTTAGAAAAACAGAGTAAATGTTTATAAATTATTTGACACCAAAATGACAAAATTCCAATCAGTATAACTGCAGTTATGAATGTTTAACGTTTTTAGTGAAAAGAAGTGCCTAAAAGATCAAAAAGCCAACGGTGCGGACATCTATTCGAGCACTACCAGGTCAAAGTTGAAAAATATGACCAACCACAATGCATCGCGGTTTGGATACAAAAAGTTGATTGGGCCCGGTCATCGCTTACCTTCGGACTTAGAAAAAATTCGGAGAAAAAGTCCTTGAGAAGGTAAACCTCAGAGGGGCAAGGCTGCAGGAGGTGTCCAAGTAGGGAGCACCGTCATCATATTGCCTTCGTTTTAAGCTGTGGTGAAAATTTCTACGTTTGGACTTAGTCTTTGAAACGGAAGTCAAAAATCTCCAGTGGAGTGAGGCACAGGGCTGCAGCCGAAGACAGTTCCACATGGCTGATACCCCTTTGGCGAAGGACTGCTGAAAAATATTTGCTGCTGTGAGAAGAACGTAGCGGGACAGGTTGCAAGGTGAATCCGACCGGCAATGCACCTTGGGTGGACAAGTGAGAAGGTTGGTCCCAGTCTCCTGGATCTCAGAGAAGTTTCTGGCCAAAATGTTTCAAAGTCCTCAGTTTTTGGATTTGGCCAACTGGACACATTTAGCTCTACAACAAAGGGTCCAGGACTAGTGGAACACCTCTTGGAGGTTCAGGACTCACTAGGGTCCAGGTATGGGTTCAAGATGGTGGGAGCCTTTTGTGCCCCTCTGGCTCTGAACAGGAGGGCAGCAAATTAGCCCTTGGAGTCACTCTGGTAGTCCTGGGTTCATTGCTCTACAGCAGGGCTGGCCTCTGAGGGTTCAAGGCAGGCTCCAGGCAGAAATTAAGTCCTTCTAGGTACAGCAAAGTAGTCTTGCTGAGTGTACAGCAGGTCAAAGCATCAGACAGTCCTCTGAGAGTCCTTCCGCAGAAGTGAACTGAAGAGTGTGTCTGAAGGTCCTATTTTTATACCCTGGTGCCCTTCTTCTGGAAGGTGGAAGAATCTTTTAAAAAGGTTCTGTGAAGTGCATGGAATTTCCTGCCTCCACTGCCCTGGCTTATAGCTAGCTCCAGTAAAAATGCGGAGGTGTTAGGTCCTTTGTGAGTGGGTAGACCACACCCTGTTCTTTTGTAAGTAGGGCTGGTCAGCTCCACCCCATCCTTCTAGCAGATGGCTGTAGGAAGCTGGATTTCTGTTGCAGTAACCCCCCACTTTTTGCCAGACTACTGATGCACTCTCACTTGATGTGCCCTGGGTTCCTGCCAATCAGGTTCCTAGGGCCTGTGTTCTTTCCCAAAAATGTACCTTGTACCCCCAATTGGTACCTCTCTGGCCACATGTCAGTCCCTTGTAAAAGGTACCATGGGTACCAAGGGCACTGTGGTCAGGCAAGGCCTCTAAGGGCTGCAGCACTTATTGTGCCACCCTTACATGCCCTGTACCTTTACACACACACTGCCATTGTAGGCTGTGTGTTTTGGTGCAGAACAAAGTGAAGAGTCGACGTGGCACTCATCCCTGTGTGTCATGCCAACAACCCACTGCCCTGGCATAGGTCAGCCATCCCTCTAGCAGGATGCACTATACCAGTGGTGAGGGTACAGGTGTATGAGCCCTGTACCTCTACAGTGTCTAGACCAATTCTTAGACATTGAAAGTGCAGTAATGCCATTAAGAGTATATGGTGCTGGGAGTTTGTCATTACAAACTGCACAGCACCATAATGGCTTTACTGAAAACTAGGAAGTTTGGTATCAAACTTCTCAGCACATTAAACCCACACTGATGCCAGTGTGGGATTTAATGAAAAATGCACTCAGAGGGCATCTTAGAGATGCCCACTGAAAAACGACCTAACTCTAGTGTCCTGGCTGAGTGGCTGCTCACCAGCTGCCACACCAGACATGTTTCTGGACCCCTGGGTCGAGAGCCTGCTGCTCTCGGGGGTCTGAAACAATGCACATCCTGGGACGAGGTACCAAGTCTCCTCCCCCAGGATGGGCAGGGTCCATGAAGGGGAAGCTTCAAAGGCTTGCTGCCTTTGTGAGCTACCCCAGCCCTTTGCTGCCTCCAGCAACTGGCTACCACCGGTTCTGACCCCCACTTTGGGCGGGAGAATTGGCGGGAAAACCAAATGAGGAAGGGAGGTGTGCCCACCTTTACCAACCCCACCCCTCAGGTGGGGGAGGCGAGGTAAAGCACAACTCTCAGTCCCTGCCATCTTGCTGATGGGGGACCCAGCCAACCAGACAGAGGCATATGCCCCCCTCCCACTGGAGGGTGGCATAATAGGGGAAGTATCCACCCCAAGGAAGGGACCCATTGGTCCCAAACTTTACTTACCTGTAACGCCCCTAAATCTAGTATTTAGGGACAACCCCGAACCTTGCCTCCTCAGACAAGAACCGACCAGAAGAAGTGAAGAAGAAAGACCTAAGAAGCCATGCTGAAACTAAGAAGAGGAGGAGGCCCACTGACTTGGCCCCAGCCCTACCGGCCTGTCCGCGCCTCGAACCTGCTCCAGCAAAATCCCGGTGTGTCCTGCAGCCAGCAGCCTCAAGAACCCGAAGGACCTGCCCTGCCTTCCAAACTCAAGACTTTGTCTCCCGTTAGCACCGGATTTGCTCACCCACAGACTCTGGCCCCAGGGAAAACCGTGAGTCTGCACCACTCTGCACCCGACGCCCACGGCCTGAGTTCGAGTGGCCTAACACCAACAGGAGGTCTCCCCGGCATTCCTGACCTGAGTTCTGGTGATCTCTGACCAGCCTTGAATCTCCAATCGACACCTGCAGTCCCTTTCTGGAGGATCCCCCTGACCGCGACCGGAGCTGATACGAAAACCCGACACCCCTGCACCCGACATCCCACGACCTTGGGTGGCCCAACTGATGGTGTCCCAGCATCCCCAAGCATCCCAACTTACCTCTCCAACTGGACGTCACCTCCAGAAGATCTTCGTCCCCGAGCCTGCAGTCTTTGTTGCAACCGGAGAATCCCCATTGAAATCAACAGGGCACCCTACACCAAAACAGCACCCTGCAGCCAGCCACCCCTGCGCCACTGCGGGTGTACTTTGGGTGCTAACTCGGATCCCCTTTTGCCATGAGCCTAACACCAGGAGCTTTGCTCCCACAACCTTGTGGCCTGCTCGTGAGCAGCCACCAACCGGAAGCCCTCTATACCCCCCAATGGATAACATTGGACCTCAGCATTTTGCACCCAGCCGCCCTAGTGCTGCTGAGGGTGCTTTGAGAGTGCATCCTCGACCCTGAGGGAAACCTGGTTCTAGCCCCAGAATACCAACTCCCACAAACTTGTACTGAGCTGCAAACTGATAACTTCATTTCCTCCCATAGGATTGCATTGACTGTTTTCCTTGAAAATGTGGAGTTGGTTTGTATGAAACACTGAAAAACTGCAAATGTACAAAAACTGATTTACTTACCTTTTCTCTAGGAAATGTCCCAGTGTGATATCTAGGCATATCACACTGAGTAGAAAAAGTAACTTAAAAAGTAATCTAAAAAGTAACGTACAAAGTAATCTGTAAAGTAACTGAAAAGTAATTTCGAACTATTGACTTACCTGTATTTCAACCAACTGCATTTGAACCTCCATTCAACTGAAAAACATTGCATAAGATTTTGCAAAGTATTAGTTCACTTACCTGCACCAGGCTTGGCTTGGTTCTAGAAATAATATAACTTACTAATATTCTTGATACAAACAAATTGGTCTGAGTTCAGTCTTTGAGTGTGTGACATCATTTGCTGCCTGAGTGTGTACAACAAATGCTTAACACTACCCTCTGATAAAGCCTTACTGCTCGCCCACAGTGCCACAAATAGAGAGTAAGGAGCTATCTACTTTTACCTCTGCCTACCTTTGGGGTTCCACTGGACTCTGTGCACACTATACTTCATTTTGGTATAGTATATACAGAGCCAGCTTCCTACAGTGGCCATTGAGGCACATCTAATCCCTTCATTGTGTGACTGTCTTGGAGGAATTCACAAAGCCTAACTGCCAGTTACACCCAGTCAAGAGACCCGAACAAGCTGCAGCACAAAGGGCAGGAAAATGGTAACTTTCTAAAAGTAGCATTTACAAAATTGTAATGAAAAATCTGACTTTACCATTAAGGAATGTCTATGATTACAATTTCATAGATACCAAGCATGTCTAGCTACCTGCTCCCAATTGGAAATTACAGCTTATTAAATGTAATAATGAATCTCCAATTTTATCCTCTGGGAAGGGTACACGTCACAATACTGAAAAAGGTATTTAGGAGTTTTTCACTACCAGGACATGTAAAACTTAAAAGTACACGTCCAACCTTTTAATTACAATGCATTCTGCCCTGTGGGCTACTTAAGGCCTACCTTAGGGGTGACCTATATACAATAACAGGGGAGTTTAAGCCTTGGCAAGGATGTTATATTGTCAAGTCAAAGTGGCAGTTAAGACCTGCATTTAGGCTGCAATGGCAGGCCCGGGACATGTTTTAAGGTGCTACTTAACTGGGTGGCACAATAAGTGATGCAGGTCCACTGGTAACATTTATTTAAGTCAATTAAATATGCCAAGCAAACCATGTTTAGAGGAGTGAGCACACACACTCTACCACTGGTTAGCAGTGGTAAAGTGCAAAGAGTCCTAAGTCAAACAAAATAAAATGTCCACATAAAAATGGAGGTAAGTAGGCAAAGGTTTGGGGGTGGACCACCTTTAGGTTGACAGGTCTAACATTGACTTTTCCAAATAATGACTAGGTTTAGGTTGTAAAACCATTTTAGGGGTCCGTAAAAGATTACAGATTCCAAATATGGGATTAGTACATTAGAAAAAAACATTTTTGCATTTGCAACCCCTGAAAAGGAGTATTTATTAGGGGAGAGTCTGCAGAGTTTTTGCCACTCCGCGATCCGCTTGGAGCGCAGAGTTCAGCAAAACTCAGCAATGTGTGGAGCAGAGTATACCACCATGTACCAGCGCTCACCCCTACTTTGATAGCACTGCAATGTTCTATGTTTGATCATTATGATGACTGCTCCTCTTTGATCGCCTTTTCTATCCCCCTCCTCTTCGGTAATCCTCATTGGGCAAAACAAAAAACAGCCAGGCCCCTCATGCTGATTGACTTGGCACAATCAGAAATGAAATCAGTTACGAGCAAGCAGTTGTGCAACATGCAGCCTGCATGCACAGCAGAGACGGCTGCTTGCAGGGCACTAGGAGTTTGCGTGGCTGCTCAGATGAACTGCGATCCACAAGTGGTGCAAGGCATCTTTATTTTTGGCCCCACTAAAGATGGCTGACATTGCTGTGCCTGCACTGACCACAGGGGCCAGTTTGTCACCAAGAAGATGCCTCCTGGTACTTCCAGAGGGCAGAGCCTGCTGCTGTCTGGTTTACCCATGGAGGGCTGCCTCTTCTCAAAGGTTTTATGGCCGCAGCTGGTAGGACAGTATGTGGGCTCATGCACCTGCTTCAGATAACATCGAGTAGGCTATAGGTCACAAGTTCGAAACCCTTTGGCACCAACTCAGCTTATCATCCTTCCGATGTCAAGAAAGTAAGTACAACTTAGGTACTATCCATCTCTGTTACTGAAACTGTCTGGTACATGGGAGGAGTCACACATTTGTTGCCAATATTAATAATGGGAATAAGCATTGCTTCCCTGAGCTTTTGGTTTGAATGGGGGGTCATGTGGTCCCGGTTGCCCCCTCACAGTGTCCTGCAACAGGCAGCCTCAGCCCCTAGATATATGTCTGTGGCCTGTACCAGTCATTGCCTGTAACCTGCACTGATGAAGTGAAACCAGCCTGTAAGTGTTAGCCTGTCAGCCATTGATGCGGCTGTTTCCTGGTTTAGGGCATGGACAGTCTTGCTGAGCTGTCAATACTGCTGCATTACAGAGCTCTCCTCAGATGCAGCGACCAACTTTATTCACCTCCAGGAGCGCTGGCATTTTTAGGTTCTCCTGAATCATGGCTGTACCGCACGGTGAGTCACTGTGGAGGAAGATGGTCCTCCCCCTGTCCTCTAGTGTGGGTAAAATGGATTGAAGGAAGACGGTGTTCTCCAGAGTGATCTTTCTTAAGGGGATAGATGTTTAATGAGGCCGATTAAGTACTCTCTAGGGGGTGAAGATTCATGTCTTATGGCCTTCAACCGTGCCTGCAACAGTATTTGTAATGAACAGCGCTTAAATTGGTTCATTGTTTTTGATTGGCGCCCTGTTCCCCGATTCCACGTCTGCTAGTCAATGGCTTAGTGAGGACTTTCTCTTTGTCCTCTCTATCTCTGGGTTAAAGCCCCTCTATCAAAGTAGTGAGTGTGTCTACCACTTGTTTCCCTGGCATCACCCCTATTCATGAGGCCACCCCACTTGATGCGATCACTGACAGCTTCCAGTCCTTGTCTTTTGTAATAATCTTTTTTTAGGAAGCATCACGATTCTGCTACCACACTTCATTTAACGAGAGTTGTTGTGCAGCTATTCTAATAAGCAATTAGACAGTTTTTCTTCTCTGCACAACATTATCGGCGACATGACTTAACTTAGGGCCTGATTACGATGATGGTGAGACCGCTACCAACAGCCAGTCAGTGGCGGAGGTGAGATGGCTATTGAAATAGACAATGAAGTAACTGCTATAAAAAGCTGCATATTTCAAATGCACTTATAACTATTTGTGAAAATGTTTGAGAGCATGAATATTTTTGACTCTTTTGTGTGGTGCAACGGAATATAATCAATCAATTTTCATTTGTTTTTACTTCTCAAAAAAGTTATTTTATCACTGGGTAAAAATCTTTTACAAAAAACAGAAATACATTTTTATAGGAAAAACATATTTGGCATTATATCTCAATCAGCTACATATCTAAAAAGCAAATATTCTGAATTTGTTAAGTAACACTGCACTTTAGGTGAGGTAACAATCTTTATTACAAACTGGACTCAGAATTGTGGGGTATTTACCACATGTGGTGAAAATGATTTACCCTAGGGTGATGTATTTACCAAGCAAAGTATGTATCTCCTACTCTTACATTTTAACAGGAAAATGAGATTTAAAATGCTGAATTGGTTTCAACACACTTAATTCAGCTTATTTTCTCCTTATGCCAACATTTCCTCCAATAAATGTATGCATATCGATTACATTTTTATAAGGGATGCCCACAATTTGATCTTTCCAAATACTGAATATGTGTAGGTTGTAATCCCCTTTTAGGAGTCTGTAAAAGCTTACCGATTTCTAAATTTGGTTTGGTACATTAGACAAAGCATTTTTCCATTTGCAGACTTCGAATTGGAGTATTTGCAGCTGTAACAGTACTTTGCAAATGAGGGAACATATTTTATTTTTCCGAAAATAAAATCAGGAGGCAATGCACATTAAGAAGCAAGCAAAGGGGGAAATCGTTGCAATATATACTTCTAGTGGTTGATGTATAGAAGGTAGTGCCTGTTGTAGTTTTAGTGGGTGGAGGTGTGATGGTTATAAAAATAGAGAATATTTGAAATATTTTCAAAAAGCCACATTTTTTAATATTTCCAATCCTCTAACAAGTATTTGACATACATTTTGAATCCATTTATAGTCTTGGCTCTTTAGTACATACATTTTCATTTATTCTAGTAATTAAAAATTTCTTAAAATCAAGTTTTTTTTATCACCCAGTGTAAATTAGTATATAAAACAGAAATGCAATGTAATAGGATAGGAATATGTGACAATATTTCCAAACAGTCACATAGCTAAAATGCAAATGTTCTGCATGTGTAAAGGAACACTCCACTTTAAGTATGGCAACAACCTTTATAACAATTTGTGCTCAGGACTGTTGCGTATTTACCACAAGTGGTAGATACTGTTAACGCAGGGTGATGAATTTACCATGTATGGTAAAAGATTCCTTCTCCCAGTTTTCAACAAGAAAATGAGACATAAAAAGCTGAATTGTTTTTTAACACAGTGAATTCCACAAATGTTGCCCTTTAGTGGGCCTTCCCCCAGTAAAATTGTGCAAGTTTGACCTGCTGGAATCTATCAGTGGAAAACTATGATACGTGATCCAGAATGTAATCCTGAACTTGTAATGAGTGCCTGTCCATCATATGCACTTCAAGTATTATTATTTTTTAAATAATAAAGTTTATGGAACATGATTGCATGGAGTGATGAAATTAGCTCAAATGGTATATGTATAGAATCATATGAAACAGTAACATGAACTGCTGCCATGCATTTGCTTCTGGACACTTTAGTTCACTGCTACTGAATGGTCGTCTCATTAATTGAACGCAAAACAAATACAAACACTCCAAAAGATTTATCAAAATCAAAATATTAGGATTAGGTCTTTGCATTTATTTTACGTCACTTTATACAATGTAATTGCACATTTTGTATCTGATTATGTAACATGCACTAAATACCATTCACAAAAATGGTTGTGACCAGTATAACATTTTACTAACCAAATTACGTGATTAGAGATCTGTTCATAAATTTTGTATTCCGAATGGATCATAATTTGGCCAACCTCTTGAATATTAAAGAGGAAGTCTGCAAAATGCGACTAGCTCCAATTGGTGGGCAAGCTTCAGCAGACCAATATGTCTGTGATCGTCTTAAAATTAAGTCACTTTTTCGTATGCTGCCCACTTTCCTTAAAGTATACAATGCAGCATCCAAACAACTTTTACTTATTTAAAAATGTTTGTTGAACAGTAGGCGGTGGTCCCCTGCATACTCTTCAACAAACTGTATTTTTACACTTGCCTGATGTGACCCTTCATTTACGCAATTGGCTTATCATCCAAACTCAGTAGTAAATATTTTTCAATCTTTTGTGACTGGAATACACCAGCAAAATATTTATACGTCACAAATGGATTGAGTTTTTATAAGGGATGCCCATAAATTGACTCTTCCAAATAATTTATAGGTTTAGGTTGCAATCCCGTTCTAGGAGTCTGGAAAAGTGTATTGATTCCGAAAATTGGATTGGTACATTAGAAAGAGCATTTTTGCATTTGCAAGCCCTGAAATTATGGGCCTGATTCACAGAACTAACTTACGTCAAAAACGTAAAGTTAGTACTTTTGGTATTCACAGAATACACTTACTCATTTTGGTATTCACAGAATGAACTTACTCATTTCGGTATTCACAGAAGTTAGTAGTCCTAACTTTAGGACTCCTAAATGCCTTCTGTGAATACCGAAAGTCTTAAAGTTAGGATTTTTGTCAGTTTAGGAGTAGTAAAGTTAGGACTCCTAACTTTAGGACTCCTAAATGCCTTCTGTGAATACCGAAAGTCTTAAAGTTAGGATTTTTCTCAGTTTAGGAGTAGTAAAGTTAGACTTTAGACTACTAGAAAAATCCTAACTTTAAGACTTTCGGTATTCACAGAAGGCATTTAGGAGTCCTAAAGTTAGGAGTCCTAACTTTACTACTCCTAAACTGAGAAAAATTCTAACTTTAAGACTTTCGGTATTCACAGAAGGCATTTAGGAGTCCTAAAGTTAGGACTACTAACTTCTGTGAATACCGAAATGAGTAAGTTCATTCTGTGAATACCAAAATGAGTAAGTGTATTCTGTGAATACCAAAAAGTACTAACTTTACGTTTTTGACGTAAGTTAGTTCTGTGAATCAGGCCCGTAGTATTTATAGTGATAACATGTTTTGTACATATGGCCTAATATCTCGATATTATGAAATAAACAGGAGGCAATGCATGTATAGATTTTAGTGCCTGCCGTGATTTTAGTGAGTGGAGGTGAGGTGGCTATAGAAATAGACAATGATGTAAATATTATCAAAAGCTGCATGTTTTTATATTTCAAATGCACTTATAATCTATTTGTCAAAAAGTCCGAATGCATAAATAAGTTTTACTCTTTAGTGTTGTGAAATGGAATATAATTAATCAGTTTTAATTTATTTTTGTTAAAAGAACACTTCTTAAAAAAAGTTGTTTTTATCACTGGGTGAAAATCTTTATAAAAAATAGAAACAACATTTTATAGGACAAGCATGTATTTGACATTATTGCTTCAGTTACATAGCCAAAAGTAAATATTATGACTCAGTAAAATAACATTCCACTTTAGGTGAGGCAACAACCCTTGCTACAAATTTGGCTCAGTATTGTTGGGTGTAAGGAAACAGGCCTTTTTACAGGTTCCCCCTGCCCCCACTTTTTATCCCATTTGAACGTTTAGCTGCTGGTTCTTTAAACTCAGAGTGCACTAAGGCCTGCTAACCAGACCGCAGTGCCAGTGTTCTGACCCATTACAAAAGGTATGTTGAATTGGATTTCCCCAATTGGCAAGCAGTGACTTACTTTATAAGTCCCTAGTATATGGTGCCCAGGGTACCAAGGACATGTAAGGCAGAGTGTCCACCCAGGGCTGCAGCACTGTTTGTACCACCCTGAGTATGATAAAATTGCACAGTGGCCACAAGCCTGTCACAGCAGACTGGAAGAGCAGTGTGTATACTGCCTGTTCAACTTTACCATTACCATTAATGACAAAGCCACCCTTCCCTTAGTATAATATGTAAATTTCCCCTAAGGAAGGCCTATCAAGCAATATGGCAGGGAGCTGTAAATTATTAAGTTAGACATATAGGTTTATATATGTCTTAGCAACGAAACCCTTAAAATTGTAATTTTCCTGAGGAAGGTTAGTAGCCCCATTGGCGAACACAGGGTTACTGGCTGGCATCCCAGCCTGGCTACCTTCTGAATGGGACTACCTAACTGATTAAGGGTGGGTGGAGTTCAAAGAGTTGCACTACGTGGAATTCGGCGGAGTTTCATTAAAACTCTGTGGAATTCCGCGGAGTTTCATTCCGCCCCAATCACTGTATTCACATAATGCCTTATTATTAAAAAACACTATAAAAAAACATAAATAAAGTTTTCACAGGTCCACTTGACCCCAACCTCCATAGGGGGCACCTGTCAAGCCTTTAACAGAACGGTGCACCGCAGCTCTCCGGCCTCTGTCTGCAGTGCATCTAATCAAGGTTGCCGATCTCCTCTTTCCCTCAAGCAGCAGAGGTTACAGCCGACAGGATCCCACTTCTGCAGCGCCCGCCACCCTCGCCATCATGGTCTGGGCTCAGTGACGCGCCGGCTCACCATGCTGCATCATGGGATAAAGCGCTGCTCCGCAGAGCTAAGGAGGGTGAGGCAGCAAACACTGCAGCCAAGGGACCCACCGCGGGGTAAAGGAGAGGGACTGGGGGAGGAAGGGGTGGTCCCCCTGAAAGAGGCGAGGCTGAAGGAGCGAGAGAGAGAGGCAGACAGGCTCCAGGTACCTCCGAGGGTCACAGATTTTAATCTTGCAGGATCAACCTAGGTTTAAATCATTCCAGAGATGGTAAAAGTGGTGTCCTCTGTTCTTTAAGTGCTTTATGACGGTCAGCAGTATCTGCTTGCCCTGATACTGGCCCAAGATACAGTGGCCATGGGTACATCCTAGATATGCTCAGATTTTACAGGTCTGGCACATATCTGCCCACCTCTCTGCCATCACCCTGGCAGCTGCTGGCCCTATTTATATCCCTGTTGGTGCCACCACCTCGTCTCTGGTTCGAGCTGCTCTTCTGGGACATTTTACACCCTCCTTTGGTGGATGACTCTCTTCCATTCTCTACTCTCCTGTCTGTGTTTCTCCTGTGATTATGTGGTCTGTTTTAGGGGTGGGCGGCGGGAGCAAACTCCGCTACGCAGCAGAATTGAAGTTTAATGCCAAACTTTGCGCCCGCCAGCAGAGCGCAGAGTTGCAAAATTCCACAAACTCCCCACCCCTATATAAGGGTGCTTTAAGGTATCAAATTACCTGTTGCATTGTATCAAAGATGATGCCCAATATCACTATTAAAGTTGAGCACTTTTAGGAAGTTGTCTCTCTGTGTCTCTCTGTGCCCAGCTAGTCCACTGACTTTGCACAAGCCTTGGCCAATAGACAGCTTTTTGCCCACATGGGGAGACATGTGAACGACTCACAGGCTTCAGAACAAAGGCAGTTGCCGCAGGGTGATGTGTGACCTCCGTTCTCAGGAAGGCCACAAGAGGCGTTAGCCCAAAAGGTGAGCTTCAAAGGGGAAGCCGCCTTTGAAGGACCGCCTGTAATGACACGCCCAAGCAGGATGCCTTTTATTACTGCAGACAAGCTAGAGACAGGGACAGAGAGGGAAAACCCATCCCCAAAACGGTTTTCCTGTGGGCGTGTAGCCCTTTGGTAGCCACAGCTCTGGGGTTGGCTACCAAGCTCCTGGCAGTTGAAGGAAGGTTCAGACATCTTGAGAATGGCAAGAATAGTGCACTCTGGGATTGCCAAATGCCACGTATCACTGGAACTTTGTCATCAAAGTAGAGGGGAACTATTAGCCCATTGGCTAGTGACCATTTTGTACCCTCATGACACTTTACCTGCATAAGACGGGCACCCCTGGCACGCTGAACCTCAGTACACATTGGATTTGGAGACAGGACCTAAAGAGCACTGATTTGCTGCCTTTGAAGCTGCACAGGGAGAGGCTGCATCCTCGGAAGGACTACACCTGCTCCACTTTGGGCTAGTGAGTTTGGACAGTGTGTGTACCTCCTGGCTCAGGGAAAAGTTGATTCCGAGTCCCGGATTGAAGCAGTGACTCCAATGGTCAGTTGGCTGGCCCACTGAACCGCACCAGGGACATCAAAGCTGAGGAAGCCCAAACCGGTAAAGCAGTAGCCACTTCTGAGAAATTGCAACTTGCTGCCGCAGGGCCCACTAAGAGACAAATCCAAGATAGCCAGAAGATGCATCCGAGTCTTCTGGACCCGGGAGTCCTATCAGAGAGCAGATATGTCGCCCAAGAGGGACACTAGCCCCCACCAAGGATATTCGCTGTGACCGCTGTGTCACAAAATTGGTAGCCCAGCCACAACTGGCCTTCTGCTGTTGCAAAGAGTATGTCGTGGGACCACAAGTGCCATGGTCAAAGTTTCCTCACTCCACATTTGGACCAAGGAAGGAACCGGACTTCACCCCAGTCGACCGCACAGCACCAGGAGCATCTTTGAGATTCTTTTCCTCCTGCATCCCCACCACCAGGACCACTGCATTGTCATCTACGGCGGTTGTTTCCTAAAGGATGGAACTGAACTGGAAAAGTCTCTGGTGGCCAGGTAACCGTCCACCCTGTTGGATTGGGTCACCCAAGCTGGGCCAGAGTTGACAAACTGACTGTTTCAAACTTTTCAAAAGTTTTTGTTGACCAATGCTTGTTTGCAGTTGCATCCAAAAGTATTTATTTCTTCAAAAATCATTATCTCTGGAACCCTCCAGTGGATATTGATGATCAAGGAATCAAAAAAGTAATTAAAATATGCTCTATTGTTAGAAGTTGTTGTTGTGTCTCTTTCTTGTTGTGTGACTTTATTTTGTCATTTTGTGCTCTTAAATACTTTACACTAAGTTCCTTTGCCAAGCCTTAGTGCTCGCAGCCACAGCTACCTAGGTTTGCACTAAGGTTAAGTAAACAAGTCTGACTGGACCCAAGATAGCATTTGTTAGTGTACTCCACAATAAGGCCCCACAGCCATATCATATGGACGACCAAAATCCTCAAATTGGTGGCAGCGGTGGGATCCAGAACTTGTGTACAACTGCACCAGACAATTAATAAGTTGGTAACCATAGAAAGGGCATACTGAGTAGAGTCAAAGTAACAGTTCGAGAAGTACTAGGTACTCTTTTTCCAAGAGCCAAAGAAGTTGGCAACCAATTTTTCCTAACATAGCAAAAAGGTTTTGCAAAGGCTTAAAGATACATAACATAACTTGGCTACACTGCCCACACCGAAAATCAATGATTTAAGAGGAGGAGAAGGGGAATTGGTCTATACAGACTGCCAAAAATGAGGAATTGGAAAAATCCCTCAGAGAATAGGAAGAGGCAAGGAGAGCTCAGGCCCAATTGGCAGGAGAAGTCACTACTGACATTGGTGATGAAGAGGAAAATGGCATAAGCCCATTTGAGACTGAGGAAGGACAACAACAGTATGGTCCCCAGAGGAAGATCAAGAAATGGTTTGCTATCTGGGAGTGAAAGGAATTTCACTTCCATAGGGAGACTGAACGAACTGGATGGCCAACATGTCTTCCTGGAGATTGAGGAGAAGAAGTTGGTTCTCCAAGCAAGAAGAATGGCCCTATAGGAAAGAAGGGTCAAGCTAGGGTAAACACCCCATGAAAATTGTGGCAAAATAATTCCCAAGTTTGGAAATGTGGATGACATGGAGAGGTGGCTGGCATCCTATGAGAGAGCTCTCTGAATGTACTCAACACTGGGGGCCCTATTGTGGGAGTTACTGTCAACAGTAGGGAGAGATAGATTGCTGACCCTAGAGGATGAGGTAGCAGAGTCTTACACCCACATCAGGGAGGCACTCATTGAGCTCTTAGGTCTCCCCCCAGGGGAATACAGACTAAAATTGAGGAACACATCCAAGAGGTCAACAGAGACTTTGCAGATGCATCTGTAAAGTCACTGGATAGCTGGCTAAAGGGTCAAAAAGTTGATACCTATAAGGAGCTCTACAAATTGGCGGTCAAGGAGCATATTCTTACAAATTGTACCTCAAAGAAGTTACACAAGCATCTGGTAGATTGAAAGCTTTCTAGCCCATGGGAGTTGGGCAAAAGGGCTAAAGAGTGGGTTAGAACAAGAGTTCCCAAGAAAACCCGGGGGTGATCCCAAGAAGGGGAGGTTGGGCCCTCAGAAAGGAAAGGAGGGTGGTGGTAAACCCACCACAGAAATTCTCTCAGAACTTCAGAACCCCAGAAACCTAAAAGAGAGGAGATCAAAACCATCCCAATTCTAGCAAGCAGAATAGTTGGGACCTAGTAGGCCTTGCTTTGACTGTCAGCAAACAGGGCACTACAGAGGAGACAAAGCCTGCCCCAAGAGGAAGGTAAGCACTAGTTTAGCCAGTGTAGCCTTTGAGGAGGATTCCTCTGACGAGGATATCTTAGTTGCTTTTAACTGGTAGAAGAGCCCAGATGGTGAGTTTGTGATTCCTGAGAGTGGCAGTAAACACTTGCACCACCTAAAAGTGAACAGGATCCCAATCACTACCTTGAGAGACACAGGTGCCAGTCACACCACAGTGGTGGACATGTTAGTGTCCCCAGACCATTATTTCCCAGGAGAAGTGAGGATAGTAAGGGCTATCCAATGGAGGTCACTAACAGACCTGTGTCCTTTGTAACTTTAGAGACAGGTGCTACCCTTAGATGTCATGGGTTGGTAGTCATTCCAGACCTGCAACTAGATTGTCTCCTTGACAATGACCTCCCAGAGGTTGGTCTGGGCCCAGAGGGGGCAGCTGCCCAGGGCACTGCCTCACTCCAGGATCCTGGAGGTTCTATTCCTAATGTTAGGAGACATAGGACCCAGAAGAAAGGCAAGGAAAAAAAGATAGGAAAGGAAAGAAACTCTTACAAGTGGGCCCAGTGAGCCACAGGAATTCAAACTCAGTAAAGGAGATCCCAAAAGCTGCCCCTGGTAAGGCCTTACCTGTTCCCCCAGAAGTCCTGAAAAGTCAGGCAACTGCTCAGCAACAGGGTGTTACCCTTGAACTGCCAGAAGGAATGGTGGAAGAAGAGTGTCTACCACATGAGGTGGTGTCCCCCACTCTAAAACAGTAGAGGTGGAGGGGCTCCAAGAACCCAAATCTTCCCTAAGATGGCACAATGGAGAGCTATGGGTGTGGTCTAGGCAATGGGAGCTGTCCGTAACATCTGCTGGGTGTTTGCTTTTATGGCAGCCCTAACCATAGGATGGTGGTCAGACCCCATGACAGTAAGCAAAGTAGGCCCCCTTACCCTGTTGCTCCTGGTGGGGTTACTCCAGTGTTAGATAACCTTGTTGGGTAAGCTAGGTGCTGCCCTGGCTAAGGTTGGGTTCTAGGAGGTAGGTACCTCCCTATCCAAAATAAAAGACAAAGATGGGAAAGACAGAGAGTTAGCTAAACTCTAATTTAGGATGGGTGCTGTCAAAGTAGAGGTTGGTCAGTTTCCCAGTGGGAATGACCCTGACAGAATGATGTAAGGAAGAGTAGGTCCTGCAATAGGACAGCCAGTTTCGTACATCCTTCCTCGCTGAATGGTCAGGCAGACTCACCAAGATTGTGGTTGAGGTCTCCCAGACATATTGATTGGGGGCGTCATGTAAGGAAATAGACCTTTTTGCAGGTTCACTCTCCACACCTTCTGCCCCATTTGGACTTTTAGCTGCTAGATTATCGTCTCTGAGAGTGCACTGAGCCTTCGTAACTAGACCAAAGCACCAGTGTTCTGACCCATTACAAAAGGTATGCCGAAGTACTGACTTACTTATAAGTCCCTAGTATAAGGTACTCAGGGTACCAAGAGCATGTAAGGCATAGTGTCCACCCAGGGCTGCAGCACTGTTTCTGCCACCCGGAGTGTGACAAACAACAAAATGGCCCTCAGCCTGCCACTGCAGACTGGAAGAGCAGTGTGTACACTGCTAGTTCAACTTTGCCATTACCCTTAATGGCAAAGCCACCATTCCCTTAGTAATATGTGTAAGTCTTTCCTAAGGAAGGCCTATGGAGCACTATGGCAGGGAGCTGAATACTATTAAGCAAGACATATAGGTTTATAAATGTCTTAGCAGCAAAACCCTTCAAGTTGTTGTTTTGCTGAGAAAAGGTAGTAGCTTCATTAGCTAACACAGGGTTAATAGCTGGCATCCCAGCCTGGCTAACTTCTGAATGGGACTACCTAACTGTGTACTGTAAGGTATCAAATTAATCATGGAATTAAATCTGACTTGATGCCCAACTCGAGATTAATGTCACTACTAAAGTTGAGCAACTTTTAGGAAGTTTCCACTCTGTGCCCCAGCTAGTCCAGTCACTTTGCACAAGGCCTGGCCACCAGACAGCTTTCTGCCCACCTAGGGAGATGTATAAATGACTCCCAAGCTTGGGAACAAAGGCAGTTGCCGCAGAGTGAGGTGTTACCTCCTTTCCCAGGAAGGCCACCCGGGGTGTTACCCAAAAGGCTAGCTTCAAAGGGGAAGCCGTCTTTGAAGGGCTGCCTGTAACAACACACTAGAGGAGGATGCCTTTTGTTCATGCGGACAAGCTAGAGACAGGGACAGAGAGTGAAAACCCGCCCCCAAACCTATTTTCTCATGGGCATGTGGCCCTTAGTTAGCCACACCTTTGGGGTGGGCTACCAAGCTTCTGACAGTTGAGGGAAGTTTCAGACATCATAAGAGTGGCAATAATGTTGCCCTCTGGGATTGCAAAATGCCACACATCACCAGAAGTTTGTTGCCAAAGAGGAAGGTACCTACTAGCCCAATGGCTAGTGACTGCATTGTCCACTTTGGGCACTTTCACACGATAAGATGGGCACCCCTGGCTCCCAGAACCTCAGTAAATGTTGGATTTGGAGAGAGGACCTAAAGAGGACTGCTCTTTTGCCTTTGAAGCTGCATGAAGAGTGGCTGCATTGTCTGAAGGACTGCACCTGCTGCACTTTGGGCTAGTGAGTTTGGACTGTGACTGTGGCTCCTGGCTCATAGACAAATTATTTCCCAGCCCCAGATCAAAGCAGTGACTCCAAAGGTCAGTCAGCTGGGCCACTGGTACTGCACCAGGGACATCAAAGCTGAGGAAGCCAAAAATGGCCAAGCAGTAGCCACCTCTGAGGAATCATGGCTGGCTACCGCCGGGCCCCCAAGAGACAAATCCAAGATATCAAGAAGTTGCACCCAAGACTGCTTGACCCGGGAGTGCTACCAAAGACTGGATTCATCACACAAGTGGGACACTAGCCCCCACCAAAGATATTCGCTATGACCACTGTGTCACAAGATCAGTAACCCAGCTGCAGCTGGCCTTCTACTGTTGCTAGGAGGATGTTGTGGGACCCCAAATGCCATGGTCAAAGTCACCTCACCCCAGCTGTGGACTGAGGGATCAACCACACTTCACTCTCATAGGCAGAGCACCAGGAGCATCTTTTTCTCTTGCATCCCAAGCATCAGGAGCACACCATTGTCATCTATTGCGTTTGTTTCCTAAAGCCTGGAACAGGACTGACAAAGGACCTGCTGGCCAGGTAACTGTCCAAAGTAACCTTACTGGACTCCTAGACCTCCGCCATGTTAGATTTGGTTGCCCAAGCCAGGACGAAGTCGCCAAACTGTTTCAAATTTTTCAAAAGTTTGCAAAGTTTTTTGTTGACCAAAGCTTGCTTGTGGTTGCATCTAAAAGTATTTATTTTTTCAAAAATCTGTATCTCCGGAACCCTCCAGTCGATTTTGATGAACAACGACTCTAAAAATTCATAAAATATGCTCTGTTTTCATACATTGTTGGTGTGTCTATTTCTTGTTGTGTGACTTTCTAATGTCATTGTTTGGTGCTGTTAAATGCTACACACTAAGTTCCTTTGTCAAACCTTACTGCTCGCAGGCACAGCTACTCAGCGTTGAGATAAAGTTATGTAATCAAGCCTGACTGGACCCAAGACAGTATTTGCGAGTGTACTCCACAATAAGTCCCCACAGCCATATCATATTGTACACCCAAATCCTCACATGGGATATATGTGGTCAATAGTGTTACCCTAGGGTGATGTATTTACCATGCATGGTAAATAACTCCTACTTTTAGATTTCAACAGGAAAATGAGAATTAAAATGCTGAATTGGTTCTAACACACATAATTCAGCATATTTTCTCCTTTAGCAGAACTTACCCCCAATAAAAGCAATCAAGTTTGACCTGGAGGAAAACTATGAGGGTGTGATAAAATAATGTTGATTCATGTGCAAACCTGTTTTAGGAGTGAGCAGTATTTAACACTGAACTTGTAATGAATGCCTAATCCTTCATACGCCCTTAAAGTATGTATTTAAAGAAAAATGAAGTATATGGAATATGATTGTACTAAGGGGTGAAATTAAGCTAAAATGCTATGCGTGAGGAATAATTTATGACAACAACATGAACTGACATCCTGAAAGTGCTTCTTGACACTTCACTTCATTGCTATTGAATGGCGGAATAATGAATTGTGTGTGGTATATATACAAACACTCCAAAAAATTTGAAAAATCAAAAATTAGCACAGAGTTCTTTGTATTTACTTTACTTTAATTTCTACATTATAATTGCACATTTTGTTTTCAATTATGGAGCACTGGCCACATGCACTAAATAACAGACACACAAAACTGGTTGCGAGTAGCATCAAATGTTAATAACCAACTTACAGAGTAATAATACATTGGTTCATAATATTCTGTTTCTGAGTGGAACATATTCCAGTCTACCTGATGAATATTAAATAGAAGATTTGTAAATTGCAACTCACTTCAATTGGTGGCCATCAGGGCCGGCCTGGCCGTAGCGGGCACCGGGCGTTTCCCCGGTGGGCCGCCTGGGTGGGGGCCGGTTTTGGGCCCCTGGGGGGCCGTTTTTGTTACAGGGCCGTTTTTGCAGCATAGCTGCAATATCGAACCCTGTAACAAAATCGACCGAAACCGGCCCTGGCAAAGTGCTCGGCCGCACCCCCAACCCCGGGGGGGGCCAGCCGAGCACTTTGCCAGGGCCGGTTTTGGTTCCCAGTCCGGCCCTGGTGGCCATCACAGGGATGGCGGCCTACTACTGTCAGGAGATCAACATGTCTGTGATCGTTTTAAATTATTTTTGGGTTTTCCTATGGAGCCCGTTTTCCTTAAAGAATACAGTGCAGCACCTAAAAAAGTTGACTTTTTTTAAGGTTTCTTGAAGTATAAGCAGTGACCCCCTGCATACTCCTCAATACAGTTTTTATTTACATTCACAAAGTGGAAGGGGTCCCAAAGTGGCTCTGTCCTTTCTGCGACTGAGGTATCACCCAAACATGGGAGTCAGCACTTTTCAATGTTTTTTGACTGGATTACACTTGCAAAATATTGATGCATCACATATCGATTCAGTTTTTTATAGAGGATGCCCAACATTTGACCTTTCCAAATACTTAATAGGTGGAGGTTGTAATCCAGTTGAGTCTGCAAAAGATTACTGACTTCCAAATTTGGATTGGTACATTAGGAAAAGCATCTTTGCATTTGAAAACTCCGGAAAGAAGTGTATGCAGCCTTAACAGAGCGTTGTACGTGTGGGTACATATTTTCATATTATGAAAAAAAATCAATAGGCAAAGCACATTAAGAAGCAAGCATGGGAGAAATAATTGAAATACATACTTCCAGTAGTTGATGTATAGACTGTAGTGCCTGTTGTGGTTTTAGTAGGGTGAGGTGCGGTGGCTATAGAAATAGACAATTATAGAAATATTATCAAAAAGCCCATGTTTTAGTGTTTCAAATTTTATTATAATTATTTGTCATACATTTTGAATCCACATATATTCTTGAATCTTTAGTGTTATGAAAAGGAATGTAATCAATGCATTTAATTTATTCTTGTAATTAAACCAATTCTTAAAATCAAGTTCTTTTTATCATGAGCGAAAATCATCACATAAAACAGAAATATAATGTAATAAGATAGGTTTATATGACAATACATTCCAATCTGTTTCATAGCTAAAATACAAACATGTTAATATAAAGCATGCGTAAAATAACCCTCCTCATTTTGTAAGGCAACAGCCCATATAACAATTTGAATTTAAGACTGTGGTGTATTTACCATATGTGGTCAATATTGTTACCCTAGGATGATACATTTGCCATGTGTTGTCTTCTACTTGTTCCCATCATGGAACCAAGACATAAAAAGCTGAATAGGTTTTTAACTCATTGAATTCCTCACATTTTTCCCTTTAGTGGGCGTTTCACCCAATAAAGTTCTGCAAGTTTGACCTGCTGGAATCTATCAGTGGAAAACTATGAGGGTGTGATAATATAATAATTTTGCATCTTGTGCAAACCTCTGTTTCTGCAGGGAAAATAATTTAAACCTGAACTTGTAATGTGTACCTAATACATGAGATGCACTATAAGTATGTTTTTAAAAACAATCAAGTGTAAGGAACATGACTACATGGAATGTTGAAATTTGCACGAAATGCTATATGTGTAGAATCATTTGTAACAGTAACATGAACTGTTGCATGAATTTGATTCTTGACACTTCAGTTCACTGCTATTCAATGATTGTCTTATTAATTGGGCATGAAACAAATAGAAACACTCGAAAGATTTTGAAAATCAAAATATTAGGATAATGGCTTTGCATTTAGCTTACTTTATACAATGTAATTGCACATTTATGTTCAATTATGTAACTATTGGCCACATGCACTAAATACCAGTCACAAAATATGGTTGCGACCAGTATGGAATTCTACTAAGCAATTTAGGTAGTAAGAGATCCATTCATATAATTCTGATTCTGAGTGGATCATATACTGGCCCACCTGGTGAATATTAAAGAGAGAGTTTGCAATTTGGGACTCACTCCAATTAATGGGCAGGTGTCAGCATATCAATATGCCTGTGGTCATCTTAAAATAAAATAATCTTTTTGTATGCAGCCCATTTTCCTTCAAGTAGGCAAAGAAATTAAGAAAAAAAAAAGTTATATTGTTAGCATAGTTGGGGAAATTGAATTATTCCCTCCTCGTCGAAGAAATGGGCTGCAGAGAGGCACTGTGTCTGGCGCCAGATCTCGAACGCCCTCCGCTGCAACCCCGGAGAAAATTCTGCATTATCGAACAAGGGTATCAAGGGGGAGGGGAATGTAGTGAGACCACGTCTAGTCACTACCTGATCCCACACCTCCATGATCGTCTTAGTTATGGGGGTCCTTTTCAAGCTCTTTGGCCTATGCGCTTTCTTGAGGAAAGGTACTCTCCACAGGGGAAGTCCAGCTATCGCCCTGTCCTGGAACAGCCAGTGCTTCTCTGATTCATCTCTGCTCCACTCCAGGGGATATTGCATCTGCGTGGCTTTAAAGTAGTACTGAAGGTTGAGTACCCCCAAACCTCACTCCACGGGGGCAAGATAGCTCAGCTCCCTAAGCATTCAAGGTCGGATCCCAACCACACAAATTGATTCAATTCCTTCTGCAGCCTGGTAATCATCCCTTTTGGGGGTGTGACTGGTTTCGTCTGGAAGAGGTACAGGACCCTCTGCAAGATAGTCATTTTAAGGGCAGCAATCCGCCTGAGCCAAGAGAGGTGGTGGCGTTTCCAGCTGTTTGAATCTTTGCTGATCTGGCTCAGTAGGGTGTTATAGTTTATGGTAACGGTTTGGGAGATTGTGGGGGTGAGCTGGATCCCCAGATATGAGATTGATGTGTGAGCCCACTGTATCAGGAAGCGGTCCTTAAGGCGGGACAATTGATTACGGGATATTGTTAGCGCGAGGGCCTGTGATTTGTTGACATTAATGTGAAATCCAAATGCTGAGCCGAACGCGGACAGTTTTTCTAAGAAGGCCGGGAGGGCTGTCCTTGGGTTGACTAGGGAGGCTAAGACATCATCAGCATATAGGCTGATTGTGTGTTGCTCCCACAAAAGGGGATTACCGTGATCCCCGGGTTATCTCTTATCCACTGGGCCACGGTCTCCATGTAAAGGGCAAACAGCAGGGGAGACAAAGGACACCAATGCCTGGTTTCTCTGCTAATGGGGAAGGGTGATCAGGTAATGCCATTGACCCTGACTGTCGCCGTGGGTGAGCTGTAACAGTTTGCTACCCAAGCTCGGAAACAGTCGCCTAGTCCAAAATGGAAGAGAGTCTGCTCCAGGTAGTGCCAGTGCACACTGTTGAATGCCTTCTCCGCGTCGACCGTGAGCAACAGGTCGTCAACATCTGAATGATTGGCCTTATCAATCAGGTGCAGGATTCGTTTTGTGTTATCACTGCTTTATCTTTGGTGAATAAATCCCGCCTGATCGGGTCTGAGACCCGGCATCTGGGGACCCAACCACGCTGCGAGTGTGCTCGTAAAGAGCTTGATATCCATGTTCAGAAGCGATATTGGGCGGTATGAGCTACATTGCTGTTTGTCCTTCTCCGGTTTCGGGATGACTACAATGGAAGCTGTAAGCATAGAGGGGGGATGGATCCAGGACCCGAGAATGAGTTGAACAACCTAGTAAGAAGAGGAGCTAAGATCTGGCAGAAGGTCTTGTAAATGCTTGCAGAGTATCCATCAGGTCCCAAGGATTTTAAGAGCTTTAGACGGGAAATCGCCAAAATGACCTCCTTCAGTTTAATGGGGGAGTCTAATGAGGCCACCTGTACCGGCGTGAAGCGAATCGTGTTTCCCCTTGCAGATAAGAAGCCATGCCCTGTGGCTGCAGATCTTGTCCCAAATAAAGGTCGGCGTAAAAGTCTTGACATTTTGCGGCTATAGATTTATCGGCGAACACCTTCCTGCCCTCCTGTGTCTGCAGAGAATGAACCCCTGTTTGCTACCGCTGGGTCTTCAGCTTATTAGCCAACAACCGTCCGGATTTGTCTCCCTCTATATAAATGGAATGTTTCAGTCGGAGAGCCACGTATTCTGCCCTGTCTAAGTCTAGTCCCGCAAGTAGAGTATGTGCCATTCGTAATTGGCGCCACACTCTCAGAGCCCCAGTTTGACTGTGAATTCGTTCTAACGATTTGACCTGACTAGTCAGTTGATCTCTCTTTTCTTTGCCGGCCTTATTATTTGCTGCCGAGATGGATATGAGCTCGCCCCTCACTACAGCCTTCAAAGCCTCCCAAAGCGTGGAGAAAGAGGTCTTCGGGGTGTCGTTGAAGCCTAGGTACGTTTGTATTGCTTTAGTGACTTGTAGTATAACCTCGGGCATTGGAGCAGAGTCTCCCGAAGCCACCAAGCCCTAGTGGGTCTTTCCAGTGGAGGGAATTCCAGTGTAAGGGTGACTGCGTCGTGGTCCAATAAAGCCGAGGGTTCTATGTCCGTGGCCTTTGTGAGAGTATGTTCATCCTTGGTCCCTAACAAGTAATCAAGTTGTGCGTATGTTTTGTGTAAATGGGAGAAGAAGGCTCCCTGTTTTTGGGGCCTACACGGTTGTTCCGGTGGCCCCTCAAGAGTTCTCCATGCTGGAGGCCCACTCAGGGACCCCCGTCTGCTCTGGTTCCCTCGAACGCCTTCATCAGCGGCAGTCACCTTCGCAGGTCAGCCCCGCATAGCCGCCGGTGCCTCCTGCCCCTCTGCTTCTCGGTCTGCTCTCGTAATGTAGGCCCGGGCGGCCGACCTGAGCTAGGCCCCATTGAGGCCAAGGGATATCCTCGCAACGGACATGCTCCAGGCTGGCAAAGCCCGTCTCTATAAAGCAACTCCGCTGGCCGAAAAAGGTCACTCTGCCGTATGCGGTGTCCTCCAGGGGGAGCAGTTTAGGCCGTGGCCACCATCTTACTACACTGGCTTCTGTCGCTCTCTTCTCTGTAGGTCACAGCTTGCAGCCCCAGACGGAAGGAATCAGATCCCCGCACAAGGCCCTTTCAGTCTGGACTCTCCTGGATGTTGCTCGGCAGTCTCACTGGGCCCTTACAGTTCAGGATACGACCTCGGCCGGCGGCGGGGACGAAGAGACCAGAGAGATGCTCTTACTCGCCTGCCTTCTTGGCCAGACCTCTAAAATCCTGTTTTAAGAGTCTGTAAATGATTACTGACTTTCAAATTTGGATTGGTACATTAGAAAAAGCATATTGACATTTGCAGACTACACATTGCAGCATTTGCAGCCATAAAGGTGCTTTGTACATGTCAGTACATATTTTGGTATTACACGAATAAAATCAGAAGGCAATGCACGTTAACAAGCAACCATTGGGAGAAATCATTGAAATACATACTTCCAGTGGTTGAAGTATAGACTGTAGTGCCTGTTGTGGTTTTAGTGGGTGGAATAGTGGTAGCTTTAGAAATAGACAATAATGGAAATATTATCTAAAAGCCACATGTTTTAATATTTTTAATATTCAAATTCACAAGTACGTATTTGTCATGCATTTTAATTCATATATATTCTTGACTTTTTAGTGATGTGAAAAGGAAAGCAATCAATAAATGTTCATTTATTCTTGTAATTAAATTATTTCTTAAAATCAAGTTATTTCTATCACCGAGAGAAAATCATTATTTAAAACAGAACTACAATGTAATAGGATAGGAGTATATGAAAATATCTCCTAATCAGTTACATAGCTAAAATGCAACTGTTATGCATGTGTAAAATAACCCTCCACTTTACGTAAGGCAAGAACCTTTATACCAATTTGGGCTCAGGATTGTGGGTAATTACCACACGTAGTAAATATCATTATCCTAGGGCACTAAATTTACCATGTGTGGTAAATAACTAATTCTCCTAGTTTTCAACATGAAAATGATACATAAACCGCTAAATTGTTTTTTAACACCCTGAATTCCGCACAGTTTGCAATCTAGTGTAACTTCCCCCAATAACATTTTGCAGGTTTGACCTGCAGGAATCTATCAATTGAAAACTATGAGGTTCTTATAATATAATAATTAAACTTTCTAGTCAAATGCTTGATTTGGCAGGGAACAGAATTTAACCCTAAATCTAATCCATCATATGCCCTTTGACAATGAGGTATATGTAATATGATTGAAATGAGGGGTAAAATTAAGTTAAAATGCTATGTGTGAGGAATAATTTATGACAACAATATAAACTGACGTCCTGAATGTGCTTCTTGACTCTGTAATTCCATTACTATTGAATGGTTGAATAATGATTTGTGTGTGGGATATATACAAACACTCCAAAAGATTTAGCAAAATCACAAATTAGCATAGAGTTCTTTGAATTGACTTTACTTTTTATGATATAATTGCACATTTGGTTTTCAATTATAGAACAATGGCCACATGCACTATATGCCCCACACAAAAAACTGGCTGCAACCAGCTTTGAAATTTACAAACCAACTTACATAGTATTAATAATTTGGTTCATAATATTCTGTTTCTGAGTGGATCATATTCCAGTCTACCTGATGAACATTAAATAGACAATTTGCAAATTGCAACTGACTTTAATTGGTGGCCATCACAATGATGGTGGGCTAATAATGTCTGGAGATCAACATGTCTGTAATCGTCTTGAAATAATTTTAGTTTTTCCTATGGAGCCCAGTGTCTTTAAAGGATACAGTGTAGCACTTAAAAAGTTGACTTTTTAATGTTTGTTGAAGTATAAGCAGTGATCCCCTACCTACTCTTCAATACTGTTTTTATTTGCATTCAGAAAGTGGAAGGGGTAACAAAGTGGCTCTGTCCTTCCTGCGACTAAGGTATAACGCAAACATGGGAGTCAGTAATTTTCAATGTTTTTGACTGGATTACACTTGCAAAATAGTGATCCCTCACATATTATTTGTTTTGTATAGAGGATGCCTAGCATTTGAGCTTTCCAAATACTGAATAGGTGGAGGTTGTAATCCAATTTTAAGAGTGTGCAAAATATTACTGACTTCCAATATTGGATTGATACATTAGGAAAAGCATCTTTCAATTAAAGAACTTTGCAAATGTGGGTGCATATTTCCCTATTATGAAAATAAAATCAGTAGGCAATGCACATTAAGAAGCAAGCAAACCATTGAAATACATACTTCCGGTAGTTGATGTATAGACCGTAGTGCCTGTTGTGGTTTTAGTGGGGGGATGTGCGCTGGCTATAGAAATAGACAATGATAGAAATATTATCAAAAAGCCCATATTTTAGTATTTCAAATCTACCTATAAATATTTGACATGAATTTCGAATCCACATATATCCTTGAATCTTTAGTGTTGTGCAAAGGAATGTAATCAACGCATTTTCATTGTTCTTGTAATTAAAACAATTCTTAAAATAAAGCCCTTTTTATCATGAGGGAAAATCATCACAGAAAACAGAAATATAATGTAATGATAGGTCAATATGACAATATATCCCATGCTGTTTCATAGCTAAAATGCAGAAATGATAATATAAAGCATGTGTAAAATAACCCTCCACATTAAGTAAGGCATCATCCCATCTAACAATGTGGGGTATTTACCACATGCGGTAAATATCATTATCCTAGGATGATAAATTTATCATGTGCGGAAAGTATGTCCTTTTCATAGTTTCCATCATAAAAACAAGACATAAAAACTTGAATAGTTTTTTAACACATAGAAATCCGCACATTTTTCCCTTTACAAATTCAAATTTATCTTTATTGTTTGATTACTTAAAACCATAACAATTTTAAAAATGTGTCATTCATGCATACAAACAACAACATTTTAAAAGACACAAGTTAATACAGGAACAATGCAATAATCTTACTTTAAAATGAATTGTGAATAAAATGCCCAAATGTTGAGTAATTGCCTGTGATGTTCGGAGCTTTGGATGTCAGAACGATCGTGGCGTCGCTTTTAAAATCTAAAGAGGGACAGCTAGACGCATAATTTCAAAAAAGGCATAAATGGAAGTATGAACAATTAATAATAGACGAGAAACAGTTTCGAATAAACAACACTGGATGGTCAAGAGTTCATAAAATGACAGCGCGGCCAGAAGGCAGGAGCTTTGCTGCCCTGTTTTTCACCAGCGATTTTGCTGCTCTGCTAACAAATTTAGTGAACCGAATGTTCAACTTCGTATTTTCTGAGTTCATAGCAGCTATTATAGCCTGTCGGCATGTACGAGCTCCAAGTTTATTCCAATCGCCCCGCAGTAAGGTCCTTCTGTCATTGAGCAATGCGGGGCATGCGCAGGCTATCTGCTCCATTGTTTCAGAGTGGTAGCCGCACTCCCTACATTCGGTACTGACACTAGGGCGCCGCCATTCAGGTAAATGCTTTAAAAAAGGCCATTCTCCCATCCTCAGGGCCATGAACTTTAACTTCCAAAAAAGTGCAAACGTGCTTGATAAATAAGATGATTCGACCCCCGGTTTGAAGTCAGAAATAACTGCCCAGGCGTGTTTCCTTCTGGACAGTTTTGCCCTATCGGAATGAAAAGACCACAGCCGGACACTTCTCTTGATGACAGACTTTAACGTCAGCTGAGATGGATTTGTTCCCCAGTATTCCGTGACTCCGAGTACTTGCAGGGAATGGGCCAGATGGCGCCGGTGTTTTTGGCTGGATTGGCTGGTCGATATTTCATTCCAAAGTCTAGCCTCCAGGCTACCTTCCAGGGAGTTGCACAGTCTGTTGCAGAGCTTGACAAATGCGCTGGCCTCGACGCCGTGATGATCTAATAAGCCGAGTTCGAGTCTAACTTGGGCTGGCGATGAGGAGCTTGGCAGGCGCCATGCTCGTTTGAAGATTCTGGTGGTTAATTTATTTAGTGGAATACTTATTGCGCCCATTATGATCTCATGCCCATATGATAGGGAGTTAGCAATCTTTGCCTTCATCACCTTAAGCAGTGGGGTTAGGCTTGGGCCGAGTAGCTATTTCGAACGTTTCGCTGATGCAACCTCAAGTGACAGGGCTTTAGCCCTTACTGCCTCTTTTTGCTTTACAAAGGAGCCTCTGGTGTCCAGAAAAATTCCCAAGTATTTATAATGGGATACTGTTTCAATATTTTTATTATTGAAAAACCACCCTCCTTTCTGCTGCTTCCACTTCCCAAAGGAAATTGTTTTTGTTTTTGACAAGTTCAGTTCAAGGGAGTTGTTTGTTGTGTAGGGAAGCAGTTGATCAAGTAACCTCTGTAGTCCTAACTTTGTGTGGCTTAGTAACACGAGGTCATAGCATATAACAGATTACTAATACGGGTTCCGTCTATTTGGGGGGGGGTGGGAGTTAACATTGTCAAGTATGGGCGATAGATCCGAAATGAACAAGTTAAAAAGGAGTGGAGCCAACACGCAACCTTGTTTAACACCGCTTTCGAATGGAGTTGAATTATGGCTTTTAAGAGAGCAGGAGGTATGCCCCAGCTCTCTAATTTTTGTCATAGACGGCCCCGTGGCACCCGGTCAAAGGCCGCTTTGAAGTCAACGAGGCAGCAGTGAAGTTGGTTACGTTGAACTGCCGCTTTCTCCATCAAAACGGATAATGCGAGTAAATTGCTTGTTGTTCCTGAATTAGCCACAAAGCCAGTCTGGTCAAAGGGAAGGCGCTTAGTTGTTTCAGCCCAGGCCGACAGCTTTTCCAGTAAAATACTGGCTTAGTATTTACATTCAACATCGAAGAGAGCTATCATTCTGTAGTTTTTCGGGTCATTTCTCTTGCCACTTTTGTAGATAGGGTGGATGAGGGAGACCCTTGGGACCAGGAGCTCCTTCTGACCTAGCTTTCCTAATTGCACGAGCAATGTTATTTCTTAACGCATCTGGTGCCGTCAAAGTCTCCATCGTTGAATCTTCACGCTTCTCCTTTCCATCAATTATTGTTGCTTCCAAAACGTGATTAGCTAGGCTATTAGGCCCGGTGTTACCTATATGTTTGGCTTCAGAGGATGGTGACTCTAATTCGGTTGATGGAAAGGGGCTAGAATGACCGTCCCTGCTTATGTGTTCACTAAAATGATTTGATAAAAACTGAGTCCATTCTTCTGCACTTATATTTGCGCTGCCGTGCCCACTTCCACCTGATGGGCCTCTGTTCACTAGAGACCAAAATAACTTTGTATTGGACTTCTTGCTAGCATGGACTAACTTCAGCCAGAACTGGTCGGACGCTGTTTGTTTGTCCCTGTGTATGGATGACTTGAAAGCTTTTTGTGCTTGCTTATAATTGTTAAATAGGATTGCATTTCCTGGGCATTTCCTAGCCAGGCAAAGAGCCAAGTTTATTTGAGATTTTAGCTTTTTTGTCGCTAATGGAATGCGAGGTTGTGGTATATGTTGCCGGATACAACTCGTGGACGGAAATTCATTGATTAATCGATTTACGAAGGCTTCCCAGCCATCAATGACGGGAACATCTTTTTCACTCAATAAACATAGAAAAGATCTACATTTTTCCGTTACGGAGGAGACAGCGCTGGACATCCATTTCATTCTCCTTAAGTTCTCTGAGTGGCAGCCTGATAGCGTATGTGCAATTACCTGATGACGGGGAATGTTGAACGATAGAGTTATTATTTGGGGTCGGTGGTCACTCTCCCCTTGCGGTGTGATGCAAGAGCTCTCAATCAAGGGGAGCATTTTGCAGCTACCTAGTCTGAAGTCCAAGAATGAGTGGGTTCGGCCATTAGTTCTTGTCCAAGCCGGGGGAGTGTCCATTGGGAAGCGCCCGTTCAATACAATGTAACCCACTCTGCTAAGCTAAGACAGTGTATTCGCCCAATTTCGAGGTTCTGAGTCCTGCGGGGTTGATTGTGAGGCAAGGTGCGGGGGAACCGCTGAAAAGGTGATCCCAAGATCCTCAAACGAGTTAAGGAAAAGGTTTGTATTAAAATCTCCGGAAATTAAACAGGGTATACTGCCGTAATCACTTAATATGTTGCAAACAATTTCGATCAGATGATCCAATTTGGTTTTTTTCTCAGTAGTACACGGAGAGATGTAAACGTTGAGCAGGAGTAACTGGCTGTCTGAGGTGGGACTTCCGACCATGATACCTGCAACCCAGTCTACTTCAAATTTTAATTGTTTGATGAGTTGAGGCAGTTTAGTAGTGGCGTAAATCGGAAGGCCACCACGCAGTCTGCCGTACTTACACTGCCTTGTAGAGGGAGACCTAAATTCCAGATAGCCTTCAATAGGGATGCTAGTTGCTGACCAGGTTTCCTGAAGAAGTATAATGTTGTATTTTTTAATAAATCCCAGTGTGTCTGAAGATTGGGATTTCGTCAAAAGTCCATTGATATTCCAGGAACACATTGTTACTCCGTGGTCAGTGTTATTTCAATCGTTCCAACTCCGGGATTGGGCTGCTGGCAGCCAAGACCAGTCTGCTCTTTGTGTAACTTGCTGCTCAACTCTGTGCTCGACGTTGCCAACTGGAGAGCGGCTTCTGGCTCACTTTAATACAGAGAAGGGGACAGAACTTATACTAGAAGCATGAGCCTGGGTGGTTGCGAGTATTGATGGATAACGGGGAACGCAGGGTGTTGTTGTGATTATTCCCCAGTATTTAAATTGGTCGGCTTTTAATTGAACCAGCTCCCTTATGGCAGAAGACGCTAATGTAATTAGGGTTGATTCACCTACTTGGGTGCCATTACTAGGTTTGAATTCAATGGCAATTATGTCTTTTGATTCCAGAGTGCGTAGATCCGGGGTCGATTTGAAGAGTCTGAGAATGTTCCCGCGGTTTAAGATGTCATGCGGGCCTTGGGGACGTACTCAGGAGTTAACAGCAGTTTAGTCTCGATACTGTCGGTGGCTAGGTTGCACGCTTCCACTGCTGTTAGGGACTGTGTTGACTTAAAGTTTGCGTCTGCTGTCTGTTGAGGGATAGATGAGGGGAGTAAGAGGGGTACTTGCTCACTAAGGTGATTAGTTGTTGATGGGATGAGGACTGTTTTGCACAAGGGCGCCAAAGATAGTTGGCTGGGTGGAATTGTTGTGTGCAGTCCGTCGGAGCCTTTACTGAAGTTGGCTGCATACTGTGAGCCTGAACTGTTATTCCCCACTTGAGGAAGGGAAGGGGCTCTAATGGCGGGGGATGGCTTTTTCAGAGACGTATTTGTGGCTGACATATTGACAATTGCCGGCTCCTTAATGGTTTGTGGTTGACTGTTTCCAATTTTACCCTGGTAGATTGGATGCGGAGAGTGCCTTGAAGCTTGAAGCGACTCTACTGCTAATAAACTATTCGGTTTTAAAGATGCTTTTTGAGGCGTTAAAGTCTGAACTGCTGATAACGAACTGGTAATGACACAGGGCGCTGTGAGCAAACCCTGTGATGTCACCGGTTTGTTTTTTGAGAAATAACTACTGATTGTGTTTTTGGTTTCGGCTGTGTGCCTGTTACGGGATTTCCGGAGTCTTTTTTTTTCCCGTTTAGACTGCCGATGAGTGTGTTGTTGGAGAGGTGTTGCGTCGGTAGTTGCGTTAGAATCAACTTGTCACCTTGGTTGATGGAGAGGTGGCTTGTGTTTGATCGGTCGTGGGGTCATGCCCCAAGGCCTCGCCCAAAGAGGGTGCCTGGGGCGGAGGGTCAAAGTGCCTGGATGTTGGTAGCTTCTGGATTTCTGTTAATACCGACGAAAGAAATTGGGGCAAAGAAGATAGAGAATCGATGATGGGAGAACAGCAGCATACTGATTGGACTAATTGAACTTGGGATTGGGCTTTTGTTATCAACAAGTTGAGCGCCTCCAATTTTTGATCAATCCCGGCGGTGTACACAGCGAGAGTGTTTAAAAGGTCCACCTGCAGATCCATTTTATCTGAATGGTAGGTCAGTGCTGACACCGTAGATTGGAGGGTTTGGAGAAGTTATGACCAGAGCACGTTTAAGTCGGGTGGTAGAGGTCTTTCCTGATCTGTAGACTTTTTAAGTTCGTTGGTAAAAAAAGACAGATCGAGAGAGGTGTTAGTCTTAATATTATGGTCCCCGCCTGAATAAGCCTTTTGATGGCATTGATTGCCAATAAATGATGAACTGATTGGGGGCGACATTCTGAAGTTACTTGGATGGGTGCTTACCAAGGTCACAACTTGTGGGATGAGGGCTTTGGTGTTCCCTGCAGGATGATCCATTGGAATTGGGGACTTGGTTGCTAAAGGAGAAAACTGGCTTGGATTTTGAACAGGCTGAACAGGCTGAAAAGTTGGCAGGGTCACCTCCCTGCCAATGAGAGTTGGTGGGGAGGCCAGCGCAACGGGAGAGTAGACGTCTTGTGAGTCAAAGGAGAACTGTTCGGGGGCCTGGAGCGGAAGGAGGGTTTCAGGGGCTTCTTTTAAATGAAGTTCGGCCCTTGTTGAGGAACCTAATAACGACGAACTGGGGCCTGTCCCACCAGCGGCCACGTGGATCATGGGCTGAACCAGTATTTGATGCGGGACTGGCATGGTTAAAGAAAGGATCGGGGGTGTATCGAGTGAGCTTAATCTAGGCTTTGATGAGATAACAGAGTTCCTGAAATAATCCCTCAATTACACCTTTTTTTAACGAGGATGCTGCTATTACTGAAGGTCCCGTTGTTGGTTCTTCGTAGGTAAAGTGTGAGAAGTTGGCCTGGTATATGCTGTCCACTAATGAAAATGGGCACCTTGGACCAGTGCAAACAACCCTTATGGTGATTAGGTCAAAGATAACCTTTATTGAAAGCTATCCTAGTGGTAGCTATGGAGAGCATAAATACACAAAGAACCCACGGGTCCGGGATAGCAGTCAAAAAAGAAATGTGGACCAGAAAAACAATGTCGATAGGAGTGATGTTGGGAATATCCCTTTTAAAGGACGACTCCCCTCACACACCCGGAGGTGTCATGCTTCATCATAGGGGTGCCTCCTTGTGTCGGGACCTAGTCACGGCACGGGCTACAACCCCCTCTCTACAAGGAGGGAGCTCAGGGATGTTTTAATTAGTTGGCACATGGGTTGTCCTAAAAACCCTATGTGAGCGTGGTGTGTGGGCAAATACGGTGCACTGCTGAAAGTGTAAGTGAGTTAAAACTGCCTACAGGATAAGCAATAAACTTTATTGAGCTACCCTCTGACAGGATTAAAATGCTGTGAATGAGCCTATCAAAATTATAAGAGGCTTCATAAGCTAGATCAACATGTTTCAGCCACAATGACCTTTGCAAGTATCTTGGCTTTCTTCAGGATCTACATGATGCAGCTACTGCCAAATAAAAGAGTGCTAATTATATCAAAACAATAATAAACATCGGTGTGTTTATACTGAACCAGATCATTTCATGTTCAGTCTGGTCCACCAATTGAATCCAATCGGTAGAGAGAGTTGCCACAACTGTCCGGTGCTAATTTAGCAAATGGTACAGGCGCCAACCGCTCTAATGGAGCGATTACTCTCGTGGCGGCTGTCCTGCCGGCAGGGGAGGATGGAGAGCAGCCTTCAGGCTAAGTCTTGAAGGAATGTTAAGCACCTTGTTTTACCAGAATGCAACCTTATAGTATTGGTTAAATGAAGGGGAAACCAAACAGTAGTTATAAAAATATGTATTTATTATATATAACACTCTCTAGTATCCTCTACACAAGGATAGAACACAAATCAAATAAAACAGTTGCAAAGAATCAAACGTAAGTAGCACAATACACAGTGGGCTCCCAGGGGAGACCAAACAATATACTAAATAAGTGGTATAAGAACCACGACTCGGGACTAGAACTAGTCTAGAAGGTGTAGAATCACTGGGACCCCAAGGAACCACCCAGGGTGAGTGAGTAGGGACCCCACAGAGGACGGGTGCAATGTGGGAACACGACCGCGTGCTCCGTACTATTCAATGGGAAAGTCGCGGTTGGAAAATCAGAGATTAAGGACCCTTCCCAGCAGATTACGAAGACAACCCTTGGAACTTAAGAGTTTGGAGGGCCACCCCACCCGTGGATACCTTTGTACCAGAGTTACCTATCCCAGAGGAGCCGGATGCATAGGTGAGAAGTGACGTCGGAAACCCTCGTTGTTTTCTATGGATGTCGACAAAGAAATGCTGCTGCAGGAAGAAAGAAAAGTGTACGGTGGTCTCCAAATGTGGATTCTAGATGAGAATAACCTGAAAGCACAGGGGACAGAGTCTGGGTCACTCTGGAGTGACCAGGGGCTCGGTAGACGAATGCCCACCGATGTCGGGTGCTTCAGGTGCATTGACGGTGAGCTTGACTCTTCAGCTCCGAGGACCCAGAGATGTCTAGGACAACCAGGAGCCAGAGGCAAGCTGTCCCATGAAGGATGTCGAGTGCTGAGGGGTCGGTGTCCAGCCGGAGCACCAATCAAGCCTTGGCAGCGGCAACAATGTAGATGGTCAAATTCGGTGTCGATCTGGCCCAGCAAGGACCAGTGGACTCACCACAGTAAGGGGAGTCAGGGCAGGCCAGGAGCAACCAGGGGAGCCCAAATAAAGCAAAGTTGACCCTCAAATGGACCCACAGGCCGAAGGCACAGGAGTCGTGAGGGGACCTCAGGTGGTTTCACAGGATACCAGCTTGCAGGGCACAGAGTGCGAGGATGCCAGAGTCCTTTTCAAAAAAGATGTGCTGGGATCAGGGCTACAATTGGCCCAATGCACGGAATGTTGCACGACAACAAGCATGTGCAGCTGCAAATGGGCGAGGTGCACAGGAGTACGGGTATACAGTCCCCACGAGGGATATCTGCCTCAAACTCAGTAAGAGGGCAGCTCGACCTCGGAGACATTCAGAAACCTACCTCCTGAGTTGCAGGAGCCTTCAGAGTCCGCAGGAGCTCAGGGTCAGCAAACCAGTCAGATGCATTATGGTGCCTGCGTTCGCAGGGGAGTGACTCCTTCACTCCAAGGGAGATTCTTCTGTTGTCTTGGAGGTCCACAGGGTCCTGCACGGAGCCTGTATGGATCACGGACAGTGGCGAGACTGGGGACGTCAAGGGAAGATGAAGTCGAGCCCAAGGGAGGTCCAGCGAAGTCTAGCGTGTCCAGACGGTCGAAGTGTAGTGGTATCTTCTTGCACAATCTTGTCCACGTAAAAATCTAATGTCCTGTAGCCAGGTAACCCATTTTATACCCACGGGAAAGGGTTGGACAGATTCTAGGGACCCTCCTAGGGGAGGGCCAGGACAGAGGGGTGGCTACACCCATGTCCTTTGTCCAGTTTTGCGCCAGAGCAGGAGCAAATGGCTCCTAGAACTGGTTTGAACTGGACTATGCACAGGGACACCAAGTGTGCCCCTCGTGCAGACTTTCTGGCACTGAGACAGTGCACCCACCCAGCCCCAATACACTAAATCCCGTCTGGAAGGTGGTAACACCTCCCTGTGACAGGATGCCTATTGTGCTGCCTTCCCTGCTCGAGCTTGGCTCAGCAGCAGGAGGGCAGACTCGTGTCTGTGGCTGGCAGCATCCATTTTGTGCTGTAAGGCTCGAGAAAGTTGGTACCGGTAGACTTAGGTAGCCCCAGAACCTCGGTTCTGAGGGGAGGAATCATACCTCCCACACCAGTTACTGGTGTGGAGGTATGATTCCAAGGTGCTTGACACCAAACACGACATACTTCGTTGTAGTCGTTTTTCAGATAGCATTTACTGCGAGGTTATAATGCATCTCTACATATATGTCTGGTAGTATCACGTACAGCCCAGGAGAATGGTCTCCGAAGACTGCAGAGGGGCCCTGCTCATGCAGGAGCACCCTCTCACACAAAACCCAGCACCCTGCCTTCAGGATTGTTAAGGCCTGCTATAGGGGTGACTTACAAGGTTTTAAGTGTAGTGATATATATAGATATAGTGAACCTATATCTAAAGTAAGTGGTGCAATCACCAACGTACACAGGCTGCAGTAGCAGACCTGAGGTTCCATTTTGCATGGCCTCTCATGGGTGGCATAATACATGCTTCAGCCCATGGGAGGCCTCTGGGGGACCTATGCCAGATTAGGTAGGGAAGGAGTACTCCGTTAAACCCAGGGTCTCCCTACCACTGGGATCCTGCTCAAATGCCCAACACTCACCACTGCTGCTGGGAATGGGGAAGATCTGCGGACTTTGGAACTGTCCCTACCACCTCTCCTCTCTCCACTCCTGACCTGGGGGCGAACTGGAGGATGAGGCGGACGGCGTTTACTAGCAACACCGTGACTGGTGCTCTTGATGGAACATTTACGATGCCCTCTGGGCGGAAACCAAAACTGTCTGTACGTACCGCGGTTCCCGAGCAACTTTGACTGATGTCCGGTGGAGCTGTCATATGCAGCTATAGAGGAGTTTGGCTCTGGTTCACCCCTCGGCCGGCAACTACCCAGCCGGACATCGTTTTACTCGCCTCCCCGTGGTGTTTTCCTACCTGCATTCCCTACCCCCGTTTACCATTCCCCCTCTACCTCTTCACTCCGCATAAGACGTGTGTATGCGCTAATAATTCTCACATTATTGTGTAATCTCATGTTTTGTCTTTTCTCCTATGTCTATACTTGTCTATGTAATTATGGAACCTGTAACTCACTGATCCTCATGTAAAGCGCTCTGATACCTCAGGGTCTAGCCAGCGCTATATAAAACTTTGCAAATAAATAAAATATGCCCTTGGTACATGGGTACCATATACAACAGACTTATAAGGGTACCCCAGCATCCAATCTGGAGTTGTACCAAAGTACATATGTTGCAATTTAAGGGAGAAAGCAGATAGGCTGGGGTCCTGAATAGCTGGATCCCAGCCAGACTAGTGAAAACAGTGGGTGCAAAAAGCGGGGGTAACCATAAGAAGCAGATCCTACTTTCCTACATAAGGCTTTCCTGGTGCTTACCTGCCCCCCATGTTGTTTGTTGGGCGAAGGCACCTTGCGAGAACTGGGATTGGGTTGGAGATTGCTGGGGTTGTAGCTCGTACCCAGAAACTGAGCCGGAGACTGAGCCAGGTTGCGGTTTTGGTGATTTTGCCAATTTTGCTGATGGGGTTAGGGCCATTGCTGCAGCATCCAGGGATGCGTGGGCGGCCCTCGTCTTTAGACTTTTTTTGAAAGATTTAGCTGGGGCTTTCCTGACTCTCCCAGATCTCATCGTTGGAACGTGTTGCTGATTGAGGATGCCGGTCTACCGTCAACCGTCTTCCGTTGTATATACAATTAGATGCAGAAAGCGACAGGGAGCTTCAAACTGTCCTTCCCCTAAATCTTTAGCCTTTTAATTATTTCTTTAATGGAGTGTGGCCGACTTGGGCTCTTTTGAGCTCTTTGGGCTCTATTTGACCCTTTGCCTGATGTAGTATCTTTTGGCTGACTTGAGTTGGAAAGTTGCACTTACACTTGCAGCAGAGGGTGAGAATAGTAAGTCAGCTATGCTCTTGTGACTATGCTCTTGTGGCTCTTAAACTCTAGAAATGGTCAAGAAGTTGGTGGCCGCTACGTGACTCTTACCGCACTCGAAACCCACTGGTTGCTGAATTGCAGGGTACAAAGAACCTAGTGCTGAATAGTGGGTACTGAGTGTTTGGGCCGCTAGCTGTTTTTTTTTCTAAAGTAACTGTAGGGCGGCCGCCCGCTAGGAGCAGTCCTACAAAGGCCAGGTTTGGCCCGATGAGATTGAAAGCCGGGAGGTTTAAATAGCAAGTGGGGGCGCCGAAGGGGTCACGAACCACAACCAGATTGACTGGGCCGGCGCCCTGGCCCGACACTCTGCAGCAGTGAAGTGATGGGAGGCAATGGGAAGTGGCAGTAGGCAGATTAGGCAGATGAGGAGGAAGAGGGGGGTAGGGAAGCACGGGAGCCTCAGACCCCTCCTCCCCTGCCAAGCAGCCCTGGAAAGCTCATCCGGGATTCAAGGCCCTGCAGCTCCTGGCGGACTGAAAAATCAACTTGTCTCCAGCTCCTCGAACTCCTCAAACTACTTTGATGGCGATGACGATGACGAGGTGGTGATGAGGCGAACTGTAGTATGGCGGGGGAGCAAGTGAGGAGAAGAGGCAAGCGGGGCACACGAGGCAGGGTCGCAGGCTGCACCCGATCTGATCGGGCCGCCTCCGCGATCCCACCAAGGGCACACACTCACTGCGGCCACAAACTAATGGCGGCCGAGCTTGCCGCGTGGGCTCCGACAGAGATCCTACGACAGAACTCAGCCGTTGAAGAGGTTGAAGCAGTTGAAGGGTGCCGCTCGACGCCGTGGCTCACCCGCACAGATGAGAGAAATCTTTGGGATGGTGCTCGCGTCTCACCGCTCGCTCGCTGCCTCTCGCCGTTCGCTCGCTGACCCGGAAATGCAACACATCACACATTTTTCCCTTTAGTGCGCCTTTACCAAAATAAAGTACTGCAAATTTGACCTGCTAGAATATATCAGTGGAAAACTATGAGTGTGTGATAATATCTTAATTTTGCTTCCAGACCAAACCTCTGTTTCAGTAGGGAAAAGAATTTAAATCTGAACTTGTAATCAGTGCCTAATAAATGAGATGCACTATAAGTATGTTTTTGAAAACATTGACGCGTATCGAACATGACTACATGGACTAATGAAATTTGCACAAAATGCTATGGGGCCGATTACAATGTTGGTCGGAAACTCTTCTGACCGATTCAGTTTCGGAATGATTTCTGACCAAATCGGGTTCTGCAAGTCCTACTGACCAATTACGATGCTTCCGAACATCGTTCGGTAGGATTCACATTGTGTTCTGAACGAGAACACAGGCTCCCATTAAAAAAAGGGGTGGTTGGGGAACACCTTGCACCCTGTGGCAGGCATGTCATGGGGCCTGCCACACTGTGCATGGATGGAAAGAGGCGTCCCTTGGGTACCCCCACAGGCCCCAACCGGAGGCCTACGTGTGAAGGAGGGCCTGCTACGGGCCCCCAAAGTCAGATTCCGACAGCCATTTTGTGTCGGGCAAACCGATTCAGAACAGCTGTCAGAATCGGATATCGTAATCGCTCGGTCAGAAACTGTGTCCATAGAGCTCTACGATTTGGCTCCAAACTACTCTGGCTGTCCAAATGGCGATAGGAACCGAACCGGGCAGGCCGAATGATTTTCTTGCATCGTAATCGGTCGTTCGGAAATGTATCCGATTCAGTCGTAAACATAGGTTCTGAATTGGATTCAGAAAATCCGAATCCCTTTCAGAGCCTTTCCGACCGACATCGTAATCGGCCCCTATATGTGTAGAATCATTTGTAAAAGAAACATGAACTGCTGCCATGAATTTGCTTTTTGACACTTCAGTTTACTGCTAATCAATGATTGTCTTATTAATTGGGCGTAAAACAAATACAAACACTCGAAAGATTGTAAAAATCAAAATACTAGGATAAAGGCTTTGCATTTAGTTTACTTCACTTTATACAATGTAATTGCACTATTTGGGTTCAATTATATAACTATAGGCCCCATGCACTAAATACCAGTCACAAAATATGGTTGCGACCACTATGGAATTTTACTAAGCAATTTACTTAGTAAGAGATGCGTTCATAAAATTCTGATTCTGAGTGGATCATATACTGGCCTACCTGTTGAATATTAAAGAGGAAGTTTGCAAATTAAGACACTTCAATTATTGGGCAGGTGTCAGGATATCAATATGTTTGTGATCATCTTAAAATAAAATAAACTTTTCGTATGCAGCCCATTTTCCTTCAAGTATGCAGTGCAATAAAGAGAAATTTACACTTTTTAAAATTTTTGTTGAAGAGTAGGCAGTGGTCCCCTTCGTACTCTCCAACAAACTTTGTTTTACATTCACAAAGGGAAAGGGGTCCCAAAGTGGCCCGATCCTTTATACTTATGGGGTATCACCCAAACTCAGGAGTCACTAATTTTTTATGTTTTATTACTGGATTACACTAGCAAAATATTGATCCATCACATATTTCTTCAATTTTTATAAGTGATGCCCACAATTTGGCCTTGCCATAAAATGAATTGGTATAGGTTATAATCCTATTTTAAAAGGCAGTAAAAGTTTACTGACTTCCAAATTTGGATTGGTAGATTAGAAAAAGCATATTTACATTTGCAGACTACAAATTGCAGTATGTGCAGCCATAAAAGTGCTTTGTACTTATGGGTACATATTTTGGGATTACACAAATAAAATGGGGAGGCAATGCATGTTAACAAGCAACCATGGGGAGAAATCATTGAAATACATACTTCCAGTGGCTGAAATATAGACGGTAGTGCCTGTTGCGGTTTTAGTGGGTGGAATAGTGGTAACTATAGAAATAGACAACAATGGAAATATTATCTAAAAGCCACATGTTTTAATATTTTTAATATTCAAATTCACTAATATGTATTTGTCATGCATTTTAACCATATATATTCTTGACTCTTTAGTGATGTGAAAAGGAATGTAATCAATAAATGTTTATTTATTCTTGTGTATTAAATTATTTCTTAAAATCACGTTTTTTTATCACTGAGAGAAAATCATCATTTAAAACAGAACTACAATGTAATAGGATAGGAATATATGAAAATATCTCCGAATCAGTCACATAGCTAAGATGCAATCGTTATGCATGTATAAAATAGTCCTCCTCTTTATGTAAGGTAAGAACCTTTGTAACAATTTGGGCTCAGGATTATGGGTATTTAACACATGTGGTAAATACCATTACCCTAGGGTGCTAAATTTACCATGTGTGGTAACTAACTCATTCTCCTAGTTTTCAACATTAAAATGAGACATAAACAGCTAAATTCTTTTAAAAAAAACTGAATTCTGCAGTTTGCAATTTAGTGTAACATTCCCCAATATAATTTTGCAGGTTTGACCTGCTCGAATCTATCAATTGAAAACTATGAGGGTCTTATAATATAATAATTTTACTTTCTAGTCAAATGCTTGATTCCACAGCAAACAGAATTTAACCTTGAACATCCATGAGTGTCTAATCTATCATATGTCCTTCGAGTATGTATTTAAAAACAAATGAAGTATATGGAATATGATAGCACTGAGGGGTCAAATTAAGCTAAAATGCCATGTGTGAGGCATAATTTTTGCCAACAATATAAACTGACATCCTGAAAGTGCTTCTTGACTCTGTAACTTCATTACTATTGAATGGTTGAATAATGAAGGGTGTGTGGGATATATAAAAACACTCCAAAAGATTTTGCATAATCAAAAATTAGCACAGAGTTCTTTGTATTTACTTTACTTTTTATGATATAATTGCACATTTTGTTTTCAATTATGGAACAATGGCCACATGCACTAAATGCCAGATACAAAAACTGGTTTCAACTAGCATTGAAATTTACATACCAACTTACATAGTAATAATAAGTTGGTTCATAATATTCTGTTTCTGAGTGGATCATGTGCCAGTCTAGCTGATGAATATTAAATAGAAAATTTGCAAATTGCAACTGACTTCAATAGGTGGCCATCACAGTGATGGTGGCCAACTAATGTCTGGAGATCAACATTTCTGTGATCGTCTTAAAATATTTTCTGTTTTTCCTAAGGAGACCATTTTCCTTAAAGGATACTGTGTAGCACTTAAAAAAAGTTGACTTTTTAAGGTTTGTTGAAGTATAAGCAGTGATCCCCTACCTACTTTTCAATACTGTTTTTATTTACTTTAAAAAAAAGTGGAAGGAGTCCCAAAGTGGCTCTGACCTTTCTGCAACTAAGGTATCATACAAACACGGGAGTCAGTAATTTTCAATGTATTTGACTGGATTACACTGGCAAAACATTGATCCATCACATATCAATTTGGTATGTATAGAGGATGCCTAACATTTGAGATTTCCAAATACTGAATAGGTGGAGGTTGCAATCCAATTTTAAGAGTCTGTAAAAGATTACTGACTTCCAAATTTGGATTGGTACATTAGGAAAAGCAATTTTCAATTTGCAAACTCTAAATTGGAGTTTATGCAGCCGTAAAAGTGGTTTGTACATGTGGGTGCATATTTTCCAATTATGAAAATAAAATCAGTAGGCAATGCACATTAAGAAGCAAGCATGGGGGAAATAATTGAAATACATACTTCCAGTAGTTGATGTATAGACCGTAGTGCCTGTTGTGGATTTAGTGGGGGGAGGTGTGGTGGCTATAGAAATATTATCAAAAAGCCCATATTTTACTATTTCAAATCTACCTATAATTATTTGACATGAATTTCAAATCCACATCTATCCTTGAATCTTTAGTGTTGTGCAAAGGAATGTAATCAATGCATTTCGATTATTCTTGTAATTAAAACAATTCTTAAAATCAAGTTCTTTTTATCATGAGGGAAAATCATCACATAAAACAGAAATATAATGTAATAAGATATGTATATATGACAATATATCCCAATCTGTTTCATAGCTAAAATGCAGAAATGATAATATAAAGAATGCGTAAAATAACCCTCCACATTAAGTAAGGCAACATCCCCTATAACAATGTGGGGTATTTACCACATGTGGTAAATATAGTTATCCTAGGATGATACATTTATTATGTGTGGTAAATAAATAATTTTCCTAGTTTCCATCATGAAAACAAGACATAAAAACCTGAATTGTTTTTTAACATGTAAAATTCTGCACATTTTCCCCTCTAGTCCGCCTTTCCCCGAATAAAGTTCTGCAAGTTTGACCTGCTGGAATATATCAGTGGAAAACTATGAGTGTGTGATAATATATTAATTTTGCTTCCTGTGCAAACATTTGTTTCAATAGGGAAAAGAATTCAAATCTGAACTTGTAATGAGTGCCTAATACCTGAGATGCACTATAAGTATGTTTTAAAATCGGTGAAGTGTATGGAACATGACTACATGGAATGATGAAATGTGCACAAAAAGCTATATGTGTAGAATCATTTGTAACAGAAACATGAACTGTTGCCATGAATTTGCTTCTTGACACGTCAGTACACTGCTATTCAATGATTGTCTTATTAATTGGGCGTAAAACAAATACAAACACTCGAAAGATTGTGAAAATCAACATATTTTTTCGGATAAAGACTTTGCATTTAGTTTACTTCCTTTATACAACGTAATTGTACTTTGTAGGTTCAATTTTGTAACTATAAGCCACATGCACTAAATATCAGTTACAAAATATGGTTGCGACCAGTATGGAATTTTACTAAGCAATTTACATAGTAAGAGATCCGTTCATAAAATTCTGATTCTGAGTGGATCATATACTGGCCTACCTGTTGAATATTAAAGAGGAAGTTTGCAAATTAAGACACTTCAATTATTGGGCAGGTGTCAGGATATCAATATGTTTGTGATCATCTTAAAATAAAATAAACTTTTCGTATGCAGCCCATTTTCCTTCAAGTATGCAGTGCAATAAAGAGAAATTTACACTTTTTAAAGTTTTTGTTGAAGAGTAGGCAGTGGTCCCCTTCGTACTCTCCAACAAACTTTGTTTTACATTCACAAAGGGAAAGGGGTCCCAAAGTGGCCTGATCCTTTTTGCTTATGAGGTATCACCCAAACTCAGGAGTCAGCAATTTTTAATGTTTTATTACTGGATTACACTAGCAAAATATTGATCCATCACATATTTCTTCAATTTTTATAAGTGATGTCCACAATTTGGCCTTGCCATAAAATGAATTGGTATAGGTTATAATCCTATTTTAAGAGGCAGTAAAAGTTTACTGACTTCCAAATTTGGATTGGTAGATTAGAAAAAGCATATTTACATTTGCAGACTACAAATTGCAGTATGTGCAGCCATAAAAGTGCTTTGTACTTATGGGTACATATTTTGGGATTACACAAATAAAATGGGGAGGCAATGCATGTTAACAAGCAACCATGGGGAGAAATCATTGAAATACATACTTCCAGTGGCTGAAATATAGACCGTAGTGCCTGTTGTGGTTTTAGTGGGTGGAATAGTGGTAACTATAGAAATAGACAACAATGGAAATATTATCTAAAAGCCACATGTTTTAATATTTTTAATATTCAAATTCACTAATATGTATTTGTCATGCATTTTAACCATATATATTCTTGACTCTTTAGTGATGTGAAAAGGAATGTAATCAATAAATGTTTATTTATTCTTGTGTATTAAATTATTTCTTAAAATCACGTTTTTTTTATCACTGAGAGAAAATCATCATTTAAAACAGAACTACAATGTAATAGAATAGGAATATATGAAAATATCTCCGAATCAGTCACATATCTAAGATGCAATCGTTATGCATGTATAAAATACTCCTCCTCTTTATGTAAGGTAAGAACCTTTGTAACAATTTGGGCTCAGGATTATGGGTATTTAACACATGTGGTAAATACCATTACCCTAGGGCGATAAATTTACCATGTGTGGTAACTAACTCATTCTCCTAGTTTTCAACATTAAAACGAGACATAAACAGCTAAATTCTTTTTAAAAAACTGAATTCTGCACAGTTTGCAATTTAGTGTAACATTCCCCCAATATAATTTTGCAGGTTTGACCTGCTCGAATCTATCAATTGAAAACTATGAGGGTCTTATAATATAATAATTTTACTTTCTAGTCAAATGCTTGATTCCGCAGCAAACAGAATTTAACCTTGAACATCCATGAGTGTCTAATCCATCATATGTCCTTCGAGTATGGATTTAAAAACAAATGAAGTATATGGAATATGATAGCACTGAGGGGTAAAATTAAGCTAAAACGCCATGTGTGAGGCATAATTTTTGCCAACAATATAAACTGACATCCTGAAAGTGCTTCTTGACTCTGTAACTTCATTACTATTGAATGGTTGAATAATGAAGGGTGTGTGGGATATATAAAAACACTCCAAAAGATTTTGCATAATCAAAAATTAGCACAGAGTTCTTTGTATTTACTTTAAGCCTGGGCGTAGTTCGCGAAGTAGCGCTACGCGAAGCTACGCAAAGTGCAGTTCGCTCTACGCGAGCTACGCGTAGCACTACGCGAACTGCGTAGTGCACTGTTCGCAATGATTGCACAGTGCCGGATGCTTGTCCGCACTGTGCAATCATTGAAAACGGCAGCTTGCACAGTGCAAGCTGTCTTTTACTGCCGCTCGAGTAGATTTTTACTCGAGCGGCAGCTTTCTCAACGCGGACTGGTAGTTTCTCATTGCGAGCGGTCGCGAGCATACGCGACCACTCGCAATGAGAAACCTGACCTCCCCGCGTTGAGAATCTCGCCGGGAGGTTTATTTTCCACGCTCGCGATCGGCAACTGATCGCGAATGAGGAAAAAGTCTCGCCGGGATGTCATTTTGCTTGCTCGCGGTCGTCAACTTGACGTTGAGGACCGCGAGCAAGCAAAAAATGACCGCTGCACTACGCTACGCGTGTTTGCACTGTGCTACGTGCAATTCGCGTTGTGCGAAGTAGCGCAAACTTCGCAAACTACGCGAGGGTAGCGTAGTACTTCGCCCAGGCCTAATTTACTTTACTTTTTATGATATAATTGCACATTTTGTTTTCAATTATGGAACAATGGCCACATGCACTAAATGCCAGATACAAAAACTGGTTGCAACAAGCATTGAAATTTACATACCAACTTACATAGTAATAATAAGTTGGTTCATAATATTCTGTTTCTGAGTGGATCATATGCCAGTCTAGCTGGTGAATATTAAATAGAAAATTTGCAAATTGCAACTGACTTCAATAGGTGGCCATCACAGTGATGGTGGCCTACTAATGTCTGGAGATCAACATTTCTGTGATCGTCTTAAAATATTTTCTGTTTTTCCTAAGGAGACCATTTTCCTTAAAGGATACTGTGTAGCACTTAAAAAAGTTGACTTTTTAAGGTTTGTTGAAGTATAAGCAGTGATCCCCTACCTACTTTTCAATACTGTTTTTATTTACTTTAAAAAAGTGGAAGGAGTCCCAAAGTGGCTCTGACCTTTCTGCAACTAAGGTATCATACACACACGGGAGTCAGTAACTTTCAATGTTTTTGACTGGATTACACTTGCAAAACATTGATCCATCACATATCAATTTGGTATGTATAGAGGATGCCTAACATTTGAGATTTCCAAATACTGAATAGGTGGAGGTTGCAATCCAATTTTAAGAGTCTGTAAAAGATTACCGACTTCCAAATTTGGATTGGTACATTAGGAAAAGCAATTTTCAATTTGCAAACTCTAAATTGGAGTATATGCAGCCGTAAAAGTGGTTTGTACATGTGGGTGCATATTTTCCAATTATGAAAATAAAATCAGTAGGCAATGCACATTAAGAAGCAAGCATGGGGAATTGAAATACATACTTCCAGTAGTTGATGTATAGACCGTAGTGCCTGTTGTGGATTTAGTGGGGGAGGTGTGGTGGCTATAGAAATAGACAATGATAGAAATATTATCAAAAAGCCCATATTTTAGTATTTAAAATCTACCTATAATTATTTGACATGAATTTCAAATCCACATCTATCCTTGAATCTTTAGTGTTGTGCAAAGGAATGTAATCAATGCATTTCGATTATTCTTGTAATTAAAACAATTCTTAAAATCAAGTTCTTTTATCATGAGGGAAAATCATCACATAAAACAGAAATATAATGTAATAAGATATATATATATGACAATATATCCCAATCTGTTTCATAGCTAAAATGCAGAAATGATAATATAAAGAATGCGTAAAATAACCCTCCACATTAAGTAAGGCAACATCCCCTATAACAATGTGGGGTATTTACCACATGTGGTAAATATAGTTATCCTAGGATGATACATTTATTATGTGTGGTAAATAAATAATTTTCCTAGTTTCCATCATGAAAACAAGACATAAAAACCTGAATTGTTTTTTAACATGTAGAATTCTACACATTTTCCCCTCTAGTCGGCCTTTCCCCGAATAAAGTTCTACAAGTTTGACCTGCTGGAATATATCAGTGGAAAACTATGAGTGTGTGATAATATATTAATTTTGCTTCCTGTGCAAACATTTGTTTCAATAGGGAAAAGAATTCAAATCTGAACTTGTAATGAGTGCCTAATACCTGAGATGCACTATAAGTATGTTTTAAAATCGGTGAAGTGTATGGAACATGACTACATGGAATGATGAAATGTGCACAAAAGCTATATGTGTAGAATCATTTGTAACAGAAACATGAACTGTTGCCATGAATTTGCTTCTTGACTCGTCAGTACACTGCTATTCAATGATTGTCTTATTAATTGGGCGTAAAACAAATACAAACACTCGAAAGATTGTGAAAATCAACATATTTTTTCGGATAAAGACTTTGCATTTAGTTTACTTCACTTTATACAACGTAATTGTACTTTGTGTGTTCAATTTTGTAACTATAAGCCACATGCACTAAATATCAGTCACAAAATATGGTTGCGACCAGTATGGAATTTTACTAAGCAATTTACATATTACATATATTTACAATTTAGTAAGAGATCCGTTCATAAAATTCTGATTCTGAGTGGATCATATACTGGCCTACCTGTTGAATATTAAAGAGGAAGTTTGCAAAATTAAGACACTTCAATTATTGGGCAGGTGCCAGGATATCAATATGTTTGTGATCATCTTAAAATAAAATAAACTTTTCGTATGCAGCCCATTTTCCTTCAAGTATGCAGTGCAATAAAGAGTAATTTACACTTTTTAAAATTTTTGTTGAACAGTAGGCAGTGGTCCTCTTCGTACTCTCCAACAAACTTTGTTTTACATTCACAAAGGAAAGGGGTCCCAAAGTGGCCCGATCCTTTTTGCTTATGGGGTATCACCCAAACTCAGGAGTCAGCAATTTTTAATGTTTTATTACTGGATTACAATAGCAAAATATTGATCCATCACATATTTCTTCAATTTTTATAAGTAATGCCCACAATTTGGCCTTGCCATAAAATGAATTGGTATGGGTTATAATCCTATTTTAAGAGGCAGTAAAAGTTTACTGACTTCCAAATTTGGATTGGTAGATTAGAAAAAGCATATTTACATTTGCAGACTACAAATTGCAGTATGTGCAGCCATAAAAGTGCTTTGTACTTATGGGTACATATTTTGGGATTACACGAATAAAATGGGGAGGCAATGCATGTTAACAAGCAACCATGGGGAGAAATCATTGAAATACATACTTCCAGTGGCTGAAATATAGACCGTAGTGCCTGTTGTGGTTTTAGTGGGTGGAATAGTGGTAACTATAGAAATAGACAATAATGGAAATATTATCTAAAAGCCACATGTTTTAATATTTTTAATATTCAAATTCACTAATACGTATTTGTCATGCATTTTAACCATATATATTCTTGACTCTTTAGTGATGTGAAAAGGAATGTAATCAATAAATGTTTCTTTATTCTTGTGTATTAAATTATTTCTTAAAATCATGTTTTTTTATCACTGAGAGAAAATCATCATTTAAAACAGAACTACAATGTAATAGGATAGGAATATATGAAAATATCTCCGAATCAGTCACATAGCTAAGATGCAATCGTTATGCATGTATAAAATAGTCCTCCTCTTTATGTAAGGTAAGAAACTTTGTAACAATTTGGGCTCAGGATTGTGGGTATTTAACACATGTGGTAAATACCATTACCCTAGGGCGCTAAATTTACCATGTGTGGTAACTAACTCATTCTCCTAGTTTTCAACATTAAAATGAGACATAAACAGCTAAATTCTTTTTAAAAACTGAATTCTGCACAGTTTGCAATTTAGTGTAACATTCCCCCAATATAATTTTGCAGGTTTGACCTGCTCGAATCTATCAATTGAAAACTATGAGGGTCTTATAATATAATAATTTTACTTTCTAGTCAAATGCTTGATTCCGCAGCAAACAGAATTTAACCTTGAACATCCATGAGTGTCTAATCCATCATATGTCCTTCGTGTATGTATTTAAAAACAAATGAAGTATATGGAATATGATAGCACTGAGGGGTAAAATTAAGCTAAAATGTCATGTGTGAGGAATAATTTTTGCCAACAATATAAACTGACATCCTGAAAGGGCTTCTTGACTCTGTAACTTCATTACTATTGAATGGTTGAATAATGAAGGGTGTGTGGGATATATAAAAACACTCCAAAAGATTTTGCATAATCAAAAATTAGCACAGAGTTCTTTGTATTTACTTTACTTTGTTATGATATAATTGCACATTTTGTTTTCAATTATGGAACAATGGCCACATGCACTAAATGCCAGATACAAAAACTGGTTGCAACCAGCATTGAAATTTACATACCAACTTACATAGTAATAATAAGTTGGTTCATAATATTCTGTTTCTGAGTGGATCATATGCCAGTCTAGCTGATGAATATTAAATAGAAAATTTGCAAATTGCAACTGACTTCAAAAGGTGGCCATCACAGTGATGGTGGCCTACTAATGTCTGGAGATCAACATTTCTGTGATCGTCTTAAAATATTTTCTGTTTTTCCTATGGAGACCATTTTCCTTAAAGGATACTATGTAGCACTTAAAAAAAGTTGACTTTTTTATGGTTTGTTGAAGTATAAGCAGTGATCCCCTACCTACTTTTCAATACTGTTTTTATTTACTTTCCAAAAAGTGGAAGGAGTCCCAAAGTGGCTCTGACCTTTCTGCAACTAAGGTATCATACAAACACGGGAGTCAGTAATTTTCAATGTTTTTGACTGGATTACACTTGCAAAACATTGATCCATCACATATCAATTTGGTATGTATAGAGGATGCCTAACATTTGAGATTTCCAAATACTGAATAGGTGGAGGTTGCAATCCAATTTTAAGAGTCCGTAAAAGATTACTGACTTCCAAATTTGGATTGGTACATTAGGAAAAGCAATTTTCAATTTGCAAACTCTAAATTGGAGTATATGCAGCCGTAAAAGTGGTTTGTACATGTGGGTGCATATTTTCCAATTATGAAAATAAAATCAGTAGGCAATGCACATTAAGAAGCAAGCATGGGGGAAATAATTGAAATACATACTTCCAGTAGTTGATGTATAGACCATAGTGCCTGTTGTGGATTTAGTGGGGGGAGGTGTGGTGGCTATAGAAATAGACAATGATAGAAATATTATCAAAAAGCCCATATTTTAGTATTTCAAATCTACCTATAATTATTTGACATGAATTTTGAATCCACATCTATCCTTGAATCTTTAGTGTTGTGCAAAGGAATGTAATCAATGCATTTCGATTATTCTTGTAATTAAAACAATTCTTAAAATCAAGTTCTTTTTATCATGAGGGAAAATCATCACATAAAACAGAAATATAATGTAATAAGATATGTATATATGACAATATATCCCAATCTGTTTCATAGCTAAAATGCAGAAATGATAATATAAAGAATGCGTAAAATAACCCTCCACATTAAGTAAGGCAACATCCCCTATAACAATGTGGGGTATTTACCACATGTGGTAAATATAGTTATCCTAGGATGATACATTTATTATGTGTGGTAAATAAATAATTTTCCTAGTTTCCATCATGAAAACAAGACATAAAAACCTGAATTGTTTTTTAACATGTAGAATTCTGCACATTTTCCCCTCTAGTCGGCCTTTCCCCGAATAAAGTTCTGCAAGTTTGACCTGCTGGAATATATCAGTGGAAAACTATGAGTGTGTGATAATATATTAATTTTGCTTCCTGTGCAAACATTTGTTTCAGTAGGGAAAAGAATTCAAATTTGAACTTGTAATGAGTGCCTAATACCTGAGATGCACTATAAGTAGGTTTTAAAATCGGTGAAGTGTATGGAACATGACTAGATGTAATGATGAAATGTGCACAAAAAGCTGTATGTGTAGAATCATTTGTAACAGAAACATGAACTGTTGCCATGAATTTGCTTCTTGACACGTCAGTACACTGCTATTCAATGATTGTCTTATTAATTGGGCGTAAAACAAATACAAACACTCGAAAGATTGTGAAAATCAACATATTTGTTTCGGATAAAGACTTTGCATTTAGTTTACTTCACTTTATACAATGTAATTGTACTTTGTGAGTTCAATTTTGTAACTATAGGCCACATGCACTAAATACCAGTCACAAAATATGGTTGCGACCAGTATGGAATTTTACTAAGCAATTTACATAGTAAGAGATCCGTTCATAAATTTCTGATTCTCAGTGGATCATATACCGGCCTACCTGTTGAATATTAAAGAGGAAGTTTGCAAATTGAGACTCACTCCAATTATTGGGCAGGTGTCAGGATATCAATATGATTGAGATCATCTTAAAATAAAATAAACTTTTTGTATGCAGCCCATTTTCCTTCAAGTATGCAGTGCAATTAATAGAAATGTATACTCTTTTAAATTTATGTTGAAGAGTAGGCAGTGGTCCCCTTCGCTCTCTCCAACAAACTTTTGTTTTACATTCACAAAGGAAAAGGGGTTCCAAAGTGGCCCCATCCTTTTTGCTTATGGGGTATCACCCAAACTCAGGAGTCATCCATTTTTGATCTCTTATGACTGGATTACACGAGCAAAATATTGATCCATCACATGCTTCTTCAATTTTTATAAGTGATGCCCACAATTTGACCTTGCCCAAAAATGAATTGGTATAGGTTATAATCCTATTTTAAGAGGCAGTAAAAGTTTACTGACTTCCAAATTTGGATTGGTACATTACAAAAAGCATACTTACATTTGCAGACTACAAATTGCAGTATGTGCAGCCATAAAAGTGCTTTGTACTTATGGGTACATATTTTGGGATTACACAAATACATTCGGGAGGCAATGAACGTTAACAAGCAACGATGGGGAGAAATCATTGAAATACATACTTCCAGTGGTTGAAGTATAGACTGTGGTGCCTTTTGTGGTTTTAGTGGGTGGAATAGTGGTAGCTATAGAAACAGACAATAATGGAAATATTATCTAAAAGCCACATGTTTTAATATTTTGTATATTCAAATACACAAATAAATATTTGTCATGCATTTGGAATCCATATATATTCTTGACTCTATAGTGATGTTAAAAGGAATGTGATCAATAAATGTTCATTTATTCTTGTTAATAAATTATTTCTTACAATCAAGTTGTTTTTATCACTGTGAGAAAATCATCAATAAAACAGAACTACAATGTAATAGAATAGGAATATATGAAAATATCTCCCAATCAGTTATGTAGCTAAAATGCAACTCTTATGCATGTGTAAAATAGCCCTCCACTTTACGTAAGGTAAGAACCTTTATAACAATTTGGGCTCAGGATTGCGGGTATTTACCACACGTGGTAAATACCATTACCCGAGGGCGCTATATTACCCATGTGTAGTAAATAACTCATCTCCTAGTTTTTAACATGACAATGAGACATAAACAGCTAAATTGCTTTTTAACACGCTGAATTCCGCACAGTTTGCTATTTAGTGTAACTTTCCCCAATAAACTTGTGCAGGTTTGGCCTGCTGGAATCTATCAATTGAAAACTATGAGGTTCTGATTATAAAATAATTTTACTTTCTAGTCAAATGCTTGATTCCGCAAAGAACAGAATTTAACCCTGAACATCTATGAGTGTCTAATCCATCATATACCCTTCGAGTATGTATTTAAAAACAATGAACTATATGGAATATGATTGCACTGAGGGGTAAAATTAAGCTAAAATGCTATGTGTGAGGAAATATTTATGACAACAATATAAACTGGCATCATGAAAGTGCTTCTTGACTCTGTAACTTCATTACTATTGAACGGTTGAATAATAAAATGTGTGTAGGATATATACAAACACTCCAGAAGATTTTGAAAAATCAGAAATTAGCACAGAGTTCTTTGTATTTATTTTACTTTTTATTATATAATTGCACATTTTGTTTTCGATAATAGAACAATGGCCATATGCCTTAAATGTTGGACACAAAAAACTGGTTGTGACCAGCATTGAAATTTACAAACAAACTTACATAATAATAATAATTTGGTTCCTAATATTCTGTTTCTGAGTGGATCATATTCCAGTCTACCTGATGAATATTAAATAGAAATTTTTCAAATTGCAACTGACTTCAATTGATTGCCATCACAGTGATGGTGGCCTACTAATGTCTGGAGATCAACATGTCTAGGTTCAATTATCTAACTATAGACCACATGCACTAAATACCAGTCACAAAATACGGCTGCGACCAGTATGGAATTTTACCAAGCAATTTACTTAGTAAGAGATCCGTTCATACAATTCTGATTCTCAGTGGATCATATACCGGCCTACCTGTTTAATATTAAAGAGGAAGCTTTCAAATTAAGACTTACTCCAATTACAGGGCTGGTGTCAGAATATCAATATGCTTGTGATCATCTTAAAATAAAATAAAATTTTTGTTTGCAGCCCATTTTCCTTCAAGTGTGCAGTGCAATTAAGAGAAATTTATTGTTTTTAACATTTTTGGTGAAGAGTAGGCAGTGGTCCACTTCGTACTCTCCAACAAAGATTGTTTTACATTCACAAAGGGAAAGGGGTCCCAAAGTGGCCCCAACCTTTTTGCTTATGGGGTATCACCCAAACTCAGGGTCAACAATTTTTAACGTTTTATGACTGGATTACACTAGCAAAATATTGATCCATTACATGCTTCTTCAATTTTTATAAGTGGTGCCCACAATTTGACCTTGCCAAAAAATTAATTGGTATAGGTTATAATCCTATTTTAAGAGTCAGTAAAAGTTTACTGACTTCCAAATTTGGATAGGTACGTTAGAAAAAGCATATTTACATTTGCAGCCTACAAATTGCAGCATGTGCAGCCATAAAAGTGCTTTCTACATCGTGGTACATATTATGGTATTACACAAATAAAATCACAAGGCAATGCACATTAACAAGCATCCATGGGGAGAAATCATTCAAATACATACTTCCAGTGGTTGAAGTATAGACCGAAGGGCCTGTTGTGGTTTTAGTGGGTGGAATAGTGGTAGCTATAGAAATAGACAATAACGGAAATATTATCTAAAAGCCACATGTTTTAATATTTTTATATTCAAATACACAAATAAATATTTGTCATGCATTTTGAAACCATATATATTCTTGACTCTTTAGTGATGTGAAAATGAATGTGATAAATAAATGTTAATTTATTCTTGTAAATAAATTATTTCTTAAAATCAAGTTATTTTTTATCACCGAGAGAAAATCATCATTTAAAACAGAACTACATGTAATAGGATAGGATTATATGAAAATATCTCCCAACCAGCTATATACCTGAAATGCAACTGTTATGCATGTATAAAATAGTCCACCACTTTACGTAAGGTAAGAACCTTTATAAGAATTTCACTCAGGATTGTGGGTATTTACCACACGTGGTAAATACCATTACCCTAGGGTGCTAAATTTGCAATGTGTGGTAAATAATTCATTCTCCTTGTTTATAACATGGATATTAGACATAAACAGCTAAATTGCTTTTTAACACGCTGTATTCCACACAGTTTGCAATTTAGTGTAACTTTCCCCCAAATTTATATTTTGGGGACGTTTGACCTGCCGGAATCTATCAATTGAAAATTATGAGGGTCTGATAATAAAATAATTTTACTCTCTAGTCAAATGCTTGATTCCGCAGGAACAGAATTGAACCCTGAACATCTATGATTGTCAAATCCATCATATGCCCTTTGAGTATGTATTTAAAAACAGTGAAGTATATGGAATGTGATGGCACTGAAGGGTGAAATTAAGCTAAAATGCTATGTGTGAGGAATAATTTATGACAACAATATAAACTTTCATCCTGAAAGCGCTTCTTGACTCTGTAACTTCGTTACTATTGAATGGTCGAATAACAAATTACGTGTGGGATATATACAAACACTCCAAAAGATTTAGCAAAATCAAAAATTAGCATAGAGTTCTTTATATTTACATTACTTTTATGATATAATTGCACATTTAGTTTTCAGTTATAGAACAATGGCCACATGCATGCCGGGCACAAAAAACGGGTTGCAACCAGCATTGAAATTTGCAAACCAACTTACATAGTAATAATAAGTTGGTTTATAATATTATGTTTCTGAGTGGATCATATTCCAGTCTACCTGATGAATATTAAATAGAAAATGTTCAAATTGCAACTGAGTTCAATCGGTGGCCATCACAGTGTTGGTGACCTACTAATGTCTGGAGATCAACATGTCTGTGATTGTCTTAAAATATTTTTTGTTTTTCCTAAGGAGCCAATTCTCCTTAAAGGATACAGTGTAGAACTTTAAAAAGTTGACTTTTTAAGGTTTGTTGAAGTATAAGCAGTGATCCCCTACCTACTCTTCAATACTGTTTTTATTTACATTCACAAAGTGGAAGGGGTCCCAAAGTGGCTCTGTCCTTTCTGCGACTAAGGTATCACACAAACATGGGAGTCAGTAATTTTCAATGTTTTTGACTGGATTACACTTGCAAAATATTGATTCATCATGTATCAATTCGGTTTGTATGCAGGATGCGTAACATTTGAGCTTTCCAAATACTGAATAGGTCGAGGTTGTAATCCAATTTTAAGAGTCTGGAAAAGATTACTGACTTCTAAATTTGGAATGGTACATTAGGAAAAGCATATTTCAATTTGTAAACTACGAATTGGAGTATATGCAGCCGTAAAAGTGCTATGTACATGTGGGTGCACATTTTCCTATTATGAAAATAAAATCAGTAGGCAATGCACATTAAGAAGCAAACATTGGGGAAATCATTGAAATACATACTTCCAGTAGTTGATGTATAGACCGTAGTGCCTGTTTTGGTTTTAGTGGGGGGAGATGTGGTGGCTATAGAAATAGAGAATGATAGAAATATTATCAATAAGCCCATATTTTAGTATTTCAAATTTACCTCTAATTATTTTACATGAATTTCTAATCCACATATATCCTTACATCTTTAGTGTTGTGCAAAGGAATGTAATCAATGCATTTTGATTATTCTTGTAATTAAAACAATTCTTAAAATCAAGTTATTTTTATCATGAGGGAAAATCATCACAATAAACAGAAATATAATGTAATAAGATAGGTATATATGACAATATATCCCAATCTGTTTCATAGCTAAAATGCAGAAATGATAATATGAAGCATGCGTGAAATAACCTTCCACATTAAGTAAGGCAACATCCCTTATAACAATGTGGGGTATTTACCACATGTGATAAATATCATTATCCTAGGATGATAAATTTATCATTTGTGGTAAATAAGTCCTTTTCCTAGTTTCCATCATGAAAACAAGACATAAAAACCTGAATTGGTTTCTAACTTGTAGAATTCCGCACTTTTTTCCCTTTTGTTGGCCTTTCCCCCAATAAAGTTCTGCAAGTTTGACCTAATGGAATATATAAGTGGAAATCTATGAGTGTGTGTAATATATTAATTTTGCTTCCTGTGCAAACCTCTGTTTCAGTAGAGAAAAAAAGTTACATCTGAACTTGTAATGCGTGCCTAATACATGAGATGCACTAAAAATATGTCTATAAAAACAGTGAAGTATATGGAACATGACTAAATGGGATGATGACATTTGCACAAAATGCTATATGTGTAGAATCATTTGTAACAGAAACACAAACTGTTACCATTATTTGTGTTGCTTGACACTTCAGTTCACTGCTATTCAATGATTGTCTAATTAACTGGGCTTAAAACAAATGCAAACACTCGAAAGATTGTGAAAATCGAAATATTGGGATACAGTCTTTGCATTTAGATTACTTTACTTTATACAATGTAATTGCACTATTTGGGTTCAATTATGTCACTATAGGCCACATGCACTAAATACCAGTCACAAAATATGGTTGCGCCAGTATGGAATTTTACTAAGCAGTTTACGTACTAAGAGATCCGTTCATACAATTCCGATTCTGAGTGGATCATATACCGGCCTACCCTTTGAATATTAAAGAGGAAGTTTTCAAATTGAGACTCACTTCAATTATGGGGCAGGTGTCAGGATATCAATAGGCTTGTGATCATCTTAAAATAAAATAAACTTTTTGTATGCAGACCATTTTCCTTCATGTATGCAGTGTAATAAAAATACATTTATACTTTTTAATAATTTTTGTTGAAGAGTAAGCAGTGGTCCCCTTCGTACTCTCCAACAAACTTTGTTTTACATTCAAAAAGGGAAAGGGGGTCCCAAAGTGGCCTCAGCCTTTTTGATTATGGTGTATCACCCAAACTCAGGAGTCAGCAAATGTTTATGTTTTATAACTGGATTACACTAGCAAAATATTGATCCGTCACATGTTTCTTCAATTTTTATAGGTGATGGCCACAATTTGACCTTGCCAAAAAATGAATTGGTATAGGTTATAATACTATTTTAAGAGTCAGTAAAAGTTTACTGACTTTCAAATTTGGATTGGTATATTAGAAAAAGCATATTTACATTTGCAGACTACAAATTGCAGCATGTGCAGCCATAAAAGTGCTTTGTACATGCTGGTACATATTTTGGTATTACACAAATAAAATCAAAAGGCAATGCACGTTAACAAGCAACCATGGGGAGAAATCATAGAAATACATACTTCCAGTGGTTGAAGTATAGACCGAAGTGCCTGTTGTGGATTTAGTGGGTGGAATAGTGGTAGCTATAGAAATATACAATAATGGAAATATTATCTAAAAGCCACAAGTTTTAATATTTTTTATATTCAAATACACAAATAAATATTTGTCATGCATTTTGAATCCATATCTATTCTTGATTCTTTAGTGATATGAAAAGGAATGTGATCAATAAATGTTCATTTATTCTTGTAAATAAATTATTTCTTAAAATCAATTTATTTTTTATCATTTAGAGAAAATCATCATTTAATACAGAACCACAGTGTAATAGGATAGGAATATGTGAAAATATCTCCCAATGAGTTATATAGCTAAAATGCAACTGTTATGCATGTGGAAAATATTCCTCCACTTTACCTAAGGTAAGAACCTTTATAACAATTTGGCTCAGGATTGTGGGTATTTACAGCACGTGGTAAATACCATTACCCTAGGGCGCTAAATTTACCATGTGTGGTAAATAATTCATTCTCCTAGTTTTCAACATGAATATGAAACATAAACAGCTAAATTGCTCTTTAACATGCTGAATTTGACACAGTTTGCAATTTAGTGTAACTTTCCCCAAAAATGTTTTAGAGGTTTGATCTGTTGGAATCTATCAATTGAAAACTATGAGGATCTGATAATAAAATAATTTTACTTTCTAGACAAATGCTTGATTCCGCAGGGAACAGAATTTAACCCTGGACATCTATGATTGTCAAATCCATCATATGCCCTTCGAGTATGTATTTAAAAACAATGAAGTATATGGAATGTGATTGCACTGAGAGGTGTAATTAAGCTAAAATGCTATGTGTGAGGAATAATTCATGACAACAATATAAACTGACATCCCGAAAGTGCTTCTTGACTCTCTACCTTCATTACTTTTGAATGGTTGAATAACGAATAGTGGGTAGGATATATACAAACACTCCAAAAGATTTAGCAAAATCAAAAATTAGCACAGAGTTCTTTATATTTACTTTACTTTTTATGATATAATTGCACATTTTGTTTTCAGTTATGGAACAATGGTCATATGCATGCCGGGCACAAAAAACTGGCTGCGACCAGCATTGAAATTTACAAACCAACTTACATAGTAATATTAAGTTGGTTCATTATATTCTGTTTCTGAGTGGATCACATTCCAGTCTACATGATGAATATTAAATAGAACATTTGCAAATTGCAAATGACTTAAATTGGTGGCCATCACAGTGATGGTTGCCTACTAATGTATTGAGATCAACATGTCTGTGATCGTCTTAAAATATTTTTTGATTTTCCTATGGAGCCCTTTCTCCTTAAAGAATACAGTGTAGCACTTAAACAAAGTTGACTTTTTAAGGTTTGCTGAAGCATAAGCAGTGATCCCCTACCTACTCTTCAATATTGTTTCTATTTACATTCACAAAGTGGAGAGAGTCCCAAAGTGGCTCAGTCCTTTCTGCGACTAAGGTATCACACAAACATAGGAGTCAGTAATTTTCAATGTTTTTGACTGGATTACACTTGCAAAATATTGATCCATCATATATCAATTCGGTTTGTATAGAGTAGGCCTAACATATGAGGTTTCCAAATACTGAATAGGTGTAGGTTGTAATCCAACTTTAAGAGTCTGCAAAAGATTACTGACTTCCAAATTTGGATTTGTACATTAGGAAATGCATCTTTCAATTTGCAAAATACGAATTGGAGTATATGCAACCGTAAGAGTGCTTTGTAGATGTGGGTGCATATTTTCCTAACACGGAAATAATATCAGTAGGCAATGCACATTAAGAAGCAAACATGGCGGAAATCATTGAAATACATACTTCCAGTAGTTGATGTATAGACTGTAGTGCCTGTTGTGGTTTTAGTGGGGGGAGGTGTGGTGGCTATAGAAATAGACAATGATAGAAATATTATCAAAAAGACCATATTTTAGTATTTCAAATCCACCTATAATTATTTGACATGAATTTCAAATCCACATATATCCTTGAATTTTTAGTGTTGTTCAAAGTAATGTAATCAATGCATTTAGATTATTATTGTAATTAAAACAATTCTTAAAATTAAGTTCTTTTTAACATGAGGAAAAATCATCACTTAAAACAGAAATATAATGTAATAAGATAGGTATATATGACAATATATCCCAAGCTGTTTCATAGCTAAAATGCAGAAATGATAATATAAAGTATGCGCAAAATAACCCCTTCACATTAAGTAAGGCAACATCCCTTATAACAATATGGGGTATTTACCACATGTGATAAATATCATTATCCTAGGATGATAAATTTATCATGTGTGGTAAATAAGTTATTTTCCTAGTTTCCATCATGAAAAGAAGACATAAAAACCTGAATTGGTTTTTAACTTGTAGAATTCCACACATTTTTCCCTTCTAGTGGGCCTTTCCCCCAATACAGTTTTGCAAGTTTGACCTGCTGGAATATATCAATGGAAATCTATGAGTGAGTGATAATATATTAATTTTTCTTCCTGTGCAAACCTCTGTTTCAGTAGGGTAAAGAATTTAAATCTGAACTTGTAATGAGTGCCTAATGCATGAGATGCACTATAAGAATGTTTTTAAAAACAGTGAAGTGTATGGAACATGACTACATGGAATGATGAAATTTGCACAAAATGGTAAATGTGTAGAATCATTTGTAACAGAATCATGAACGGTTGCCATGAATTTGCTTCTTGACACTTCAGTTCACTGCTATTCAATGATTGTCTTATTAATTGGGAGTAAAACAAATACAAACACTCGAAAGATTGTGAAAATCAAAATATTAGGATGAAGGCTTTACATTTAGATGACTTCACTTTATAGAATGTAATTGCACTGTTTGGGTTCAATTATGTAACTATAGGCCACATGCAGTTAATACCAGTCACAAAATATGGTTGCGACCAGTATGGAATTTCACTAAGCAATTTACGTAGTAAGAGATCCATTCATGCATTTGAGCTTTTCAAATACTGAATAGGTAGAGGTTGTAATCCAATTTTAAGAGTCTGCAAAAGATTACTGACTTCCAAATTTGAATTGGTACATTAGGAAAAGTATCTTTCAATTTGCAAACTCCGAATTGGAGTATATGCAGTCGTAAAAGTGCTTGTACATGTGGCTGCATATTTTCCTATTATGAATATAAAATCAGTAGGCTATGCACATTAAGAAGCAAGCATGTGGAAATCATTGAAATACATACTTCCAGTAGTTGATGTATAGACCGTAGTGCCTGCTGTAGTTTTTGTGGGGGGAGGTGTGGTGGCTATAGAAATAGACAATGATACAAATATTATCAAAAGCCCATATTTTAGTATTTCAAATCTACATATTATTTGACATGAATTTTGAATCCACATGTATCCTTGAATCTTTAGTGTTGTGCAAAGGAATGTAATCAATGCATTTTGATTATTCTTGTAATTAAAACAATTCTTAAAATAAAGTTATTTTTATCATGAGGGAAAATCATCACATAAAACAGAAATATAATGTAATAGGATAGGTATAGATGACAATATATCCCAATCTGTTTCATAGATAAAATGCAGAAATGATAATATAAAGCATGCGTAAAATAACCCTCCACATTAAGTAAGGCAACATCTGTTGTAACAATGTGTGGTATTTACCGCATGTTGTAAATATCGTTATCTTAGGATGATAAATGTATCATTTGTGGTAAATAAGTCCTTTTCCTAGTTTCCATCATGCAAACAAGACATACAAAATTGGTTTTTAACATGTAGAATTCCGCACATTTTTCCCTCTAGTGGGCATTTTCCCCAATAAAGTTCTGCAAGTTTGACCTGTTGGAATATATCAGTGGAAAACTATGAGTGATTGATAATATATTAATTTTGCTTCCTGTGCAAACGTCTGTTTCAGTAGGGAAAATAATATAAATCAGAACTTGTAATGAGTGCATAATGTATGAGATGCACTATAAGTATGTTTCTAAAAATAGAGAAGTGTATGGAACAGGACTACATGGAATGATGAAATTTGCACAAAATGGTATATGTGTAGAAACATTTGTAACAGAAGCATGAACTGTTTTTCAGTTCACTGCTATTCAATGATTGTCTTATTAATTGGGTGTAAAACAAATACAAACACTCGAAAGATTGTGAAAATCAAAACATTAGGATAAAGGCTTTGCATTTAGATTACTTCACTTTATAGAATGTAATTGCAATATTTGAGTTCAATTATGTAACTACAGGCCACATGCAGCTAACACCAGTCACAAACTATGGTTGGGACCAGTATGGAATTTCACTAAGCAATTTAGGTTGTAAGAGATCCATTCATACAATTCTCATCTGAGTGGATCATATACCAGCCTACCTGTTGAATATTAAAGATGAAGTTTGCAAATTGAGACTCACTCCAATTATTGGGCAGGTGTCAGGATATCAATATACTTGTGAGCATTTTAATATAAAATACACTTTCTGTATGCAGCCCATTTTCCTTCAAGTATGAAGTGCAATTAAGAGAAATGTATACTTTTTAAAATTCTTGTTGCAGGGTAGGTAGTGGTCCCCTTCGTACTCTCCAACAAACTTTGTTTTACATTCACGAAGGGAAAGGGGTCCCAAAGTGGCCCCATCCTTTTCGCTTATGGGGTATCACCCAAACTCAGGAGTCAGCAACTTTTAGGGGCCGATTCCGATCTCGGCCGGTAGTGCTCCGAATCGGATTCGGATTTACCGGATCCGATTTGGAGCCCTGTTTCCCGACCGAATCGTACGCGGGTCCGGCCGAGTGAGTACGATGCAGGCACCCGCGAAGTCTCCGACCGACTCGAACGCGGCTTCAACACGCTCCGACCGACTCGCATGGACACGACTCGCACCGCGCTATGGAGACGTATCCCGGCCGGGTAAGTACGATGCGCACCGCGAGCAGTCCGACCGACTTGCGCCGTCCGGCTCGAAAAAGCTGTCGGAGCCGGACTTTGGGGGTCCGCGTCGGACCCCCCTGTACGCGTAGGCGCACGAGTCGCACACAGGGGGGACCCATGGGTCCCCCCTACCTGTGCATGTACGCCGCGATGCGCATGGACGCGTACACGCTGTAGGGGGCGCCCTTGTCCGCCTCGCACCCATTGAGTCAATGGGAGCCCGCGTACGCGTTGTATGACAGGCTCCCATTGACTTCAATGGGAGTCCGACCGACTCGAGTCCGATGGCATGCGTGCACATCGTACTCGTTCGGTCGGACTGCCAGAGTCCGATTCGGTCGGAAATCTCTCCGGGTCCGGCTCGGTCGGAGAGATTTCCGGCCGGAATCGGAATCGGCCCCTTAATGTTTTATGACTGGATAACATTAGCAAAATATTGATCCATCACATGTTTCTTCAATTTTTATAAGTGATGCCCACAATTTGACCTTGCCAAAAAATGAATTGGTATAGGTTATAATCCTATTTTAAGGGCCAGTAAAAGTTTACTGACTTCCAAATTTGGATTGGCACATTAGAAAAAGCATATTTACATTTGCAGACTACAAATTTCAGTATGTGCAGCCATAAAAGTGCTATGTACATGTTGGTACATATTTTGGTACTGCACAAATAAAATCGGGAGGCAATGCACGTTAACAAGCAACCATGGGGAGAAATCATTGAAATACATACTTCCAGGTGTTGAAGTATAGACCGTAGTGCCTGTTGTGGTTTTAGTGGGTGGAATAGTGGTAGCTGTAGAAGTAGACAATAATAGAAATATTATCTAAAAGCCACATGTTTAATATTTTTAATATTCAAATACACAAATAAATATGTGTCATGCATTTTGAATCTATATATATTCTTGACTCTTTAGTGATGTGAAAAGGAATGTGATCAATAAATGTTCATTTATTCTTGTAAATAAATTATTTCTTAAAGTCAAGTTATTTTTATCACCGACAGAGAATCATCATTTAAGACAGAACTACAATGCAATCCGACAGGAATATAAGAAAGCATCTTCCAATCAGTCATATAGCTAAATGCAACTATTATTTATGTGTGCCTCCACTTTACATAAGGGAAGAACCTTTATAACAATTTGGGCTCATGATTGTGGGTATTTACCACACGTGGTAGATACCATTAACCTAGGGTGGTAAATTTACCATGTGAGGTAAATAACTCATTCTCCTAGCTTTTAACATGAAAATGAGACATAAACAGCTAAATTGGTTTTTAACACGCTGAATTCCGCACAGTTTGCATTTTAGTGTAACATTCCCCAATAAAATTTTGCAGGTTTGACCTGCTGGAATCTATCAATTAAAAACTATTAGGGTTTGATAATATAATATTTTTACTTTCTAGTCAAACGTTTTTTTTTCGTAGGGAACAGAATTTAACCCTGATCATCTATGAGTATCTAATCCATCATATGCCCTTCGAGTATGTATTTAAAAACAATGAAGTATATGGAATATGATTGCACTGAGGGGTGAAATTAAGCTAAAATGCTACGTGTAAGGAATACTTTATGACAACAATACAAACTGACATCATGAAAGTGCTTCTTGACTCTGTAACTTCATTACTATTGAATGGTTGAATAATAAATTGTGTGTGGGATATATACAAACACTCCAAAAGATTTTGCCAAATCAAAAATTAGCACAGAGTTCTTTGTATTTACTTTATTTTGTATGATATAATTGCACATTTTGTTTTCAGTTATGCAACAATGGCCACATGCACTATATGATGGACACAAAAAACTGGTTGCGACCAACATTGAAATTTACAAACCACCTTACATAGTAATTATAAGTTGGTTCATAATATTCTGTTTCTGAGTGGATCATATTTCAGGCTACCTGATGAATATTAAACAGAAAATTTTCAAATTGCAACTGAGTTCAATTAGTGGCCATCACAGTGATGGTGGCCTATTAATGTCTGGAGATCAACATGTCTGTGATCGTCTTAAAATATTTTTTGTTTTTCCTATGGAGCCCATTCTCCTTAAAGGATACAGTGTAGCACTTAAAAAAGTTGACTTTTTAAGTTTTTGGGAAGTATAAGCAGGGATCCACTACCTACTCTTCAATACTGTTTTGTTTTACATTCAGAAAGTGGAAGGGGTCCTAAAGTGGCTCTATCCTTTCTGTGACTAACATAACACACAGACATGGGAGTCAGTAATTTTCAATGTTTTTGACTGGATTACACTCGCAAAATATTGATCCATCACATATCAATTCGGTTTGTATACAGGATGCCTAATATTTGAGCTTTCTAAATACTGAATAGATGGAGGTTGCAATCCAATTTTAAGAGTCTGCAAAAGATTACTGACTTCCAAATTTGGATTTGTACATTAGGAAAAGCATCTTTCAATTTGCAAACTCCAAATTGGAGTATATGCAGCTGTAAATGTGCTTTGTACATGTGGGTGCATATTTTCCTATTATGAAAATAAATTCAGTAGGCAATGCACATTAAGAAGCAAGCATGGGGGAAAGAATTGAAATACATACTTCCAGTAGTTGATGTATGGACCATAGTGCCTGCTGTGGTTTTAGCGGGGAGAGGTGTGGTGGCTATAGAAATAGACAATGTTAGAAATATTAACAAAAAGCCCATATTTTAGTATTTCAAATCTACCTATATTTATTTGTAATGAATTTCAAATCCACATATATCTTTGAATCTTTAGTGTTGTGCAAAGGAATGTATTCAATGCATTTTGATTATTCTTATAATTAAAACAATTCTTAAAATCAAGTTATTTTTCTCATGAGGGAAAATAATCACATAAAACAGAAATATGATGTAATAGGATTGGTATGAATGACAATATATCCCAATCTGTTTCATATCTAAAATGCATAAATGATAATATAAAGCATAAGCGTAAAATAACCCTCCATATTAGGTAAGGGAACATCCCTTGTAACACTGTGGTATTTACCGCATGTTGTAAATATCGTTATCCTAGGATAAGTTTATCATGTGTGGTAAATAAGTCCTTTTCCTAATTTCCATCATGAAAACAAGACATAAAAACCTGAATAGGTTTTTAACACATAGAATTCCGCACATTTTTCCCTATAGTGGGACTTTCCCCTAAAAAAGTTCTGCAAGTTTGACCTGCTGGAATATATCAGCAGAAAACTATGAGTGTGTGATAATATATTAATTTTGCTTCCTGTGCAAACATCTGTTTCAGTAGGGAAAATAATTTAAATCTGAACTTGTAATGAGTGCCTAATGCATGAGATGCACTATAAGTATGTTTTTAGAATCAGTGAAGTGTATGGAACATGACTACATGGAATGATGACATTTGCACAAAATGTGTAGAATCATTTGTAACAAAAACATGAACTGTTGCCATGAAATGCTTCTTGAAACTTCAGTTCATTGCTATTCAATGATTGTCTTATTAATTGGGCGTAAAACAAATACAAACACTCCAAATAATGTGAAAATCTAAATATTAGTATAAAGGCTTTGCATTTAGATTACTTCACTTTATACAATGTAATTGCACTATTTGGGTTCTATTATGTCACTATAGGCCGCTTGCACTTAATACCAGTCACAAAATATGGTTGCGACCAGTATGGAATTTTACTAAGCAATTTACGTAGTAAGAGATCCATTCATACAATTCTGATCTGAGTGGTTCATATACCAGCCTACCTGTTGAATATTAAAGAGGAAGTTTGTAAACTGAGACTCACTCCAATTATTGGGAAGTGTCAGGCTATCAATATGCTTGTGATCATCTTAAAATAAAATAAACTTTCTGTATGCAACCCATTTTCCATCAAATATGCACTGCGGTTTTTGTTGACGAGTAGGCAGTGGTCCCCTTCGTACTCTCCAACAAACTTTGTTTTACATTCACGAAGGGAAAAGGGTCCCAAAGTGGCCCCATCCTTTTCGCTTATGGGGTATCACTCAAACTCAGGAGTCAGCAATTTTCAATGTTTTATGACTGGATTACTCTAGCAAAATATTGATCCATCACATGGTTCCTTAATTTTTATAAGTGATGTCCACAATTTGACCTTGCCAAAAAATGAATTGGTATAGGTTATAATCCTATTTTAAGGGTCAGTAAAAGTTTACTGACTTCCAAATTTGGATTGGTACATTAGAAAAAGCATATTTACATTTGCAGACTGCAAATTGCAGTATGTGCAGCCATAAAAGTGCTGTGTACATGTTGGTACATATTTTGTTATTACACAAATAAAATCGGGAGGCAATGCACGTTAACAAGCAACCATGGGGAGAAATCATTGAAATACATACTTCCAGTGGTTGAAGTATAGACTGTAGTGCCTGTTGTGGTTTTAGTGGGTGGAATAGTAGCTATAGAAGTAGACAATAATGGAAATATTATTTAAAAGCCACATGTTTAATTTTTTTTATATTCAAATACACAAATAAATATTTGTCATGCATTTTGAATCCATATATATTCTTGACTCTTTACGGATGTGAAAAGGAATGTGATCAATAAATGTTCATTTATGCTTGTAAATAAATTATTTCTTAAAGTCAAATTATTTTTATCACTGAGAGAAAATCATTATTTAAAACAGAATTACAACATAATAGGATAGGAATATATGAAAATATCTCCCAATCAGTTACATATCTAAAATGCAACTGTTATGCATGTGTAAAATAACCCTCGACTTTACGTAAGGTAAGATCCTTTATAATAATTTGGGTTGGGCTCATGATTGTGGGTATTTACCACACGTGGTAAATACCATTAACCTAGGGCGGTAAATTTACCATGTGTGGTAAATAACTCCTTCTCCTAGTTTTCAACATGAAAATGAGACATAAACAGCTAAATTGGTATTTAACACACTGAATCCTGCACAGTTTGCCCTTTAGTGTAACTTTCCCCCAATAAAATTTTCCAGGTTTGACCTGCTGCAATCTATCAATTGAAAACTATTAGGGTTTGATAATATAATATTTGTACTTTCTAGTCAAATCCGTGATGCCGCAGGGAACAGAATTTATCCCTGAACATCTAAAAGTGTCTAATCCATCTTATGCCCTTCGAGTATGTGTTTGAAAACAATGAAGTATATGGAATATGATCACACTGAGAAGTGAGATTAGGCTAAAATGATATGTGTGAGGAATAATTTATGACAACATAAATTGGTATCCTGAACATGCTTCTTAACACTGCACTTCATTTCTATTGAATGGTGTGTGGGATATATACAAACACTCCAAAAGATTTTCCAAAATCAAAAATGAGCACAGAGTTCTTTGTATTCACTTTACCTTAGTTTTTATGATATAATTGCACATTTTATTTTCAATTATGGAACACTGGCCACATGCACTAAATGCCGGACACTAAAAGCATCGACATTTACAAACCAACTTACATAGTAATAAGTTGGTTCATTATATTCCGTTTCTGAGTGGATCATATTCCAGTCTACCTGATGAATTTTAAATAGGAAATCTGCAAATTGCAACTCACTTCAATTGTTGGCCATCACAGCAATGGTGGCCTACTAATGTCAGTTGATCAACATGTCTGTGATCATCTTAAAATATTTTTTGTTTTTTCTATGGAGCCCATTTTCTTTAAAGGATACAGTGCAGCACTTTAAAAAGTTGACTTTTTTAAGGTTTGTTGAAGTGTATGCAGTGATCCTCTGCCTACTCTTCAACACAGTTTTTATTTACATTCACAAATTGGAAGGGGTCCCAATGTGGCTCTGTCCTATCTGCGACTAAGGTATCACCCAAACATGGGAGTCAGTAATTGTCAATGATTTTGACTGGATTACACTTGCAAAAATATTGATCCATAACATATTGATTTGGTTTTCATAGAGGAAGCCCAACATTTGACCTTTCCAAATACTAAATAGGTGGAGGTTGTAATCCCATTTTAAGAGCATGCGAAAGATTACTGACTTCCAGATTTGGATTAGTACATTAGAAAAAGCATCTTTGCATTTGCAAACCCTGATCTGTAGTATATGCAGCAGTGAAAGTCCTTTCTACATGTGGGTGCATATTTTCATATTATGAAAATAAAACCAGTAGGCAATGCACATTAAGAAGCAAGCATGGGGGAAACCATTGAAATACATACTTCCAGTAGTTGATGCAGTGACTGTTGTGGTTTTAGTGGGTGGAGATGTGGTGGCTATAGAAATAGACAATGATGGAAATATTATCAAAAAGCCACATGTTTCATTATTTCAATTCCACTTATAATTATTTGTCATAAATTTCGAATCCATATATATTATTGAATATTCAGTGTTGTGCAAAGGAAAGAAATCAATAATTTGTCATAAATTTTTCTATTTAAAACATTTCTTAAAATCAATGTCTTTTTATCATGACTGAAAATCACCTGATAACACAGAAATACAATGTAATAAGATAGGCTTATATATGACAATAAATCCCAATCTGTTACATAGCTAAAATGCAAATATAAAGCATCTGTAAAATAACCCTCCACATTAAGTAAGGCAACAACCCTTATAACATTTGGGTTCAGGACTGTGGGGTATTTACCGCATGTGGTAAATACTGTTACCCTAGGGAGATGAATTTTCCATGTATGGTAAATAACTCCTTCTCCTAGTTTTCATCATGAAAATGAGACATAAATAGCTGAATTTGTTTTACCAAGTTGAATTCTGCACACTTTGCCCTTTAGTTGTCCTTTTCCACAATAAGGTTCTGCAAGTTTGACCTAGTGGAATTTATCAGAGGAACACTATGAGGAACTGATAATATAATAATGTTCCTTCCTGTGCAAACCCTTGTTTCTGCAGGGAACAGAATGTGACCCTGAACCTGTAACTTGTGCCTACTGACATTATATGCATTCCATGTATGTTTTTAGAAAGAATCAAGTATTAAAAAGCCTGCATGGAGGGAAATCATTGAAATACATACTTCTAGTGGTTGATCTATAGACCGTAGTGCCTGTTGTGGTTTTAGTCTCCGCAGCGTTCGATACAGTCAACCATTCAGCCCTACTTAATGTGCTTAGGACCCGTTTCGGCCTCAATGATACTGCCTACAAATGGTTCGTCTCCTACCTACAACACCGAACTCAGCAAATCAAAATTCAAAACTGTCTTTCTAAACCCACTCCTGTCTCCCTTGGAGTCCCCCAAGGGTCTATTCTCTCTCCCTCCCTCTTTAACCTCTTTATGGAACCCCTCACCCTCATTCTTAAACAAGCAGGCATCAACTACCACCTCTACGCCGATGACACCCAAATCTATTACAAGATTAAAACTCATGCCGACATCTTACACCTGAACAACACCCTCACCAAGATCCAAACCTGGTTCCACTCCAATCATCTCAAACTTAACCCTAATAAAACTGAAATCATTCTCTTCTCCCCTAAAAACAACCCTCTCCCCGTTCAATCATGGATCTCTGACCTTAACGCACTCAACTGCTCACTCACCCTGTCCAACTCCGTCAAATCTCTTGGTATTTCTATCGACAACACCCTGACCCTTAACGTCCACATCAAAAACTCTGCTAAAGGAGCCCTCTTCACTCTCCGTCACCTCAAGAAAATCAAACCCTTTATACCCACCGATGATTTTAAACTTGTAGTTCAGTCACTTGTTCTTTCACGCATTGATTATGGTAACGCCATCCTCAACGGAATCCCCAAGGTCCACCTTGCTCCAATCAAAGCAGTGCTCAACCTTGCCGCCAGGCTCATTACAGACTGCAAACGCTTCGATCACATATCCCCGGCTCTCAAATCTCTTAAATGGCTCCCTATTGAAGGCAGATCTGCCTACAAAACTGCCTGCATCACTCATAAAGTCCTCCACCAAAACACTCCGCAGTACCTCTCCAAGAAACTCCTCATTGCGGGCACCACACGACCCCTGAGAAGCACCAACTCCCTCCTCCTTATACCACCACTGCATAAAAAGAAAGCCACACAATTACGCTCCTTCTCTGGTAATGCCCCTATCATCTGGAATGCCCTCCTAAAAAACCTGCGCTGCAACTCCTCCTATTTCAGCTTCAAAAAAGACCTCAAAATCCACCTCCTCAATTATTATTGGGGATCCTAACCTGTGACCTGCACTCGATCTCCAATTTCACCATGTTATATTAGTCCAGTAATACTTGTTCATTTCATGAACATCATCGGCCTAATTACTTGATATGTATAGCTCCTGCCCCTGTTTATCTATTTGATTCATTTATCTATTTGTTTGATTTGTTTATCTATTTGATTTGTATATTTCACATATTGTTGTCATTATCTTTTATCTACTTATACGCCATGTTTGACTCAATTATTATTGGGGGTCCTAACCTGTAACCTGCACCTGATCTCCAATCACCATGTTTACATTTTGTCCAGTATTATATGTCCATTTCGCGAACATCATATACCTAGTTACTTGAAGTGTATAGCTCTTGCACCTGTATATTTATTTTGTTTTGTATATTTCATACGTTGTTTCATTATCTTTTTATCTACTTGTATGCCATGTTTTGCTTTATATTATCTTCTCATGTAAAGCGCTCTGATACCTCTGGGTCTAGCCAGCGCTATATAAAACTTTTAAAATAAAATAAAATAAATAGTTGGTGGAGGTGTGGTGGATTTAAAAATACAAAATAATGAAAATATTATGAAAAGGCAGCATTTTTAAGATTTCAAATCAATTTACAAGTATTTTTCATACATTTGGAAACTATATATATTCTTGACTCTCTAGTGTTGTGAAAAGGAATGTAATCAGTAAATGTTCATGTATTTTTTAATTAAAATCAAGTTATTTTTTATCACCGACTGAAATCATCATATAAAACAGAATTACAATGTAATAGAATAGGAATATATGGCAATATATCCCAATCAGTTACATAGCTAAAATGCTAAAATGCTAAAATGCTTGTGTAAAATAACCCTCAACTTTAAGTAAGGCAACAACCCTTTTACGATCTGGTCTCAATATTGTGGGGTATTTACCACATGTGCTGTGATAACATAATAATTTTGCTCCTGTGCAAATCTGTTTCTGCAGGGAACATAATCTAGCCCTGAAGTTGTAATGAGTACCTAATCCATCATATGCACTTCAAGTATGCTTTAAAAACAATGAAGTGTATGGAATATGATTGAACGGAGTGGTGAATTAGCACAAAATTCTATATGTTTACAATCATTTCTGACAGTAAAAAAAACTGTTGCCATGAATTTACTTCTTGACGCTTCAGTTCACTGCTACTGAATGATCATCTCATTAATTGTGTGTGGAACAAGTACAAACACTCAAAAGATTTTGAAAAATCAAAAATAGATAGATACTAAATAGACAAAACTCTTTGTATTTAGTTTACTACACTTTATACAATGTATTTGCACATTCCGTATTTAATTATGTAACTATGGGCCACATGTCTAAATACTGGTTACAAAAAATGTTTGTGATGAGTATAGATTTACTAACCAATTAACATAATAAGAGATCTATTAATAAAATGTTGATTCTGTGTGTAGGTCAATTTCTGGCCTACCCGTTGAATATTAAAGAGGGGGTTTGCAAACTGTGACTCGCTCCAATTGGCCATCACAGTGCTAATGGCCTACAAGTGTCAGCAGACCAATATGTCTGTGATCATCTTAAAATTGAGTCATTCTTTATGTGCAGCCTATTTCCCTCAAAGGATACAGTGCAGCATTTTAAAAAAGTATTACATTTTTCCCAGTTTTGTTTGAGAACTGTTTTTTGTTTGAGAATCGACCACTGTAGACTCTTCAATAAACGTTTTTGAATACTTTTTTATTTTCCAAAGGGGAAGGGGCGTAAGCTAGACCACTTCCTTTTTGTGAATGAGTTATCACCCAAACTCAGGAATCAGTCATTTTCAAATTTTCAGGACTGGATTACTGTCACAAAACATAGATACATCACATATTGATTTAGTTTTTATAAACAATGTCCACCCTTTTTTTAAATACTAAATAGTTATGGGTTGTATTCCCATTTCTGTAGTCTTTTAACATTTACTGACTCCAAAAACTGGATAGGTACATTGAAAAAAAACCATTTTATTCACAAACTGTGAATTGGAGTGTTTGTGAGCGGGAACATGCTTTGTCCATCCAGCCCTACATATTAATATTATGAAAGAAAAACATGAGACAATGCAGATTAAGAAGCATGAATGGGCACATCATTGAAATACATAGTTCTAGTAGTTGAAATACAGACTTTAATGATTGTTGAGGTTTTAGTCGTTGGAGGTGAGTTTGCTATAGAAAATTTGGAAATATTATCAAGATGCAAATATTGTGCCATTCACTAGTGTGACAAAAAGAAATATGGCTTCATGTCTACCATTGTAGCCTTACTGCTGCAGTGTAAAACTTAACATGCAAACTTGTAACCCTTTTTACATGGAAAAACCTCACTTTTAAATATTAGTAAGTCACCCCTATGCAGGGCTTGTAGTCAACAGTTACATTCCAAATGGCTCAATCCTCTTATACTCCCTATTCAGAGAAGTTGTGGGGAATTAATTGGGATTCACCTTGCTGGTTAAAGCCTGAATAACCAGACTCTCTGGAGTAAGATGTTCAGTGAGAAAATTAGGGTTATGAGGTGCCCGTGTGTGACATCTGGCTACCTGGCTAGTCACTGTGGGGCATGAATAGGGCTTTGACCAGGTGCCCATTAAGGTGCCAGTGAGGGAAAGGGAGCACGTGCTCAGATGTGGCTGGGCCAGGCTGCAAAATATCCATAAAGATATTTGTTTTAACCATGATGCACTCTCTTCTGCTGGAGGCCCACTTGGTGTATTACACCCTGTATCCAGCGAAGTATCAAGCCCACTGGTGTCTTGTACGTCCATGTAAAATTGTCATCATCATAAGGACAGTGGCGGCTAGCATCTAAGGAGAGTGGTGGGAGGCCATATGGGTGTTGGGTAGTTGCACGCGCTATTGCACTGCGCGCCACAAGTAAAATCATACAAATCCACTTAGCTTACACACACAACACATCCTACTTCTTGCTGCACGTCCTCCTCCTCACTGCAGTCCATTGTTCAGCATGGGCCCCAGCCAACTCCCTTAACCAATCCTGGTGCTGCTCTCATGCTATTAACCAGCATGAGAGAAGTGCCAGGATTGGAGAGAGCAGCCTCTCTCTGCACTCCAGAGGGCACAATAGGCCTGTGCTTGGTCTAACCCAGCTCCCTTAAGACAACTGGGTTAGAGAGGTTTCAAAGGGCATAGTTCAGGCTGGCCATCACAAGACGGCCAGCCAAAGGGACATGAGCACTTTAACGGAAGTGTCCAGGCAGCCTACCCTCGTCCCTGCTCCTGTCACTCAGCAAGCCCTGCCCCGTCCTGACACTCGGTTCGGGATGGGTGAATGAAAAATAAAATGGTGATAAATTCATTTTATTAACATTTTAATTTTCATCTCCGGGACTTTTGGGGGCATTTTAGTTGGCGGAACGACGCTCCTCTGCTCTACCTACTCTAACCGAGCATCTGATGGTACATCTGTCCTAGTAGAGTCATAGGATCAGAGACAGGCTGTAAAGTTACTGATTGAGCTTTACTTTTTCGCAGTATAACAGCCATCAGGATAAGGCTGAAGTCATTTCGGGGTCAGACATCGAAACCAGCAGTGGATCCTCCTATGGTAGTGGCAGAATAGGCATCTGCATTGATGAGGGAGAGACAGATAAAGGTCCTAGAGCCAGGGTGGAAGCCAGAAATGGAGCTGGTCTTTAGCCTGTGCAGGGTTCAAACAGGTCAGGCAGAAGGGAGGATGCATCCTTCAGTGGTAAGCCAACCGAGGGCCCCTGTGAATCATTGGGGCTTGAAGTTGTGCCAGAGTGAGCCAGATAAACACACATGTATAGCAAGGACTCCTTAAAGGCATCAATTTGCTGCAGTGTCGCTGATGGCCCACAAACTTCGGGGTGCACCAGGACCAACTGTGGAATCAGCCCTGCAACCAGAGATTTGGAAGGAGAGCAGCTCACACTGTGAAGCCCTTGTGCCTTCTTTTTACATTGAGATTGGCATGGGGTAGAGTCTCGCTTTGCTTTCGCATACTTGTGTTTGGGCTTCGATTTTGAATTACGGGATGACTTTGACTGCAAAGTTGATCTCTTGTAGAAGTGAATGGGGATCCAAATTCTTATCAGAAGGTGCAGAAAAAAGGGAACTGTTGTCAGATTGCAGGGGTTATATGTGGTTCCAGTCCATCCCTTTTGGGAAGTGTTGAGTCAATGCAGAGAACACACAGAACCAGCTAGTGGCGGGCAGGTACATTGCTGGCAAAAGCTTTCTTAATCCAGTCTGGCACCTGGGAATATTCTAAGGTAGGAAATCTACAATATCCAGCAATTATGTATCATATAACAATGAAGAATATGGAACATGATTGCAGGGGATGGTAAAAATAACAGAAAATGCTATATGGGTAGACTGATGTGACAACAACATGAACTAAGGCCATTAATGGGATTCTTGAGACTTCAGTTGATTGACAATTTTGCAAGATTTTGCGAAATAGAAATACTACCACAAAGTTCTGTGTCAACTTGCTTGAATTCCACAATGAACTTGCACATTTTGTGTTCAAATATGTAACTATGAATTCCGCGCAGTAAAAGCCAGTTGCAAAAAAAAAAAACACCTACGTACTAACAGGTCGATTTGTAAAATTCTGATTCTGAGTGGGTCGTATTCTGACCTACCTCATGAATCTTAATGAAGTAGGTTGCAAATTGTGACTACCTCTGACTGGTGGCCATCACAGAGAGGGCAGGCACTAGTGTCAGCAGACCAACATTATTAGATTGCCTTAAAATAAACGTAACTTTCTTTTGTGAGGAGCATTCAAAAAAATGTGCTGTATTTTCAAAAAAGAAATTTTAAAAGTTTGAGTGCTTGAAGTAGTATAGTGGACCGCTGTCTACTCTCCAACAGCCTTTTTTTACATTCGCAAAGGAGAAGGAAGCCCAACTGCAACTCTCTCTTTTTGCAAATGGGGTATTATTTCAACTCAAGAGTCAGTACCTTTTCATGTTTTGCAACTGTATTACGGTTGCAAAATATCAGTACATTGCATATCTATTCTGTTTTTAGGAGGGATACTCAAAACATGCTGCTTCCAAATACTGAATAGGTATGAATTGCAATGGCAGTTTAGGAATTGGTAAAAGTTTACCGACTGCTAAAGTGGAATTAGTATATTATAAAAAGCATTTTCACAGTCACAAACTATGAATTGGAGTATTAGCAACCATATAAATGCTTTGTACATGTGACCAACCATCTTGATATTATGCAAAACACAGAAGGTAATGCACATCAAGAAGCATGCATGGCGGAAAACCACTGAAATACAGACTTTCAGTGATTGGTGTATAGACTAGAGTGGCTGCAGTAGTTTTAGTGGGTGGGTGTGAGGTGGCTATAAACATAGGGGCATATTCACAAGGAGCTATCGCCGAATTAACAGCACTTTATCACAGCCAAAGTCGTGATAAATTTACCCCCCCATTCACAAGCCGGTGTAAACAGTCCACAGCACCAGTTTACCCGCGATAGCAGCCGCAAGAAACATCGCCACAGAGGACCCCCGCAAATATCGCTAATGAGATGCAGAGTAGGCGTTCCCGTGCCAAAAGCCGAGACAACATCACACCTCAACATTCACAACGACCAGCCACATCGGCGATAAGAACACAAAACAGGCGATAAGGCGCGTTAGCACCAGGAAATTTACACCTGCTCTGACCTGGTGTAAAGTCGGACGGCAGACAGCACCACAAAAGGGAGCCCAGCCCAGGGCCACATCCGAAGGGCAACAGATGCCATGGAGCCACCCATCATGTGGCCCAGACACTCAAGAGGGCCACAACACCCACCTCCACCACCCCAGGACCCCAACCCACACCCGGACCCTACGGCACCAACACAGCAGACAACCAACATCCCACCCCACACAAAGCTGATGGCGTGGCTGCACCTGTTGGCCCCTGGGACCCCCCAACCGACACCCGCCAGAGTCGGAGGAGTCTCACAGCCAGCCACATCCAAGTCCCCCACACCTGTCCTGGACATCACCATCACCCTGGAACCCCAGTCCCCATACGTACAACACAATGCGCATGATCCCCTGGAGACCAAGCAAGGACCATACGCCCAAGCAGGATGCACACACGTGTTGGGGGCAATACACAGCACACATGTACTACCTGTGCCCCCTGGTGACACAGCACACAATCACCGCAACAGGAAGCACACGTCGCACATCAATATGCAGGCAACAACAGAACACAGTGGAACACCCAACAATGTCGCCTTCAAATACACAGCCAGTGTGCATGATACCTTCATCCTCCGACAGTCCATCATCAACCAGCGTTCCCAGGACGGCAACAAGGGAAATGCACAGCCCCTTGGCAATATACAAATGAACACCCCACACACCTCAACTCCACAACCATGCAACTCACAACACTGGCAATGTACACGTCACAAAATCACATACAACAGGCACAACAACATGCCCACCCACCAGACACGACAGAACAACTTACAATGTCCACATGGGCAAGCCCTGAACATGAGCCAGCAATGGCATGGCACCTCAGCCACATAATAGCCGAATGTGGGGAGAGGTGGCAACCAGGCATGTGTGAAGGATGCAGTAGAACCATGATTGGGAAAGTACACAGTGTAGTGGACAGTGGCCGCCACCATGTCACCCCAGCCAGTGGGGGGCCTCGTGGAAATGTTGCCTGTTACGCCCCCCTAAGCGTCAGCGGAGTGGGATGGCCCGGCGTACGCCACGCCAGCGTAGGGGTGTGAATAAAAAGCACGTAGGCCTGGGCATGGTCCTCTTCCAGAAAGACTCATGTCTCTGCCAGGGCGGCGCCTCCCACCTCGCCATGAGGCCGACGCCATCCTCGTGAGTGGAGTTGGCTGCGATGCTGTGCGCCTGCCGGACCCCGGCACGCTGGACCACGAACTCGTCAGACCAGCCCCTGCGCAGCCAGGCCACGCTGATCACCTTCCGACACCGGCGTGTGTCAAGGAGGGCCCACTACGTGCCGGCACAAGCCCCAAGCCCGAGACCTTGGCAGCCACCTCAGACCATCATGGCCTCCACGACACAGGCCCGCTTTATTCCTTTTTCGTTGACGTACTCCACTGCCGCCCCCGGCCTACTCTTCGGACCAGTAGGTCCCACATGTGAAACCGTGTCCTGAGTCATGATTGGCAGTGACCCCAAATCCTGGCCAACGGCCACAGCACCAGACCCCCCCAATCAGTGAGGCATAGTTCCATATGGGCATCTTGCGACATGTGGTGCCACTAACCCTGTTCAACGTCAGCCGGCTACACATGGTGCCACTAACCCTGTTCAAAGCCAGCCGGCTACACGTGGTGCCTCTAACCCTGTTCAACGCCAGCCTGCTACACGTGGATGAGGGACCAGAACTACCCTGCTGACCAGTAGGTCACACATTCAGCACCTAGTCGCAAAGCACAAATGGCCAGTGGTCGCACGGAGAGATGTAAGAGGAAGATGCGGCTCAGTCCGGACGAATGCTGGGTCACATACACGGAGGTGACCTTAACACGTGATGCCACTGAACCTGAACTACGCAGGCCGGTGGGGCCATCCAACCTATGCCGGAGACACTCGGTGAATGGGCCGTGCTGACCTCTGCCTCAGGCCTACACCACGGTCAGGTAGGTCACACATTTGAAACTGAGTCTTGATTACACCATCGCAGTGGACATTATTGAAGGCAGAGAACAATTCACTATACACCCTCCGATGTGGTGGCAACAAGTCTGTGCATGGCATCACAACCACACGTGTCTGTGGGCCTACGCGGACCACTGCCCTCGGCCTATGCTGCACACGAGTGGGATCACAGATTTGGAACTGAACATCGGTAATTCAAAAGGCAGAATACATTTCTTCGCACGCACGGAGGGGCATAAGAGGATGACATGTTGCAGTCCGGAGGGAACAGGATCAGCGTCACGGAGGTGATTGAACACTACCGACAACTGCAACTGTGTCACTAACTAAGCGAGCCAATGACCCGTGGCTGTAGGCCACTGCTGACCGCTGCCTCCGGCCTACACTGCGGTCCAATAGGTCACAGACTTGATTTGGCATTCCTGAAGTTCACATATGTGTACCGGCATCATCACAGACTGCATCCCCTCACAGCACCTGTGCCACTAAGTTTGTTCCCAGACATTCATGGACACTCACTGGTCGTACATTGGTGGCGTTTGAGTCTATGGACTAGGGGCTAGTTTTCATCCTCATGTAGCTGATCCCGAATTGTTGGTGCAAACGAGGGTTGCGCTTTCCACTCCTCCATTTTCTGCTTCCAGATAACATCAGACTTTCCGCATCATGCCCTGGAGGACACCTTCCACTGTCCCCCGAATCCCTCCGCAACATACACCTCGGACATTGATGGGGACACGCTCAGGTCGCATGGCCCATCTGACTGCACCGCAAGTCACCGTCCCGTGGCTGGGTGCCTGTGCCGGCCGCAGTGTATCCGGGGCCACTAACTCTGTGCTGCTCAGGCCTGGGACCCCTTCTTCTGAGACATTGAATGGCCTCTGTAGCGATGGTCTTGGGGTCATCAACGCCATGTGTCTGTGGCCCTGCGCTGTCCGCCTCCTCCGGCCCCAACTGCGGGCCACCAGGGCCCACACATGGCATCGAGTCATGACCGGCCCGGACATCGCATCACCGCAGGAGGCACACGCCACCACCGCAAGGACCACCTCCAACCGCCATCTGCCAGAGTCGAAAGGGTGGTCCTGACAGACCTACGGAGTTGCTCAGACCTGTCATGGATGCCATCATTGGCCTGCTACCCTGCTCAGCACTCCAGGTGCCAGTGACTCAGTGCACCGCAAGCCATTGTCCGTTACTGATTGAGTTTTGTGCTGTTGTGAGGTTGCGCAGCAATGTCTCCCCATACAGTGGGGAAGATCTGGGACTATGATGAGGAAGATGTGTCAAGTGTGCGGACGGGAGGAGGCACAGACAATGGGAGGGCAGGAGGCAACAGCCCCTAGGAAGGAATGCAGACTGGTGGTGGTAGTCCAGCTACAAACACGGATCTATCACTGGGTATTGCGCTGTGGACTGCGGGCGCAACTGTCACCTCAGGCAGTGTGGGGGACCTGGAACGTTGATGAGGAAGTTGATGCAGGTGTAACACACCCCACAGCTTGTGCATCAGGACTAACCGGAAGGGACACAATCCTAGCAATTTCTTCACATGAGCGCGCTCTTCTCTAGTGCCCCTACCTCAGTGCACTGCAACTCACGGAACCTCCTGACTGAATATTGGGTGACCTCTGTCCTTACTCCGGATCCCTCCATGTTGCTCTGCAGTTAACTCTGTTATGCTGGTGTTTCTGGTTCCATTACACTGGTGTCCACTGTTCAGGTTGTTGTCAGCACCAAGCACTCTGTGCGGGCTGGCTTATACTCACCCCACACACATCCAGCACAGGCATCACTGTACATGTGACCCTGCCAATAAAGGGGCCGGGCGCACGTGCCCGTAGCCAGTTCAACATGATATGTGCATGTGTCCCTGTGGTCTTGTTGTATGCATGGTGGCCCTGGGCCCTACGACATTACATTGTGCTGTGTACAGCGGACGCAGACATGTCACCGCAGGCAGCGGGCTAGAACCTGGACATATAGCTTTGTCGTCGCCCACTCAATTCGTAAGGGGAGTGGACTGTGCCGTCGTACGCTGAGCCAACGTGGGTGTGTGACTGATATGTGCATGCCCCTGGGCGTGGTTCTGTACTGGGTATGTGCATCTGCATGTGTCTCTATGGAAGTGTGGGTGTCCTTTGTGGGGTGTAGGTGGTCCCTGAAGGGTATTGGACACCCACGTATGTGTTCTAGTTCGCATTCCATGGGTTGGGCAACACCCGCACCTGTTGGGCAACCTCCTTTTGGCGTTCTGACACCTGGCATTGGGGTGCCATGTGTGGGTGTGTGAAGTGTTGTGAGCCAGCCGTGATTGCGGGTGCTTCATGCTGTGTGGTCTGTTGCAGGGGCTGGGTTCTCCTCTGAGTAGCTTGTCTGCCCTGGTCCTGGTGGTGGGTTGTGTGGGATGTCCATGGGCTGTTCTAGGGCGTCGGTATCGAAGGTGTGGTGTTCGTCTCCGGCATCATTGATGGGTTGTCTGTTCTGAGCTGCTGGAGGTGTTGTTTGTCCCTCTGCATTGTGAAGGGGAGGTGCATGTTGGCATTGTGTTGGCGCCTTGTTCTTGTCGACATGCAGACTGTGTGACAATGTACATTGTGACTGTTTGGGCGGTGGTGGATATTTGATTTGGGACAGTGTACTTTTGGCCTACATGGCTGATGTGGGGTTGTAGGTGTAGATATGCATCTCACAGTTCCCTGCTCTGTCCAATGTGATTGTTCTGTTTCTGCGCCTGGGCGGACCCAGTTGTGTCCCCTGTTCTGCAGTGTGGGTGTTGCACTTTGTGCCACATTGTCATGGTATGTGCTGCGATTGCTATGTGTGTGTGCTGCAGTGTGCCACGGGGATGGGGGACATGTCCCTGGGTAATTGTGGGTGTGCAGTGTGCTACACCTCATTGTGCATGTGTGCCATTGTGCCCATCACCCCCCATCCCCCCAGTCCCTGTTGGATCCTCACCCTGTTGTTGTTGTGTCAGGTCCTATCGAGCTGTGTCCATACTCCCTACTCCTTGCACCGTCTCCACACTGATGACTGTGGCCTGGGTTTCCTCCAGCTCCTCCTGTGGCGCTGGACTGCCACCTCCTGTCGCCGTTGCTGCCTTCTTGTTGGCAGCGGGTTTGTGCCTGGTTTAGGTTGTCACGTCCTGGCAGAGCCTCTTGTCCTCCTGGATTGGCCTCCTCGGCACTCCGACTGCATTCCAGGTGGTCTGCTTGTGGGTCAGTTGCTGGTAGTGTTCTGTCACCTCCGTGACGCTGGTCTTGTTTTCCTGCGGTCTGCACCCTGTCTTCCTCTCCCTTTTCTCCTTGGCCTTCCCCGACCTGGTTGTTCCTTGCTGGTGGTCTGTGGGGGTTGTGGGGTTCGCGTTGACCTCTGCGCTGGGTCAGGGTGCATCCATGTTGCTACGTGCTTTGGCTTGTTTCTGGTGTGTTGTTTCTGTTGTTTTTATGGTGCAATTTCCCGCCAGACGTGTGGAATTTGCAGGCCTGTGGCTGCTTTTCGCTGCTTCTTTACCGCGATTGGCCTCATCGCATGATTTCTCGCGTTTGCGTTTCACAATTTTTCGCTGTGGCGTTGATTTTCACGCTGACATTTGGAGCGTTATCTGGTGACTATCGCATGGTACCGCCTTGTTGTGAATTCCACGTTGACACGGGGTTATTTTCCCGTGATAGGCTGCGATATTGATAGTTGCATTACGCTACTCTTGCAGTAGTTATCACACGTTCTTGTGAATATACCCCATAGAGTATGTATTTCAATGATTTGAAGTTTTATCAAAAAGCCAAATGTTTTAATATTTCAAATCCACTTCTAACTAGTTATCATAAATTATGAATGTATGAATGTTCTTGACTCTTTTGTGTTGTGCAAAGGAACGTAATCAATCAATTCTAATATATTTTTGTAATCAAAGCGTTTCTTAAAATCAAGTTCTTTTTATCACTTGCTGAAAATTATCACAAAACACAGAAATACAATGTAATAGGACAGACATATATCTGACATAAATTTATTTCCCAAATGGTTACTTAACTCGGGTGAAGATAGGTTGTTATTTGGGATGGACGTGAGTTCTAACCAAGTAAAAAAGTAAGCAGTGCGGAATTCACGTAATTTTCCTTCATGTAACTGCACTAAATTTTCTGAAAAAGTTTGCAGAATTACACAAAATGCAAATCTATCATTTCAAGCTACATTTCAGCAAGAAATGCATCTTCACATTAATTTTTGGCACAAGAATACATTTAAACAAATACTTTTTCTTAAGGGAAACCCAGTTACACTTCAAGAGGAAGGGAATATTCATAGAAGATAAAAAAAGGTGGGTTGACTCCCAAAGGAATTGTTAGTACACTTAACTATATAGAGTTTTAGAATGACTCCTTTAATGAAATGTGGAAAAATATATCACACCTATGTAGTGCAATGAATAGGGATAATCATTTGAAGTACTGAAATAACATAACCAAAAATAAATGTAATATCTATATGTGCACCTGTTTTTAAACAAAAGTACAGCAAACAGTATTTTGTGTTCTGCTGTTCCCATGCATTGGCAGTAAATTTTTACCATGAATGGTACGTAATTACGCAGAGTGGAGAAATGGTGTAATCTCGGGAATAACAAGTTTAACACAAAATTATGTGAATTACACTGGCGTAATTTCTTCCAGGCCTAGTAATAAATCCCAAAATTCTGTATAGTCCAACACACAGTTTCAATAATTTAACCCTGGTAGCTATGGCACAGAATGGACAGACTTAACTTAGCAAAATGTACAAAATTTAGAGAAACACTAAAGCAGTCAAAAATTAAACATGCAATTCAGTAAACATAAAGTTATTAAAATTAAGAAACCAGAAATAATTGTTTGTGGTTGACTGGGACCTAGGAGTAACTTCAGGCTGACTACGATGTACCGCAGGTTAGATACACCAAGCGGGTCATTGTGGTCAAAGTTTTTACCTTCTTACTCTTTTTATGGAGGACAAAATCCACCGGCAGTGCAAGGTTGAAGACTGTAAGAGACGAAGTCCCCTTGAATCCAGATAGCCACCGGACAAATTCCTGCTGAAGCTGTTGGTTTTGGCAGTGTAAGAAATTGGATTTTTACTCATGGTGGGTGACTGCCCACCTCAAGGGATAATCACAACTCTTGTCTTGCCTTTTCCACTTCATCCTCATTATGGTCTGAGGTGGGCTGTAGCTGACGGACTTCCTGCCAGGCTCTAAGGGCAATGTGGCAATTCTCCTTCTTTGACTTTTTGTTCCACCTCACTCCTCGTTGCTTACATATGCTCCTCAGTTTAACCATGCTAAGATTCTCCACATTAGCAATTTCCACCTCCAAGTTAAAAAAAAAAGTAAGGTGCGAAAATTGAGCAGAAGGGTGAGTTTGTAAAAAAATAAAAAATGACCCAATAAGAACACATAATCCATTAAAAATCCAAAAACGACATTTTTGCTGTCAATTTTAGAAAAAGGTTTTTAATTTCAACTTAAATCTCTGCATGGTAGTGTGAACACAAGTCCCACCATTAAACACCAATGTAAGAAACTGGAATATTATTCATGGTTGAGTGACTCACCACTTCAAGGAATAAGCACAACTCTTGTCAGGTTGAACCCTCAAAGTCACTAAATTAACCTATGCTCAACCCCCTGGCAGGTGTGGCACAGAGCAGGTAGGCTTAACCTAGGGCAATGTGTAAAGTATTTTGCAGTATACCAAAACAGTATTATAGTCAAAGCAACAAGCAATAACATTCCCAAACTGAATTATAACAATAGATAAAAAATAAATAAACAAAATGACACCCCAATAACATAAATCCAATAAGGAGAATCGAAGATATGATTTTTTCACATTTTGAGCAGAAACAGCACCAAAAAGCACAAAGCACCGATGATAGTCTATGGGAGCAATAGACCAGGACCTGGAGGTGATTTGTGACCATCTGCAGTGAGGCCATGGTCAAATACAAGTGGATTGGTCTTGGTGAAATGTTTGGAAGTCAAAAAGTTTGAAAATGTTTCTAAATTTAACTCAGGTGCCCCAGCAACCAGATGTGACCCCCAGGATATCAGGGAACAGCATTTACAGACATTCAGGATGTCAGGCAGAGGCCAACAACAAAGGCCATCTGAAGTCAGCTGGGCATGACAGGAAAAAGGCATCTGCAGCTTGATATGTCCCTGTTGCCACACAGGAGCTCAGTCAACTGATCCTTGGAGTCAATGTCTTTGTTCTGGTTACAAGTGGGGAGCAGATGCAATCCCTCAGGGCTGCTCCCAGGCCACGGACAGCAGGTGAAGTTCATTTATGTTCTGCCACAGATCCAGAAAGTTTTCTGTTGATCTGAGGATGAGGTGCTAATTGTGTTCAGCTCACTCGATAGTGGGTGAATCCTGCATCCATCCTAGCCATTTTCCAAAACGTTTGCAAGGTCAAGCCTTCCCACTTTTGCAGCCCTTCCCTGTTTTCCTCACTGCAAATTATCCCACAGTGCACCATTTTCAGCAAAATCCAAAATGGCAAGATCTTTCTGTCCCTGGAAGGAGCTTGTAGCACACCTAGTAGTATGTTTAATGTAAAAAGCAATCCCCTCACACTGAAACAACTCAAATTGGTTCTTGGCCAGCTCCCTCTGCTTCTCAAACTAAAGTCAGGAGGCTGAAGTGTGCTTTGGGATCAAAAGGCATCTTTTCTACAGGCTACCCTTACCACTAAACTATAAAAGTATTGACCTCCCTTGATCCCTGTTAAGTTAGTGATGCTCCTGGACACTTCTAAACTGCCTTGCTTGTGTTAAGCCGGGTCAAATACCTCCCAGAGCCATCGTGCCAGGCCCAAGCCATTGCCTCTGCTGTAAGAAAAATATTTCACGTCATCAAAGCAGCACTGACTAGCACTGACCTTATACTTTTCTTCCAAGAAGAAAAGTATAACTTTTTCAGAAGTTAGTTTTCCTATATTTATAAAAAAAATGCCTCTACACAATTGAATTGGATTTTTAATGAATATTAAAAACAGTGCTAAACTGTCTTTGTACCTTGTACCAAGTTATCACATTTATGGGCTGATTTATAGTTTGGTGCTGAGGGTTAATTGCAATGGTGATGGAGTACCCTCTCCACCAAACTGAAGGACCATCGAACAAGTTACTTTCCTTCGGTAACGTCTTATCTGGTAGGAACATGTTCTAGCGGCCGATCCTTACCTTTGAATTTCCTAGGCATCAGACTGGATCTGGAAGATTTTTCTTTGAGCAATACCCCCAGTGCTTTGGTAGTTGGCGTCGGTCGGCTCCACATGATGTCATAGGCAACACCTGCGCCGTAGTGATGTCTGCGGCACCTATACAGGCATCACCTTGGCGTGTTGACGTCAGTTACTTTTAACAACTTTCCACGCCAGAAGCACGGAGCCATGAAGTGCACTGACATTGCGTTGTTGTGGACAACTAGGGCCCTGAAAGAGAACAGCCCTGACCCTGAAAACCTGTCCGCAGTGCGGGGAAGATGGGTGGTATATTTAACCCTTATTCCTACCATTTAGTTTTTTCCTCGGTTTTCCCAGTTTATACCATTTAAAATGGAACAAGAAAGACTCTTCAGTATTTTATGCCCGAGATGACGGTAAAGCAGAGACTTTTTGCCAAAATCTAGATGACTTCATCCAGTCATCGGTGTAACAAGCTGTTGATTCTTCCATTTCAAACATTACAAAAAATATCGAAAGCACAATAATTAATGTAATGTATAAAAATGTGCTGGCCCAATACGCGGGGGAAAGCAGGAAACGTAAATTGGTGTCTGCAAAAATTTCTACTGTGCCTAAAGATTCCTTTTCCAAAGAGGAGGCAAGGTCCTGCACTAAACCCAGTAGTGCAACTTTGTTTGGCGAGGCTTCCTCACATACAGTTGAGGACAACGTTCCTCCAATGCCTCCTTCTCAGGAGAGGTTACATAATTCCAAAGTGGTTAACACCATGACAAACATTTTTATTTCAAGTATTCAAGATACGGATTATGATTCCTTTTATCCTAATACAGATGATGATGATGATAAAGGTGATGACTCTGAGTTCTGGCTGGGTCCCAAACTCAGGAAATAAAGGATTCATCGCCTAAATCTGACCCTTTTACATTTGAATTGGTACTAGATTCTGAAGGAATTCCCATGTTTGATCTCAAGTTTATCCACCACACAAACTCCACTGAATGGTTCCCAGCAGAGCATGTGAAAGAGTATATTTGTAGTAGGTTATGCCTACCTTTGGATAAGCAGACCAGAGCAAAACTTAAATCTGTATACCCTAGACCATATTTACTCCTTAATATTACCTCTACCCCAGCTATAGACCTGAAAATGCTCACCTTCTTTTCTAAATTTTTGAAGTACTCCAGGAAGGGTGTAGATAAGACTTGGTCAACGTGCCAAGACAAATTGTTGGATATAGTCGGTCCGTTATTCCGCATTTTTGATCTGGCAGAAACAGCTAGACTGGACAATGCTGCAAATGATGTTGAGAAGTTTTCCATGTGGATTCAGAGAGCATTTTGTCTTTTAGTTAACGCTAATTCCTCCTTCACGCATGAGAGAAGGAAAGGCCTCTTCTTGAAACTGGATCCCAAGTTAGTGAATCTGGCATTTTTAGATCCTGGGATCAAAACAGACGGACTTCTGCATGGAGATTCTTTTATAACAGAGTTGAGCAAATACATTACCACATTTGCCTCTCTAGATAAGGCTCAACAGTCCTCAAAGAAGGTTTTTGCCCAACAGGTTTTTGCCAGGGCTGGCAGAGGAATAAGCATCTTTGCTGGCCATGGCTTCAGGGGTCAATGCATCAGAGGCTTCAATAACTCCCAAGAGTTCAGACCCCAGATCTATCCCCAGAGGAATAGAGGGTTCGCAGCAGAGGTCAAAGGAGCATCTGTACAGTAACAGCTACAGATAGGCTTTCCTTCTGTTCCTCTTTTAGTCAGGGGTCTAGTAAGATTCTTTTTCATCAAATGGCAATCTATCCGTGGCTGCTAGACGCCGTTTAGGGCTATTCAATAGAACTCTTTTCCTGAACTTTTCAGTTACAGCACCCGGAGCCTCTTCATTTTTCGCAGGACATAGCTGCGTTAGTAACACAAGGTACATCTTCTCTTCTACAGAAGAGGGTTATTCAAGAGTCTTTCTTTCATCCCAAGGTATTTCTAAGTAGTCTCTATCTGGGTCAAAAGAAAAACAAAAAGAAGAGACCGGTCATAAATCCCAAACAGTTCAATCAGTTTGTACTTTATTGACATTTCAAAATGGAGACCATCATCCATCTAAGATATTCTTTGCTGCAAAACGATTGGATGGGCCGTCTAGATTTACAAGACCCATATTTAACTATTCCGATTCATCCTTCTTCCAGAAAATATCTCCAATTCCAAGGGCAGGGAAAAACCTACCAATTTACCTCTTTTTCCTTCAATCTTTCTTCAGCACCTTGGCGCTTTACAAAGAACATGACACCTGTTGCAGCTCTTCTCAGGTCTCAAGGCATCCGGCTAATCATCTACCTGGACAATATCCTTTTGATGAGTCAATGTCTGTCAACCCTTCAAACCCAACTTCAAATTACCTGTTTGCTTTTGCAGGAGCTAGGTTTACTAATCAATACAGAAAAATATATTCTTGCTCCCTCCCAACAGATTGAGTTCTTGGGGTTTTTAGTCACTTTGGAGCCATCAACCCTACATTTACCCATGGTCAAGTTCAAAGCGATAAAAGCTGCAATTTCTCACATATCACTCAAACTTTCCATATCTCTCAATATGCTTGCCAGGATTGTAGGTTTTCTATCCTTGTCGATTCAGGCCATTTTTTCAGGCCCCCTTCATTATCGGGCTCTCCAATACTCAAAATCTGTCATCTTCGGCTGGGCCTTTCTTATTCTGATCTAGTGCAGTTGGATCCAGAGTCTTGCATGGAGCTTCAATGGTGGATAGAACATTTAGTTGCCTGGAATGGCAGGACAATCTTTGCCTCGACCCCTGCGGTTCTATTGGAATCTGACGCAAGCTGATAGGTTGGGGTGCCTGGTGTGGTCAGACCTCGACTGGAGGCACATGGGCATTGATGGTGTCAAAACTGCACATAAGTTTTTTTTAGCTGCTGGCAGGCTCCTTTGCCATCCAGAGTTTCACAAAAAACAAAGTTAAGCGCTGTATCCTTCTTCAAATAAGCAATCTTACACCAGTGAGGTATATAAATCATCTGGGCGGCACACAATCCAAACCTTTCGCAGAGTGAGCAAAACGTTTTTGAAAGTTTTGTTTCAAAAGCAACATTTCTGTTCAAGCGGAATATCTTTCAGGCACTCTCAACACTGTCACAGACTGGCATTCATGTTTTGTTCACAACTCCAGCGACTGGCAATTACACCCTTCTATTTTCCAGTTTCTTTACCAAAAATGGGGTCGCCTTCACACAGATCTCTTTGCATCCAGACTCAATTCACTTCTTCCTCAGTTCTTCAGCTGTAGGCCGGATCTGTTAGCATTGGCAGAGGATGCTTTTCTCCAGGTTTGGTCCCAGAACACCAACTATGCTTTTCCTCCATTCATCATGATCAGCAGAGTCCTGGCTCAGGCCAGGCATCAGGGAGCCATGCTAGTTCTGGTTGCCCCCTTTTGGCAATCTCAGGTTTGGTTTCTGACTCTCCTAGAATTGTCAATAGATTATCCCATGCTTCTCCCAGTCTTTCCCGATCTCCTGTTAGACCCCAACGGATCCAGGCACACTCTCATTCTCAATAGAACACTCTAACTTCCCGCATGGAAGGTAGTGGGATGGTCCAATATAATCCAGGCATTTGGGCAGAAGCTGCAGAGTATATCAGTAAATCCTGGGCTCCAGGCACCAGCAAGGCTCATGAATCAGCCTGCTCTGCATGGACAAGCTGGTGTGTGGGAAAATCTTTTGATCCCTTTTCAGCGGATGTCACCTATATAGTGACATTTTTGGCCTCCCCGGCTAGTGGGGGAAAGGCTTATCTTACAGTCATTTTGTGCAGATCCGCAATCTCAGCTAATCATCCTCAGATCAATGGAAAACCTGTGGGGGACCATCCAATGGTGTGTTGTCTGTTAAAGGGAGCACGATTTTGTAATCCCCCTCTTCCTCAATACAGTCAGTTATGGGATATTAATTTGGTTTTGCAATTGTTTATAAACTGGCCAGACAATCTCTCTCTCAAAATGCTGTCCGCTAAATTCAAACTTCTTTCTGGCGTCAAGGAACTAGACATTTCTTCTTGTCACTTTTCTCCTTCTGGGTTGTTTTCAGCTTACAAAAATTAAACTTTTGTGTTTTATCATTTTTTCCCTGACCATCCTCAATTGTGTGTGGGCAACTGTTTGAAAGTTTATGAACAGCAAACTAATCATCTCAGAATGTCCTCTGACACTCAACTCCTCATTTCCTTAAAAAAAACCAAAGACCGTTTTTTCCCCTAACCTGGCTCGTTGGGTTAGGTGGGTGATGTTCTTATCTGGGATTGATACCTCCATATTTGGAACACACCCCTCAAGGGGAGCCATGGCATCCAAAGCCTTTTGGATGGGTTCCTGTTTGTAGGACATTCTGAGATCGGCTGGTTGGTTGAATGATAATTCTTTTCAGGGCTTTCATTGCAAACCTGTACATACTGCTTCTTCAGTGGTGATAAATATGCTTTAAACAAGCATAATAGGAACCTCTGTGACTTGCCATAAAATCTAGATTTTCCTAGTTTTACGAAGGGAAGTCTTAATTTTATTAAAGACACGGAGGTGAGTATTATCCCACCGCAACATTTTATGAACAATGTTATTCCCACCCTAAAGTTACAGGTGCTACAACATCTACATGAGTTGCCTCCTATGTCTTCCGACTTCAGGGTTCCAGTATGTTCTTCCTCAGAATGTTGACCCTGGCATGGGCTTATTCCTACAGAGGTTCACCCACCAGGATCCAGATTCTTGGACTTTACTGTGGATATGTTTACACTTGTTTTGGCAGTCTTGCTGATTTTCCCATTATTCCATTCTTCTACATCAACTCTCACATAAGAAAAGAGGAACTGTTCGCAGTCAAGATAGGTGTTATAGGCAGCATTGTATCCTGATTGGTGGGCATGTTGGACAGCAGTTTTGTCCCTAAGGCTGTTGTCCCTCAGCCTCTTGGGGCTAGTAGTTTTTTATTATAGTTCTGGACTGCCGCTGTTTAAAATAAAGCAAGTTAAGAAGGAATAATATTTGCTTCTGTGTCTTTAATAAAATTAAGACTTTCCTTCTTAAAACTTTGAAAATCTAGATTTTACATTATTATGGTTCACAGGTGAAGTCCTGAGGGGGCTCAGTTCTCACTTCAGGATCCTATTCTGCTTTTTCAGTTTTAGTTCTTTCTGTTCCTCCTCCTGTAGTTGAATTTCTCTGGGTAGTGGGGCTTGCCTCCTGGTTGTCTTCTGCCAAAGGTAGGAGAGATTTGGAAGTTTTGATGTTATCATGGTTTACAGTGAAGTTCTGAGGGGGATGGTTTTCATAGTCTAAAAGGAGGGATTCTTGTCCACTGATCATGTTGGCGGATCCTGAATATCTATCAAGCAACAGATACTCCTTCTTTATGGAGTGTAGGGTGTGGAAAGGGTGAAGGGGCAATGATTCTCATGGAACAGTTCAGTTGCACTCGGGGCACCATCAAAGCATGGTCTAGGCCTGACTTGGCGACCAAATCACTGTGACATGTGGATTAATGATACAGAGTGTTGATCTGGACAGCTGAAGGTCTTCACATGGAATGTGAACAGAGTACTTGATACAATTAAAAGAAGGGCATTCCTTAGAATGGCCAAAATGTACAATCCTGATATACTGTTACTACCAAGGTCCCCTGCTCAGGGAGATATGCATTCTTGGTGGCCTTCCATGCTGGATTTGCTAAGAGATTTCAGGGTTTGACATAAGTATTAGAAATTATGTGGTTTTTAATCCTAATAGAGCAGAGGTCTTCAAACCTTTTGATGCCGAGACCCCTTGTCAAACATTTTTAGGCAAAGGACCCTCTCCTGACAAAAATTTCTAGAACCTGGTACTCCTCATCATCAACAACCATAAACGCCCCCAAATCCCACAGCAAATAATTTTTACTGTGGAGAAATAATATTACACAATTTTTAGCCAACCAAAGGTCAGTGAGCGTGGGGTGTGGTCAGAGGTGTAGCTACAAACAAAGGGCCTCATTTATGAGGAATTGGCGTAGGGCAGCGCCGCAAGTCTTCTTGCTGCGCTGCCCTACACCAATGTGAAAGGGCAGGAATGCACCATATTTATGAAATACAGTGTATTCCTGTCCTTTTCCCTTGCGTTGGTGCACAAGTTGCTGCCTAGCACCAACAATGGCAGGATTGTTTCTGTGCAGGAAGAGGCACCTTCCTGCACAATAACAATCCCAAGAGGCGTTTCCTCTTTCATGTCTGCTGCAGAATGCAGCAGACATGAAAAGAGGAAAAAACAAGGAGAAATGAAAACATTACTCCTCGTTACGCCTCCGCTGGGGAGGCGTACGTTTTTGGCGCTGCCCCAAGTTTGCGTGATTTTGTAAATATGGGGCAGCATAAGAATCCATGGGTGTTGCGTGAGAACCCCCCACGCAACACCTATGATACACCTCCTTGACGCAGAGTGAGGCTACGCAGTGACTTGCGCTACTTTGTCTTACTCCATATCTATGAGGCCATGCAAAGCCATGCAGGGTGACTTTGTGCCACCTCATAGGTATGGTTGAGACACTTGTGCCGCCGAAGCATCAAAAAAAGTGATGCTGTAGTGGCGCAAGCCTCTCATACATAAGTTCCAAAATATTCTGTACATTTTTTAGGTCTTTCACAACCAGGTACCTACATATAAAATGATGGGCAGCGTAAATGAAAAATAAATAAAAAAAGGTCTGTGCGTAACCAGGGACCAAAAAATCTTGGTTGGTGCAGTGGAGAGTAGTGACTTGTGTATTTTTAGTGCTATGAGGTCACAGCCTGTGACAGAAAGCACTGTGAATATGTAAGTAATTATTTTATACTTGCATTGCACACAGTAGAAGATAGACTGATACAAAATGTGTAGATAGCTTTACGATAAAATGGTGTTTCCAAAATGTAGATTTTAGTAATACCAGGGTGTATGTAGTGCAATTTATTTTTTTACATAACTGTCCCTTCAACACCTCCTTAGGGGTACTAAGGGCTATGTTATGTAAATACAGTAAGGACTAAATAGAAGCACTTCACAGCCCAGTTGTTAACTCTTTGTACTACCACTAAAAAAAACAAATCTTTGTCATCACAAAGGTTGGAGTGATTCACTGGGTCTGGAGCACCTTTGCACTTGCAGATTATCTAATAGGGCACATTTACATTTCTTTCAGGCGAAAAGTTTTTCACAGCACAGGAGACTCATCTGAAGCATTTTAACAAGAGAAACTAGCCTTCCCAGGTGGGCTGTCTTTTTCCAAAACGAAAACAAAAGTTTTGGAATCCAGGCAAAAAGCAGGCTGAGGAATGCACAACCCCCTTCCCAGGACTCCACGGCCCCCCTGGGAGTCGCGCCCCCCAGATTGAAGACCTCTGCAATAGAGTATGGAGGGATTCAGGAGGATGTATGTAACTGTAACAGGCACACTGTGGGGGAGATCGCTCTAATTTGGTATAATCCCCACCACTAAGCACAGCCCTTTTGGAAACCATCAGCTGACTTCTGATTCAGTTCTCAATATGAGACTGGCTTCTGTGAGGAGACCTCAATGAGGTAGCTGACTGGACTCTGGACTGAACAGGAACAGCGCCATCCACACACCACTGACCCACCAACCTTACAAGACTTAGTAATGCTCATGGCCTAGCTTCCGTCTGATGTTATTTCCATCCCCAGGATTGCTGCTAAAGGTATTACTACTGAACATCTAGGCTCTTTTCCAGGCTAGATTATTTTTTCAACCCCAAGGCAGCACTGGGAAGGTATGCATATAGTAGTTCGGAGCCTCCTGGACCACTCCTGGTCCAAATAATGCTAGAATAATGCTCAGCCAGAAAGTAAGCCCCTGGTGGATGACTAACCTGGAGTTTAGAACCTATGCTGCAATGGAAGCTGAAGTGTTTTTTACACTGAATAAGTACACAGTAGAATCCCCAATAACACAGTGGGAAACTTTTAAAGCTTCAATCAGAGGAGAGATCATTAATTTTTACTGTAGACAAGATCGGGTGCAGAAGGAAGTAGTAACACCTCTGCAGGCCTCTTTTCTCAAGTTGGAGTCCCAGTATGAGCAGTAATCAGATCCAGTAACGGGCAATTATGCCATTGCCCAAACGTTTGGAGCTTGCTATGCCACACTATATGTGCATAACAAGCAAGTTACCTACCTTTGTTATTGCCTTACTGGGAGAGAATCTATCTATCTAGCTGCAACTTCCTTACCTTAGGAGGCCTCGAAAAATGTCCTCGCCCACTCACTATGGCAAGTCAGATTTGATCAAGTTGAGCTATTTTTAGCACCTACTCGTCCATTCTGGCGAATGAACTTAAGCTGGAAGAAACAGGAGTTCTGTTCAATAATGACGCCTTTAAATCTTGTTTTTATCTTGACACGTTTGCTGCCTGCTCAAGGACTTAGGTCAAAAGTCAGTTTGTCTTTTTACTAATTGGTGCTTATCTTATTCTGGAAAATGGTGTTTACTTTTCTTTCTCGTATTACAGTTAGAGGCTTTTGTTAAGTGAGCTGTCTGACAATCATTGTGAAACAAAAGGCTGTAAAATGGCAGTTTATGTTTTTTCTAACACACAACATTTAAATAGCTTGTAAATGAATAGTACAAGTATTTCAAAATATATCAGGACTAACGAAAGAACATTTTTTTTGTAAATCAGAATTGTGATGCAAACAAAGATTTAAATGGGAGCAAAACAAATCAGAACACTTTACTTGGTGATATACAAATGACAAATACTTGCTGAAACTCGATTTTCAAACATTGTACACTATAAAGTTTTATTAGTAAAACCATGTCAGTGGAAAAAGTTGTGGCCATTTGAATAGAAAACCTGCTGATTGCAAATAAGTTTGTAAACACTTCATGCTTCAGGTTTGTATTTATTAAAAGTGAGCGTTTTTAAACATGATTTGAGAAACATTCCTACCCCCACCCTGATGACAATGCGGTTAATAAACTAAAAGGCAAGTCAGCAGTCATGTGTATCCTATGTGGCTAGATTTGTATTATATATGGAGCAAAAGATTAGTCTATTAAATTAAACAAAAGCAATTTTTGTAGAGCAGACATGCTGAACTTGTGTATTTGAAGGAGCTCTCATATGTGATAGAAGAAAATGGTGGCTCAGTGAATTAAAATATTTTCCCAGGATCACATAATTTGAAACCAGTTTATGGGTCAAGAGCATTATAATTAGGTCGAGTAGATTATTTAAGTCACTAGAACTGCAGGTCTAGTGACATTTTTATGAGTTTTCGAGGCCTGCTTAGAATATTCTCCAAGCCTCAGACTGGATCTTGAAAGTCTTGAGCAGTACCTTGGAGCGCCTGTAAGTGGCAGCGGCGGCTGCACCAGAAGTGACCAGTGCAAAGCCAATATAGGCGCCACCCCAGCGCACTCACATCAGTTTCTTTTGTGACATTTCCGTGCCAGAAGCACAGAGCCACTCAGATAACCGATGAATCAGTGTGCAGACACTAAGGACCTACAGGGGCCTTCTAAATAGAGAGACTTTATTCACAGAAGCAGGGAGGATGGGAGGGTCAGAAAGGAATCTGCAGCTAGCTAGAATCTCTACCAGATAAGGCGATACTAAAGGTAAGCAACATGTTCATCTCATAAAGCCTTCTAGCCGCAGATTCTTTACCTTAGAATTAGATACCCAGGCAATACTTCCCCAGAGGAGAGTTTGCAAACAGATTACACAATGAAATCCTGGAGGATCGAAGAGGCAAAGTATCCGTCACGACAGACCTAACTGTCCTAGCAGTAATGTTTGGTAAACTTGGGCAGAGATGCCCATATAGTAGCCTCATAGATGTCCAGAACGGGAACTTCCTCGGCTAATGCAGTTGTCGCAGCCTTGGCCCTTGTGGAATGAGCCCCCAAACCCTCTGGGGTTTGCTTATTGGCCAATGCGTAGCAAATCTTAAAGCAGAGGACAATTCTCTGCACAGCTTTTCCTTTCTTTGCCCCGGCAAACCTAATGAAGAGATGATCATCCACCCAAATTTCTTTGGTGTGGTCAATGTAGAATGACAATGCTCTTTTTGGGTCTAGTCAATAGAGTCTCTCTTCCTCTTTGGAAGGGTGAGGCAGAGCAAAGAAGGTTGGCAACGTGAAGTTCTGGGAAGGAGTTTGTGTAATGGCCACTAGCAAGACTATTTTGATGGTCAAGAGGCATAGAGGACAACTGTGCATGGGCTCGAAGGGTGAGCACATGAAAAATGTCAGAACCAAGCTAAGGTTCTATTGGGGCATAATGAAGGGTTTTGGAAGAAACAGACATTTGAGTCCTTTTTAGAAACAGGTCACAACTGGTAACTTGAACAGGGAGGGTTGATCTGGCAATGTAAAAAGCTGAAATGGCAGAAAGATATCCTTTAACTGTTCCTAACTTAAAGCCTTGCTGGGTTAAAGACAGAACAGTCAACAAGACCTTGGAAAAAAAGTGCAGAGAGGGGAATCATCATTTTTATCAGAACACCAAGCCACTAACTTATCCCAATGGCATGCGTATACAGTCTTAGTTGAGGGATGCCTGGCAGCCAGAATGACATTACATACTTCTGAAGGGAGGTCAAAGGATGTAAGCTGCCGTCACTCAATCTCCATGCATGAAGTTGGAGCATGTGCAGGTGCAGAACCCTGCCCTTTTGCTGTGACAGAAGATCTCCACCAAAGGGGCAGACTGACCAGAGGACCGAAGCTCATATTCGAGAGTTCCAAATACCATAATCTCTGTGCCCTATCCAGAGCCACAAGGATGACTTGGACCCAGTCATTCTTGATCTTTTTGAAAATTCTGGGCAGAAGTGGTATTGGTGGAAAGGCGTACAGGAGTCCTGAAGTCCACTCGAGATGAAAAGCTTCTCCGAGAGAGCACCGCCTTGGAAACTCCAGCACGCAAAAGTGCTGACATTGGGAATTCTTGGTGTTGACAAATACACCTAACCAAGGTTCTCCCCAGTTGTGGAAGAGCCCTTGCACCACCTCCATATGGAGATGCCATTTATGATCCACAAGGCATCGACTGCTGAGTTTGTCTCTTCTGGCATTCAGAGAGCCTACCAGATGTTGTACAACCAGGAAGATGTCCCGGTGCACCAGCCATGTCTAGAGGCACAGAGCATCTAGACACAGAGTCCACAACCTCGCCCAGCCTAGCTTGTTCTTGTACCACATGGTGGTAGTGTTGTCCGTGAACACAGGAGCCAGCCTTCCCTTGATAGAAGTAAGAAAGGCTTTCAATGCTGGGCGTATCACTCTCAACTCCAAGAGGTTTATGTGGAGCTGATACTCTGCTGGAGACCTGAGTTCTCTGATCGAGGTTGCAGAGGACTGTAATCTCTTAACTCCGCTGATGGGCTGCAACCACTGCCATTCACTTTGTGAGCACCAGAGGGGAACTGGTAAGGCCAAAGGGGACTACAGCAAACTAAAAGTGCTCATGGCCCACTGTGGGCTGGTAGGACAGGAAGTAACAATAGGTGCCCTGCAAGTCCAAATCTACAATCCAGTCTCCGGGTTCCAGGGCAAACAGGACCTGAGTTAACATGAGCATTTTAAATTTTTCCTTTTTCAGGAAGAAGTTGAGAGGGTGCTGGTCTAGTATAGGACGGAGGCTTCTGTCCTTTTTCAGCACCGGAACGTAGCAGGAATAACAACCACAACCTACTTCTGATGCCGGCAACTTCTTGATGGCTCCATTGGACAAAAGAGCCTGCACTTCTTGATGCAACAGAGAGAGGCGGTCCTCCATTAGCCGTTATGTGGATGGTGGAATGGACAGCAGGGTGTTTGGACAAACCGAAGCACACATTTTGCCTGAGGTTTTGGACTGCCATCTGGGTATGTGATGCCTTTGCCTGCCACTGACCGGTTGCCTGGGATTGTGAAAGGAGAAATTAAAGGGGTTTTGAGGCTGTGGCTTCCTGGAGGGGCGCAGACTGGGTAGAACATTGGCTTTGGGTCCCACAGTGCTTGTGGGAACTGCGTCCGCTAACGCAAAAGGATGGGATAGCCTGTTGGCCATGGCTGGATGGAAAAGAATGTTTTTTTATCCATTACCATAGCCATAGAAGGGGCGAAAGGTAGACTGAGGCTAGCGGGGGCCGTGGAGGGTCACCCACTTCTGGGCGGTGGCTCTTGTGTCCTTAAATCGCTCAAGCGCTGACTCTGCCTTGCCACCAAAATGCCGTTGAAGGGCATGCCTATAACAAATGCCTGGACATTTCCACAAAAGCAAGTGGACCTCAACCAGGCGTGGCGACGGAGTGTCACTGACTATGCATTCGTTCTTCCCAGTAAATTGGTTGTATCCAGTCCGCAGCGTATGATGAACTTTGCTGCGACCCTGCCCCTAGCAATAGCCTGGTTCAGGATGGTGTGGGCTTCCTAAGAGACCATGGGCTGCTCTTGCACAACCGAATCCCAAACTGTGCGGATATACCTGTCATGTCTGGGAGTCGTTAGGCATAGGAGAGGCTTTGCTCTTTTCTTTTTTCTGTCCTCTTTCTATGTCGGCGATCTTGCCGTATTCTCCTTTGTCGTGGGAGGATGCTCTGCGGACGCACGGCGGCTCGCTCTGTATTTACTAACCGTGGGCAATGAACTCCGCTCCGCTAACGGAGGTTGCAGAGATTTGTTAACTATGCATTACATTGAAAATATGGAATTCATGCAAAAATTCGGACTCCGTCACGTAGCGGAGTTAGCTACTGCACCCACATCTCTTTGATAAGACAACTTAACCTTTACATGCTATAAAAGCATATAACCAATTCACAAAAGTGAACTTTGAAAAATATTAGGCAATGAGAGAGGTGATGATTTTGAGGTCACCCCTAACCTAGGGGAGAACCAAGCAGATGCCTTGAACACAAAGAGCATATCATGCTGAACGATTCGGTGGTGGTTCCATCCTCCTAGGACCACCCCGAGCAAAGTTATGGGCAAAAATACAATGCCAACCAAAGGCCCTGAAAAGCATTATGGGGCGAGATTCTAGAGTGCAGTGAATATTATAGTATTAGCTCTCAGCTGAGCCGGGAGAGCCTGCCCCTTGAGGAATATTTTGATATTGGATACTATAATATTCACTACACTCTAGAATCTCGTCCCATAATGCTTTGCAGGGCCTGTGGTTGGGATTGTATTTTTGCCCATAAATGTGCTTGGGGTGGTCCTAGGAGGATGGGACCACCACCGAATCGTTCAGCATGATGTGCTCTTTGTGTTCAAGGCATCTGCTTGGTTATCTCCCTAGGTTAGGGAGGACCCCAAAATCATCACCTCGCTCACTGCTTGCTGTAGTTTCATTGTCACTTTTGTGAAATGACTATAATATTATCAAAGGTATGTGAGGTTTCTGTTTTATTAATTGCATGAGACGGAACAGAGTTGCGGAGCGGAGTTCACAGAGTTTTTGTTCAACTCTGCAGATTTCCGTGTAGTGGTACTCCGCCAACTACGCCCACCCTTAGTATTTACTCTGAGCTTGTCAGTGCTTCCGCGCTTGGTTTCGTTTCCGGTCTCTGGACCCCCGGAAGGACTTTGCCCTCAGCTTCGTGGGAACGCGCTGACATTTCCCCTTGGAATCTTCGTATGTAGAGCGGATTGTTTAGGGCTCTACAGAGACTGTTGTTGGGTCATTTTTGCCTTGCCTGGAACTGTTATTAAACACTGGCAATCCTCCTTTTTTGCCCTGATAATTGACTAGTGTGAGGCGTATTGTTTGGTATCGACGGAGCGGAGGAAGCCACACCCTTCGGGCTTCTCCGTCACATATTTTTATGTGCATACCCCTCACCTGAGATTAGTTCTCTCTATAGCTACGTAGTAGCTCCCTGGTGATTTTTCTGCACTTTTTTCATTTATCTCTATAAGGGATCCCTTTAACCTTTTTCTTATTTTTATACAGGTTTTTTCCCTGATTGGGTTTTTCCCGTGTAGCTGGTGTGGAACAGATTTACTCTTGGATCCAGGATTACTAATCCTTGAAAAGCTGGAACACAGAACTTGGATATTGTCAGTCCGCGATGACATGCCTTGAGTCTGCTGGGCTGCCAGTATTTCCCTGGATCATTGTCCCAGCCAGACTGAGGAGCCTAGACCTGTAGTCCATAGCCGTGGGTCCTTGTCTTTCCCTCTTATGTTTCCCCACCTTCTCCCGCAACATTCTTTTACTCTTGCCTTAATATCATACGGGTAAGAGTGTTGGATGTGTGGGTAGAGGACTGGGATACACCTTCGCTCCTGCAGTGCTTGGGATTTTGATTGTGACTGGGGGTGGGACAATACCAACCCAAGAGGCAGACGGTGTTCACCGATCACAGTGCAAGGTTGGCGGAAGGGAGCATTCCTCTTCCTGAAGGTGCCCAGTTTACCTATCAAGTAGAGTGGTAGGGAATGCACCTGTGTTGATTTGGTTGTGAAGGTCTGGACAGAAAGACTCTCGGGGGTAGAGTGCTAGGTGAGGAAAGCTGGCTCCGAGGAGTGGAATGATGGTGGCAGGCAATCGTCCTGTGAAAAAGAGCCCCTGTGCAGGGCTTGGCCCGTGCCCCAAGCAGGACATCTGGAAGGGCTTCGCTAAAAGGGAGGGGGTTTCTGTGGGTGCGACTCCTGGCTGAAGCACTTCTGTCAAGACGTTCGTCTCACAATTAACAGTGCAATGTGAGATTAGTTTTCTGCATGTAGTATGCAGTTATCCAGGGAGCAATGCTCCGGTTTCAAACCTCTCTGTCTACAGTTTGAGCAATGTTGCCATTTAAAATTTGAGTCATTGCAATGAACAGTATCATGTGAGATTAGTTTTATTCCTTTTTATACTTTAGAAATGTTACGGTCAAAGGGTGAATCCTTGCTCTGTGATTAGTTTTTTGTTTGAGACAGTGCAGTTACTGGTCCCCTCTTTTCCCCTTCTCACAGGGCCCGTGTGATTAACTCCATTTTGTGTGCCCCAGACTCCAATTGTGCATCTTTTCCTAGCCATGACCAGTTAAGTGGAAACGAGGTGACCTTGGCAAGAGACTCCGACCTTTAATTCTACATTCATGTCAATATGCAGCAATTACAGTGCTCCCGTTCTTATGTTTTTTAGGCTGGACCACGCGGCTAAGCTGAATTTGAAGGCTTGTGTTCTCCACATAATGGTCACTGTTACGACCGTATCAATAAGTGGAGATTGTTCACTTTGGGCCCTTCTGCTTCATGGAATTATCCAGGTCTATTTTCTCAGTTGGGTGACTTCGGCATCCAGGTATGGGCAGCTTGGTTTTGTTATCTGTTTTTAACCAGCCATAGGGTTTTTAATTGACACAATACTTTTCTGTACTCTAAGAGATGACTCCTGCTTTCTCTATAGGTTGCTCCTTCACCTTCCTTAGTCCTGATGAAGACCCACGTTTGAGACATTCAGTGGCCCCTTTCCCTCCCCAGGTGTCGGGTCGAAATGTTGACGCTCTTTCATTAAACCTGGATTATTTGGATATCTGTGCAGAGTGCAATTAGTAGCTTACTACCTGGACCACTTCCAGATGCGATACATGTTAAATAGAAATTTTATACCGGACAGGCTTCCAGGTACAATAATATGATTTGTGAAAAGGTCTAAAGGACCCCTCCACCCCTTTTTTTTTCTTTTCCTTTTTCTACTCCTTATCCACATGAACACCTTCTCTGAGCACTCATCTTTAGCACTTTATCCATTTGTGGAGCTAAGAGTTTTCGGTACAATGTGTAAATAAGAATGTTGTTTGAGACTGACTTATAAGTGATGTAACTAAACTTTCAGAAATGCAATTTTGTGAATGTGTCTTAATCTTCTGTTTTTGAAACCTTGTCTGCTGCCCTAACCTCGTAACTGTGGATTGAATCTACAAGATTGTTCTTCTTTTCCATATAGTGGTAGGAGATCTTTTGATATATTCAGTTCTCGTATTCCTCTTGTTGTTTTTTCCAATCAGACAATTGTTTGCCTGTATCATAAGTTACCCAGGTGCTTCGGGTTAATTTTGGGTAACCCCATTGTTCTGTGACTGCTATTGAGGGCAGCATAAGGTCGAGGACCTCAGCCACCCTCCTTCCACCAGGGCAAACGAAGCCCCTTCCTCCTTAGCCACACTAAGAGGACAAACTAAGCCAGTGTCTGAGAAAGTGTCCAAAGCACTGGCATCCGCCAGTTCCTCATAGTAGTTATCCTCTGGCTCTTCCATGGGATTGGGATAACTAAAACGATCTTCAGTACCTCCCCAATTGTACTCCCCACATGCTGTATTGAAAAAAGTAGGCAGTGGTTCTGACTCGGAAGGTCGTATACCGGCCGGCGCCGGAGTCGACATCGGGCGATGCTGATCCAGCTCCGTATCAGAGTTGGGTATAACAATAGGGTCCGTGCTGCAGTGGGGTGTCGCTGGGAACGGTGCCACTGGAATGGGCTCCGTGGAAGCTTGTGGCCTTATGACCGGAGCTGATCTACTTTATCAACTCAAAACATCCTATTCAAGGTCCTCCACAATCTCTTTGGCCAACTTAACTCTTTAAAAAGATATGAGAATAGGAGTGACATACATTGCTTCATATTATAGAGCATTCCTCTTGATGATTTTTAATGAATGTCTACATGATACACATTCAGACCCAGTGTTCATGACCAAAAATGGGCTATGGGGTGTACATATGTACTACATTTACTGTACGGAGATAATCCCAAGTTACTGTTCTCACCTGCCACTCAAACTGTATTTAGGTAAGTAATTGGGCAGGGGAGGCAAACTTATAAAGCAGACCCTTATGTAGGGGGGTGAATCTCTGGATCAGGTGTCCAGGTTGAACGGCTTTGGTGAGTCGGACAATTTAACAATATCTTGTATGGAGGATGTAATGTCTGAAATGCTTCTGCGTTCATTTGAAGATATCCAGGAGGAATACGAATGACATAAAAGTCAGTTCTTCTGGTATCTACAACTGCGACACAGATTAACCTCATATATTGAAACTTTAATTGAACTCCCAGCGTTTAATCCCCTGGAAGCAAAATTGCTAATGGGATATTTAAAGGAATGCAAAGTATCCCAAAGATATCATTCTCTGGTGATCAATACCTTGGACTCCTTTAATAAACTGAGACGGGTGTGGGAGAGGGATATCAGTGAACTGGCTGATGATGAGTAGTGGGATGCCAGAACAACCGTGTGTGAATCTGTTATAGCTTCTCAATGCTCTCTTCTCTCTCCTCCTGTAGCAATAATCAAAAGCCATAGAATCTAACAAGGTCCAGGAAGGAGAAATAAGTGTGTGTGTGTAATGGGGGTGTCAGAAGATCATCAATGAGGACAGGTAGTTCACGAAAAAACACCACTGACAATTGAGGGTCAGTACATCTCAGGAGATACAAAAAATTATTTAGCTTAACATTGTAGCTTTAGAATGGCAGACATTATGGCAGTAGGCCTTGTGAATCAATCATGTATTTCACAGAATTCCTAGTGCAAGTGAAGTATGCATCTCCAGGATAGTAAGAATTTATATAGTTAATGTATGAAGTGGATTGTTCCAGGGAATAAAGCCCCATGATAATATTGTCCTGATGGGGCATACAAAAGAAATGTTATTTGTCACAATTGACCATAGTAACACAAATCTCTTTACTTGACATATATGAGATTGTTAGTCTATATTTCAAAGTAATCTATAAAAAAATAACATGAACAAATCCTAAGCAGAAGTGCAAGTTGGTCAATAATACTTATTTTTTGACACCAGTGAATATAACTGTTCCCTTTAACTCTTCAAGTACGTCACTGAAGCACAGACTCTCTAAGAAGTTACACCAATAAATCTGATGAAGTAGAAATAAACAATGTTTATCATACATGGAATTATGGATCCTAGTGTACGCCACAGCTTTTATTAAACATTTATGTAACGTTACATGCAGAACAGACGTTGCTGTTTAAATGGGAAATTTTATGTATAAATAATGCCTTGAAGTCCTTGATAATAGGGCCTTAATGACAGGCCTGTTCCTTATTAATGTGGGCCTTTCAAATTTTAAAATATTTGTGTTCAATTGTCACATATTATGTGGTTGCTTGCACTATAAGTCAGAGAAGGGATTTTTCTACTGCTACGGTGCAGTACAGGTGGGATGGGGAGGTGAGGGGGTTAAAAAAAAGAAAAAAAGGGATAAAAAAGAAAATTTAACTTACCTTTCCGGTGGCCACCTCTCCTTGGTCCTTCAGTCCACGACGCAGGAAACAGGAAGCACCCAGGCTCCCAGACTCCCCTAGCCAATCACAACTCAACTGTCACCAGCATGACAGCAGCATTGTGATTTCCCTGAGTGCTGTGGTTCGATGCTCAGACAAGGGCTGGGAGGCTGTGCATGTTCTTCACCCAGGCTGTGCAATACAGCCGGTGGAGAACATGCTAAGTGTGCATGACGGTTTGGCCGGCCCATCATCGGCACTTAGAAAGTGCCCACCACTCCTTTCTCTGCTCTGTGGGCAGCCCAGGCCCACCCCGCCCGCACCTACAGAGCCACTAAGGAAAAATAAATTGATAATAACATGTTGTTTTTATCATTTTATTTTTCCTGTGGGACAACGCAGCTGACAGCTTGCTTTTTGCAGTAGCTTTGTACAGTCCCCTATCAAAGTAAATGAATTACACAAGAAGGGCAGCTTCTATGTCAAATATGAACAAAAGCATTGTTCATCATTTAGTTTAACAGAAACAAAAGTTGAACAGGCGCATATCCCTTCTTGGTCAATGAACTAACAGGAAGAAAAAAGTACAAAAGATACCGCTAACTGAGGCTGGGCAAGAGAGATCGTCTGGCTGCTAGAGGGATGTTGAAAAATAATTAATGATCAATAATCATGGCAACCATCCCTACCATATTTAGAAAAGCCCATAATAAGAACCAGCAGTCGCTCAGAGCTAACCGAGGGGTGGCCAGGGCAAAAGTCCTAAAGGAGTTGGATTTTGACAGGGTGGCGGGCTATTCGAGGTGGTACCCTTGGATGGTTTTGTTTGCTCCCCACTGGGGGTCATCCCAAGGAAAGAGCCAGGGGAATATAGGCTTATCTATAACCTGTCAGCACCCAAGGGGCAGTCTGTGAATGAGGCTATCGATGGGACCCTATGCTCGGCCAAATACGCTTTGCTCCATCAGGCAATCCAGATGCTGCAAGAGTTGGGACCTAGGACTTTGCTAGTTAAATTTGACATTGAATCTGCTTTCCACCTCCTGCCGGTACATCCGCTGGATTTTTACCTGCTAGGTTTCCGATTTGAGGGTGCCTTCTTTTTGACAAATGTATGCCCATGAACTGCTGAGTTTTCTGCTCTTACTTAAGAAACTCATCACCTTTCTTGAGTGGGTATTCCGACACATATGGGGCCATGGTTGAATGCTGCATTACCTCGATGATTTCCTATTCTTGGGGGCTACATGGGTCGGGGCACTGCACCGAAGCACTGCATATCTGCCAGAAACTGATGCAGGAGTTTGGGGTGCCTTTGGCACCTGGCAAGACGATTGGGCCTACCACTACCATTGAGTTCCTGGGACTAGAGTTGGATTCAGTTGCGGGGATTTCCATGCTTCCCATGGAGAAGGTCAACACCTTCTCCCAAGCCGTTAGGGCATGTCTGTTGGCTAAGAAGGTCACCTTGTATCAGTTGCAGGTCTTGGTTGGGCAGCTGAACTTCGCCCTCCAGATCATACCCATGTGCTAACCCTTTTTCGCTGTCCATCTCCCAGGCCATTTCTGGCTTAAAGGTTAAACATCATCAGACCAGGCTGTCTAGTTAGGTCAGGCAGGACATGAGAATCTGGGAGTCATTTTTGCAAACCTTCAATGGGTCAGTGGTGTGGCCGGGGCAACCCATAAGCAGTGAGGAGCTAGAGCTGTTCACCGATGTGGCAGGGAGCAAGGGTTTTGGAGCCATCTTGGGTCCAGCTTGATGCACGCAGCGGTGGCCCAGGGAGTGGGTGTAATGGGGCCTGGTTAATAACATAGGCTTCCTTGAATTGTTCCCTATTTTGGTAGCACTCTCTATTTGGCCAGATGAATTGCGCAATCAGTCAGTCGTTTTCTGGTCTGATAATATGTCTGTGGTTGAGTCCCTTACCTCCTTGTCTTCCTGGATGATGTCCTTACGCATGAGATACTTCTCCTTTCTGGCAGAACCAAATTCCCTAGCTTAAACCCAAAAAGTTCCCCCAAGATGGCTCCCGTTACCCAGGACCCACTGCAAAAGGGAGAAACAAATTAAGCACTTCCTGTTTTTTCTTTCCGACGCTTGACTGCGGCTTCGGTAAGTGTATGTTCAGTTTTTTTATGTTTTTTAATACGCCATTTGCTTTGCTTTAGTGAGTAGGTCTTTGTTTCATTAGTTTCTTGCTCGCGCTTCAGCGTGGGGTGTTTTTCCTCCGGTGGGGTCCTGCTTTAGCAGGGCTGCTGGGGACTGCGCACTCCTGCAAACACTAGGCTTGGTGTCCCCGGCCCTGGGTACTATGCTTTAGTGGGTGGGCCCGGGCACGCAGGCATTCTCGTTCTTGCTCTATGCAGAAAGCGGGCAGGGCTGGATGATCTCCTGCTTTGGTGCCCTGCTTTAGTGGGCGTTTTTTGGTCTTACCTCTTGCTATGACTTGCAGAGCTGTCCTTTTGGCAGACGAGTTGTCGTGTTTTGCTGAGCTTTTTTCCCCTGCGTGACGCATGGGGCTGGCTCTTCCCCCAGTCAACCTCTCTAAGCGTTTACCATGTGACCTTAGGTCATAGGTCACCTATATATAGCTGGTAGTTGCTTGTGCTTTCTCTGTGTTACGGCTTCCTGGGAGGTTAGTCTGGTTAGTTTTTGCATGCTATGGAGCCTGGTGAGTAGGTCGCTGGTCCTTCGGTGCAGCCCTCTTTGCAGTCCTTGCAACACTTGATTGAAGATGCAGTTGAGGTGGCTTTTGAGGCCGGGGAAGGGCATCCTCCGCCTAAAATTCCCAGGCAAAAGCTGGTTGAGCCTGAGGGTGATTCTGAAGAGGAGTGTAGGCCGGGCGGTATGTTAAAGGTCCCGAGCTGGGGGATCTCTTACAGCATGTTTTGGTAAACTTAAGTCTCCCTGCCGCTTGTGCGTCGGCTGATGAGGATGATTTCTTCGCAAGTTATCAGCAGGCGGAGCCTGAAACTGTGCCTTCACATAATGCGATCCAGAGAGTGCTGTTGCATGAGTGAAAGAAAGTGGACACATTAGCCTTCCCTCGGTTTCTGTCCTGCCTTTATCCAGTAGACAAGTTTGCAGTGGGATGTCCATCTGTGGTTATGGTGGATAATATGATGGCTGGCATATCCACTCATGGGAATGTGGTTTCGGAGGACACTTCCCCCTGCGGTGGATAGGAAGGTGGATGGTGCTGTTAAATGGTTTTATGCTGCTGCCAATTTCTCTGATCGAGCGAACACTTACAGTACTTACACTGTGCAGTCTTTGCTAAAGGACTTTCAGGCCTTGTCAGATCATATGTCTGAGGGTTCGGATTGTTCAGATCTGCTGGAATTGATGTAATAACAGGTTTGCTTTTTGTCTGAGGTGTTCTTCAACAACTTGTGGGCTTCTGTGGCTATGTCTGTGGTGGATGTTGCTGCTCGTAGACATCTGTGGATATGCAACTCGAAAGCTGATGAAGCTCAAAAGGCTGTTTTAATGAGACTGTCCTTTGGAGGTCCTAAGCTGTTTGGACAGCAGCTTGAGGAGATGGTCAAGAAATCAGTGGAGACATTTTTTTTTATGACACCGGCAAGACCCTTTCCGAGAGGCAGACGTTTTGCATTTAAGAGGGCTTTTCCTTCCAGCTCTGTGAGGGATTAAGCCCAGCCCTTCCACGGTAGGGGTCACAGCCGGGGCACCGGGTATCCAGACAAATCCCTGTTCCAGTCATCCGCTGCCATCCTCCAGCCTCCAAAAGCATGACTACCGGAGTGCCTCTCCAGTGGGAGGACACCTTCTGGATTTTCAGGACCAGTGGCGGAAGGATGTTTTCAGATGCCTGGGCCTTGCAAGTCATGTCTGAGGGGTATCACTTGGAGTTTGTGGAAAGTCCAGGATCCTTCTTCCACAAGACTCCTCTTCCACAGGACCCAGTACATTGCCTTGCCCTGTTGGATGGGATTCAACAACTCCTGGACAAGAGGGAAGTGGTTCAGATTCCCCCGAGGGAACACTGGCTCAGCTTTTACTCCATTCTTTTTCTGGTCCAGAAGGTTATGGGAGACTACCGACCTCTGTTGGCTTTAAATGCTTTGAAACGGTTCCTGATTGCACAAACTTTCAAGATGGTCACCCTACAGAGTATCTTTCCACTGTTGAGTCCTGGCCTGTTCCTCACATCTTTAACCCTGCATGATGCTTATTTGCACGTTCCCATCTGTCCTCTGCATCAACAATACCTAAGGTTTTTGGTGGAGGGCCGCCATTACCAGTTTTGCTCTCTCCCCTTCCGGTTGGCATCAGCTCCCAAAGTTTTTGCCAAGCTGCTCTTCGGGTATTCTGGTGTTTCCTTACCTTGATGATTGGTTAATTGCCTCTTCTTCTCTTTCTAAGGCTTGCCAAAATGTCAAGGAAGTGTGTGTCCTGTTGCACACAAAAGATTTCTGCTCAATGCCTCGAAGTCCCACCTTCATCCATCCCTGTCTCTGCAGTTTATAGGGGCCCTCTTCCGGATGGACTTGGGGGAGGTTTTTCTGGCTCCTGCACGGAGGGACAAGCTAATGATACACCTGTCTTCCCTCCTGTCTCTCCAGTCTGCTCCTGTCTGCTCCAGTGAGACTGTGGCTGAGAAGTAAAGGAGAGATGGCATCCACTCTGGCTCTGGTCCCCTGGAGCTGGCTGTATCTCTATCCCTTGGTGCATCATGTTCTGCAGCACTGGAATTCAGATTTCAAAGCCCAGGTTCCTGTTACTCGACAGGTGGTGAGGGACCTGCAGTGGTGGTTGAACCCGGAAAACCTCAACAGGGGTCATCAGTTGTGTGTTACCCCTCCGGTGATTATCTCCAACAATGCCAGCGGTCAGGGGTGAGGAGCGGTCCTGGGGAGTCTTGCCACCCAGGGGTAGTGGAGCAGAGTGGAGTCTCTCCATTCTTCCAACTGGAAGGAGCTGGCTACAGTTTGTGCAGCTCTGTTTCATTTCCTCCCTTCCATCAGGGGTCAGGCGTGTGTGTACAGACGGACAATCAGGTCACAAGGTCTTATGTTTGTCATATAGGGGGGATGACACCTTCCCTCTTTGTCTTGGCCAGGAAGGTGGGATTATGGGCAGGGCAAAATCATCTTTATCTGACTGCAGTCTATCTTCCGGGCGGGAGAATGGGCCTGTGGACCAGCTAAATCAGTGGTTCCCATTGTCGGTGTCTCTGTGTCTCTTCTCCAGGGTCTTTCGGGAGGTGTGTATGAGGTTCCGGCCCCCCTGGCTGGACCTGTTTGCCACCGAGGACAATGCCCTTCTTCCCCTCTTCTGCTCCTTGATTCCGTCTCAGAAGGCCTGGGCCATGGATGCCCTTTCAATTCCCTGGCCTGGGGTTCTCCTGTATTGTTTTCTGCTGATCCCCTTGATTCCCAGGTTGTTGCAGAAGGTGATCTCTGACCGTGCTCGTGTTTTTCTGGTGGCTTCGGGGTGGTTGAGGCGGCCTTGGTTCCCTCTGCTTCTTCAGCCACTGGTGGGTCCTCCCTGGGTGGTTCCTCTTTTTACTTCTCCTCTGAGTCATCCCATTCTGGAGACTTTCTCCCTACAGTGTCTCAATCTGGGGGTCTGGCTGCTGAGCGGTTGAATCTGTTAGATCTGGGTTGTTCTGAGGCTGTGGCCAGGGCCGGCTTTAGAGGTTGAGGCGCCCTGTGCGACAATCTTTGTTGGTGCCCCCCCAAAACAAACATTATTTTTTGTGTTGAGTTGTGTGGTTTCTCAACCGCATATTAAATATATACAGGATAAATTTTAGAGTATATCAAATGTATGCTCAAATATCATGTAAATTAAATAAGGATTAGATGGGGAACAGATGTTACGACACAGCACTTGGTGCTCCTTTGATTTGCAGCACTCAGTGCTTTCATAAGGCACATCAACAAGTCTTCCGGTGAGGCTGAGCACCTTGTCCTCTCCTAAGTTGTGTCACTAGTGCTACTTTTATGCCTATTACCCATTGCTCCTCCCCACAGGTACATCACTATGATGCAAATCTGAGTATTCTACTGCTGTGCTTCACCCTGTCCTTACTAAAACACATCACGCTCTGCTTTCTGTTGTGCAGCTTACTTTGTGCCACTGATGCACACTCCCCTATGCAACCTGTTGCACAGGTTTGTGTATAAATGTTGGTCTATTTTCACTTTTTACTAACTGTATGTTTGGTGATTTGTGTGCATGGTCATCTGTTGGACTTGGGAGAAAATGGTCTTTGTGGGTGTGTTTTCCTGGGTCCGTGTACCATACCATGTTGCACCAATTTGTGCCTCTTTGTGCATGCAATTAAAAAACAAATCCTGATGGTTTGTCAATGCTTGGTATATATAACTATTTTGACTGAGTGTTAATAAAACACAAATTGAAGTTCCACATACATGATAGAACACAGCATGTACAGGACACAGAAGAAGAAAGAAATTAACTGGCAAGGTCTGAACAATTTTTTAAATAGAAAGTTGCACATTATCATTTATATTATTTTTAACTGGGCAATTTTTGCTTAACATAAAAAGTTGACCTACTCTGACCTTTCATATGCTGCAGAGAGGGGAGCTCGGCTCTCTGTGCCCAGAGATCAATTAAATGAAAAATCCCCGAATGTTCACAAGAAACGTTTCTTTTTAGGTCGAGCCTCGAGTAGCGCGCAAGCGCTGCTTAGAGGCGAAGACTTAATGTAAGCGGTTTCAAAAGCAGTCCAACAAACGCTCGTGCGTCGTGGCTGGCCTTTTTGAGATGGGTACGCGCGGCAAACATGTGTTTCCAATTATCGTGCCCAGACGCGGGCGCGATAAGTGGAAACACATGTCTGCCGCGCGTACTCATCCAAAGGCCAGCCACGACGCACGAGCGTCTGGTCAGCTGAGCGTCTGGTCAGCTGAGCAGGCTGCCGCGCTCGCTCGCCCCCGCTCCTCTGTGGTGCGCGCGCACCACTCGCGGGCTTGTTCCTGATGGCTTTTGGGATCAACTGAGATTGGCGCGTGCGCACTTGGCCCTTGCAGCTTCCAAGCTCGTTGGCAGACAAGCTGCGGGATGCAAGGTCGAGGCGCTTTGAAATCTCGTTGGAAGTTGCAATGGCTTTTGAAGGTCTGGAAAAAAATTCAAAAAGAGTTTAGGATTCAACCATTGCTGGCCGCGTAAACCTCACTCGGATCCACTGTTTCTGTGCCCCCCCGTACCCGTTAGTTCTTCTGGAAAAGTTTCACTTGTCTTGCTTCCTGTCCTGACATCTGTGGGAAGAACGAAAGTAGTTATTACCCCCAACTACCGCATTCTTTAGTTTGTGTGAGTCATGAAACAAATCGAAATATCTTAAATTCCGACTTACCTCATGCTTCATTGCATGACCAATATCAAAATCCCTACGTTTGCCTATGATTCAGTGGCCATCACATGATTACCAGGGTTATTTACTCGTCGCGCTCTGTTTGTAAATGTTATCCCCATCTTTGGCAATAGCAGTAATCGAACCTTCGCCTGAAAATATGACATATTTCCAGGTTTTCCTCGGAACTGCAGTTCTGACAAATGTGAATGCAACTGGAGTTCAAGTCCATGCTTTGGCTGCTGTCTGCGTGATGCAGATGTTTCACTGGACTGTATGTGTGAGAAGAGTTTGCACAGCTGCATGTGCTGCACGATGTGTGTGAGGCAAGTCTGCACTCCTGCTGTCCCGAAGCTTTATTTGTTTTGTGATTGGGAAACCTTTGCATTCTGCTGCTCGTGCTGTGTTCATCTGTGTGATGGAAGCTTGCACTACACTTCTCTGTCTGGGTAGTTAATACCACCCCTCATGCTGTGTGTGTTCTGGGAGTTTGCACTGATCCTGCCAAACCGTGGCATCTCATCTGTGTGCACGTTGCGAAGCCCGAGACAACTTTTCACTGTACAAATTCCGAATTTGTTGACTTTGTAAATACATGACGTGGTGCCTTTGGGATTAGGGTGCTAATTTCTTGGGTATTCCCTTGTTTTATGGAGAGGAAGTTCCTCATATTAAATTGTTGCATCGAGGGCTTTAAGTGGGATGAAAAAACTGGGGAGGTGGTCTCTCAAAGGGGCGTGACCAATGTAATTAAGGGCGTGGCTTAAAAACACGTAAGCAAAAAATCTGTTCTTAGCATAGTGTGCTGCAAGACTGGTATTTTGCTGTTTCTGTCATTGCATCCAGATATATAATACAACAAGTAACATCATACCTACAAGAAGTCAGGACTATTGGCTTTGTCAATGGTTGTTAGTTGCATTAAGATAAATAGGCAGCAACTATGGCTTGTATATAATATTGAAAAAGCTTCCACTTACAGCCCCGGTGACACCACGACAATGTTGCCGCTCCTGAGTTTCAAAAAGAGAAGGGAAATCCAGAGAGAAAATGACTCTCTTTAAAGGATTTCCCTTCCCCTAGAACGCTCACCTGGCATAACTTCATGCCGTAACTTCTCCACTAGTGAGAAGTGAGCAGTGTGAGCACGCGCACATCGATGTGCCTGCTGTCACTGCAGTCCGGAAAAAAACATACCGCCTGTGCCAGGGCACAAAATAGAGCCCGAAAGAGTCCTGTTTCGAGGGCCCTTTTAAACAAGCATTGGCATAGCCAATAGGTCTCGCCTTAGGGACCTTATAAGTGTTTAGCCATGCAACAGTTGATGTTGCACCAAGGATATTGTGCTGCATAACTAAATACTTATAAGGTCCCAAAAGCGAGACCTATTGGCTATGCCAATGCTTGTTTTTTCTGACTCCGACTCCTATGCAAAGCAAAATAGGTCTCCAACCTTTTGTGTAGTGAGAGCTACTTCTGATTAGTGAAAATCCTGATGAGCTACCGAAGGCCAAGCATTGTTCCCAGAGGACCCCCCCCAACGCCCAGCTTCATTGACTTGCAGTGCACACACACTGTTAAGTGTACAACACCCAACCCAGGATTCATATGTTCCTGTTGCAAACAACGCTGTGTAATGTCGAGTGCCCCAGGCTGGTAGGATGCCTCAATTGCTTAAGGTCCTGCCCAGAGAGCTACAGGAACGGCTTGAATTCCAGCAGGGCCTACTTTGCCTGTCATCCTTACAAGGCCCATAATGTGTTTTCTGTCCTGTAACCATTACACCTGTCATTCAAGCACCTGATGCAGTCTGTTTGTTTAGTTGACCAAATGAATTTGCTACTATTGACGTCAGAACAGGCTACAGGCGATATAAAAAGCAGGGGTCACGCCAACATTTTGTCACAGTGAAGTAAAACCATCAAAAGCTCCTGGTGCTCTGGTTTTGAAAAACTTGTAAGGTGATCTGGGTGAGACTGGGGTGTTTAAGGCGACTCTCAATAGGAGAATATATGAAGCTTGGCAGTCAGAGGTCAGCAGCAGATCCCTTGCAGGGCCAGAGAGGAAGCTTGTTGCAGCTCTGCCTTGAATTAGCTCAGGCAAACAGCAGACAGGTGCATGTTGTAAACGCCACCACCCGAGCAATGCACACGATACCATAGTGTTGTAACTCTGCCACTCCAGTGGTGCACATTATAACACAGTGCCAGATTGTGTGCGCTTTATGCCACAGTGTTGTAACTGCGACATCTGAATTGCAGAGCTCTTTAGTCAGCCGTCCGTCGCCTGAACCAGTGCAGAGTGTAACACATAGTAGCTACTTCTCCACCTGGACTTTAGCCCACATCGTACTGTAGTCTATTCCTCCTGCCCCCTAAAAAGATCCTTGTCCGGGTTTTTAGTGTCAAACCGCTAGTGTGCCTGGTTTGCTTTTAAGAAACATCTGGGGGTCGTTAAAGAGACAAACACCTAAATTAAATAACACACAAAATATATCAATATCCGCCATCGGGCTTCCAAGCATATATCCAGCACTTCGTGATCTCAGGACGGATTGACATATACTTTGATTACCAGCAAAGTCCCTTATTTGCAAAATTCGCCCTGAGCACTTGCGTTGCATTTACCATCTTTATTGTAGTGCTAAAAATAATGTGTTAAAAAACCGGATCCAGGAACTTCATTTTACATTTTACGTTTTTTTGGGCTGAAAAGAAATGTAAAGTGAAGTTGCAAGAGGTATTTTATTCATTTAAAAAAAATCCCTGTGTAATGCTGCTTTCATTTAATAAAATGATTCACTTTTTGTTCTTTTAAATAAATAACGTACCTCTTCATTTTACATTTATCACCTATTTCAACAATAAAAGAGTGTTTCACATGGATATATATATTTAAAATAAAGTACCTCTTGCACGTTGACCACAAACCAGCATCAGGTCCTTTCTGCTGCCGGTCCCAGGCCTAACACTGGTTTTGCTCTTCGGGCCAAGGTGCCGAGCACTACATCACTTGCACTGCGGTATGCAGCTGCAACAAACCCAACCGGATTCCTGGGCCTTCCAAGGCTCCGGTGACAAGACTGCTCCTTCGGCTGCAGAGATTGCTCATTATAGAAGTGTAGGTGGGGCAGCAGAAGGCAGGCCGATCGGTTCCCAGGGCCAGCATAATACTGCTGTTGCCGGGCTTTTAGCACTGACGTCACCCCCGCGACCCCCTCCAGCTAAATTTAATCCAGCCAATTGTGAGCAGTTTATTTGGGTGAGGGCGGGCACGCACTGCAAGAGGCCTAAAATAAAGAAAACAATAACGGCAGCCCACATTTATTTTTTATGCAGTGCATCAAACTGCACTAAACTGAATGTTCGGGACCTGAGCTACTCACAGGGTGTCGGCGATCGACCGGTTGGAGACCCTGTTTACAGCAACGCATGGGCGGGCAAAAGCGTGCCTCCTAATTTGTTTAAACACGGTTATCTCTCTTCCATTTCTACGAAGATTAACATCGTAGAAAAGAAAGAGGAACAACAGTGTTTAACAGTGCAGGCTTTTGGGCGATGTGACTGGCGCCGATTTCAGAGCACAAATAGCGCCCCCCTGACCTTGGCACCCGGTGCGGTGGCACCGCTCGCACCGCCCAAAAGCCGGCCCTGGCTGTGGCCACTTCCATCCAGTTGTCCAGCAAGCCATCAACTCTCAAGTCATACGATCACCATCGGGGTCACTTTGCTAAGTAGTGTCATTCTAAGGGTTTGGTTTCCTCCTCTTGTCCTCCTTTGCGGATTTTAGATTTCTTGCAGGATGGCTTTGCCTTGGGTTTGGCTGTTTCTACCCTTTAGAGTCCACTGAACGGCCCTTCTGTCCTTTCGTGGGGATGATCTCTCTGATGTTGTCCCTTTAGCATCTCGACTCCTTCAGGGTTTCTTTTTGCAAAGGCCAGTTTCCCATTCTCTGGTTCCTCCCGGGGATTGGCCTCCGGTGCTCCGGGCACTGACTGGTCCTCCTTTTGAGCCTCTGGATGAGATTTCCCTTAATTTTCTGATGGAGAAGGTGGTGTTTTTGGTTGCTGTGTGTTCAGGGAGAAGGGTGGGAGAAATTGGTGCATTGATGTCGGTTTCTCCGTTTATCAGTTTCTTTCTGGATAAAGTTGTTCTTCAGCCTGGCCCGGCTTTCATTCCTAAGGTTCCTTCTCGGTTTCATTGTGAGAAGAACATTGTCCTTCCAGTTTTCTTTCCTGACCCTTCTTCGGTGGAGGAGGTTAGTTTACATTCCCTGGATCTTTGTCAAGCTTTGTACATTTATTTGGAGCGTTCTTCTTCTTTTCGTAAGGCTGATTCACTTTTTGTTACATTTGGTCTTCCCAATAAGGGTTCTCGTCCTTCTACTGCCTCCATTTCCCGCAGGATTAAGTCTGCCATTGTGAGGCCTTACCAGGTGTCTGGGTCTTCTCCTCTCCAGCCGGTGCAAGGTCGTTCGACGCGGGGGTGGCTACCTCTTGGGAGGTCTTTTGGGTTGCCTCTTTGTGTGATGTGTGTGCTGCGGTTACTTGGAGTTCCCAGCACACTTTTTCCTCCCACTACCATTTGCAGTTGGGTGGGATTTTTTACTCCTTCTTTGGGTATCATGTCCTGTCTGTGGTGTAGGGTGCTTCTGCTCCTTTTATGTCTTGAACGGCATTGGATTTTGTATGTTGTTTTAAAGCTTAGTTTGCTTCAGCATCCTTGGTGCTTCACTGGTGTGTTTCTTTCCAGCGTTTGGGTCTGGAAATTGTCACCGGTTTGCTTGAGTATTGTCTCGTGCATGAGGACTGCATCTAGGAAGATGGATGAGGAGGTAATGCCCCGGTTACTTACCAGTAATCTTCATTACTCTGAGTCCTGGTCTTCCTGGATGCAGTTCTGAGTCCTGCCCTCCCACCCGGACATTGCAGTTGACTATTTCCTGTTTTCTTGTGTCTTTTGGCATAGTATTTTACAGGAAGTGCCTCGTTTGTTCTTCCCTTTTGTGGTGGCTCATGGGTAACGGGGCCATCTTGGGGGAACTTTTTGGGTTTCAGCTAGGGGATTGGTTCTGCCAGAAAGCAGAAGTATTTCATGCATAAGGACTGCATAAAGGAAGTGCAGGACTCGGAATAATGAATATTACTGGTAAATAACAGGGGCATTAATCAGCAAGCGGCAAAGTGCAAGATGATTCTAAGATTGCTGAAAGAGATTGTGTTGGCATGCCTGAAACTTAGAGCCATGCATGTGCCACGCGTCCTAAACAACGCTGCTGCTGCATTGCCTCATTTAAAAATGCAGGCTTTCAGGCTCCATCACCCAGGAGCAGTGGTGTTGACTATGCCCTTCCCGGACATCAGTGGCAGATTGTAGCCCCAAGCTACCAGAACTTGTGGCAGCCAGCCTAGCTCCCAGGACCAGTCGGGCTTATGAAGGGGTATTCTGCTCTTACTGCATCTTTTTGCGGCAGTCAGGGCCTGGGTCCTGATTTACCTTCTCGTCAGTCCTGGGTTTCTTGGGGGCTCTGCTGAGGAAGGGAGCTCAGTGGCTGCCACCAGGCACCTTGCAGCAGCAATTTCCTTTTTTGCAAAGATGAGTGGGAACCCAACCAGGACCAGCCTTCCTGGTCCAGAGGGCTTTGAGGGGATGGGGGAACCTGGAAGGCTCTAAGCCTGATACAAGGCACCCACTGACAGAGCCAAGTAAGTGGGGTTACTTGAATCACTGAGGGTAGTCTGTAAGTTCATGGGGGAAGTCAAGCTATTCAGGGCAGCATTCACCCTTGCTTTATATGGTGCTTTACGGGTGGGTGAGTTGGTAGCCAAGAACAAGAGGGACATGGCTATATGGCCGGTGAATTGCAACTGAAGGATATCCACTGGTTGGAGGGGTAAACGTCCTTGGTGATAAAAAATCCCCAGGTCCATGACAGATCAGGTGAGGAAGGGCGACCACATTTTGCTGCAGAGGGCACCAGGTAATGCATGCTGCCCGGTTGGAAATCTGAAGGTGTTCTTGGCCGGCCACATTCAGAAGGTTGGTGGGCCATTACTGGTGCATGGTGATGGGATTCCTCTAACCAGGTATAAATTTAGCAGAATCCTTAACAGGGCCTTGCGGTTGGGGGGCTACGATCCCTCGGAGTTTGGGTCTCATTCCTTTAGGATGGGGCAGTCACAGCGACAACAGCAATGGGGCTCCCCGCTGCAGAAGTGCAGAGGATTGGCAGATGGTCTTCAGATTGTTACAAGCGCTATGTGAGGTTGCATATGTTGTAACAGCGGTGATAGTTGTAACAGCGGTGATAGTTTCCTGATCCCTCTCTTCTTATTTCCTACATGTTCAGGTTGGGGGAGTGGCAAGATGAACAAGCAGTTCGAAGCCTCGGCGGCCTCTGTCCACGCGGAGGCGAATGGGTTTACAGATGTTTGGATCTTAGGCCATTCCTATGTCCAGTGCGCTAAAAGGGCATACCTTGCATGTGACTTCCTGAGCGGAGCGTGGAGTGCCGGTTATCGCCTGCAATTTTACTACCGAGGGGGACTGCATCTGGCCCAACTGAGGGCTGTTTTGGACACGATGTTACCTAAGGGGGTCACACCCCTCGGGTCATCATACTGCATTTAGTTGGCAACGACTTGGTGCATTGATCGGTGGCTGCTGTTGGAGGGGAAACATCCTTTACATCGCGGTGATTACACCGCGATGCATTTAGAACGCTGCCTTTACAACGCAAGCGTTACATCGACTTGCACTGGAGGGCGCTATAACCTAAGGAATAGTAAGATTTACTATTCCAACACCTTCCCTACTGTGCGTAGACTGGTGTTGGAATAGTAAATCTTACTACTCCTACGTCCAGCGCCCTCCAGCGCAAGTCGTTGTAACAACTTGCGTTGTAAAAACTGCGATGTTACATACCGCGATCATTTTGATCGCGTTGTAACATCACATATTCCTGTTGGAGATGTTAATAACTGAACTTGGTTAGCTGACCTGGAAGATCCCGCTGGCAGTGCTGGCCGTGTCATACATGATCCCAAGGATGGAGTGGAGGGGTGGTAAGTCAATCCATGCTCTCAATCATTCAGTAAAGCGTGTGAACAATAAAGCTAGCAAACTATTCTGATCACCTAAGTTGGCGTCCATCCCCCATGGGCTCATTAAGGGCGAGCATTTTTTCCTGCAGGACAGTGTACACCTATCAAAGATCGGTAATGATATTTTTCTCAAGAACATTTTGGCCTGGTTTGTGCATCGCTCTCTGTAGAGGAGCAGACCAGGTAGGGGGAGGCCAAATAGTAGGTGGACTATGCTGGCCTGTGATGGGTGAGGTCATAAGTGAGGGGAAAATTAGGCACTACCTTTCCTTACATTTGCATGTCAGCAGGGTCACGGCCCACCCAAGGGGTGATGGCAGGAGGTCACAGGGAAGATCCAGGGGCATGAGGGGCTGCGAGCGAACGCTCACATCTGGCCTTAGGCCTATGGGCATGCCTAGCACTGGCCCTTGGAGAGGAGGTAAGAAGTGACAGGTGCAGGGGGTGTCCCAGGTAGGTATACTAGTGGGCAGACAGGCCCCTTGCACAGGCACCTCACACATGGACACCCCGAAGGGGGATGCTTTGTGGGTGGTGGGGTCCTCCCCTAAGGAGGGACCAACACCAGGTCATTGGGCAGAAAGGCAGGGCCTGGACTGGGGAGGTAACACAAGAGCCATTCATGATCTCACTCGGGGCATAAATTGAGATACAAAGGAACATGTCTAGATAGTGGTAGGAAGACGATGTCTAGTGGCTCTGTTAAGCTTAGGTACGCATCACCTGGTGTAAATAATGCTGTAATTATGAGGGTTACTGTGTATACAAAGTTGAAATGCTGTGTGTTTTGTTTTCTATAATGTATGTAATAAGTTACAGACGGGGTCCAACCCCTAATCTAAAGATTTGCATAGTTTGTGTTCCTGGGGGTGCAGGGGGGACGGATTGACATGGCTGGCTGTGGTCGTGGAGCTGAATGGCCTCGGTGATGCCAGACCATGTGGCCAAGGCTCCCCCACCGCATGGTGGTTCTCGGCGGGCCCAGAAACCTGAGGGGGTTAGGCAGCACCTTGCACTGATGCCCCGCAATGGCAAAAGCTGTGATTGGCTGCGGGAGGGGCTGTGACCCCAGAAGTCATACGTTTGGCTTCCGGGGGTGCGTGTCCAATCAGACCTCGAAGACCCACCCATAAAAGGGGGCACAAGGCAGCAGTCAGGTCTTTCCATTCCCGATCGCTGCCACAAGAAGATAGTGACCTGCTCTGCACGCCTCAATGGACCAGCGGCATCTTTTTGTCTCACCCATAATCCCCATAGCAATTAGGTTGTCGGATTAGGTTCCTCACATGTTGAGAATTTGGACTTTCTTGTTTCTTGTTTCTTGCTAACCAATCATTCCTTTTCAGGTCAAGTGCTTTTGTCGTATTTTGTTGGGGGCCTTGTGGGTGGGGTAATGATTGGGGGGTCAATTAGGCTCTACCATTCCTTACATTTGCATAACAGGAGGGTCATGGGCCCAACCAAGGGGTGCTGGCAGCTGGTCGTTGGGAGGATCCAGGGGCGTGGGAGTTGCGAGCGAACGCTCGCATCTGGCCCTAATGGCCAACCACATGGTCATGCGCAATGGGCATGCCTAGCACTGGCCCTTGGGGGGAGGGGAGAAGTGACAGGTGTAGGAGTGCCCGAGGTAGGTATACTAGCGGGCAGATGGGCCCCTTGCACAGGCACCTCGCACATGGACACCCCGAAGGGGGAAGTGTTGTGGGTTTGTGGGGTCCTCCCCTAAGGAGGGACCGGTGGTAGGTAATTGGGCGGAAAGGCTGGGACTGAACCGGGGAGATAACATGAGAGCCAATCATGATCTCACTCGGGGCATAAATTGCAACACGCTGGAACATGTCTAGTTAGTAGTAGGAAGACGATGTCTAGCGGCTCTGTTAAGGTTAAGTACGCATCACCCGGTGTAAATAATGCTGTGAATATGGGGGTTATTGCGTATACAATGTTGAAATGCAGTGTGTTTTGTTTTCTACAAAGTATGTAATAAAATACATCAAGGGTTTATGACCCCTAATCCTAAGATTTGTGTAGTTTGTGTTCCCAAGCGGGGGCCGGGGTGCGGGGATGGATGGACGTGGCTGACTGTCATTCTGGAGCTGAAGGACCTCAGGTCCTGTAGAGATTCAGAAACAGAACACACAAATAAATTAATTCTTGTCTATGTCTATTTCCAATCTGTGGCATTACACTAAGGAAGTAGGGAAACTATTGTCAGTGTGAGCACTCTTAAGCATTCTCATTGACAGTGACAATTTTTGCATTCCATGCAAAGAGATACTGAATGTTAGCCTTTAACAACATGCTACAATATAAAACCAAATCAGCTGTGATTTCAGTCTGCAAGTGCTAGTAGAAAAAGTAATTACTTGTCTACACCCGCTTGTTACCTTGATGCTTCTAGGTCAATATGCATTGTATTGTATCTATCTCAGGTGAGAAATGATTATTGGCAGTTACATGACTATTCCAGGAATACTGACCCCCCCCACCTATTCACCTATAAAAGAATGAAAGCCTAATTGAATAACTGAATTAAGGAAAGCAATATTAAAAAATATAAACAAGAATCTCAGTGTCAAATATATTACCGAAGACTTGCTTTGCCGTGTGGCGTGTAGGTTGCACTGGCCTGTAAGTTATAATCACTAATGAAAGAAATAACCATTATATTACATAGAGTAGCTCTCAATACTCACTCATCGCACAGTCACATCTATGGCTTACGTTAACACTACTGGGCTCTGATGTTGATGGGATAAGAAATGTACTGTTTCTAGCAGTCAGATAGAGCATCCAAGACTTAGTGCAGTTGGAGAGGTTAGCCAATAGGGTGCTATTTAAATATTATTGTTAGTGGCATAACTGAATATGAATTTTGAAGCGCACGTGGACCACACCCTGGGATAAAGTATTCAACATGGATACAACTGCTGCCACACATCCTATCATTGGACAGCCTCATGACTGTGTTTCATAAAGATAAGTATGAGTGCGTAGGCTTTGAATCAATCCTGAGTAAGTGGTATAAACTCCCAACATGAGCTTCTTGTGGTTGAGGCTAAGGTTGTGTTCTTCAAAATGTGCACCTTATTAAATGAGGTACACACTTCAGTAATAGGATATAATATTAGGACGATCTGGTCGCAAAAGCCCATGGCCAAAGGGATTATTATGCAGTCTAGAAAGGTTGTTCTTCCGTTTTAAAAGGGATTGCACATTCTGAGAACATGTTGGGATTGGCATAAACTTTAGGCCAAAGAGTTGTAGCTAAGCTTGTTTAGCTATTTGAACTATTACACACATAAAAGAGGACTTTTTTATCAGATGGTATTTTTTTATGGATGGTCTAGTTAAATATCATACATAGATGTTTGTGTATCTATCAGATATTTAGGAGAAAACTACTTCTTACCTGTGTGGACTTCTGTCTATAAGATGTAATTCACAGTTTGGGACTTTAAACGAGATGCAGTAACAGCCATAAAAAAACACATTAAGTAGCATGAGATCGGCTAGGGGGATTTCTGCATATTGACTACTTGTACATCTGTGACTACGTTGTATTTCATTAAATTTCACACATACAATATGTAGAAAAACAACTACCTGACAGACAAAACCTTTAGATAGCCAAGCATTTTGCCAAGCAAGCAAGGACATAGAGAGATGGTCTTGCAGCAAGGCAGGCAGACCTGACAGACACACAGAGATAACCAAAGTCAGAGAAAAAGGACACACAGATAGACATACAATTATAAAACTCGGTATAGCGTACATGGAAAAGCAATGTAATGTAATACATGTGCTGCATTTTCCACCCATGACTCAAAATTGCTAAAGAGAAAACTGGGTGATGCAACAGGAACAAACTAGTGCAATTTACCATGCATTACAAATATTTGTCAACACATACATACGTCAACCAAAATACACATTTTGGTATCACGAAGATGAAAGAAGGTAACAAATACACTATATATTTCTACATCAGTATAAACAGCCAACCAATGTTTTTCTCTATTTAAAATGCATTCAGTGCCATCCACTTCATGTGAAAAACAGCATTATCTATAGCCAAGTGATGGGCATAATGCATATCAGCTGCCAGGAAAAAACTTGCAGCAATCAAATATAGGCCTCCCATGGGCTGAAGCATGTATTATGCCACCCATGAGAGACCATGCAAAATGGAACTACAGGCCTGCCATTGCAGCCTGTGTAAGGTGCTGCATGCACCACTTACGATAGATATAGGTTTACTATACCTATAGGTCACTACACTTAAAACCTATAAGTCACCCCTATAGCAGGCCTTGACAATCCTGAAGGCAGGGTGCTGGATTTTACGTGTGGGTGCCCCTGTATGAGCAGAGCCCCTTTGCAGCCTTCGGAGACCATTCTCCCAGGTTGTCTGTGACACAGCCGGACATATAGGTAGAGGTGCATTATAACCTCGCGGTAAATGCTATCTCGAAAACGGCTGAAACAAAACATGTTGTGTTTGGTATCAAACACCTTGGAATCATACCTCCACACCGGTAACCGGTGTGGGAGGTATGATTCCAACCCTCAGAAGCAAGCTTCGTGGGTCCCTGGTCTTCCTGGTACCAACCTTCTCGACCCGGACAGCACAAAATGTATGCTGCCGACCAGAGACACATTTCTGCCCTCCTGCTGCTGAGCCAAGAAAGAGTCAAGCATGAGCACAGGAAGGCAGCACAATAGGCATCCTGTCACAGGGAGGTGTGACCACCTCCCAGACAGGATTTAGTGTATTGGAGCTGGGTGGGTGCACTGCCAAAGTGCCTGAAAGTCTGCACGAGGGGCACATTTGGTGTCCCTGTGCATAGTCTAGTTCAAACCAGTTATGGGAGCCGTTGGCTCCTGCTCTGGCATGAAACTGGACAAAGGACATGGGTGTAACCACCCCCCTGTCCTGAACCTACCCTGGGAGGGTCCCCTGAATCTGTCCAACCCTCTCCCGTGGGTACAAAAGGGCTTACCTGGCTGTAGGACTCTAGATTCAATGTGGACAAGATTCTGAACAAGAAACCACTGACCTTCGACCGTCTGGACACTCTGAACTTCACTGGAATTCGACTGGGCCCGACTTCGTCTCCCTCTCAGTCCAAAGCATCGTCTGTACCCGTGCACCATACAGGCTCCGTGCAGGACCTGGAGAGCATCAAGGACAACAGAAGTATCTCCCTTGGAGTGAAGGAGTCAATCCCCTACGTTTGCCGGCACCGTAATGCAACTGACCGGTCTGCTGATCCTGAGTTCCTGCAGACTAGGAAGGCTCCAGCAACACATGAGGTGGGTTCCTATGTTCCTTGAGGTTGAGCTGCCCTCTCACCAAGTTTGAGGCCAGTATCCCTCGTGGGGACTGCATAACCCGAACCCCTGTGCACCTTGTACATTTGCAATTGCATATGCTTGTTGGTTTTCCCCAACTTTGTGCATTGGGCTGTTGATAGACCTCCCCTCTGCACACATTTCCTACAAAGGAATTTGGCCTCCTCACAATCTGTGCCCTGCAAGCTGTTGTTTTGTGATACTGCTAGAGGTGCCTTGCGACTCCTGTGCCTTTGGCCTGGTTGCTCCAGGCCTGCCCTGACTCCCGTTGCTGTGGTGAGTCCTGTGGTCCTTGCGGGGCCAGACCGTAACCTTCCTTGACCTTCTTCATGGGTTGCCGCTGCCAAGGCGTGTTGGTGCTCCAGCCGGACACCAACCCCTCAGCACTCGACATCCTTCTTTGGACAGCTCGTATCCGGCTCCTGGTGGTCCTCAACATCTCCTGGTCCCTGCAGCTGCAGAGTCAAGGTCTCCTTCTTCGCACCTGAAGCACCCGACATCGGTGAGCATTGGTCTACCGAGCCCCTGGTCACTCCTGAGTGACCCAGACTCTGTCCCCTCTGCTTTCAGGTTCCTTCCATCAAGAATCCACCTGCGGATTCCACCGGACACTTTTCTTCTTCCCAGCAGTGGTATTTCTTTGAAGACTCCCATTGAGAACGACGGTGGTTTCCGATGCCACTTCAGACCTATGCACCCGGCTTCCCTGGGATAGGTAACTCTGGTACTTCGGTATCCACGGGTGGGGTGGCTCTCCAACCTTCTATGTTCCAAAGGGTTTCCTTGTAATCCACTGGGAAGGGTCCTTTAACTTTAAAACTGCAACCGCGACTCTCCCATTGAATTGCACGTAGCACGCGGTCATGTTCTCACACTGCACCTGTCCTCCGTGGGGTCCCTACTTACTCACCTTGGGTGGTTCCTTGGGGTCCCAGTGATTCTACACACTCTAGACTCTGTCTTGACTCGAGTCGTGGTTTTTATACCACTATTTTAGTATATGGTTCGGACTCTCCCTGGAGCCCACTGTGTATTAGTGCTACTTACGATTGTTTCTCTGCTAAAGTATTGTGTGCTTTGTGTTTATCTGCGTGTAGCAGATACTGTGAGGTATTTAAGGTGTTATAATAATAAATATATATTCTTATAACTACTGTGTGGTTCTCCTTTCATTTAACCAATACAATAAGATTGCATTCTGGTGAAACAAGCTGCTTAACATTCCTTCAAGACTAAGCCTGAAGGCTGCTCTCCAAAGCTACCACTTGGATAGCTTTCATAAGGTTATCTTTGGCCTCTTAAATCACCATAAGGGTTGTTTGGACTGGTGCAAGGTGCCCACTTTATCTAGTGGACATCATATACCAGGCCAACTTCTCACATTGGTGTGCAGCGGTTGGGATTCAAGCCTGTATTGTTTTACCAGATAAATCTTTGTATTGATTAACTGAAAACCACTAAGTACTAGGTACATAAAATACTAGCTTAGAATAAGTAAGTTCTACTGAACTTAGGGTTGGGTAAGTCAAGGGTCTAGCACACCCTTTCTCCAACCTCAGAGAGTTTAGTTCCCAGTAGGTTAGGTAGGTGCAACACCTCACCACACTTAGTATGTCTTCTAAAGGAGATGCCAGTGGCTCTCTGAACTCTAGATACAGCGAGCTTTCATTCCAAGAATTGAAAGCCCTGTGTGCCTCTAGAAAACTGAAGACAGGGAGAACTGCAAACACCCACCGCCTCACAGAGGCCTTGCTGCTAGATGACCTTAGGAAGACCCCTGGGTCAGATGAACAGGAGAAAGTGGGTGGGACAGGGAATGAGGACAGGTCAGGAGGTGACACCTTCTATGACCTAGACTCAAACCCTGGTCAGGAGGAGCAAGATGATTCCCACCTGGACAACTCAGATCTTCAGGGAGATGGTGAGGAAGGCCAAAATGGCCCTCTCTTCACCCCTCCTGGAAGAGTGCAGAGTTTACCACGGAGATCTAGATCTCCCTCTGCAGAGTCACATCACTTAGGATAGTCTGTAGGGACCTCTGTATCTAGCAAGAGGGACCATTCCTTGGGCAGGGAGTATCAACTGCTTGAACTTGAGAAAGCTAGATTTAGGCTCAGGCAAGAGCAGTTGACCCTAGAAAAGGAAGCCCTAGAAGTCCAGAGAGCTAGAAAAAAAATTGGGACTAGAGTCCCATGGTGGCAGCAACAGTGACCCTAGAGTTAAACAACATTCTTTTGACAATAGGAACCTGAGCAAGATTGGCCCTCCCTACCATGTTGGGGATGATATCCATAAATGGATAACTGCTTTAGAGAGGGCCTGTAAAGTTCAGAGGGTCCCTCAAGAGCAGTGGCCAGCTATCTTGTGGCTCTCCTTTGCTGACAAAGGTAGAGATAAGCTCCTCACTGTGAGAGAAGAGGATGCTGACAACTATTCAGTCCTGAAGAGTGCTCTCATTGATGGGTTTGGCTTAACCACTGAACAGTACAGGATTACATTTAGAGACACCCAGAAGGCACAGAATCAGGACTGGGTAGACTTTGTGGATAGTGCTATTAAGGCTCTGGAAGGCTGGTTACTTGGCAGTAAAGTGAATGATTTCAAGGTATTATACAATTTGATTATGAGGGAGCAGATCCTTAATAATTGCCAAAATCAGTTGTTGCATCAATACCTGGTTGACTCCGATCTGACTTCTCCCCAAGAATTGGGAAAGAAGGCAGATAAGTGGGTCAGGACCAGGGTGAAGCAGAAAAAACAGAACTCTGGTGGTGACCAGAAGAAGCAAGATTCTAAAACTCCAGATAAGGGTGCGGACAAGGGTAAAGATCAAAAGTCTTCATCAGGGCCCCAAAAACCTGCATCTGGGGGGAGTCACAATCTAACAAAGGAAAAGGCAAGATAAAACCTTAGTGTTACTTTTGTAAGGTAAAGACCCATTGGACAAAAGATGCTGATTGTTCAAAAGCCAAGGAAAATCCTCCTACCACCACTGCCCCTAAGGTAACTGCGCCCCCTAGCACAAGTACAGGTAGTGGTACAGGGATCAAGGGATTAGTAGGGTTAACCTTGGGCTCTGAGGTGGGTTCTGGCCTAGTCAGAACTCCAGCTCAGGCTGTACTAGTCAGTGATGGTGGAATGGATATTGCCACCTTATTTGTCAGTCCCAGTAACCTGGGCAAATACAGACAACAGCCTTTGATTAATGGCAAAGAGGCCGTGGCCTACAGGGACACAGTTGCAAGTGTCACTATGGTGGCAAAAGATCTTGTGGACCCTGATCAGATCATACTTGGTGAGATGTACCAAGTGACCAATGCTAACAATGTCAGGACTCATCATTCCTTGGCAGTTGTTAATTTCAGCTGGGGAGGGGTAACTGGCACAAAGAAAGTTGTGGTTAGCTCAGACCTTCCAGTGGAATGCTTATTGGGCAATGATTTGGAAATTTCAGCCTGGGCTGATGTGGAATTAAGGACTCATGCAGCAATGCTGGGCATCTCTGCAGATGTGTTTGCTGTGACCAGGTCACAGGCCAAACTGATGTCCACTGAACAGGCCCTGGATTCTGAAAAAATGGACCAGGTGCCTTCCAAGAGAAGGAGCAGGAGGGGTGAGGCTGTGTCTTCCCCCGGGCTCAGAGAGAGGGTCAGTCTCTTGAGGGAGAGGTTCCCAGTCCCTGTGAAGGAACTGTCTCTGATGAACTGGAACCTGATCAGGTTGAGTTCTTGGGTACAGGGGGCCCTTCCAGGGCAGATCTGAGTCAGGAGCAGCAAACCTGTCAGGAGCAGCAAACCTGCCCCTCTCTTGAACCCCTCAGACAGCAAGCTGCTGCTGAAGCTGCTGGGAGTGTCAGTGGGTCCCACAGGATCTATTGGGATGAGGGACTCCTTTACTCAGAGGGTAGAGACCCCAAGCCTGGTACAACCAGGAGGTAGGTCATACCTCTGAAGTTTAGGGGCTTCCTACTCCCCTTGGCACATGATATTCCCTTAGCAGGACACCTAGACCAAAGTAAGATTTGGGACAGCCTTGTTCCACACTTTCACTGGCCTCACATGTCAGAGGACACCAAGGAGTTTTGTCGCTCCTGTACCACCTGCCAAGCCAGTGGTAAGTCAGGTTTTACCACAAAGGCCCCCCTTATACCACTACCAGTGGTGGGGGTTCCCTTTGAGAGGGTTGGGATTGACATAATTGGTCCCATGAACCCTCCAACTGCATCTGGGCACAGTTATATTCTAGTGGTGGTGGACCATGCCACTAGGTATCCAGAGGCTATACCTCTTAGAATCACCACTGCTCCTGTGGTGGCCAGGGCCCTCCTGGGAATATTTTCCAGAGTGGGTTTCCCTAAGGAGGTCTTATCTGACAGAGATACAAACTTCATGTCTAGTTACATCACTGCAATGGGGAAGGAGTGTGGAGTGAATTACAAATTCACCACACCCTATCAGCCACAATGTAATGGGTTGGTTGAAAGATTCAACAAAACCCTAAAGGGCATGATCATGGGCCTCCCAGAAAAGCTTAGGCGAAAATGGGCTGTCCTGTTGCCCTGCCTTCTCTTTGCCTACAGAGAGGTCCCACAAAAGGGGGTTGGCTACAGCCCTTTTGAACTTTTGTTTGGGCATCCAGTTAGGGGTCCTTTATGTTTGGTGAAGGAGGGATGGGAGTTACCTCTCAAACCTCCCAAGCAAGACATAGTGAACTATGTACTTGATCTCCGCTCCAGGATGGCTGAGTACATGTAGAAGGCCAGCAAAAACCTTGATGAAAGTCAAGAATTACAAAAAGTTTGGCATGACCAAAAGGCTGTACTGACTGTGTATCAGCCAGGACAGAAAGTATGGGTGTTGGAGCCTGTGGCCCCAGTAGCTCTCAAAGACAGGTGGTGTGGACCCCATACTATTCTTGAGCAGAAGGGAGAGGTCACCTACTTGGTGTACCTTGGAACTCCCAGGTGCCCCCATAGGGTGCTCCATGTAAACAGGCTCAAACCCTATGTGGACAGGGCAGACATGGGCTTGCTCATGGCTACTGATGAGGGATAGGAGGAAGAGAGTGACCCACTCCCTGACCTCCTCTCACAGAACCCTGATGATGGCTCAGTTGATGGTGTAGCCTTGGCAGGCAGCCTCACTGAGCAACAGCAGATTGATTGCAGGAAAGTCCTCAATCAATTCAGACACATTTATTTCTGGGATTAGGGTTTTTAGTGTAACCAGGAAGATTGGCGCTCAGACTAGTGCGCGTGTTGTGTGAATAATGCTTTGAGTATGTACGGTGCTGCCAGGTCGGGGGAACTACCCAATAACCCCCGTTGGTTTGTGAGTCAGGAACCCACAACAAGCTGGCTGTTTGATTTCTTTTTGTCATTTCTTGATTAAATAACTCTAAAGATTACACTGGTGTCGACCACAGCAATTTTGATCTAAAAGAGACTGCCATACCTTTATTGTATCCCCACCACGTGTGCCCGGGACTGTGCTTACAATTCAGACACATGTTTTCTTTGACTCCTAGTCAGACCACTTGGTGTACCCATGAAGTGGACACAGGTGAGAGTCTACCTGTAAAAAATAAGATTTACAGGCAGCCTGATCATGTCAGAGATTGCATCAGGACTGGGGCCCAAAAGATGCTGGAATTGGAAGTGATTGAACCCTCAGATAGCCCTTGGGCTAGTCCAGTGGTCCTGGTACCCAAACCTCATACCCAGGGTGGTACGAGAGAAATTAGGTTTTGTGTGGACTACAGGGGGCTCAATGCAGTCATAGGACTGATGCTCACCCTATTCCAAGGGCAGATGAACTCATTGATACTTTGGCCTCAGCCAAGTTCTTGAGCACATTTGCCCTTACTGCTGGATATTGTCAAATCAGACTAGCTGAGGATGCCAAACCAAAAACAGCATTTTCAACCCCTAGTGGGCATTATCAATTTATTGTGATGCCCTTTGGCTTGAAGAATGCACCTGCCACATTCCAAAGGTTGGTGAACAAAGTCCTTACAGGCCTGGAAGCCTATAGTGCAGCATATCTTGATGATATAGCTGTCTTTAGCTCCATCTGGGAGGATCACCTGGTCCACCTGAAGAATGTTTTGGAGGCCCTGCAGAAAGCAGGCCTCACTATCAAGGCCACCAAGTGCCAGATAGGGCAGAGTAAGGTTGTATACCTGGGCCACCTTGTGGGTGGAGGTCAGGTTCAACCATTGCAGAGCAAAATCCAGACCATCATGGACTGGGTTGCACCCACTACCCAGACTCAGGTCAGAGCTTTCTTGGGCCTGACTGGGTATTACAGAAGATTTGTAAAAGGATATGGGTACACAGTGACTCCCTTGAATGATCTTACCTCTAAAAGAATGCCCAAGAAAGTTCAGTGGACAGTTAGCTGTCAGAAGGCATTTGATGACCTCAAGCAGGCCATGTGCACTGCTCCCATTCTGCAAAGTCCTGACTATTCCAAACAATTCATTGTCCAAACAGATGCATCTGAGTTGGGGGTAGGGGCTGTGTTGTCACAACTTAATGCTGAGGGTCAGGATCAACCGGTAGCTTTTATCAGCAGAAGGTTGACCCCCAGAGAGAAATGTTGGTCAGCCATTGAGAGGGAAGCCTTTGCTGTGGTTTGGGCTCTGAAGAAGCTGAGGCCATACTTGTTTGGCACTCACTTCATTGTTCAGACAGACCATAAGCCCCTCTTATGGCTAAAACAGATGAAGGGTGAAAACCCCAAACTTTTGAAGTGGTCCATTTCCCTATAGGGAATGGACTATACAGTGGAACATAGACCTGGGAGTAACCATGACAATGCAGATGGACTCTCCAGATATTTCCACTTAGAAAACGAAGACTCAACTGGGCAAGGTTAGTCTCATCTCCTTACGTTTGGGAGGGGGTTGTGTTGGAAAGTAGGATGTGCTTCTTATGGTTACCCCCACTTTTTGCTTGATGTTACACTGTTTTTGACTAGTCTGACTGGGATCCTGCTAATCAGGACCCCAGTCTATCTGCTTTCTCCTTAAAATATTATGACATGTACTTAGGTACACTCCAGATTGGATACTGGGGTACCCTTATAAGTCCCTAGTGTATGGTACACATGTACCCAGGGCATAGGTACCCCAGAGGCCTCCGATGGGCTGAAGCAGGTATTATGCCACCCATGAGAGACCATGCAAAATGGAACTACAGGCCTGCCATTGCAGCCTGTGTAAGATGGTGCATGCATCACTTACGATAGATATAGGTTAACTATATCTATAGGTCACTACACTTAAAACCTATAAGTCACCCCTATAGCAGGCCTTGACAATACTGAAGGCAGGGTGCTGGATTTTATGTGAGAGGGTGCCCCTGCATGAGCAGAGCCCTCTGCAGCCTTCGGAGACCATTCTCCCTGGTTGTCTGTGACACAGCCGGACATATAGGTAGAGGTGCATTATAACCTCACGGTAAATGCTATCTCGAAAACGGCTGAAACAAAACATGTCATGTTTGGTATCAAACACCTTGGAATCATACCTCCACACTGGTAACCGGTGTGGGAGGTATGATTCCACCCCTCAGAAGCAAGCTTCGTGGGTCCCTGGTCTTCCCGGTACCAGCCTTCTCGACCCGGACAGCACAAAATGGATGCTGCTGACCAGAGACACATTTCTGCCCTCCTGCTAGTTAGTATAAGACCCCGATATACTGCAATAAGTTAGGTCTCGATTTTGAAGAGACTTACTGTTTGCAATAAAAACTAATAAATTAATACAGCTAAATCACGACCCTGATATGCCACATTAAGCAAGGCTTCTATTTCTGAAATTATCGTCCTTGCGCGCTGTATATTAACAAATTTATACAAGAGTGAATAAGAAATGAGTTAAAAAATATTTTAACTACTCAACTCGCAATTACTCGAACTTTGTTAAAAGATGGGTAGACTCAATAACGTTCCTAAGGGATGTTTAGAATTGTGAAACACACTTAAAAGTAAGGAATGTCTGTTTTTTTGCAGTCAATGCGCGCAGCCAATTGAACATGAGGTCCGATAGAAAGGGTCGTAACTGATGGCTAACAGGATGGTAGACTCAATAACGTCTCTACAGGATGTTTAGAATGGATAAACACACTTAAAAGTAAGGAATGTGTGTTTATTTGCAGTGAACCGAAAAGTGCTCCGGTGACCAGACGAGAGGAGGTATATTTTTTTGCCCTCTTCTCATTCCGTTGTGGGTTTGCTTCACAATACCAGGTGAGACATCAATGGGAACTCTACCCTAATATAAGTTTAGAACTTACAGGATGGGTGAATCATTTAACAAATAGATCGATGTTATTGTGTGATAGTAATAATTTTGACAATATAAAGGCCAATTACGAGTGCAGAAACTGATGTGACAAACTTCGGATTTATGGAGAGAGGAATCATTTCATATTATCCTTTTCAGGACAACTGAGACGTGGTCCGGTCCGGTTAATGTTGAGTATTGCTGCCATCCCTCCTAAAATTATATATATTAAAAGATTGAGGTGAGACAGTTCGGGTACAGTACAAGAAGTATTATTGAATCCTTAATATTATTTAAAACAGGTGTACTAATCGGCATTTTTTTCCCACTTAGGGAGTTATTCAATCAAAACAGACCTTTCATCTACTGACAGTAGGGTTGTAATAACGGCAGGAATAATATAAAGGTAAAGGATTAAAGTTTGAAGTAAATATAGACACTCCCATAGGAGAATTCCATAATGCGGATTGTTTATACCAGATATTCTATCTTTGATATCTTGCAGCCATAATCTGAAGACATTGGCATTAACTTTCCTAAGTTATAGGATCCACACTGACCTGAGTGCGGTGGGCACCGGTGAGTGGTTTATGTAGTTATGTCATGGTTTGTAGTAGGGGACAATAGATTGAATGGGGACACACATGGTATAAATGTTTGTAGAATGAATGTGGTCTTTTATATTAAGCTCTACCGAAGGAAGTGTGAGTACTTATAAATAATGAATAAAATCATGTAATAAAGATAGTCTGGGTCTGTAATATCAGGCTCCACTAGGTGAAGTGTGAATACTTATAAACCATGCACAAGATTCTGTTTGAAAAAATGTGTAAGGGGCATATGAGTTTAGTAAGGGGGATAATACAGTTTTTTAAGACAATATCATATTGTAAAACATTGGGTTGAATATATAAAGACTGTGGATTTAAATGTATATAGTAGGAATGCATTTGATATCATGAGCAAGATTGTAGAACATGGATGTATTAAGTCATACACACTAAAATACACAATTTTTATTCCTTTGTTGTTTTTATGTTAGGGGATACATTGCACTACGAGATAAATTGGAGGAAAAAAGAATATTATTTGTCCTGAAGAAGGTGGCTTAATGTCTTACCACCGACACGCGTCGACGCAGAGGTTTTGTTAAATTTGTTGTGCGGCAACAGCCATTATGACAGGAAAGTTGTTCACTCTGCTGGTTGTTGTCGAGACTACATGCAAAGACTACGAGTTAGAAGACAAACTCTTTCTGTCTTGGGTATCTTTTTCTTTCCAAGGGTTTTTGTTATTGTATGAATTTGGATTCATGTAATTTTTAGCATTGTTTTATTAATTTGCACATATGTTTTTTATGACGTTACTTAATTGTCATTGAAAAATATTTAAATTGCTTTTTTATTATTCATTGTTATCTGACTTATTAAACTTGTACATAAGTACTTTTACATCTTAAGTAGAGCATTTTTATTGTTTATATATATACATATGTGAGTATGATGTGTATGACTGACTGGGGTGAATGGAGCTATAGTAGCTCTTAGATACATTATTGAGTCGCTCCAAAGGGAAATTTTATATTTAACTTGTTGTTATTAGGTACTCTGTCCCTTTGGACCTTGAAGAGCCCCTCTCCTTGTTTTAAGGCTCCTGCTACTGAGCCAAACTCGAGCAGAGGAAGGCAGCACAATAGGCATCCTGTCAAAGGGAGGTGTGACCACCTCCCAGACAGGATTTAGTGTACTGGAGCTGGGTGGGTCACTGCCAAAGCGTCTGAAAGTCTGCCGAGGGGCACATTTGGTGTTTCTGTGCATAGTCAGTTCAAACCAGTTCTGGGAGCCGTTGGCTCCTGCTCTGGCATGAAACTGGACAAAGAACATGGGTGTAACCACCCCGCTGTCCTGACCCTCCCCTGGGAGGGTCCCCTGAGTCTGTCCAACCCTCTCCCGTGGGTACAAAAGGGCTTACCTGGCTGTAGGACCCTATATTCGACGTGGACAAGATTCTGGGCAAGAAACCACTGACCTTCGACTGTCTGGACACTCTGGACTTCGCTGGACTTCGACTGGGCCCGACTACATCTCCCTCTCCGTCCAAAGCATCGTCTGTGCCCGTGCACCATACAGGCTCTGTGCCAGACCTGTGGAGCATCAAGAACAACTGAAGTATCTCCCTTGGAGTGAAGGAGTCACCCCCCTGCATTTGCAGGCACCAAACACAACTGACTGGTCTGCTGATCCTGAGCTCCTGCAGATTCAGAAGGCTCCAGCAACACAGGAGGTGGGTTCCTGTGTTTCTTGAGGTCGAGCTGCTCTCTCACCAAGTTTGAGGCCAGTATCCCTCATGGGGACCGCATAACCCGAACCCCTGTGCACTGCATACTTTTGCAATTGCATATGCTTGTTGGTGTTCCCCAACTTTGTGCATTGGGCTATCGATAGCCCTCACCTCTGCGCACATTTCCTACAAAGGACTTTGGCCTCCTTGCACTCTGTGCTCTGCAAGCTGTTGTTTTGTGAAACTGCTAGAGGTCCCCTCGCGACTCCTGTGCCTTCGGCCTGTGGGTCCATTTGAGGGACAACACTGTTTTTTTCTTGGGCTCCCCTGGTTGCTCCAGGCCTGCCCTGACTCCCCTTGCTGTGGTGAATCCTCTGGTCCTTGCTGGGCCAGACCGTAACCTTCCTTGACCTTCTTTGTGGGTTGCCGCTGCCAAGGCTTGTTGTGCTCCCGCCGGACACTGACTCCTCAGCACTCAACATCCTTCGTTGGACAGCGCGCATCCGGCTCCTGGTCATCCTCGACATCTTCTGGTCCCTGCAGCTGTAGAGTCAAGGTCTCCTTCTTCGCACCTGAAGCACCCGACATCGGTGGGCATTCGTCTACCGAGCCCCTGGTCACTCCTGAGTGACCCAGACTCTGTCCCCTCAGCTTTCAGGTTCCTTCCATCAAGAATCCTGCGGATTCCACCGGACACTATTCTTCTTCCCAGCAGTGGCATTTCTTTGAAGACTCCCATTGAGGACGACGGCGGTTTCTGACGCCACTTCAGACCTATGCACCTGGCTTCCCTGGGATAGGTAACTCTGGTACTTCAGTATCCATGGGTGGGGTGGCTCTCCAACCTTCTATGTTCCAAAGGGTTTCCTCGTAATCCACTGGGAAGGGTCCTTTAACTTTAAAACTGCAACCGCGACTCTTCTATTGAATTGCACGTAGCACGCGGTCGTGTTCTCACACAGCAATGTCCTCCGTGGGCTCCCTACTTACTCACCTTGGATGGTTCCTTGGGGACCCAGCGATTCTACACACTCTAGACTCTGTCTTGACTCAAGTCGTGGTTCTTATACCACTATTTTAGTATATGGTTTGGTCTCCCCCTGGAGCCCACTGTGTATTAGTGCTACTTACGATTGTTTCTGTGCTAAAATATTGTGTGCTTTGTGTTTATCTGCGTGTAGCAGATACTGTGAGGTATTTAAGGTGTTATAATAATAATAAATATATATTCTTATAACTACTGTGTGGTTCTCCTTTCATTTAATCAATACAATAAGATTGCATTCTGGTGAAACAAGCTGCTTAACATTCCTTCAAGACTAAGCCTGAAGGCTGCTCTCCACAGCTACCACTTGGATATCTTTCATAAGGTTATCTTTGACCTCTTAAATCACCATAAGGGTTGTTTGGACTGGTGCAAGGTGCCCATTTTAACTAGTGGACATCATATACCAGGCCAACTTCTCACAATCAGCCACCAGCAACTCACTATCATAATGAATAACAAAAAATCCCATATTTACCAAGAGAAAAAAGCTACAAAAGGCATATGCTGGTAGAACCAAAATATAACAAATGCACCCCTTTCAAAAACCTCTACAGCCACCAGACATATACCAGGAAGAAATGATAGCATTAGCGAAGGTTTACATGGTGATCATCTTATGTCATTTATTTATTCATATACATTTATATTAAATTACCCATTTCATTTTATGCTTTTTAATTTTACTTTTTTCAGGTTGTTCGGTTTATTGTGGGATTGAGTGGGTGGTGTTCCATTAAAATAAATAGAATTATATATGTAATTTGAATTTAATATTATTTGTATATGTTAATTTATTGGTTGATTATGTATAATATTTTTTTTTTGTTTGTAGAGTTTATTGGGGGACTGGGTGTGCAAGGGTTTCATTTCTATATATAATTAATTATTAAACCATTTAAGTACTAAATTATAAAATAGTTATATAAATATTAGGGTTCTATTACAAGTCAGGAAGTCCACGGACCGCCAGATTCGTGGGGACGCGAAGGTGGCAGTCACTCGACCGCCCTATTACAATTAGGGCGATCGGATCACCACTGCCCTGCCACAGCTGCTAGAGAACCGCTGTTCCTTGGTGGTGTTGCGGCGGTCAGAAGGCCGCAATATGCCTGGAAAGACCGCCGCGGTCCCACCAATCATATTACGAGTTTCCTCTCCATCACGGTTTTCATGTCGGTTCCTCCTCCATGAAATTGCAGCGGAGAGGAAACAAAGGAGGCCCTGCAAGGACTCTTGTGCCTCTGCGCCCTGGGGTGCATGTGCATCCACCACATTTCCTGCACAGCATGAAGTTTACAGTCCACACTTTGCAGGAACTGTTTTTGGTATTCTCATTGCGGTGCCCATTTTCAGGGCACTGCCGTGGGAACATTAAAAAAGCCTGCAAGACATGAGAAATACTTCTAATCTGGTGGGAGGCCTGTTCCCAGGTTTGGCAGTGCAGCGGCAAGGCCTACCCGGCGCCGCTCCGCCAAACTAGGAATCAGGCCCAAAGTTTGGTTAATTGTATAATTACATTGAAAAATAATTTAAAAAATGGGTTTCATATTTGAGGGAGTCTAGGTTGGCCGCATATTATTGGAAAGACTACTTTAAATAGATACCGTGGGATTTAATTAATAAATAATTAATAAATAATAGATTTTTAGATTGTTATTGTAAATTGTAACATTTATTCAAAGAAAATATTTGTAGTTTTTATTGTTTAAGTTAATATAAAATTAATAAAAAATTATTTTATAGAATAAAAAAAGGGGTTGACATTTTCTTATTTACACTTTTACTTTTTTTAAATGAGTATTTTAATATTTTATATCATATTTGTTTTTCAAATGCATACATTTTCAAATAATCCAGCAGTATTATTAAATTAATGTACTTAAATTATTTTGAATTCTAATACAGAAAACAATTATTGTAATGCACATATTGATATTTATCTTTATTTAATCACATTTGTTTAATTTATTGTTTAAAACTTGTCTTATTTTGAGTTAGGACATTGAATCAGTACCCCCTTTTAATATTCGTGAATGTTCTCAAATTTAGTGGGACAGGTATTAAGATAGTAATTGAGAACCGCCAAGTATATGCAATTTTATCAATTATAAATGTACCTTCCAACCCAAATATTTGTCCTTTCCCCAATGTTTGTAGAGTAGCAGTTGAAACAGTAAATCTAACCTAGACAAGTGCATACTTTCACCAATGTTTGTGGGACTAGAGTTAGAATAATAAATTACCTGCCTCAAAATATATGAACATTACCAAATGATTGATTGGTTTCTGTAACAATAGTAAATCTCACCCCTGTAAATATATGTACTTTCTCCAATGTTTGTGGGAAGAGTAGTAAATTTGACACTTAACTTCCAAATATTTGTACTTTCCCAAATGTTAGAAGGACTGAATTTCTAACAGTAAATATGACTGCCCCAAAAATATGCCCTTTCTGAAATGTGCATAGGATTGGTGTTAAAATAGTAAAACTCACCCTACCCCCTCAAATACATGTACTTTCTCCAATATTCATGGGACTTGAGTAAGAATAATAAATCTGCCCCCCTTCCACCAACCTCTCACAAATATGTGCATGTTCCTCGATGTTAGTAGGACTAGAGTTAGACTAGCATACCTAAACCTCTTTATCGCCCACCACATGTGTGCACTTTTCCTAATGGTATTAGGATTGGAGTTTGAATAGTAAATTTAACCCACCCCCAATTTATATGCACTTTTCCAAATAATATATATGTTTCTAGGATATTTCATTTATTTGTGACTCGTACACATTTGAATCCAGATGCTTTATATGATTGGTGTTTGATTTTGGTTATCTTTCATCTTCTACTGTATGCACATAAATATGCATATACATAGGTATATTGCTCTATATGTGCATTTATAGGGCAAGAATCACACATCTGTGCGAATGTCTGGAAATGTATATCTGTATATAGAATGCATGGGTAAAATTAAGATATATATACAGATATCTATTGATGTGTGTATATATGCATATAGTTACAATTATCTATGTACATATCTGTACTTTGAAATGATACAACACACTGCTTTTTTAGTGTTTATGTCCAAAATGTAATCACATAGATACATTTTGAGCCATTCCATGAAATACCTGGAATAGGTGGTGTAGTCTTAGGTTTTTGCTCTGAAATGGAAAGATTTCATTTTAATGCAGTTAATATCACATGTACACTGTAGTCTGTTTGAGATATTAAAAAATAAAGTTCTTTAGTATGCATTGCATATAAAATATGAAATCACCATACGTATTTACAAAAATGTAAATATATTTTTTAATGCAGTTAAACTTTTAAAAGTCATTTATGCTGCACCAAGAAAATGTCATGTATATATATCTTATGTGGTTAAGGTGTCTACTGAACAGAGCTTTCTGTACCTGGTAAATCTCAGGGAACAATAATAATAGTAAAATAACTCTGGTGGTTAATGCACATGTTGGCGAGATCTGTGTTTTGTCAAGTCCCAGCTTTGACTAATAATATAGCATAGAAGGTTAGACATGAAGACATGACACACTATGCTTCTCAAGGTATGGAGATGGGTTTGTCATACATGTGCCATTGAACATTGAACTATACTTCCTATTTAAAGCAGATACATTTAAAAAAGAGTATATATATATATATATATATATATATATATATATATATTTTCCAAAAAACATGGTGGAGTTTAAAGTTTAAAAAGTCACATGACAGTCTTTGAGTAAATAAGCCCACTATGAAATACAATGCATGTACGAAAAAATCGAACTTTTCACTGAAAAAGCATATGGATGCAATTAGACTCCATGCATTACTTCACAACCACCAAGTAACATGCATTATGGGGACTGTATTTTTCAAAGACTGTCATGTGAATTTTTAAATAAATAGGCGCGCACGAATGCACTTTGCACTTTAAACTCCACCTGTGATCAAGACATTGCTGTCGAAACGCGTAAGGAAAAGGAGAAACTTACTGCGCTGCTGAGCCTGCAATTAAAATGCTTTGACTCCGGTATTGGGCCTCATCGTGTTTTTGGGAAAGTCAATTGATGGGCTGCTCCGGACCCATTGTTCTGAGGCCACCCTGTAGGGTCGGGGGCCCCTTTGCCTGGAGAATGTTTGTGGATTCAAATCTGGGGCATGACCCACTCGCCTGCACAAGCCCACGAGAGGAAATGCTAATTAGCAAAGTTGTGACGGCGCAGGAAGGGATTCAGAAAGGGATGATTCCCTGTTCTGATCGTGCCGGAGGACAGGCATTGTTGTAAGGCCACAATGAAAAACGAGCACCTGGCATGTTAAGCAGCACAAGACATCGTGAGTAAATAAGCCCACTATGAAATACAATGCATGTACGAAAAAATCGAACTTTTCACTGAAAAAGCATATGGATGCAATTAGACTCCATGCATTACTTCACAACCACCAAGTAACATGCATTATGGGGACTGTATTTTTCAAAGACTGTCATGTGACTTTTTAAATAAATAGGCGCACACAAATGCACTTTGCACTTTAAACTCCACCCATTGTTCTGAGGCCGCCCTGTAGGGTCGGGGGCCCCTTTGCCTGGAGACTGTTTGTGGATATATATATATATATATATATATATATATATATATATATATATATATATATATATATATATATATAGACATATATATGTGTACATATATTTATATGTATATATATATTTATATATATATACACGCACATTCAAAAGGCGTTATCAAAGGTGAATAACTTGTTCATCTCATGGTGTGATCTCTCTCTCCCTCTCGCTCTCTCTCTCTATGTATGTATGTATATATATATATATATATCGAAAAAACGCTTTCTCCCTCCGAATGAAAGCGGAATCAGCACTCCGTAGGTCGGTTATCTGGCAAATTTTTATTTTTAAACAAACATCAACACGTTTCGGCCGTTACCTCACGGCCTTGTTTACGATGTCTGAGCCACACATAAAGTTCAATTTAAATGCAAAAGAACAGCAGTACATGGGCATCGACATTGACAAAGGATAATTACATTTCACACCAATGTATGATCCAGGTTTACATCACAAACATGGTGGCCATTTTAAAGCATGTTACTTATAGCTTTTCTAAATGCATTTTCAGTTAAAAAGACGGACAGTTCCTATTCAATTCCAACTTACTTCCACTACTATAATTATTTATACATAATTTATTTTTGTACCTTTTATTTAAAGTGCGTTACGTGCATTTTATGAAAAACTTTTTTTGCCACCATAATTCATTCTTGTAACTTCTCAGGCCTCATATGTTCCACTACTACAAGTATTCAATTCTCTTTCATGAAAATTATTTTTCTCTTTAAAGTGCGAGTGCTCAATCAATGTAAAGTGCTAGTGCTACAATCCACCAATCTTTTAAAGTGCATTTGTAATTCCCTAACTAAAGTGCATAGTCGTTCCTTATAAAACAGTTTCAAGTTAATAAATAAGTCCAATACTCCTTAAACAATAGGAACTAGTTGATATGTCCTATTCTATAAACATGATTTTTAAAAACTCCTATCCTATAAAGTGCTAATTATTCAATTAAAGTGCTAGTGCTCATATGAATACCTGTAGTTGCATGATTCAAAAAGTCAATTTCTCCTATACAAAATTCTAAAATTTCATATGTGACTCTTAACCCCTTCCCTGCAGGGGTAATTCCCCCACGGGTACGGGGGGCGGGGGGGGTGAGTGCGGCGCCGTGGTGCTCGTGACGAGACCAGCTCGTCATGAGTCAAAGTGGAGCTGTGCTCATGACGAGCTGGTCTCGTCACAACCCCGCCCACTCATTAATTCTCCCGCACAGGCGGGGAATTAATCCCGCGTGGGCGGCGCGCAGCCGTTATGACGAGACCAGCTCGTCATGAGCACAGCTCCACTGTGACTCATGACGAGCTGGTCTCGTCATGAGCATCGAAGCGGTTAAGATGATAATACGTTACGCGGGAAATCTTCACAATTCATAATTAATATAGGCACGTATACAATTCCTCGTCCAGATTAAAACCATTCGGTTCTCTAGCATCTAGTTCAAGGATATAAAAAGTCTCAAGTTTCCTCAGCTCTCTTTCTCTATCCCCACTTCTCCTTTTCTTGGGCACTTGTGCTATGCAGCTATATACCATGGATGTAGGGTCACTCTGATGCTCTTTTTCATAGTGTCTCGCTATTGGGTAACTTCTATCTTTATTGAGGATAGACTGTCTGTGTTGTAAAATTCTCTTGTGAACTGGTAGGGTAGTACTCCCTACATACATTTTCTTGCATGGGCATCTTAAAATATAAACTACAAAACATGATTTGCATGATAAAACTCCTCTGATTTTAATGGTTTTATTAAAAACCGTTTGTAAGGATGAAAGGTTTTCACCATGCTGACATGCCTTACACTTTGTACACTTAAAAAATCCTTCTTTCTGCCTGAGCCACATTTGTTGTGGGGTTGTCCCTCCATATTCACTCTTCACCAGATAGTCCTTCAAGGACTTCGTTTTTCTATAGGTGATTTGTGGTCTCTTCCTCATTGTCCTCCCCAAGATTGGATCTTCTACTATAAAGTGCCAGTGCTTATTTAAAACCTTTCTCACTTCATCGTGCCTCATGTTATATGTTGTAATAAATCTACATATGCTACTCTGATTCTTCATTTTCTTCTTTAGAGTTGTTCTAGAGGGTTGAAACAGCACTTTTTCTCTGGTCAGATCTCTTGCTTTTCTTGATGCTATTTCCAAACACTTACTCGAATACCCTCTTTCTACAAATCGTAGCTTCATGTCCTGTTCTACTTTGTCATATTCTTGAAGGGTGCTACAAGCTCTTCTAGCCCTAGAAAGTTCTCCAAACGGGATACTCCTGATAAGGGGTAGGGGTTGGGCACTCACCGCGTGTAGGATAGTATTACCTGCGGTAGGTTTTCTAAAAACTGTGCTCTCAAATTTACCCCCTTCCACACTCACCCTGATATCTAAAAATTCAATTGTCTGTTTACTTCGTTGACCCACAAATTTTAAGTTCAATTCATTCATATTCAGTTCACTAATGAATTGGTCTACCTCTGTCTCCGTGCCCTGCCACAGCACGAAGACATCGTCAATAAATCTAGACCAAATTAATATCTTCTCTGACCAGTGCTCCAAGGATTAGCCCCCGAGCACCTGCTCCTCCCACCAGCCTAGATGTAAATTAGCATAACTGGGGGCGAAGCAGGTGCCCATGGCTGTGCCCTGTTCTTGCCGGAACAGTTCTTTCCCGAAAAAAAAAATATTCCTGGTCAGGCACCATTCCATCATCTCGAGGATCATCCGGTTGTGATTGACAAATCTCATAGGTTTAATTCGTAAGAAGTGTTCAGTAGCTCTTAATCCGTCCTTAGGTCTGATGCTAGTGTACAGAGTAGATATGTCCATTGTCAGTAGCACCATATCTTCCTCCCATTTAATGTCAAATATATATTTTTTTAAATCGGATGAGTCTCTGAGATACGATGGAAGTGTTCTCACTAGCGGGTTTAAATAAAAGTAAATATATTTTGATGTATTTTCAAATATGCTCTGTTTGGCCGGTATTATAGGTCTCCCCAGTGGATTGTTTAAGTTTTTGTGTACTTTTGGGATCATATAAAACACAGGGAGAACCGGATGTTTCTGTTTAAAAATTGGTATTCGTCCCAAGTCAGGAGTTCCTGCTCTTTCCAATAGCTCAACCTATCATTGAATTTTTCTTGGACAAGTTCATATTCATCCATGCTGATTCGTTTATAACATTCTTCATTATTTAGCTGAAGTAGGGCTTACTTCTCATATAGATCTTTACCCCAAAGCACAACGTTTCCTTCTTTATCGGACGGTTTCAACACTATATTCGTGTCCGTTTCGATTTTCTTCAATGTCCGAAATATCTTATATTCTTGTTTTCCTTCGATTTTTGGAAGGTTCTCCTTTCAAATACAGATCTCTCAAATCCTTAGTGACATTGTCTGAGAATATATCAACATTATCCCTAGATGATTGTGGGATAAATCTGGAGCGTTGACGGAATGGAGTATGATCTCCTTCCAATAATATAGGGTTCAATACATCAGTGCAGTGTCCAGGGATCATTGCAGTACCTTCAGAGTCATTTTGTAGTTCCCACATATCCTCCAGGATGGGAATGTCTGAGACCACTAGGTTTTCTGGGTTCTGGGGTGATTGGATATTTTCCACATTGTCTTGTGCATTTCCCATAGATTTTAATTCATGCATTTTGTTTAATTTTAATTTTCGGACAAAACGATACAAATCCATTCTACTGTTCGCATGATTAAAATTTGATTGATGACAGTATGACAGGCCAAGTTCCAAGGTTTCTTTATCCTCCTCTGTTAAAATGATGGAACTTAAATTGATAATAGTATTGTTTTGTCTCTTTCCTTGATCTATTTCTTTGTGTTTGATCGCATTGATCTCCCTATTTTTTCTCCTGCTGTTTCTTTTATATCCCTATATATATATATCTCACACCACAAGATGTACAAGTTACTTACCTTCGATAATGCCTAAGTACATATAGAACAGTTTGGCAAATTGTGAATTGAGCAAACCACAATTTATGTGATTGCTTTCAAATAAAGTAAAAGATTTTTTAAATGCAGCCTGACAGCCTTAAAGGAAATGGGGCTGCGCTTTAAGAGAAACATATACTTTTTTTGTTTATTTGAAAGTTGGCAGTGTCATGTTGATTACTGCCTGCTCTCCAACAAACTTTTTTTTATTCATAAAGAGGATTGGGTCCTAAAGGGACCCCTTCTATTTTGTGAATGGATTACCACCCCAACTTAGGGGTTGGTAAAATGTGAATATTTTGTGACCGTATTGCAGATGCAAAACATTGACACATACCATTCTGATTCAGTATTTGGAAGGAACTCTTTCAACAAGCCCCTTCCAGATACTGAATCAGCATTTATTCAGAAACTCAATTTAGAAGTCTGAAAAACTATTTTGATTCCTAAAATGGGATTTCTATATAGCAAAAAGCATTTTAATGGTCCTAAATACTAAATCAGAGCATATCCGACTGTTAAAATTCTTTGTACATCTGACCCAAAGTCCTTTAAGATTGTCCTGTACAGATTTAGAAAAAGCTCAGAAAAACACTGTGGTGTGCAATAGTGCAGTTAAAACCCGTTTTTCTAATGCCACCCACAACAGACTAATAAATTCATTCATTGTCTCTATTTCGAATCTCTGGGTGGCATTAAACTGAGAAAGCAGGGAAACAACTGTTGTCAGTGTGAGCAAGCTTACGTTTTCTCATTGACAGTGCTAATTTCAGCATGCCATGCAAACAGCTACTGTATGTTAGCCTTTAACACCAAGCTACAATATAAAACAAAATCAGCTGTGATTTCATTCTGCAGGTGCTAGTAGAAAAAGTAATAATTTGCAATGGTCATTCCTACAACCGTTTGTTACCTTGAGGCTTGTAAGTCAATATGCAATGTATTGTATTTATCTCAGGTGAGAAATGATTATTAGCAGTTATATGGCTATTCCAAAAATATTGATCCATGCCTTTTCTCCTCAAAAAGAATGAAAGCCTGATTGAATAGCTAAATTCAGGAAAGCAATATTAAACATATAAACAAGAATCTCTGTGTCAAATATATTACCCAAGACTTGCTTTGCCGTGTGGTGTGTACGTTGCACTGGCCTGTAAGTTATAATCACTAATGAAAGAATTAACCATTATATTACATAGAGAAGTTTTCAATGCTCACTCATCGCACAGTCACATCTATGGCTTACGTTAACACTACCAGGCTCTGATTTTGATGGGATAAGAAATTCTCTCTTTCTAACAACCACATAGAGCATCCAAGACTTAGTGCAGTTGGAGAGCTTTGCCAATACCAAAGTTTGGGTGATATCTAAATATTATTGTTAGTGACGTCCTTGATTATGAATTTTGGATTGCAAATGGACCACACCCTGGCACACAGTAGTCAACATGGATAAAACTGTTGCCACACATCCTATCATTGGGCAGCCTCATGGCTGTGTTTCATAAAGGTAAGTATGAGTGCGTAGGCCTTGAATCATACCCAAGTCAGTGGCTAAAATTCCCAACATAAGCCTCTTGTGGTTGGGGCCACGGTTGTGTTCTTCAAAATGTACACCTTCAACAATGATGCACAGACATCATCAATAGGATATAATATTAGGACGATCTGGCTGCACAAGGCCATGGCCAAGCAGATTATTATGCAGTCTAGAAAGGTTGATCTTCCGTTTTTAAAGGGATTGCACATTTAGAGAACATGTTGGGATTGGCATCAACTCTTGGCCAAAGAGTTGTAGGTAAGCTAGTTTATCTATTTGGTCTATTACACACATAAAAGAGGACTTTTTTATCAGATGGTCTTTTTCGAGGGATGGTCTAGTTAAACATCAGACATAGATGTTTGTGTATCCATCAGATATTTAGAAGAGAAAACTACTTCTTACCTTTGTGGAATTCTGTCTATAAGATGTAATTCACAGTTTGACACTTCAAACGAAATGCAGTAATGGACATAAAGCAAACATTAAGTAGAATGGGATTGGCTAGGGGCATTTCTGTATATTGACTACTTGTACATCTGTAACTACGTTATATTTCATTCAATTTCACACATACAATATGCAGAATAAACAACTACCTGGCAGACCAAAACTTTAGATAGCCAAGCATTTTGACAGGCAAGCAAACACATAGAGAGATGGTCTTGCAGCAAGGCAGGCAGACCTGACAGACACACAGAGATAACCAAAGTCAGAAAGAAAAGGACACACAGATAGACATGCAACTATAAAAATAAGTTTAGCGTACATGGAAAGCAATGCAATATAATGAATGTGTTGCATTTTGCACCCATGAATCAAAATTGCTAAAGAGCAACTGGGTGATACAACAGCAACAGGACCAAAAGAGTGACATTTGCCATGCATTACAAATACTTGTCAACACATACATACGTCAACCAAAATACACATTTTGGTATCACGAAGATGAAAGAAGGTAAAAAAATACACTATATACTTCTACATCAGTATAAAGAGCCAACTAATGTTCTTCTCTATTTAAACTGCATTTAGTGCCATCTACATCTTGTGAAACTCAATATTATCTACAGCCAAGTGACAAGCATATGGAACTTCAGCTGTGAGAAAAAAACTTGCAGCAATTAATTATAGGAGCTCACCAAGAGTTTCTGGACTATAGAGCTGTTCTATGTGTACCAAACTACACAGAAAAGTACTTTTATAAAGGATTGCACTTATTTGAAACACTAACAGTAGCAGCAAACATTATCCATCCAACACAAATGGGGTTGTATCAGCCACCTGCACCACACTATCAAAATGATTTTAAAAAATCCATATTTACCATGAGAAAAAGCTAAAAAGGCCTTACAAAAACCCTTTACTCAGAAATCTCCAATTATATGAGCATTTTCTGGTAAAACCAAAATATAACAAGCTGCAACAAAAACATTGTACTGCTGTGGTTTTTAAAGGTGTTTCACAAATGCACACCTTTCAAAAACTTCTACAGTCACTAGACATATACCAGGAAGAAATTATTTATTTATCTATATCCATTTATTTTAAATTACCGTTTTTTAATTTGATGCTTTTTAATTTGACCTTTTCAGGTTGTTGGGTTTCTAGTGGGATTGAGTGGGTTGTGTTCCATTAAAATAAACAGAATTCTATGTGGAATTTGAATTTAATATTATTTGATTATGTTAATTTATAGGTTGATCATATATAATACATTTATTCCGTTTGTGGGTTTATTGGGGGATTGGGTGTGCAGGGTTTCATTTCAATATATAATTAAATATTAAACCATCTAACTACTAAATTATAAAATAGTTTTATAAACATTAAGTTTGTATTATTGTATTATTAAATTGAAAAACAATTAAAAAATGTATTTCATATTTGAGGGGTTTTAGGTTGTTTATTTATTACTAGAAAGACCCCTTTACATAGATACTGTGGGATTTCATTGATAATAATATATTGTTAGATTGTTATTTAAATTGTAGCATTTATTTTAAGAAAATATTTGTGGTTTTACTGTTTAAGTTAATATATAATAATTTAAAAATGATTTTATTGAATAAAAAAGGGTTGACATTTTCTTATTTACAGTTTTAATTTTTTAAATAAGTATTGTAAATCATATTTTTTTTTAAATGTATACATTTTTAAATAATCCAGCACTAATATTAAATTAATGTACTTAAATAATTTTGAATTCTAATCCATAAAACAATTATTGTAACGTGCATATAGATATTTATCTTTATTTAATTACATGTGTTTAATTTAGATTTATTGTTTAAAACTTGTCTTATTTTGAGTTAGGACAGTGAATCAGTACCCCTTTTAATATTCGTAAATGTTCTCAAATTTAGTGAGACAGATTTTAAGTTAGTAATTCAGAACCGCCAAATATATGCAATTTTCTCAATAATAAATGTACCTTCCAACCCAAATATGTGTCCTTTCCCCAATGTTTGTAGATTAGTAGTTGAAACAGTAAATCTAACCTAGACAAGTGTATACTTTCACCAATGTTTGTGGGACTAGAGTTAGAATAATAAATTACCTGCCTCAAAATATATGAACTTTACCAAATTTATGATTGTTTTGTGTTAAAATAGTAAATCACATGCCTGTAAATATATGTACTTTCTCCAATGTTTGTGAGAGAATAGTAAATCTGACACCTCAACTTTCAGATATATGTACTTTCCCAAACGTTAGTAGGACTGAATTTCTAAAAGTAAATCTGACTTCCCCAAATGTATGTACATTCTGAGCTAAAATAGTAAAACTCACCCTACCCCCTCAAATACATGCACTTTCTCTAATATTATTGGGACTGGTGTAAGAATAATAAATCTGCCCCCTTCCACTAACCTCCCACAAATGTGTGCATGTTCCTCAATGTTTGTAGGACTAGAGTTAGACAAGCATACTTGACCCTCTTTATCCCCCACCACATGTGTGCACTTTTCCTAATGTTATTGGGACTGAAGTTTGAATGGTAATTCTAACCAACCTCCAATTTATATGCACTTTTCCAAATAATGTATATGTTTCTAGGATATTTAATTTATTTGTGAATCGTACCCATTTGAATCCAGACGCTTTATATGATTGGTGTTTGATTTTAAATATCGTTCATCTTCTTGTGTGTCACATAAATATGCATATGCACATATATATTGCTCTGTATGTGCATTTATAGGGCAAGCATCACATGTCTGTGCTAATGTCTGGAAATGTATATCTGTACATAGAAATGCATGGGTGAAATAAAGATATATACAGATATCTATGGATATGTGTATATATGCATATATTTACAGTTATCTATGTACATATCTGTAGTTTGAAATGATACAGCTCACTGCTTATTTAGTGTTTATGTCCAAAATGTAATCACATAGATACATTTTGAGCAATTCCATTAAATACCTGGACCAGGTGGTGTAGTCTTTGTTTTTTGCTCTGAAATGAAAAGATTTCGTATATCACATGTACACCGTAGTGTGTTTGAAAATATTCAATATAAATATAAAATCACCATACATATTTATAAAAATGTAAATATATTCTTTAATGCAAATAAACTTTTATGGGACATTTATGCTGCACCAAGAAAATGTATATATATATATATATATATATATATATATATATATATATATATATATATATATATATATATATATATATATATATATATATATATATATATATATATATATATATTCACTGGAAAAAACCATAGGTTTCAGGGACGTTCTAGTTAGAAATTAGCATTTTAAGAACCATAGAAATTCACAAAAAAAACCACAGGTTTCAGGGACTTTATAGTTAGTTGGCATTTCACTCGCACAAAACCAGAGAAATTTGGCAGTTATAGTTAGTTGAGCTAACTATAACTCGCTCCCCCGAAATGCACTGCCGATGACGTCACATATTACATCACTCATGACATGGTCAGTGACATCACTGATGACATCTCAAATGACATCGCTGATGACATCATCCAGTGACTGAGTGTTTCGGAAAAGTTTAAGAATGTTATATATATACACGCCAAGGTTTATTGAAGAATGACTGAGCGTATGAGTGTCTGAATGGATGATTTAGTGGGTGCGGGACTGACTGTATAAATGAGTGATTACACGTGTCTTAGTGAATGCATGGGTGAATGACTAATGTGTGTGAATGTCTGTATCAGTCTGTCAGTTGCTTTGTAAGTCGCTGCATGAGTTGGTGAGTAGCTACATGAGTGTCTATATGGGTTAATGATTGGTTGTCTGAGTACCTGTATGGGTGCCGGAGTGTCTGTGTAGGTGGGTGGGGGGTGTAACTTCCCGCATGGATGTGTGTGTGGGTGATTCAGTGGGTGTATGTGTTCATGAGTGCGTCTGCGAGGGGCTGTATGGGTGAGTGAGTGTATGTATGGCTGTGTTGGTGAGTGAATGGATTTCTCAGTGGAATATGTGTGAGTAACTACATATATGAAAGGCAGTATATGTGAGTGTTGGAGTATATAACTGAGTATATGTGAGAGTGAGTGATTGTGAGAGTGGCTGTATGGATGAGTGTGTGCTTGTGTCAGTGATTGTATAAGAGAGTAAGTATGTGTTAGTATCTGTATGAATAAGTGAGGTGGTGTGTGTGTATAACTGTATTGGTGAGTAAATGGCAGTGTGATTGAGTCTTTGGGTGACTGACTAGGTGTGTGAGTATCTCTGTGGATGAGTGGCAGTATGTGAGTGTCTGTATGGGTATATGAGTGCATATATCAGAGGCTGTATTGATAAGTGACTGCATGTATGCGTGACTGTATCGGTGAGTGACTGGATGAGTGTAGACCTATGAATCTGTGAGTGGTATGTACTAACTGGTATTGGTGTGTCTAGGTTTCGAGAATGGTAGTCTGTATTTCAGAATGGGTGTATGAAAGGTTATATTAGGGTGTGAGGAGTTGTATCAGATATTAAGTGGATGATGTCATCAGTGATGTCATCAGTGATGTCATTTGAGATGTCATCAGTGATGTTATCAGTGATGTCACTGACCATGTCATGAGTGATCTAATATGTGACATCATCAGCAGTGCATTGTTGGAGCGCGAGTTATAATTAGCTCAACTAACTATAACGGCCAAAATTTATCTGGTTTTGTACGAGTGAAATGTCCAACTAACTATAATGTCCCTAAAACCTGTGGTTTTTTTCAGTGAATTTCTATGGTTTTTTAAATGCTAATTTCTAAGTATAACGTCCCTGAAACCTATGTTTTCTTTCAGTGAATTTCAAAGATTTTTTAAATGCTAATTACTAACTTTAACGTCCTTGGAACCTATGGTTTTTTCAATGAATTTCAAAGGTTTTTTAAATGCTAATTTCTAACTATGAGGTAGTAGTCGCGTTTGCAGAGTGGTGCAGAAAGAGGTCTGGGCTTCCAACCAGCGCTCCGGAATTCCGCTGTGTAGGACTTACAGGAGGTACCACAAGGGCTTCTTGGCCCCCAAAGTCCCTCAAGGAGTAAAGTGGACTTCATCCCCCAACCCGTGTGCAAGGAGGTGCATTTGCAGAGTGGTGGAGAAAGGGGGGCTTGGCCTCCGAAGACCTCTTAGCAATCCCACTGTGTGGGACTTACTGGAGGTAACAGGAGGGGTAGTTGGCCCCAAGGACAACCTTGGGGGCCAACTACCCCTCCTATTACCTCTAGTTTGTCCCACACAGCAGCATTGGTAAGTTCTCATAGCAGGCCATGCCCCTTTTGCCCACCAGTCTGCAAACGCGCTCCCTGGCGCGCTCTTGGATGGGGATTAAAGTCCCCTTCGCTGCTGGGGGTCCTTTGGGGCCAACTAGCCTACTTGATACCTCCAGTAAGCCCCAGATAGTCCTCCAGTAAGCCCCAGATAGTGGGATTGCTGAGAGGTGGACACAGGCCATGCCCGCTTTCTCCACCACTCTGCAAATGTGCCTCCTGGTACGCTCTTGGTTGGGGATGAATCCCCTTGTCTCCTGAGGGTCCCCGGTGGCCAACTAGCCCTCCTGTTACCTCTAGTAAGCCGCACACAGCTGGATTGCTGGGAGTGTTCCAAGGCAACTCCCCCTTTTTACACCACTCTGCAAACGCGCCTCGTGGTGCACTGCTGCTCAGTGGATGAAGTCCACTTTAGTCCTGATGACTAATGAAAAAAACGCTTTTCCTATGGAAACTAGGTCCTAACTATAACTACCTACTGGCGACTGCCAGTAGGTAATAAATATATATAAATATAAATATATATATATATATATATTCACTGAAAAAGCCATAGGTTTTAGGGACAGTTATAGTTAGTTGAACATTTCACTCATACAAAACCATAGAAATCCCCCCGTTATAGTTAGTTCAGCTAACTATAACTCGCGCCCCCGCAATGCACTGCTGATGACGTCACATATTACATCACTCATGACATGGTCAGTGACATCACTGATGACATCACTGATGACATCTCAAATGACATCACTGATGACATCATCCAGTGACTGTGTGTTTCTGTAAAGTTTAAATATGTTTAATATATATAGGGAAAGGCGTATTGAAGAATGAGTGGGTGTATAAGTGTCTGAATGAATGATTTAGTAGGTGCGTGACTGACTCTATAAGTGAGTGATTAAACGTATCTTACTGAATGCATGGGTTAGTGACTAAACTGTGTGAATGTCTGTATCCGTCTGTCTGTTGGTGTGTAAGCGGCTGCATGGGTTTGCGAATAGCTACATGAGTGTCTACATGGGGTATTGATTGGTTGTCTGAGTATCTGTATGGGTGCCTGAGTGTTTGTGTGGGTGGGGTGTGTGTGACTCTGTGCATAGATGTGAGAGTGGGTGATTCACTGGGTGCATGGTTTGAAGAGTGCATCTGTGATGGACTGTATGGGTGGGTGAATGTGTGTATGGGTGTGTTAGTGAGTGAATGTATATCTCAGTGGTACATGTGTGAGTAACTACATATGTGAAAGGCAGTATATATGTGTGCTGGAGTATATAAATGGGTATAAGTGAGAGTGTCTGATTGTGAGAGTGGCTGTATGGATGAGTGTGTACTTGTATCAGTGATTGTATAAGAGCGTAAGAATGTGCTAGTATTTGTATGACTAAGTGAGCTGGTGTGTGTATAACTGTAAAGGTGAGTAAAGGGTAGTGTGAATAATTATTTGTATGACTGACTAGGTGTGTGAGTACCTCTATGGATGAGTGGCGGTGTGTGAGTGTCTATATAGGTGTATGAGTGCATATGATAGTCCTGTACTGAGTGACCATAAGTATGAGTGACTGTACGGGTGAGTGAGTGGATGTGTGTGTAGACCTAAGAATCAGTGAGTAGGTATGTAGTTATTGGTGTTGGAGTGTCTATGGTTTTGAGAATGGCAGTCTGTAATTTAGAGTGGGTGTATTTAAAGTTATGTTAGGGTGTGAGAAGATGCATGAAATTATCACATGGATGATGTCATCAGTGATGTCATTTGAGATGTCATCAGTGATGTCATCAGTGATGTCACTGACCATGTCATCAGTGATGTAATATGTGATGTCATCAGCAGTGCATTGCGGGAGCGTGAGTTATAGTTAGCTGAACTAACTATAACGGGGGAATTTCTATGGTTTTGTACGAGTGAAATGTCCAACTAACTATAACTGTCCCTTAAACCTATGGTTTTTTCAGTGAATTTCTAAGGTTTTTTAAATGCTAATTTCTAACTATAACGTGCCTGAAACCTATGGTTTTTTCAGTGAATTTCAAAGGTTTTTTAAATGCTAATTTCTAACTATAACGTGCCTGAAACCTATGGTTTTTTCAGTGAATTTCAAAGGTTTTTCAAATGCTAGTTTGTAACTATGCCTACAGAAGTAGGACATGTGAAGAAAGAAGAAAAACGCACAGAAAGAAGCAAAAGAAATGTAGAAAGAAACAGAAGTCCACAAAGACGAAGAAAAATCCAGGAAGAAGCAAGACATGTGTAGAAAGAACCAACAGAGGAGCAGAAAGAGGCCTTGTTGCAAAATCATCCTGTGCCCACACCTTTTCCAGACGGGTACTGGTGGTAACTGACTCTGACTAACCAGGCCTAGAGCCAGTGCTATGGTAAAAGACACTTAGAATACAGTTAAAACACCTACATACACTAGGGAACACTATGCGTTGGGGTGCCCCTGTAATTAGCATGACCTCCTCTGTAACTCCCTAGTACATAATAGGGCAGGGGGATTAAAACTACCTCTTAAAACGCGCCCTGGGGCGCATTTGCACACTGGTGTAGGGAGGGGGGGGCCTGAGGTTACATGTGTGCAAACACGCCCTCTGGCCGTTTTAAGTTGGGGGATAAAGTCCCTTGAATGCTAAGGGTCCCTGGGGTCCAACTAGCCCACCAGGTACCTCCAGTAAGCGCCACAGAGTTGCGTTACAGAGAGGTGTAAAAGGGGCATGGCCTGGACCACCTCTCTGCAACGCAGCGCAGTGGCGCTTACTGGAAGCACCTGGTGGGCCAGTTGGCCCTCAGGGGCCCTCATGATTGAAGGGGAATTAATTCCCCAACTTAAAAGGCGCCACAGGGCGTGTTTGCACACGTCACCTCAGGCCCCGTCCCCTCCCTTCACCACTGTGTAAACACGCCCTGTGTCCATTTTAAGTTGGCAAATTAAGTCCCCTTGAATCCTGAGGGTCCCAGGGGTCCAACTAGCCCACTAAGTACCTCCAGTAAGCGCCACAGAGCTGCGTTGCACAGAGGTGTAAAAAGGGGCGTGGCCTGGACCACCTCTCTGCAATGCAGGCCTGTGGCGCTTACTGGAGGTACCTGGTGGGCTAGTTGGCCCCCAGGGACCCTCCGGATTGAAAAGGAATTAATTCCCCAACTTAAAATGCTCCACAGGGCGTGTTTGCACACATGTCACCTCAGGCCCCGCCCCCTCCCTTCACCACTGTGCAAACGAGCCCCGTGGCGCGTTTTAAGTCGGATGATTAAGTCTCCTTGAATCCTGAGGGTCCCTGGGGTCCAACTAGCCCACCAGGTACCTCCAGTAAGCGCCACAGAGCTGCGTTGCAGAGAGGTGGAAAAAGGGACGTGGCCTCTGAACACCTCTCTGCAACGCAGCTCCCTGGCGCATACTGGAGATTCCTGGTGGGCTAGTTGGCCCCCAGGGACCCGCAGTATTCAAGGGGAATTAGTTCCCCATCTTACAACGCGCCAGGGGGCGCGTTTGCAGAGTGCTGCAGGGAGGGGGTGGGCCCTCCGGCACGATGCCGGTCTTTTTTTTAAATTAATTTTTTTAGAAGGGGGGCTGTGTGCCCCCCTTCTTTTCCTATTTTTGGTCCCTGGGGACCCCATTTCCCAGGGCCTGACCCCTATTTTGTGAATTTTTTAAAAAAAAGGAAGGGGAGCCGCATGGCCCCCCCTCCTGAGGCCATTTTCGGCCCCGGGGACCCCATCCCCCGGGGCATGGCCATTGTTTTTTTTTGTTTGTAAATAATTGGAGGGGGGCTGCGTGACCCCCCTCCTCAGGCCATTTATGGCCCCGGGGACCCCATCCCCCGGGCCCGGCCTTTGCGTGTTTTTATTTATTTATTTATTTTTATTATGGGGAGGGGGACCGCGTGGCCCCCCTCCCGGGCCACTCATGGCCCCGGAGACCCCATCCCCCGGGGCCTGGCCTCTCGTTGGGGACCGTGGGGGGGTCCCCAATCCCCCCACGGTCCTGCCGGCTCCCCGCGTCCTGCGGGAGCCGGCATTGCTTTTCCACAAGGGGAGCTGCTGACATGCAGCTCCCCTTATGGAAAAGCAATTCTGCTTTGCTTCATTGAAGCGAGAGCTCCCGCCCTGTCATTGCAAACAGCAGTGTCCCAGGGGTGGGCACCCCGGGACACTGCAGGAGCCGGCCCTGGGGGTGGCGGTCCCCATGGCCATCACGGGCTCCAGGAGGTGGGCCGCGTGGCCCCCTCCCACCTGTTGCACAGCCCCGGGGAGGTGGTGGTCCCCGGGGCCCCCAAATTTACATTTTAAGTGCCCCGGGGAGGTGGCATTCCCCGGGGCGTGTGGGGGGGCTCGAGCCCCCCCACACATGTATTTTCTTTAAAAAAAATGAAGCCCCAGGGGGTGGCGGTCCCCGGGGCTGGGGGGCCCCTTTGGGCCCCCATCACAATACTACTATTGCCCCCGGGATTTGGCCCACCCGGGGGCTGAATATTAACGAAGCGCGGGAGCCCGCGCTTCGTTGTTTTTTTTTTCTCGGTTGGATCCTCGCACCCTGCGCGGATTTTGCCGATTATTTTAAAAAAAACATTTTTTTTGGGCCCTGGGGGTCCTAAGCAGGCCTAGGGGGTCAGGGTGTTTCTACCCTGCCCCCTTTTTACGTTTTGCGCACTTGTTTCTCTGATTTCTTGTGCCTCGGTTCTACCGAGGCACAAGATGGCTGCCAACACTTCCTGGTTTGGAGTGTTGACAGCCAATTAGCATACAGCTCGTGATCGGGAGGGTGCGCGGAACCTCCGCGGCCATAGATATATATGTGTTTTTACTTTTGATTTTCTCAGCAACTACTGAACGGATTTACACCATTTAACAAAAAGGGTTCTTTCTGAACCAAGAACTACCTCTTTGCTAAATTTGGTGTAATTCCGTTCAGCAGTTCGGGCTGTAGCCGTGTCTAAAGTTTCCAATGGAAAATTGCATAGGGAAAACACGTTTTGGGACCCCCCTTTTGTCTCAGCCCCCGCTTGCCGAATCACCCCGAAACTTTCAGGATAGGAGCGGACCGGAGCGCCCCACGAGTTTTGAAAATTTCGCAAAGATTTGTCAACCGGCGCCAAATTTATTGGAAATAGAATGTTGTGAATTTCCTATGGAAAATAGGTCCTAACTATAACTATCTACTGGCGACCGCCAGTAGATAATATATATATATAAATATATATATATGTATATATATATATGAGAAGAAAAGGTTGCCTTGCTTGGAGACGCACTCGTTTTTCAACTCACTTTATTGTCAGCGGCAGGAACACAACCGGTGCAATCACTTAATGACTTTAACCCTTAAAGTCCTGACGCGTTTCGAGCTATTGATCGCCCTTGTTCACAGGTAGGTTAAAAGCACTTTTGTACAGAGTATGTTCAAACAACACACCTCCTTTCCCAGTGGTGCATTATGGGTGTCATAGTTTTGCATACAGATTGTATCGTCTCTGTAACAAATGTGCCAGTTTCTTTTTCGCCCGATTGCGGGCTTCAGGATTCCCTCGTTTGGTCACAATTCGCTAACTGACCAGGTTGAAAACCCCTGTGTGTGGCAATTCCATATCCTTGGCCCACACAGACTCCGCATGATAACGCTGGTGCCTCTCCGCGACGGGGCTCGCCGCTATTAATGAGAAGAAAAGGTTGCCTTGCTTGGAGACGCACTCGTTTTTCAACTCACTTTATTGTCAGCGGCAGGAACACAACCAGTGCAATCACTTAATGACTTTAACCCTTAAAGTCCTGACGCGTTTCGGGCTATTGATCGCCCTTGTTCACAGGTAGGTTAAAAGTACTTTTGTACAGAGTATGTTCAAACAACACATCTCCTTTCCCAGTGGTGCATTATGGGTGTCATGGTTCTGCATACAGATTGTATCGTCTCTGTAACAAATGTGCCAGTTTCTTTTTCGCCCGATTGCGGGCTTCAGGATTCCATCTTTTGGTCACAATTCGCTCACTGACCAGGTTGAAAACCCCTGTGTGTGGCAATTCCATATCCTTGGCCCACACAGACTCCGCATGATAACGCTGGTGCCTCTCAGCGATGGGGCTCGCCACTATTAATGAGAAGAAGCGGTTGCCTTGCCTGGAGACGCACTCGTTTTTCAACTCACTTTATTGTCAGCGGCAGGAACACAACTGGTGCAATCACTTAATGACTTTAACCCTTAAAGTCCTGACGCGTTTCAGGCTATTGATCGCCCTTGTTCACAGGTAGGTTAAAAGCACTTTTGTACAGAGTATGTTCAAACAACACACCTCCTTTCCCAGTGGTGCATTATGGGTGTTATAGTTATGCATACAGATTGTATCGTCTCTGTAACAAATGTGCCAGTTTCTTTTTCGCCCGATTGCGGGCTTCAGGATTCCATCTTTTGGTCACAATTCGCTCACTGACCAGGTTGAAAACCCCTGTGTGTGACAATTCCATATCCTTGGCCCACAGAGACTCCGCATGATAACGCTGGTGCCTCTCTGTGACGGGGCTCGCCACTATTAATGAGAAGAAAAGGTTGCCTTGCTTGGAGACGCACTCATTTTTCACCTCACTTTATTGTCAGCGGCAGGAACACAACCGGTGCAATCACTTAATGACTTTAACCCTTAAAGTCCTGGCGTGTTTCGGGCTATTGATCGCCCTTGTTCACAGGTAGGTTAAAAGCACTTTTGTACAGAGTATGTTCAAACAACACACCTCCTTTCCCAGTGGTGTATTATGGGTGTCATAGCTCTGCATACAGATTGTATCGTCTCTGTAACAAATGTGCCAGTTTCTTTTTCGCCCAATTGCGGGCTTCAGGATTCCATCATTTGGTCACAATTCGCTCACTGACCAGGTTGAAAACCCCTGTGTGTGGCAATTCCATATCCTTGGCCCACACAGACTCCGCATGATAACGCTGGTGCCTCTCCGCAACGGGGCTCGCCGCTATTAATGAGAAGAAAAGGTTGCCTTGCTTGGAGACGCACTAATTTTTCAACTCACTTTATTGTCAGCGGCAGGAACACAACCAGTGCAATCACTTAATGACTTTAACCCTTAAAGTCCTGACACATTTCGGGCTATTGATCGCCCTTGTTCACAGGTAGGTTAAAAGCACTTTTGTGCAGAGTATGTTCAAACAATACACCTCCTTTCCCAGTGGTGCATTATGGGTGTCATAGTTCTGCATACAGATTGTATCGTCTCTGTAACAAATGTGCCAGTTTCTTTTTCGCCCGATTGCGGACTTCAGGATTCCATTGTTTGGTCACAATTCGCTCACTGACCAGGTTGAAAACCCCTGTGTGTGTCAATTCCATATCCTTGGCCCACACAGACTCCGCATGATAACGCTGGTGCTTCTCCGCGACGGGGCTCGCCGCTATTAATGAGAAGAAAGTGTTGCCTTGCCTGGAGACGCACTCGTTTTTCAACTCACTTTATTGTCAGCGGCAGGAACACAACTGGTGCAATCACTTAATGACTTTAACCCTAAAGTCTTGACGCGTTTCAGGCTATTGATCACCCATGTTCACAGGTAGGTTAAAAGCACTTTTGTACAGAGTATGTTCAAACAACACACCTCCTTTCCTAGTGGTGCATTATGGGTGTCATAGTTCTGCATACAGATTGTATCGTCTCTGTAACAAATGTGCCAGTTTCTTTTCGCCCGATTGCGGGCTTCAGGATTCCATCTTTTGGTCACAATTCGCTCACTGACCAGGTTCAAAACCCCTGTGTGTGGCAATTCCATATCCTTGGCCCACACAGACTCTGCATGATAACGCTGGTGCCTCTCCCCGACGGGGCTCGCCGCTATTAATGAGAAGAAAAGGTTGCCTTGCTTGGAGACGCACTCGTTTTTCAACTCACTTTATTGTCAGCAGCAGGAACACAACCGGTGCAATCACTTAATGACTTTAACCCTTAAAGTCCTGACGCGTTTCGGGCTATTGCTCGCCCTTTTTCACAGGTAGGTTAAAAGCACTTTTGTACAGAGTATGTTCAAACAACACACCTCCTTTCCCAGTGGAGCATTATGGGTGTCATAGTTCTGCACACAGATTGTATTGTCTCTGTAACAAATGTGCCAGTTTCTGTTTCGCCCGATTGCGGGCTTCAGGATTCCATCGTTTGGTCACAATTCGCTCCCTGACCAGGTTGAAAACCCCTGTGTGTGGCAATTCCATATCCTTGGCCCACACAGACTCCGCATGATAACGCTGGTGCCTCTCCGCGACGGGGCTCGCCGCTATTAATGAGAAGAAAAGGTTGCCTTGCTTGGAGACGCACTTGTTTTTCAACTCACTTTATTGTCAGCGGCAGGAACACAACCGGTGCAATCACTTAATGACTTAACCCTTAAAGTCCTGACACTTTTCGGGCTATTGATCGCCCTTGTTCACAGGTAGGTTAAAAGCACTTTTGTACAGAGTATGTTCAAACAACACACCTCCTTTCCCAGTGGTGCATTATGGGTGTCATAGCTCTGCATACAGATTGTATCGTCTCTGTAACAAATGTGCCAGTTTCTTTTCGCCCAATTGCGGGCTTCAGGATTCCATCATTTGGTCACAATTCGCTCACTGACCAGGTTGAAAACCCTGTGTGTGGCAATTCCATATCCTTGGCCCACACAGACTCCGCATGATAACGCTGGTGCCTCTCCGCAACGGGGCTCGCCGCTATTAATGAGAAGAAAAGGTTGCCTTGCTTGGAGACGCACTCGTTTTTCAACTCACTTTATTGTCAGCGGCAGGAACACAACCAGTGCAATCACTTAATGACTTTAACCCTTAAAGTCCTGACACATTTCGGGCTATTGATCGCCCTTGTTCACAGGTAGGTTAAAAGCACTTTTGTGCAGAGTATGTTCAAACAATACACCTCCTTTCCCAGTGGTGCATTATGGGTGTCATAGTTCTGCATACAGATTGTATTGTCTCTGTAACAAATGTGCCAGTTTCTTTTTCGCCCGATTGCGGACTTCAGGATTCCATTGTTTGGTCACAATTCGCTCACTGACCAGGTTGAAAACCCCTGTGTGTGTCAATTCCATATCCTTGGCCCACACAGACTCCGCATGATAACGCTGGTGCTTCTCCGCGACGGGGCTCGCCGCTATTAATGAGAAGAAAGTGTTGCCTTGCCTGGAGACGCACTCATTTTTCAACTCACTTTATTGTCAGCGGCAGGAACACAACCGGTGCAATCAGTTAATGACTTTAACCCTTAAAGTCTTGACGCATTTCAGGCTATTGATCACCCTTGTTCACAGGTAGGTTAAAAGCACTTTTGTACAGAGTTTGTTCAAACAACACACCTCCTTTCCCAGTGGTGCATTATGGGTGTCATAGTTCTGCATACAGATTGTATCGTCTCTGTAACAAATGTGCCAGTTTCTTTTCGCCCGATTGCGGGCTTCAGGATTCCATCTTTTGGTCACAATTCGTTCACTGACCAGGTTGAAAACCCCTGTGTGTGTCAATTCCATATCCTTGGCCCACACAGACTCCGCATGATAACGCTGGTGCCTCTCCGTGACGGGGCTCGCCACTATTAATGAGAAGAAAAGGTTGCCTTGCTTGGAGACGCACTCATTTTTCACCTCACTTTATTGTCAGCGGCAGGAACACAACCAGTGCAATCACTTAATGACTTTAACCCTTAAAGTCCTGGCGTGTTTCGGGCTATTGATCGCCCTTGTTCACAGGTAGGTTAAAAGCACTTTTGTACAGAGTATGTTCAAACAACACACCTCCTTTCCCAGTGGTGTATTATGGGTGTCATAGCTCTGCATACAGATTGTATCGTCTCTGTAACAAATGTGCCAGTTTCTTTTTCGCCCAATTGCGGGCTTCAGGATTCCATCATTTGGTCACAATTTGCTCACTGACCAGGTTGAAAACCCCTGTGTGTGGCAATTCCATATCCTTGGCCCACACAGACTCCGCATGATAACGCTGGTGCCTCTCCGCAACGGGGCTCGCCGCTATTAATGAGAAGAAAAGGTTGCCTTGCTTGGAGACGCACTCGTTTTTCAACTCACTTTATTGTCAGCGGCAGGAACACAACCAGTGCAATCACTTAATGACTTTAACCCTTAAAGTCCTGACACATTTCGGGCTATTGATCGCCCTTGTTCACAGGTAGGTTAAAAGCACTTTTGTGCAGAGTATGTTCAAACAATACACCTCCTTTCCCAGTGGTGCATTATGGGTGTCATAGTTCTGCATACAGATTGTATCGTCTCTGTAACAAATGTGCCAGTTTCTTTTTCGCCCGATTGCGGACTTCAGGATTCCATTGTTTGGTCACACTCGCTCACTGACCAGGTTGAAAACCCCTGTGTGTGTCAATTCCATATCCTTGGCCCACACAGACTCCGCATGATAACGCTGGTGCTTCTCCGCGACGGGGCTCGCCGCTATTAATGAGAAGAAAGTGTTGCCTTGCCTGGAGACGCACTCGTTTTTCAACTCACTTTATTGTCAGCGGCAGGAACACAACTGGTGCAATCACTTAATGACTTTAACCCTTAAAGTCTTGACGCGTTTCAGGCTATTGATCACCCTTGTTCACAGGTAGGTTAAAAGCACTTTTGTACAGAGTATGTTCAAACAACACACCTCCTTTCCTAGTGGTGCATTATGGGTGTCATAGTTCTGCATACAGATTGTATCGTCTCTGTAACAAATGTGCCAGTTTCTTTTTCGCCCGATTGCGGGCTTCAGGATTCCATCTTTTGGTCACAATTCGCTCACTGACCAGGTTGAAAACCCCTGTGTGTGGCAATTCCATATCCTTGGCCCACACAGACTCTGCATGATAACGCTGGTGCCTCTCCCCGACGGGGCTCGCCGCTATTAATGAGAAGAAAAGGTTGCCTTGCTTGGAGACGCACTCGTTTTTCAACTCACTTTATTGTCAGCAGCAGGAACACAACCGGTGCAATCACTTAATGACTTTAACCCTTAAAGTCCTGACGCGTTTCGGGCTATTGATCGCCCTTTTTCACAGGTAGGTTAAAAGCACTTTTGTACAGAGTATGTTCAAACAACACACCTCCTTTCCCAGTGGAGCATTATGGGTGTCATAGTTCTGCACACAGATTGTATTGTCTCTGTAACAAATGTGCCAGTTTCTGTTTCGCCCGATTGCGGGCTTCAGGATTCCATCGTTTGGTCACAATTCGCTCCCTGACCAGGTTGAAAACCCCTGTGTGTGGCAATTCCATATCCTTGGCCCACACAGACTCCGCATGATAACGCTGGTGCCTCTCCGCGACGGGGCTCGCCGCTATTAATGAGAAGAAAAGGTTGCCTTGCTTGGAGACGCACTTGTTTTTCAACTCACTTTATTGTCAGCGGCAGGAACACAACCGGTGCAATCACTTAATGACTTTAACCCTTAAAGTCCTGACGCTTTCGGGCTATTGATCGCCCTTGTTCACAGGTAGGTTAAAAGCACTTTTGTACAGAGTATGTTCAAACAACACACCTCCTTTCCCAGTGGTGCATTATGGGTGTCATAGCTCTGCATACAGATTGTATCGTCTCTGTAACAAATGTGCCAGTTTCTTTTTCGCCCAATTGCGGGCTTCAGGATTCCATCATTTGGTCACAATTCGCTCACTGACCAGGTTGAAAACCCCTGTGTGTGGCAATTCCATATCCTTGGCCCACACAGACTCCGCATGATAACGCTGGTGCCTCTCCGCAACGGGGCTCGCCGCTATTAATGAGAAGAAAAGGTTGCCTTGCTTGGAGACGCACTCGCTTTTCAACTCACTTTATTGTCAGCGGCAGGAACACAACCAGTGCAATCACTTAATGACTTTAACCCTTAAAGTCCTGGACACATTTCGGGCTATTGATCGCCCTTGTTCACAGGTAGGTTAAAAGCACTTTTGTGCAGAGTATGTTCAAACAATACACCTCCTTTCCCAGTGGTGCATTATGGGTGTCATAGTTCTGCATACAGATTGTATTGTCTCTGTAACAAATGTGCCAGTTTCTTTTCGCCCGATTGCGGACTTCAGGATTCCATTGTTTGGTCACAATTCGCTCACTGACCAGGTTGAAAACCCCTGTGTGTGTCAATTCCATATCCTTGGCCCACACAGACTCCGCATGATAACGCTGGTGCTTCTCCGCGACGGGGCTCGCCGCTATTAATGAGAAGAAAGTGTTGCCTTGCCTGGAGACGCACTCGTTTTTCAACTCACTTTATTGTCAGCGGCAGGAACACAACCGGTGCAATCAGTTAATGACTTTAACCCTTAAAGTCTTGACGCATTTCAGGCTATTGATCACCCTTGTTCACAGGTAGGTTAAAAGCACTTTTGTACAGAGTTTGTTCAAACAACACACCTCCTTTCCCAGTGGTGCATTATGGGTGTCATAGTTCTGCATACAGATTGTATCGTCTCTGTAACAAATGTGCCAGTTTCTTTTTCGCCCGATTGCGGGCTTCAGGATTCCATCTTTTGGTCACAATTCGCTCACTGACCAGGTTGAAAACCCCTGTGGGTGGCAATTCCATATCCTTGGCCCACACAGACTCTGCATGATAACGCTGGTGCCTCTCCCCGACGGGGCTCGCCGCTATTAATGAGAAGAAAAGGTTGCCTTGCTTGGAGACGCACTCGTTTTTCAACTCACTTTATTGTCAGCAGCAGGAACACAACCGGTGCAATCACTTAATGACTTTAACCCTTAAAGTCCTGACGCGTTCGGGCTATTGATCGCCCTTTTTCACAGGTAGGTTAAAAGCACTTTTGTACAGAGTATGTTCAAACAACACACCTCCTTTCCCAGTGGAGCATTATGGGTGTCATAGTTCTGCACACAGATTGTATTGTCTCTGTAACAAATGTGCCAGTTTCTGTTTCGCCCGATTGCGGGCTTCAGGATTCCATCGTTTGGTCACAATTCGCTCCCTGACCAGGTTGAAAACCCCTGTGTGTGGCAATTCCATATCCTTGGCCCACACAGACTCCGCATGATAACGCTGGTGCCTCTCCGCGACGGGGCTCGCCGCTATTAATGAGAAGAAAAGGTTGCCTTGCTTGGAGACGCACTTGTTTTTCAACTCACTTTATTGTCAGCGGCAGGAACACAACCGGTGCAATCACTTAATGACTTTAACCCTTAAAGTCCTGACGCTTTCGGGCTATTGATCGCCCTTGTTCACAGGTAGGTTAAAAGCACTTTTGTACAGAGTATGTTCAAACAACACACCTCCTTTCCCAGTGGTGCATTATGGGTGTCATAGCTCTGCATACAGATTGTATCGTCTCTGTAACAAATGTGCCAGTTTCTTTTCGCCCAATTGCGGGCTTCAGGATTCCATCATTTGGTCACAATTCGCTCACTGACCAGGTTGAAAACCCCTGTGTGTGGCAATTCCATATCCTTGGCCCACACAGACTCCGCATGATAACCCTGGTGCCTCTCCGCAACGGGGCTCGCCGCTATTAATGAGAAGAAAAGGTTGCCTTGCTTGGAGACGCACTCGTTTTTCAACTCACTTTATTGTCAGCGGCAGGAACACAACCAGTGCAATCACTTAATGACTTTAACCCTTAAAGTCCTGACACATTTCGGGCTATTGATCGCCCTTGTTCACAGGTAGGTTAAAAGCACTTTTGTGCAGAGTATGTTCAAACAATACACCTCCTTTCCCAGTGGTGCATTATGGGTGTCATAGTTCTGCATACAGATTGTATTGTCTCTGTAACAAATGTGCCAGTTTCTTTTTCGCCCGATTGCGGACTTCAGGATTCCATTGTTTGGTCACAATTCGCTCACTGACCAGGTTGAAAACCCCTGTGTGTGTCAATTCCATATCCTTGGCCCACACAGACTCCGCATGATAACGCTGGTGCTTCTCCGCGACGGGGCTCGCCGCTATTAATGAGAAGAAAGTGTTGCCTTGCCTGGAGACGCACTCGTTTTTCAACTCACTTTATTGTCAGCGGCAGGAACACAACCGGTGCAATCAGTTAATGACTTTAACCCTTAAAGTCTTGACGCATTTCAGGCTATTGATCACCCTTGTTCACAGGTAGGTTAAAAGCACTTTTGTACAGAGTTTGTTCAAACAACACACCTCCTTTCCCAGTGGTGCATTATGGGTGTCATAGTTCTGCATACAGATTGTATCGTCTCTGTAACAAATGTGCCAGTTTCTTTTTCGCCCGATTGCGGGCTTCAGGATTCCATCTTTTGGTCACAATTCGCTCACTGACCAGGTTGAAAACCCCTGTGGGTGGCAATTCCATATCCTTGGCCCACACAGACTCTGCATGATAACGCTGGTGCCTCTCCCCGACGGGGCTCGCCGCTATTAATGAGAAGAAAAGGTTGCCTTGCTTGGAGACGCACTCGTTTTTCAACTCACTTTATTGTCAGCAGCAGGAACACAACCGGTGCAATCACTTAATGACTTTAACCCTTAAAGTCCTGACGCGTTTCGGGCTATTGATCGCCCTTTTTCACAGGTAGGTTAAAAGCACTTTTGTACAGAGTATGTTCAAACAACACACCTCCTTTCCCAGTGGAGCATTATGGGTGTCATAGTTCTGCACACAGATTGTATTGTCTCTGTAACAAATGTGCCAGTTTCTGTTTCGCCCGATTGCGGGCTTCAGGATTCCATCGTTTGGTCACAATTCGCTCCTGACCAGGTTGAAAACCCCTGTGTGTGGCAATTCCATATCCTTGGCCCACACAGACTCCGCATGATAACGCTGGTGCCTCTCCGCGACGGGGCTCGCCGCTATTAATGAGAAGAAAAGGTTGCCTTGCTTGGAGACGCACTTGTTTTTCAACTCACTTTATTGTCAGCGGCAGGAACACAACCGGTGCAATCACTTAATGACTTTAACCCTTAAAGTCCTGACGCTTTCGGGCTATTGATCGCCCTTGTTCACAGGTAGGTTAAAAGCACTTTTGTACAGAGTATGTTCAAACAACACACCTCCTTTCCCAGTGGTGCATTATGGGTGTCATAGCTCTGCATACAGATTGTATCGTCTCTGTAACAAATGTGCCAGTTTCTTTTTCGCCCAATTGCGGGCTTCAGGATTCCATCATTTGGTCACAATTCGCTCACTGACCAGGTTGAAAACCCCTGTGTGTGGCAATTCCATATCCTTGGCCCACACAGACTCCGCATGATAACGCTGGTGCCTCTCCGCAACGGGGCTCGCCGCTATTAATGAGAAGAAAAGGTTGCCTTGCTTGGAGACGCACTCGTTTTTCAACTCACTTTATTGTCAGCGGCAGGAACACAACCAGTGCAATCACTTAATGACTTTAACCCTTAAAGTCCTGACACATTTCGGGCTATTGATCGCCCTTGTTCACAGGTAGGTTAAAAGCACTTTTGTGCAGAGTATGTTCAAACAATACACCTCCTTTCCCAGTGGTGCATTATGGGTGTCATAGTTCTGCATACAGATTGTATTGTCTCTGTAACAAATGTGCCAGTTTCTTTTTCGCCCGATTGCGGACTTCAGGATTCCATTGTTTGGTCACAATTCGCTCACTGACCAGGTTGAAAACCCCTGTGTGTGTCAATTCCATATCCTTGGCCCACACAGACTCCGCATGATAACGCTGGTGCTTCTCCGCGACGGGGCTCGCCGCTATTAATGAGAAGAAAGTGTTGCCTTGCCTGGAGACGCACTCGTTTTTCAACTCACTTTATTGTCAGCGGCAGGAACACAACCGGTGCAATCACTTAATGACTTTAACCCTTAAAGTCCTGACGCGTTTCGGGCTATTGATTGCCCTTGTTCACAGGTAGGTTAAAAGCACTTTTGTACAGAGTATGTTCAAACAACACACCTCCTTTCCCAGTGGTGCATTATGGGTGTCATAGTTCTGCACACAGATTGTATTGTCTCTGTAACAAATGTGCCAGTTTCTGTTTCGCCCGATTGCGGGCTTCAGGATTCCATCATTTGGTCACAATTCGCTCACTGACCAGGTTGAAAACCCCTGTGTGTGGCAATTCCATATCCTTGGCCCACACAGACTCCGCATGATAACGCTGGTGCCTCTCCGCGACGGGGCTCGCCGCTATTAATGAGAAGAAAAGGTTGCCTTGCTCGGAGACGCACCCATTTTTCAACTCACTTTATTGTCAGCGGCTTAACACAACCGGTGCAATCACTTAATGACTTTAACCCTTAAAGTCCTGACACATTTCGAGCTATTGATCACCCTTGTTCACAGGTAGGTTAAAAGCACTTTTGTACAGAGTATGTTGAAACAACACACCTCCTTTCCCAGTGGTGCATTATGGGTGTCATAGTTCTGCATACAGATTGTATCGTCTCCGTAACAAATGTGCCAGTTTCTTTTTCGCCCGATTGCGGGCTTCAGGATTTCATCGTTTGGTCACAATTCGCTCACTGACCAGGTTGAAAACCCCTCTGTGTGGCAATTCCATAGCCTTGACCCACACAGACTCCGCATGATAACGCTGATGCCTCTCCGCGACGGGGCTCGCCGCTATTAATGAGAAGAAAAGGTTGCCTTGCTTGGAGACGCACTCGTTTTTCAACTCACTTTATTGTCAGCGGCAGGAACACAACCGGTGCAATCACTTAATGACTTTAACCCTTAAAGTCCTGATGCGTTTCGGGCTATTGATCGCCCTTGTTCACAGGTAGGTTAAAAGCACTTTTGTACAGAGTATGTTCAAACAACACACCTCCTTTCCCAGTGGTGCATTATGGGTGTCATAGTTCTGCATACAGATTGTATCGTCTCTGTAACAAATGTGCCAGTTTCTTTTTCGCCCGTTTGCGGGCTTCAGGATTCCATCGTTTGGTCACAATTCGCTCACTGACCAGTTTGAAAACCCCTGTGTGTGGCAATTCCATATCCTTGGCCCACACAGACTCCACATGATAACGCTGGTGCCTCTCCGCGACGGGGCTCGCTGCTATTAATGAGAAGAAAAGGTTGCCTTGCTTGGAGACGCACTCGTTTTTCAACTCACTTTATTGTTAGCGGCAGGAACACAACCGGTGCAATCACTTAATGACTTTAACCCTTAAAGTCCTGACACGTTTTGGGCTATTGATTGCCCTTGTTCACAGGTAGGTTAAAAGCACTTTTGTACAGAGTATGTTCAAACAACACACCTCCTTTCCCAGAGGTGCATTATGGGTGTCATAGTTCTGCATACAGATTGTATCGTCTCTGTATCAAATGTGCCAGTTTCTTTTTCGCCCGATTGCGGGCTTCAGGATTCCATCGTTTGGTCACAATTCGCTCACTGACCAAGTTGAAAACCCCTGTGTGTGGCAATTCCATATCCTTAGCCCACACAGACTCCGCATGATAACGCTGGTGCCTCTCCGCGACGGGGCTCGCCGCTATTAATGAGAAGAAAAGGTTGCCTTGCTTGGAGATGCACTCGTTTTTCAACTCACTTTATTGTCAGCGGCAGGAACACAACCGGTGCAATCACTTAATGACTTTAACCCTTAAAGTCCTGCCGCGTTTCGGGCTATTGATCGCCCTTGTTCACAGGTAGGTTAAAAGCACTTTTGTACAGAGTATGTTCAAACAACACAGATTGCACCGCCATCAACACCGGACGCAGGTCTGTGTGGCTGTAAATCAGATTACAACCTTTTTCCAGCACGAGAAATCAACAATTGGAAGCAGCGTTTCAGACCTGAGGCCCACTGGAGGGCTGTGAAAATGCATGAACATGAAATTGGGCAGATTAATTAATGTTGAAAAACGTACCTCACCAAGGGGGAATAATTAGGACTACTGCTCCCTGCATGCTGTTCACTGGAGAGCACATGCCTCATGGGTAAAATATGTGGCAGTCCACTCTTGTTTTTTCAACGTTGCCCGCCCTATGATTAAGGTGCAGGAGCACCAAAACGCGTAAGGGGCAGTAATGGATTGGGCCTGAAATGCCGTTTCTTGTTTAATAAAGCTTCTGGTGAACTTTTTCTCGTGGAGTGCATCTCTGAAGCGTGTTTTTTTTTTGAGGATATATATATATATATATATATACTCGGGGTTGGTAAAATGTGAATGCTTTGTGACCGGATTGCTGACGCAAAACATTGCCACATACCATTCTGATTCAGTAATTCGAAGAGACTTCTTCAACAAGGCCCTTCCAGATTCTGAATCAGTATTCATTCAGAATCCCAATTTAGAAGTCCAAAAACTGATTTTGATTCCTAAAATGGTATTGGTATACAGCAAAAGCATTTTAATGGTCCCATACACTAATTCGGAGCATAACCTACTTTTAAAATGCTTTGTACATCTGACCCAAAGTCCTTTAAGATTGTCCTGTACAGATTTAGAAAAGCTCATAAAAGCATTGTGGTGTGCAATAGTGCTGATAAAAACCCATTCTTCTAATGTCACTCAAAACAGACAATTACATTCATTCTTTGTCTCTGTCTAGTTCGAATCTCTGGCATTAAACTGAGAAAGCAGGGTAACAACTGTTGTCAGTGTGACCACTATTAAGCATTCTCATTGACCGTGCCAATTTCAGCATTCCATTCAAAGAGCTACTTTATTTTAACCTTTAACAACATGCTACAATATAAAACAAAATCTGCTGTGATTTCATTCTGCTGGTGCTAGTAAAAAAAAGTAATAAATTGCAATGGTCATTCCTACAACCAACCGTTTGTTACCTTGAGGCTTCTAGGTCAATATGCAATGTATTGTATTAATCTCAGGTGAGAAATGAATATTGGCAGTTATATGGCTATTTCAAAAATATTGACCCACACCTAGTCACCTAAAAAAATTGAAAGCCTCATTGAATAGCTGAATTAAGAAAAGCAATATTAAAACAGATAAACTAGAATCTCAGTGTCAAATATATTACCCAAGACTTGCTTTGCCATGTGGTGTGTACGTTGCACTGCCCTGTAAGTTATAATCACTAATGAAAGAAATAACCATTATATTACATAGAGAATTATTCAATGCTCACTCATCGCTCAGTCAGTATCTGTGGCTTAATTTGACACTACAGGGTTCTAATGTTAATGGCATAAGAAAGTCACTCTTTCTAGCAGTCACATAGAGCATACAAGACTTAGTGCAGTTGGAAAGCTTAACCAATACCAATGTTAGAGGGATAGCTAAATATTATCATTAGTGACATGTCACTGAAAATGAATTTTGAAGTGCAAGAGGATCGCACCCTGGCATAGAGTACTCAACATAAATACAACTGCTGCAACACTCCCCATTGTAGGGCAGCCTCATGGCTGTGTTTCACAAAGTTAAGCATGAGTACGTAGGCCGTGAATCATGCCCAAGTCAGTGGCTACAATTGCCAAGACGAGCCTCTTGTGGTTGGGGGTAAGGTTGTGTTCTTCAAAATTTACACCTTCATCAATGAGGTACAGACATGAGCAATAGGATATGATATTAGGACCATCTGGCAGCAGAAGGCCATAGCCATGTGGGTTATTAAAAAGGCAGGACTTACATTTTTATAGGGATTGCACATTGAGAAAGCATCTTGGTCCTTGCATAAAGTTTAGGTCAAAGAGTTGTAGCTATTCTTGTTTAGCTATTTGGTCTATTACACACATAAAAGAAGACTTGTTTATCAGTTGGTCTTTTTTGAGGGATGGTCTAGTTAAATATCACACATAGATGTTTGTGTAACTATCAGATATTTAACAGAAAACTACTTCTTACCTTTGTGGACTTCTGTCTGAAAGATGTAAATCATGGTGTGGCACTTTAAATGAGATGCAGTAACAGCCATGAAACAACACATTATGGATAGGATTGGCTATGGGCATGTCTGCATCTTGACTGATTCTACATCTGTAACTTCAATATTTTTCATTCAATTTCACACATACAGTATGCAAAAGAATCCAGCTACCTGAGAGACAAAAACTTTAGATAGCCAAGCGATTTGACTGGCAAACAAGCATCTAAAGAGATGGCCTTGCAGTGAGGCAGGCAGGTTGACAGACAAGCAGAGATAACCAAAGTTAGAAAGAAAAGGACACGCAGATAGACATACATTTATAAAAATTGGTTTAGCATACCTGGAAATGCAATGCAATGAATGTGTTGTGTTTTGCACCCTTGAATCAAAATTACTAAAGAGGAAACTGGGCGATGCAACAGGACCAAAATAGTGAAATTTACCATGCATTACAATATTTGTCAACGCATACATACATCAACCAAAATACACATATTGGCATCAGGAAGATGAAAAAAGGTGAAACATACACCATATATTTCTACATCAGTATAAACAGCCAACTAATGTTCTTCTATATTTAAACTGAATTTAAGTGCCATCCACTTCATGTGAAACCAGCACTACCAATAGCCAAGTGATAGGCATACAGCACATCAACTGCGAGATAACAAATTGCAGCAATCAAATATAGCAGCTCACCACAGTTTCTAAACTATACAGCACTAATAGTAGCAGCAAGACTATTCATCTATCGCAAATGGGGTTCTATCGGCCCCATCACCTATTTTACAGGATAAAACAAAAATAAATCCCATATTTACCAAGACAGAAAAGCTACAAATGGCTTTTCAAATAAACCATTTAACACAAATCTCCAACTTTATGAGCATTTGCTTGGTAGAACCAACATATAACAAGCTGCAACAAATTAATTGTACTGCTGTGATTTTTGAAGGTGTTTCACAAATGAACAACTTTCAAAAACTTCTACAGTCACCAGACATATAGCAGGAAGAAATGATAGCTTAAACAAATGTTGACATGGCGATCATCTTCTATCATTTATCTATTTATATACATTTATGTTAAATTACTGTTATTTAATTTAATGCTTTTTAATTTTACCTTTTTCAGGTTGTTGAGTTTATAGAGGGGATTGAGTGGGTAGTGTTTCATTAAAATAAAAAGAATGTTATATGTAATTTGAATTTAATATTATTTTTTATATGTTAATTTATTGGTTGATTATATATAATAAATTTTTCGGTTTATGGTGTTTATTGGGGAATTGGGTGTTTAGGGTGTCATTTTCATATACAATTAATTATTAAACCATTTAAGTACTAAATTAAAAAATAGTTACATAAACATTGGGTTTGGTTAATTATATATTTTAATTTAAACAAAATAAAATCGTTTTTATATTTGAGGGGGTTTTGGTTGTTGGCTTAAGATTATTAGAGAGATTACTTTACATAGATACAGTGGGATTTAATTGCTAATATATATATATATATTTTCACAACAAATGTTATTGGGTTTTGATTACATAGCCAGGCCAAAACGACCCACATACATACATATATCAGTGTAGGGTGAATACTCATAAACTAATATGAAACTACATCTGGCACAAACCTTTCCCGTTTACCCCCTGCAGCACAGCAACCCCCTTCTAGAGTTTGCATTTAAATACGTGCTTGGCTCTCATAATATGCTATCATGTTGTGGCTCTGTATGTTCGTATTTCCATATCCAACTGAGCTTCCATGGCACCCACTGGAGCCAAGACCATGCCTCTATAATTGGTCCAGCACTGCCATAAAATATTATGGGCGTCATTACGATGTTGGTCGGAAAGCATTCCGACCGACTTGGTGTCGGAATGGTTTCTGACTGAATCGGATTCAGGGAGTCTGACCGACCGATTACGATGGTTCCGAACACCGTTTGGTCGGACTCCCATTGACTTGAATGGGAGCCTGTGTTCCGACAGACAACACAGGCTCCCATTGAAGAAAGGGGTGGTTGCAGAAAACCCTGCACCCTGTGGCGGGCACCCCATGGTGCCTGCCACACTGTGCATCGTTGCAAAGAGGGGTCCCATGGGTACCCCCATGGTCCCCAACTGGAGGCCTCCGGGTGAAGTGGGGCCTGCTACGGGCCCCCAAAGTCGGTTTCCGCAAGTCGATCCGTGTCGGACAAACCGAGTCGGAAAGGCTGTCCAAATCAGACATCGTAATCTGTCGGTTGGAAACATGGTCCATAGAGCCGTACGAGTCGGCTCCAACTGACTCGGTTCTTCCGAATGCTGGTCGGAACCTAGTCGGAAGGACCAAATGGTTACCTAACATCCTAACATCGTAATCAGTCAGAAATGTTTCCGAGTCGGTCAGAAACGCTGGTTCCGATACGGATTCGGACAAACTGAATGCCGGTCGGAGCCTTTCCGACAGACATCGTAATGAGGCCCTAAATTTCTAAATTGTTACTGTAAATTATAACATTTATTTATAGAAAATATTTGTGATTTCAATGTTTAAGTTAATAAACAATTATTTAAAAATCATTTTATTGAATACAAAATGGAGTTCACATTGAGGCCCTCATTACGATGCACCATTACGGAGAGGAAACCGCGCAATCATGGGTTGGCGGTTCCGCACAGCGAATTAGGATGAGACTGCACATGGTGCAGTTGCAAATTACCATTTTTTAATGGGAGCTTGGGCGGGGGGTCAAAATTACCCGCAGCACAAGCTCCCATTGAAAAATTGAAGTTTTTGCAATTCCCTGCACTGTGTGGCAAGCACTGGTTTAAACTCCGACTGCCCTCTTTGTAATACGGAGGTTGGAGTTTAAACCTTAAATGTCTGTCGGAGTGCCTCCGACCTGTGGTCAGAGGCTTTCCAAACGACATCCAAATCAGGACCCTAAGTTTTTTACAGTTTTAATTACGTATTTTAATATTTTATGACATATTTGTCTTTTTAAATGTATACATTTTCAAATAATAGAGCTTAATATTAAATGATTGTACTTAAACAATTTAGAATTATAATACATGAAACAATTAACGTGGCATACATATAGATATTTATGTTTATTTAACTACATGTATTTAATATGGATTTATTGTTGAAAACTTGGCTTATTTTGAGTTAGGACAGTGAATCAGTACTCCTTTCTAATATTCTCAAATGCTTAATGGGACAGGATTTAAGATAGTAATTCAAAACCACCAAATATATTCAATTTCCCCAATATTACATTAAAATTCCGACCCAAATATGTGTTCTTCCACCAATATTTGTAGGGCTGTTGTAATAACTATAAATCTAACCCATACAAGTGTATACTTTCTCCAATGTTTGTAAGACTGGAGTTAGATTAGAATAATAAATGACCTGGCTCAAAATGTATGAACTTTACCCAAGTTATGATGGGTTTCTGTTAGAATGGTAAATCTCACCCCTGTAAATATATGTACTTTCTCCAATGTTTGTGGGAGAATAGTAAATCTGATACCCACAGCTTCCAAATATAAGTTTTTTCCCCAAAACTTTAGTACGACTACATTTCTAAAAGTAAATGTGACTGCCCCAAATATATACATTTTCTGAAATGTTCATAGAACTAAAGTTAAAATATTAAATCTCGCCCTACCCGCTCAAATACATGTACTTTCTCCAATATTTATGGGACTGGAGTAGGAATAATAAATCTGACTCCCTTCCCTTCAAACCCTCCACAGATTTGTGCATTTTCCTCGATATTAGTAGGACTAGAGTTAGACTAGCATACCTAGCCTCTTTTATCCCCAACCAAATGTTTGCAATTTTCCTAATGTTATTGGGACTAGAGTTTGAATAGTAACTATAACAAGCCCCCAACTTATATGCACTTTTCCAAATAAAATGAATCTATCTAGGATATTTCATTTATTTGTGACTCATACCCATTTGAATCCAGATGCCCAGATGCTTTACGTGGTTGGAGTTACGATTTTAATCATACTTCATCTTCGTTGTGTGTGTACATAAATATGCATAAACACAAATATATTACTGTATATGTGTGTTTATAGGGCAAACATCACACGTCTGTGTGAATGTCTGGAAATGCATATCTGTACATAGAAATGCATGTGTAAAATAAAGATATATACAGGTTTCTATAGATATGTGCATATCTGCATATGTTTCCAATTATCTATGTAAATATCTGTACTTTCAAATGATACAGTACACTGCTTATTTAGTGTTTATGTCCAAAATGTAATCACAGAGATACATTTTGAACAATTCAATGAAATACCTGGACCAGGTGGTGTAGTCTTGGTGTTTTCCTCTGAAATGAAAAGATTTCACTTTATTGTTGACAAGATCAAATCTACACTGTAGTGTGTTTGAAATATTCTAAAAAATAAAGTTGTCTATGATCCAATGCATATCTAATATGAAATCACCAGAACTATTTAGAAAAATGTAAATATGTTATTTAATGCAGGCAAACATGTATGGGGTATTTAGGCGGCACCATGAAAATTACATAATTTTGTTGCACAAAATTTCAATGGTTACCGTGGTACCTCAAATGTAGTCAATATATTTCATACAATATTGGTTTTATATATATTTATCTTATGAGGTAATGTGCCTACTGAAGAGAGCTGTACCTGGTAAATCTCAGGGAATACTAATAATGGTAAAAGAACTCTGGTGGTTAATGCACATGTTGGAGAGATCTGTGTTTTGTCTAGTCCCAGCTTTGAATTATAAGATAGCATAGAGGGTCAGACATGAAGACATCACACACTATGCTTCTCAAGGTATGGAGATGAAGTTGTCGTTATACATGTGCCACTGTACATTGAACGAACTATACTTCCTATTATATATATCTATATATATGAAAGGAGTGACGTAACTCCGAAACGCGTCGGGACCTAGTATTGCAATAAACACGCTTATAATTGTGGCCGCGGCTCCAGTGTTTTTTCCGATACACGTACTTTCTACATTGGATTTGGTGTGTGGATATTTGAGGGTGGCTACCCCTGCCGTGTTGCCCGCCGTCAAAAGAGGCTCGGGCTCAGCCGAATTGTGTTGTGCGGATATATATATATATATATATATATATATATATATATATATATATACCCAAAATGCCCAGCAATTGAGGCCGCACACCGAAGCAGGTAGGTGGCAAACTCCTTTATTTTGACAAGCAGGCAGCTTCCCATCCCGTTATAAATCCTGTTTGCCTGACGCGTTTCCGAGAATTCACTCTCCTTCTTCAGAGGCATTTTAAGGAAAACGGAAAGTAATGCACGCTGCATCAGTTCCCTGCGGGCTGTTTAAATATGCTAATTGGCCCCCGGTGTGCCTCTAATTCAAACACATTCACAATGCACGCTGGTACCTGCAGTTCAATAAAGCACAATTCAACCCTCCAGTGGGTCTGTTTTACTTATTTTCATCAAGGATCATGTATATATAATATATATATATATATGTGTGTGTGTGTGTGTGTGTGTGTGATGAACAAGTTATTTACCTTAGGAAGACACCTATATGCAAATATGCCAGTTTGGAAAATTCAGATTTAGAGTGGGCCTCAATCTGACCTATCTCATTAATATTCATGAAGTAGGTCACAAACTGCAACTCTCCCAGATAGGAGGTCCCTACAGGCATGGTGGCCTGCTGTGGTCAGCAAACCACCATGTCTGTGATTGCTTTCAAAGAAAGTAAATGCTTTTTCAAATGCAGCCTGATATCCTTAAAGGAAATAGGGCTGCGTTTAAAGAGAAAGGTTTACTTGATATTTTACTTGTTTATTTGAACAGTGGCAGTGCCCCATGGATCGCTGCCTGCTCCCCAACAAACAGTTGTTTTAATCACAAAGAGGAAGGGATCCTAAACGGACCCCTTCTATTTTGCGAATGGGTTACCATCCCAACTTGGGGGTTGGTAAAATTTGAATGCTTTGTGACTGGATTTAAGTTGTAAAACACTGATACATAACATTTTGATTCAGTATTTGGAAGGGACCTCTTCGACAAGGCCCTTCCAAATACTGAATCAGTATTAATTCAGTATCCCAATGTAGAAGTCCATAACTGTTTTTATTCCCAAAATGGGATTGGTATATATAAAAAGCATTTTAATGGTCCCATACACTAAGGGGCTGATTCCGATCTCGGCCGGTAGGGCTCCGAATCGGATTCGGCTTTACCGGATCCGATTCGGAGCCCTGTTTCCCGACCGATTCGTATGCGGGTCCGGCCGAGCGAGTACGATGCAAGCGCCCACGACTCGCCGACCGACTCGTGACGCGGCTTCAACACGCTCCGACCGACTCACACGGACCCGACTCGCACCGCGCAATGGAGACGTTCCCGGCCGGGTAAGTACGATGCGCACCGCGAGCAGTCCGACCGACTCGCGCCGTCCGGCTCAAAAGAGCTGTCGGAGCCGGACTTTGGGGGTCCGCGTCGGACCCCCCTGTACGCGTGGCCGCGCGAGTTGCACACAGGGGGAGCCATGGGTCCCCCTACCTGTGCATGTACGGCACGATGCGCTTCGCCGTGTACACGCTGTAGGGGGCGCCCTTGTTCGCCTCGCACCCATTGAGTCAATGGGAGCCCGCGTACGCGTTGTACGACCGGCTCCCATTGACTTCACTGGGAGTCCGACCGAATCGAGTCCGATAGCCTACGAACGCATCGTACTCGTCCGGTCGGACTGCCAGAGTCCGATTCGGTCGGAATTCTCTCCGGGTCCGGCTCGGTCGGAGAGATTTCCGGCCCGAATCGGAATCGGCCCCATAATCGGAGCAATTCTGACTATTAAAATGATTTGTACATCTGACCCAAAGTCCTTCAAGAGTGTCCTGTACAGATTAAGAAAAGGCTTACAAAAGCAAATAGTGCCATTAAAACTTTTTCTTCTAATGTCACCCACAAACAAATAAATTAATTCTTTGTTTCTGTCTATTTCAAGTCTCAGGCATTATACTGAGAATGTAGGGAAACAACTGTTGTCAGTGTGAGCACTCTTAAGCATTCTGTTTGACCATACAAATTTCAGCATTCCATGCAAAGAGCTAATGAATGTTAGCCTTTAACAACATGGTACTATATAAAACAAAATCAGCTGTGATTTCATTCTGCTGGTGCTCATAGAAAAAGTAATAACTTGTAATGGTCATTTCTACAACCGTTTGTTACCTGAGGCTTCTAGTTCAATATCCAATGTATTATATTTATCTCTGGTGAGAAATAATTATTGGCAGTTACATGGCTATTCCAGAAATATTGACCCCCACCAAGTTATTTAAAAAAGAATGAAAGCGTCATTGAATAGCTGAATTAAGGAAGGCAATATTAAAACATATAAACAAGAATCTCAGTGTCAAATATATTACCAAAGACTTGCTTTGCCATGTGCCGTGTTCGTTGCACTGGCCTGTAAAGTATAATCACTAATGAAAGAAATAACCATTATATTACATAGAGACGTTTTCAATGCTCACTCATCGCACATTCACATCTATGGCTTATTTGAACACTACCGGGCTCTAATGTTGATGAGATAAGAAATTCACTCTTTCTAGCAGTCACATAGAGCATCTAAGACATAGTGCAGTTGTAGAGCTTAGCCGATACCAAAGTTAGGGTGATATCTAACTATTATTGTTAGCAACATTTCACTGAATATGAATTTTGAAGTGCAAGTGGACTACACCCTGGCATAGATTACTTAATATGGATACAAATGCACCACCCACCCCATTAGGGTGCATCATCATGGCTGTGTTTCATAAAGTTAAGTATGATTCAGTTGCTACAATTCTGAAGATGAGCCTCTTGTGGTTGGGGGCAAGGTTGTGTTCTTCAAAATGTACACCTTCACTAATGAAGTGCAGACATCAGCTATATGATATAATATTAGGACAATCTGGCAGCAGAAGGCCATAGCCAAGTGGAATATTATGCAATCTACACAGGCAGTTCTTCACTTTTTACAGCGATTGTACATTTAGAAAACATGTTGGGATTGGCATTAACTTTAGACCAAGGAGTTATAGTTATGCTTGTTTAGCTATTTGGTTTATTACACACATAAAATAGGATTTTGTTCATCATATGGTCTCTTTTGAGGGATGGTCTAGTTAAATATATCACATAGATGTTTGTTTAAGTATTAGAAATGTAAAAGAAAACAATTTCTTACTTTTCTGGAATTCTGTCTATAAGATTTAATTCAAAGTGTGACACTTTAAACGAGATGAAGTAACACCCATGAAACACATTATGCATAGGATTGGCTAGGGGCATGTCTGCATCTTGACTAATTGTACCTTTATAACTACATTATTTTTCATTCAATTTCACAAATACAATATGCAAAAAAAAATACTTGACAGACAGGCAAAAACTTTGGATACTGAAGCATTTTTACAGGCAAGTGAGAACAAAGAGTGATGGTCTTGCAGCAAGGCATACAAAACTGACAGACACACAACATTAACCAGAGTCAGAAAGAAAACAACAGGCAGATATACAAACAATTATAAAAGTAGGTTTAGCATAGATGGAAAAGCAATACAATATAATGAATGTGTTGAGTTTTGCACCAATGAATCAAAATTGCTATACAGCAAACTGGGCGATGCAGCAGCAACAGGACAAAAAAGTGAAATTTACCATGCATTCCAGATATTTGTCTACACATACATACATCAACCAAAATACACATTTTGGTATCACGAAGATGAAAGAAGGTAAAAATACACTACATATTTCTTCATTAGTATATGCAGCCAACTAATATGCTACTCTATTTAAACTGCATTTAGTGCCATCCACTTCATGTGAAACTCAGCATTATCTATGCCAAGTGATAGGCATTCGGCACATCAGCTGCAAGAAAAATAATTCCAGTAATCAAATATAGCAGCTCACCAGAGTTTCCGAACAATAGAGCTGTTCTGTATGTCCCTAACTGCACAAAACAGTACTGTTATAAAGAGTTGTACATATTTGGAACACTAATAGTAGCAGTAACATTATCCATCTATCACACATAGGGATTGAGTGGGTAGTGTTTCATTGAAAGAAACTTAATTCTATATGTAATGTGCGTTTAATATTATTTTGTTTATATGTTAAATTATTGATTAATTATATATTACACATTTTTTCCGTGTATGGGTTTATTTGGGGATTGGGTTTAATTATTAAACCATTTAACCCCTTCGCTGCTAGGCCTTTTCCCCTCCTGTGCTAAGCCTTTTTTTGGCTATTTGGGGTAGTTCGCGCTTAGGCCCCTGTAACATTTTGACCACATAACGTATCCACGCCAAATTTGCGTCCTTTTTTTCCAACATCATGGGGATTCTAAAGGTACCCAGGGTTTGTGGATTCCCCTGGAGGGGACCCAGAAATTAGCCAAAATACAGCTAAATTTTGTTTTTTGGGGAAAAATGCGAAAAAGGGCTACAGATGAAAGCGTCTGGTTTTTCCCTGCAAATGGCATCAAAAAGGGGTTGTGGTGCTGAAATCACCATCTTCCCAGCTTTCAGGGACAAGCAGACTTTTGTCAGAAAACCCAAAAATTTTACACAGTTTTGGCATTTTTCTGGGACAAAGTCTATTTTTGCTATTTTTTGTGCTTTCAACCTCCTTCCAGTTAATGGTAGAAATGGGTATGAAAGCAATAATGGATCCTAGAAATCTATACATTTCTGAAAAGTAGACAAAATTCTGAATTCAGCAAGGGGTCATTTGTGTAGATCCTTCAAGTTTTCTTTATAGAAACAAACAGTTAAATATAGGAAAAATTGAAAATTAGTTGAAAAAATCAGCCATTTGTGTCAACGTTTTCACCTGTAACTTCTTCTAATTATGACAGCTATTTGAAAGCAATATACCGTTACATCCGCTGGACCTTTCTGGTTGTGGCGATATATAGGACTTGTAGGTTCACCAAGAACCCGACGAACCCAGAGCCAATAACTGAGCAGCGTCTTGCAATGGTTTTTTATTATGTACCGGGTATATAGCAATTATTCTGGGAAAATTTATACATGGAAAATTCGGTATGAAAGACACCTATGTATTTCTGAAATGGGAAAAAAATATAGAGTTTAGAAATAGTAGATATTTGCACATTTCCGAAATTGGGAGTACCCATACTAGCATGAGAATTATAGGAAATTTTTCAAAATGACTTCTTTTTACACATTGTCTTTCATTTGGAAGGCAGAAATGCATCAAAAGTCAATAGATAATAACAGTTGCTCTACAATTTTTGTGTTACCCTAAGTCTCCCGATAAAAATGGTACCTCACTTGTGTGGATAGGCCTAGTGCCTGCGACAGGAAACGGCCCAAAACGCAACGTGGACACACCACATTTTCACAGTGAAAAATGACCCTTTTTTTGCAAAGTGCCTAGCTGTAGTTTTTGAACCCTAGCTCTGCCGGCACCTAGGGAAACCTAGCAAACCTATACATTTTTGAAAACTGGACACCCAGGGGAATCCAGGATGGGGTGACTTGACTGGCTCTCACCTGGTTCTGTTACCCAGAATCCCTTGCAAACCTAAAATATTGTCAAAAAAACAAATTTCCTCACTTTTCTGTGGTGGAAAGTTCTGGAATCTGCATGGATCCACAAAATTCCACACACCCCGCGTTCCCCAAAGTCTTTTGAGAAAAACGGTACCACACTTGTGTGGGTAGGCCTAGTGCCCGCGACAGAAAACGGCCCAAAAAGCAACGTGGACACACCACATTTTCACAGTGAAAAATTACCCCTTTTTTGCAAAGTGCCTAGCTGTAGTTTTTGAACCCTAGCTCTGCCGGCACCTAGGGAAACCTAGCAAACTTATACATTTTTGGAAACTAGACACCCAGGGGAATACAGGATGGGGTGACTTGACTGGCTCTCACCAGGTTCTGTTTCCCAGAATCCCTTGCAAACCTAACAAATTGTCAAAACAAACACATTTTCCTCACTTTTCTGTGGTGAAAAGTTCTGGATTCTGCGTGGATCCACAAACTTCCACCCACCCCGCGTTCCCCAAAGTCTTCCGAGAAAAATGATACCTCATTGTGTGGGTAGGCCTAGTGCCCGCAACAGGAAACAGCGAAAAACGCAACGTGGACACACCACATTTTCACAGTGAAAAATGACCCTTTTTTTGCAAAGTGCCTAGCTGAGGTTTTTGAACCCTAGCTCTGCCGGCACCTAGGGAAACCTAGCAAACCTATACATTTTTTAAATCTAGACACCCAGGGGAATCCAGGATGGGGTGACTTGACTGGCTCTCACTAGGTTCTGTTACCCAGAATCCCTTGCAAACCTAAACAATTGTCAAAAAAACCACATTTTCCTCACTTTTCTGTGGTGGAAAGTTCTGGAATCTGCGTGGATCCACAAAATTCCACCCACCCCGCATTCCCCAAAGTCTTCCGAGAAAATGGTACCTCACTTGTGTGGGTAGGCCTAGTGCCCGCGACAGGAAACAGCGCAAAACACAACGTGGACACACCACATTTTCACAGTGAAAAATGACCCTTTGTTTGAAAAGTGCTTAGCTGTAGTTTTTGAACCCTAGCTCTGCCGGCACCTAGGGAAACCTAGCAAACCTATACATTTTTGAAATCTAGACACCCAGGGGAATCCGGGATGGGGTGACTTGACTGTCTCTCACTAGGTTCTGTTACCCAGAATCCCTTGCAAACCTAAACAATTGTCAAAAAAACCACATTTTGCTCACTTTTCTGTGGTGGAAAGTTCTGGAATCTGCGTGGATCCACAAAATTCCACCCACCCCGCATTCCCCAAAGTCTTCCGAGAAAAATGGTACCTCACTTGTGTTCGTAGGCCTAGTGCCCGCGACAGGAAACAGCACAAAACACAACGTGGACACACCACATTTTCACAGTGAAAAATTACCCTTTTTTTGCAAAGTGCTTAGTTGTAGTTTTTGAACCCTAGCTCTGCCGGCACCTAGGGAAACCTAGCAAACCTATACATTTTTGAAAACTAGACACCCAGGGGAATCCAGGATGGGGTGACTTGACTGGCTCTCACCAGGTTCTGTTACCCAGAATCCCTTGCAAACCTAAAAAAGTGTAAAAAAAAACCATTTTCCTCGCTTTTCTGTGGTGGAAAGTTCTGGAATCTGCATGGATCCACAAAATTCCACCCACCCCGCGTTCCCCAAAGTCTTCTGAGAAAAATGGCACCTCACTTGTGTGGGTAGGCCTAGTGCCCGCGACAGGAAACGACGCAAAACGCAACGTGGACACACCCCAATTTCACTGTGAAAAATGACCCTTTTTGGCAAAGTGCCTAGCTGTAGTTTTTGAACCTTAGCTCTGCCGGCACCTAGGGAAACCTACCAAACCCACACATTTCTGAAAAGTAGACACATGGGAGATTCCAGGGAGGTATGGCTTGCGTGGATCCCCCAATGTTTTCTTACCCAGAATCCCCCAGAAACCTGAAAGTTTGCTGAAAAAAATCACTTTTTTCACACATTTTTGTGTGGGAAAGTTGTGGCATCACCGGGCTGACACAAATTTCCTACCACCCAGCGTTCCCCCGGGTCTCCCGATAAAAATGGTGCCGCACTTGGGTGGGAGGCCCAAGTACGCGCGACAGGCAAGGGCCCAAAACGTATTGAGGAAACATCAAAATTGCCTATCACAAAACGACCTGGTTTTGCAAGGGGGGTTCCATGACTTTTTGGCCCGGGGCTCGGCGGCCACCTAGGGAAACCTAGCAAACCCACACATTTCTGAAAAGTAGACACCCGGGGGATTCCAGGGAGTATTGGCTTGCGTGGATCCACCAACGTTTTCTTACCCAGAATCCCCTGCAAACCTGAAATTTTGCTGAAAAAAATCACTTTTTTTCACACATTTTTGTGTGGGAAAGTTGTGGCATCTCCGGGCTGACACAAATTTCCTACCACCTAGCATTCCCCCAGGTCTCCCGATAAAAATGGTGCCTCACTCGGGTGGGAGGCCCAAGCACGCGCGACAGGCAAGGGCCCAAAACGTATTGAGGCGACATCAAAATTGCCTATCAGAAGACGCACCTGGTTTTGCAAGGGGGTCCCATGACTTTTGGCCCGGGGCTCGGCGGCCACCTAGGGAAACCTAGCAAACCCACACATTTCTGAAAAGTAGACACCCGGGGATTCCAAGGAGGTATGGCTTGCGTGGATCCACCAACGTTTTCTTACCAGAATCCCCTGCAAACCTGAAATTTTGCTGAAAAAATCACTTTTTCACACATTTTTGTGTGGGAAAGTTGTGGCATCACCGGGCTGACACAAATTTCCTACCACCCAGCGTCCCTCCGGTCTCCCGATAAAAATGGTGCCTCACTCGGGTGGGAGGCCCAAGTGCGCGCGACAGGCAAGGGCCCAAAACATATTGAGGCGACATCAAAATTGCCTATCAGAAGACGACCTGGTTTTGCAAGGGGGTCCCATGACTTTTGGCCCGGGCTCGGCGGCCACCTAGGAAACCTAGCAAACCCACACATTTCTGAAAAGTAGACACCCGGGGATTCCAGGGAGGTATGGCTTGCGTGGATCCACCAACGTTTTCTTACCCAGAATCCCCTGCAAACCTGAAATTTTGCTGAGAAAATCACTTTTTTCACATATTTTTGTGTGGGAAAGTTGTGGCATCACCAGGCTGACACAAATTCCCTATCACCCAGCGTTCCCCAGGTCTCCCGATAAAATGGTGCCTCACTCGGGTGGGAGGCCCAAGTACGCTGACAGGCAAGGGCCCAAAACGTATTGAGGCGACATCAAAATGCCTATCACAAAACGACCTGGTTTTGCAGGGAAGTCCCATGACTTTTGGCCCGGGCTCGGCGGCCACCTAGGAAACCTAGCAAACCCACACATTTCTGAAAAGTAGACACCCGGGGATTCCAGGGAGGTATGGCTTGCGTGGATCCACCAACGTTTTCTTACCCAGAATCCCTGCAAACCTGAAATTTTGCTGAAAAATCACTTTTTCACACATTTTTGTGTGGGAAAGTTGTGGCATCACCAGGCTGACACAAATTCCTACACCAGCTGTTCCCAGGTCTCCCGATAAAAATGGTGCCACACTCGGGTGGGAGGCCCGAGCAGTGCGACAGGCAAGGGCCCAAAACGTATTGAGGCGACATCAAAATGCCTATCACAAATCGACCTGGTTTGCAAGGGGTCCCATGACTTTTGGCCTGGCTCGGCGGCCACCTAGGAAGCCTAACAAACCCATACATTTCTGAAAAGTAGACACCCGGGATTCAGGAGGTATGGCTTGCGTGGATCCACAAACGTTTCTTACCCAGAATCCCCTGCAAACCTGAGATTTTGCTGAAAAATCAATGTTTCACACATTTTGTGTGGGAAAGTTGTGGCATCACCGGATGACACAAATTTCCCTACCACCCAGCGCTCCCGGGTCTCCCGATAAAAATGGTGCCTCACTCGGGTGGGAGGCCCAGCAGCGCGCGACAGTGCAGGCCCAAAACGTATTGAGGCTTGACATTAAAAATGCCTATCACAAAACGACCTGGTTTTGCAAGGTCCCATGACTTTTGGCCAGGCTCGGCGGCCACCTAGGAAACCTAGCAAACCCACACATTCCTGAAAAGTAGACACCGGGGATTCCAGGGAGGTATGGCTTGTGTGGATCCACCAAGTTGCCTTACCCAGAATCCCTGCAAACCTGAAATTTTGCTGAAAAATCACTTTTTCACACATTTTTGTGTGGGAAAGTTGTGGCATCACCAGGGTGACACAAATTTCCTACCACCAGCGTTCCCCAGGTCTCCCGATAAAATGGTGCCTCACTCGGTGGAGGCCCAAGTGCGCGACAGGCAAGGGCCCAAACGTATTGAGCGACATCAAAATGCCTATCACAAAACGACCTGGTTTGCAGGGGGTCCCATGACTTTTGGCCCGGGCCAGCGGCCACCTAGGAAACCTAGCAAACTCACACATTTCTGAAAAGTAGATACCGGGGATTCCAGGGAGGTATGGCTCGTGGATCCACCAACGTTCTTACCCAGAATCCCTGCAAACCTGAAATTTTACTGAACAAATCACTTTTTTCACACATTTTTGTGTGGGAAAGTTGTAGCATCACCGGGATGACACAAATTTCTCTACCACCCAGCGTTTCCCCAGCTCTCCCGATAAAAATGGTGCCTCACTCGGGTGGGAGGCCCAAGTACCCGGGACAGGCACGGGCCCAAAACATTTTGTGACAGGCAATTTCAATGTTGCCTCAATACGTTTTGGGCCCATGCCTGTTGCAGATACTTGGGCCTCCCACCCGAGTGAGGCACCATTTGTATCGGGAGTCCTGGGGGAACGCTGGGTGGTAGGAAATTTGTGTCATCCCGGTGATGCCACATCTTTCCCACACAAAAATGTGTGAAAAAGTGATTTTTTTCAGCAAACTTTCAGGTTTGCAGGGGATTCTGGTAGAAAACGTTGGTGGATCCACGCAAGCCATACCTCCCTGGAATCCCCGGGTGTCTCCTTTTCAGAAATGTGTGGGCTTGCTAGGTTTCCTAGGTGGCCGCCGAGCCCGGGCCAAAAAGTCATGGGACCCCTTGCAAAACCAGGTCGTTTTGTGATAGGCATTTTTGATGTCGCCTCAATACGTTTTGGGCCTCTTGCCTGTCGCGCGTATTTGGGCCTCCCGCCCGAGTGAGGCACCATTTGTATCGGGAGACCTGGGGAACGCTGGGTGGTAGGAAATTTGTGTCAGCCCGGTGATGCCACAACTTTCCTACACAAAAATGTGTGAAAAAGTTACTTTTTCAGCAAAATTTAAGGTTTCTGGGGATTCTGGGTAAGAAAACGTTGGGGATCCACGCAAGCCATACCTCCCTGCAATCCCCCGGGTGTCTTCTTTTCAGAAAGTGTGGGTTTGGTAGGTTTCCCAGGTGGCCGCCGAGCCCCGGGCCAAAGAGTCATGGGACCCCTTGCAAAACCAGGTCGCTTTCTGATAGGCAATTTTGATGTTGCCTCAATATGTTTTGGGCCTTTGCCTGTCGAGCGACTTGGGCCTCCCACCCGAGTGAGGCACCATTTTTATCGGGAGACCTGGGGAATGCTGGGTGGTAGGAAATTTGTGTCAGCCCGGTGATGCCACAACTTTCCCACGCAAAAATGTATGAAAAAGTGATTTTTTCTGTAAAATTTCCGGTTTCTGGGAGATTCTGGGTAAGAAAACATTGGTGGATCCACGCAAGCCATACCTCCCTGGAATTCCCTGGGTGTCTACTTTTCAGAAATGTGTGGGTTTGGTAGGTTTCCCTAGGTGACCGCGAGCACCGGGCCAAAAGTCATGGGACCCCCTTGCAAAACCAGGTCGATTTGTGATAGGCTATTTTGATGTCACCTCAATACATTTTGGGCCCTTGCCTGTCGCGTGGTACTCTGGGCCTCCCACCCGAGTGATGCACCGTTTTATCGGGAGACCTGGGGAACGCTGGGTGGTAGGAAATTTGTGTCAGCCCGGTGATGCTGCAACTTTCCCACACAAAATGTGTGAAAAAAGTGATTTTTTTCGGTAAACTTTCAGGTTTCTGGGGATTCTGGGTAAGAAAACGTTGGTGGATCCACGCAAGCCATACCTCCCTGGAATCCCCCGGGTGTCTAGTTTTCAGAAATGTGTGGGTTTGGTAGGTTTCCTAGGTGGCCACGAGCCCCGGGCCAAAGTCATGGGACCCCCTTGCAAAACCAGGTCGTCTTCTGATAGGCAGTTTGATGTTGCCTCAATACGTTTTGGGCCCTTGCCTGTCGTGAGCACTTGGGCCTCCCACCCGAGTGATGCACAGTTTTTATCGGGAGACCTGGGGGAACACTGGGTGGTAGAAAATTTGTTTCAGCCCGGTGATGCCACAACTTTCCACACAAAAATGTGTGAAAAAAGTGATTTTTTCAGCAAAATTTCAGGTTTCTGTAAGAAAACTTTGGGGGATCCACGCAAGCCATACCTCCCTGGAATCCCCGGGTGTCTAGTTTTCAGAAATGTGTGGGTTTGGTAGGTTTCCCTAGCTGGCCGCCGAGACCGAGGCCAAAACTCATGGGACCCCTTGAAACCAGGTTGGTTTGTGATAGGTAATTTTGATGTCGCCTCACTAGGTTTTGGGCCCTTGCCTGTCGCGAGTACTTGCCCCACCCACGCGTGTGAGGTACCATTTTTATCGGGAGACCAGGGGAGCAGAAAGGCTGTAATGGTGGCGGGGATGTGGGCATTGGCGTGCCCACTTTGGGCAGCCCCCATCCTAAAAAAAATTGCAAAAAAAATCCCTGGCGTCAAGTGGGCTTTCTGCCGCCCTGGGGGCGCAGAAAGGCTGTAATGGTGGCGGCGGGGTGGGGGCATTGGCGTGCCCGTTTTGGGCAGCCCCCACCCTAAAAAAAATTGCATAAAAAAAATCCCTGGCGTTTAGTGGGCTTTCTGCCCCACCGGGGGGGCAGATTGGGGGCTACAGCCCCCATCTGCCCCCCAGGGTGGGGCAGAAAGGCTGTAATGGTGACGGGGGTGGGGGCATTGGCATGCCCGTTTTGGGCAGCCCCCACCCTAAAACAAATTGCACAAAAAAAATCCCTGGCGTTTAGTGGGCTTTCTGCCCCACCGGGGGGGCAGATTGGGGGCTACAGCCCCCATCTGCCCCCCAGGGCAGGTCAGAAAGGCTGTAATGGTGACGGGGTGGGGGCATTGGCATGCCCGTTTTGGGCAGCCCCCACCTTAAAAAAAAATGCGCCCAAAAAATCGCTGGCGTTTAGTGGGCTTTCTGCTCCCGGAGGTAGATTGAGGGCTACTGCCCCCATCCTGCCCCCCAGGGGGCAGAGTGGCTGTATTGGTGGGGGGTGGGGTGGGGGCATTGGCGTGCCCATTTTGGGCAGCCCCCACCCTAAAACAAATTGCACACAAAAATCCCTGGCATTTAGTGGGCTTTCTGCCACCCGGGGCAGATTGGGAGCTACTGCCCCATCTGCCTCCCAGGGGGGCAGAAAGGCTGTAATGGTGGCGGGTGGGGTGGGGGCATTGGCGTGCCCATTTTGGGCAGCCCCCACCCTAAAACAAATTGCACACAAAAAATCCCTGGCATTTAGTGGGCTTTCTGCCCCTGGGGGCAGATTGAGGGCTACTGCCCCCATCTGCCTCCCAGGGGGCAGAAAGGCTGTAATGGTGGCTGGGGGTGGGGGCATTGGCGTACCCGTTTCGGGCAGCCCCCACCCTAAGAAAAATGCACCAAATAAAAATCCCTGGTGTCTAGTGGGCTTTCTGCCCCCGGGGGCAGATTGGAGGCTACTGCTCCCATCTGCCCCCAGGGGGCAGAAAGACTGAACATTGGCAATTTTTTGGGGGAGCAAAAGCCCTTGCCCAAGGGGCCGCTCCCTGGTGCCTTAGTGGGTGGATCCCTGCTTGGGGATCACCCTCCTGGGGCGTTCCCCAAGCAGGGATCCACTGGGGAGGGGTACCATTGGAAAGGGGAGATTCTCCCCTTTCCAATGATACCTCTCTCGTCTTTCTACGTGCTCAGGGGGCTGGGATAGCCCCCTGAGCACATAGAAAGTGATACTGAAATGAACCTAAAGGATCATTTTAGTTTCGTTTTCAGTGAAATGAAGTGAGCGCGACGTGCGCGCTGATCTTCATTTCACTGAAAGGGAGGGGGCGGCCTCGGGAGCTGGGGAAGCTCTTCCCCATCTCCCGAGGCTGTGGGGGAGAAAGGAAATCCCTCTGCTGTCTGCAGCAGAGGATTTCGATGCCCTGGCCTCATGACGGAATGGTTCCGTCATGAGCACAGGGGCACCGATGCTCATGACGGAACCATTCCGTCATGAGCATCGAAGGGGTTAAGTACCAAATTCTAAAATAATTATGTAAACATTGGGATTGATTATTTATATTTTTAAATTGTGAAATATAAAAAAAATGAGTTTCATATGTGAGGAGGTTTAGGTTGCTGGTTTATTATTATTATTAGAAAGATTACATTACAGAGACACAGTGGGATTTAATACATAATAATATATTTTTAAATTGTTATAGTAAATTGTAATATTGGTTTAAAGAAACTATTTGTGGTTTCACTGTTTAGGTTAATGTATAATTATTTTAAAATAATTTTATTGAATAAAACATGGGGTTGACATTTTGTTTTTCACATTTTTCATTTTTTGTTCAAATAAGTATTTTAATATGTTATATCATATTTGTTTTTTAAATCTACACATCAAATAATCAAGCTTAAATGAATGTACTTAAATAATGTAGCATTATAATAAACAAAACAATTGCTATGATATATAGATATATTTCCTTATTTAATTACATGTGTTTAATTTACATTTATTTATTGTTTAAAACTTATCTTATTTTGTGTTAGGACAGTGAATCAGTACCCTGTTCTAATATTCAATCAATCAATCAATCAGGAGTTTGTTAAAGCGCGACTACTCACCCGTAAGGGTCTCAAGGCGCTAGGTGTGGGGGGGTGCAGGTTCCATTCCATCAAGGAGGGGGTCTGTCGAAGAGCCAGGTTTTGAGGTTTCTTGCGAAGATGGGGAGCGATGTTGTCTGTCTGAGGTGGAGCGGAAGGGCGTTCCATGCTTTGGCTGCGAGGAAGGAGAAGGAGCGGCCTGCCGATCTGGTCTTTCTGGTGCGGGGGACCACGGCGTAGGAGAGCTGGGCTGATCGTAGGGTACTTTGGGGTGCGTGGAATTTGAGTCGGCTGTTCAGGTATGCTGGTCCGGTGACGTGGAGGGCCTTGTGTGCGTGGGTGAGCATCTTAAAGGTGATTCTCGCCTCGACGGGGAGCCAGTGGAGTGTGCGCAGGTGCTGGGAGATGTGGCAGTGTTTTGGCAGGTTGAGGACCAGTCTTGCGGCGGCGTTCTGGATGTTCTGTAGCTTGTAAATGTTCCCAACTTTAGTGAGACAGGATTTAAAATAGTATTGCAGAATCCACAAATCTATGCAGTTTCCTCAATAATACATGTACCTTCCCACCCAAATACGTCTTTTCCCCAATGAGTGTGGGGAAGTAGTTATGATAATATATACAACCCACACAAGTGTAGACTTGTTCCAATGATTGTGGGACTAAAGTTAGAATAATAAATTCCCTGCCTCAAAATATATGAACTTTCCTAAATTTATGATTGGTTTGAGTGATTCATTGCACAACAGCTTATTTATGGCCATGTCATAATCTGGAAAATACATTGGAGCCACACTTCAAAACATTTCAGCTATCTCTGCCAGTAAGTGGCCCACTATTAGTAGTATCAAACCCACAAAATACCTGGCTGATGAGTCCTAATGAGGGCATTACCAGTCCTGGGTTGCTTGTGTTGCAGTTCAGGGAGGACCTGGCTTGGCAGTTCAGGCTAGACTGCTCTCATTAGTGCAGGGTCAAGACTGAGTTGCATATGGCTGGGTCCAAATTGAGGTGGCATGGAGGGCGAAAAATGATGGATTGGGATGCGGCCCTGAGCGATTGCCAGTGGCTGAGATCAATTTAGGCATTCTATCCATCACTTTGTTTTTGATGCCCTCCTACTAGTAGCATTCACACTGTTGGAAATGGCCCTATCTTCAACGTTAGATCAAAACTTTTGCCCTCCTCTTCATGTTTTTCTGATTTTGTTTTGGCTGGCTTTAGGACTCCGAGCACTTTAGCACCGCTGACCAGTGCTAAAGTGCATGTGCTCTTATCTAAAATGGGATGCCAATTGGTTTAGCCATGATTGGTATATTTGGTTCAATTATAAGCCCCTAGTAAAGTATTATACCATATGCCCAGGGTATAGAAACCAAATGCTACTAGTGGGCCTGCAGAACTGATTGTGCCACCCACAGAAGTAGCCTTTCAAACCTGACTCAGGCCTGCAAGTGCAGGGCCTTTGGGCGCAGTTTACTGCCACTTGGACCTGGCATTTCCAAGTACTTGCCAAGCCCTAAACCTCCCTTCTATTACATATCAGTCACCCCTAAGTTAGTCCCTAGGCAGCCCTAAGGGCAGGGTGATGTGTAAGTAAAAGGTAGGATATGTACTTTGTTTTACATGTCCTAGTAGTGACAACCACCCATGTTCATTTTCACTACTGTGAGGCCGGCTTATCTCATAGGTTAACATTGGGAATTCCTTAAATACCCCTTTTAGGCGAAATTCCTGGTTGCAGAGGAGTAGCTGCTTTGTGTTTTATATCGTTGGATTGGTAATGACAAATCCTTTTTAGTGGTAAAGTTGGATCTGATATTACTAGTTTAGAAATGCCACTTTTAGAAAGTGGCCAATTCTCTTCTTTTAGCTCGCTTTTGTGCCTTACAGCCTGTCTCCACGTCGTGGGTGGGGTGACAGTTACACTTTGTGCATTCCCTCTAGACAGCCACAAGTACGGGACACTCAGCTACATCTGCATTCATCTGAATACTGATAAGTCTTCCTGGGCAAGAGGTAGGGAAGGAACTGACACGTATACCTGAATAGGTAGTGGCATGGCCTCACACAAAACACCGATTTACCCCACACAGATAGGCTGGCTGTCAAATCTGGGCTGAAATGAAACTCATGCCCCACAAAGGCTTTGCTTTGTAGTCACCTCCACTTCAAAGACACATTTGGTTATAAGTATTGGGTCTGTGATCCCCTTACAGTAGTTAACTTTAGGGTCCTAAGGAGACTATGCCAAGAAGAGGAACTGACTACAGAAGGGACTGCCACTTTGCTAACAGCTTTGCTGTGTTGGCTTGCTGCCTGCTGATTGCTGGGCTAGAGGAGGGACTGCCACTTTGTTACCTGCTCAGCTGTGTTGTGTGGGCCAGCTGCCTGCTGCCTCTGACCTGGGTGGTGAGAAGGACTGGACCTGTTCTCTACAACCTTTTGCAACATAAGTAACTCCAAGGGCTTGTTGGCTTGCCCCCTGTTCAGGAAATCTCAGGACCATCAAAGATTTCATTCGGACAAACACCTGCTGCTAGGCTCTGCCAACCTGGAGTCTGACTTTGCCTGACTTGCCCTCTACCAGTCCTGGGCCTTCGCACAGTGTCGGCAGCTGCTTTTGGGCATCCACATGCATCAGCGTGGTGCACCGATCAAGAATTGCCATGTTTGCCTGCTCGAGCGCAGACCATCATGTTTGTTGACTTCGCAGAAGCACCTGAAGGCAGTCCAGCATGACCCGGCGCACTCTGCAAGCATCAGGGAAAGATGGGCATCTGCCCTCTGTGACTCCAATCACCACAACGTATCCAGCAAGGGGAGACTCCAGCAACGCAGGTCCCAATGCCGAGCCTACCAGAGAAAGGTACTGTGCACTCCGGGATTATGAGTCCCCTGCCGCCCACCAGCGCTCTTGCGGGCATCCCCAAACGGAATGAGTAGATCAGTCTCCCACAAACTTCACTTTGCATTTTAACTGTAATAACTTTGGAAGCATTGCTTTGTGCTGACCCGGGGATAAAGTCTGTTTTCGATCCATGGTGTGGATCACCGTCATTATCCCAGGGTAACCGTAAAGAACCTTCTGAAAGCGTAAGGGCTCTTTCAGCATTGTACATTCTTGTAGTTGTAAATTGAGAGGCTTTAATTGGATTCTTATTGCTTTTATCTTGTTTGAAAAAGTAAAAGAGATACTTTCATACCTCATTGTGGGGTCTTTTTTGTGGTGTTTTCACTGTGTTACTGTAGGCATGTATGCATAAATGCTTTACACATTGCCTCTTAGATTAAGCCTGACGGCTCTCTGCCAAGCTGCCAGAGGGTGAGCACGGGCTGATTTTAGTGCGTGACTGACTTACCCTGACTAGAATTGCAGTCCCTACTTGGACAGGGTGCATACCTCTCCCAACTAGAGATCTGATTTCTAACATATAGCATAACTTAGCATGTGTATTTGTAAAGCATATGTTCACCCAGAACGATATCTTAATGCTGAATAACAGATACTGATTGCTATCCAACTCAATAGTACTCATTTTTATTGACTTCAGAAAGATGAAAGGCTGAGTGTCCCACTGGGATTTGAACCTGTGACCATGAGGTCAAAAACGGGTCCCTGGGATGACATAACATAACAGAAGTATTTGTAAAGTGAACATTCACCCAAGGATATCTTGGCGCTGAATAACTGATGTTTATTGTTACTTAACTCAATGGCACTCATTTTATCGACCTCAGAAGGATGAAAGGCTGAGTGGACCCACCAGGATTTGAACCTGTGACCATGAGGTCAAACGCAGGCCCCTATAGTGGACGCATTAGTCTGCTAAGCCTCCAGACCTGGCTTGGAATGGATGCATAGGTCCACTAAGCCACCAAACCTGGCTATTTATGGCAATATTACGATCATCTCATGACATACTGTTGGCTGCAGGACATCAGTCTGGCTATCAACGGCATAAGAGAGCCAATCCTTATCATATTGTTGGCCTTCAGGAAAACCATCTGGCTATCCCAGTGCTTCCCAATCTGTGCGCCGTGGCTCCCTGGTGCGCCATCAAAACTAGCCAGGGGAGCTGCACACCAATTACTTTAATGCATTTAATGTTTGTTGGCTTCAGTTAAACTAATTATACTTATACGCATGATGCCGATGATTTGTAAGTGCCAAGCCTAAAGCTGGAAACATAGTGCTTAATTGATGGCATGTCAAGGGAGATGACCTCCATATTTCACTGGATCCCCACATTCCAACACTCCCAAAGTAAGAGGAAGACGCCTGATTTTTACAGCAATGCACGTTACCAGGAAAGTAAAGTTGTCCTGTGTCTCAAACACACTAAGGGGCCGATTCCGATCTCGGCCAATAGGGCTCCGAATAGGATTCGGCTTTACCGGATCCGATTCGGAGCCCTTTTTCCCGACCGAATCGTACGCGGGTCCGGCCGAGCGAGTACGATGCGAATTCGCCGACCGACTCATCCGGGCGACCCGACCGCTCCGACCGACTCGTACCCGGATCGTACCGCTCCGACCGACTCGCTCGGACCCGATTCGCACCGCGCAATGGAGACGTTTTCCGGCCGGGTAAGTACGATGCGCACCTCGACCGCTCCGACCGACTCGCGCCGTCCGACTCGAACTCGCTGTCGGAGCCGTACTTTGGGGGTCCGTGTCGGACCCCCTGTACGCGTACCCGTGCGAGGCGCACACAGGGGGACCCATGGGTCCCCCTACCTGTGCGTGTACGCCGCTGAGCGCTCCGCGGCGTACTCGCTGTAGGGGCGCCCTTGTCCGCCTCGCACCCATTGAGGCAATGGGAGCCCGCGTACGCGTTGTACGACCGGCTCCCATTGAGTTCAATGGGAGTCCGACCGACTCGTGTCCGGTGGCATACGAATGCATCGGACTCGTTCGGTCGGACTGCACGGGTCCGATTCGGTCGGAAATCTCTCCGGGTCCGGCTCGGTCGGAGAGATTTCCGGCCCGAATCGGAATCGACCCCTAAGTGTTATTAAGTATTGACGTGTACTAGAACCATAGGTACTTCCAGGACACATTTTTTCCAGTACCCACACATTTCCAGACAGGCCTGCTCTTTCCATGAGAACAGGGAAGTAAAACTCCATATATGGCATAATGCCAACATTTGGGAGCAAGGAAGAGGGACATTGAAAAAAAATAAAAATCTGAGGAATTTATCTGGCTTGCATTAAATTGGAGGCAATTTTAGGGAGGAAACAGATAAAATAAAGCTGTATTTCATTAAAAAAAAATGTGAGTCACCCTACTGAGGCAGGTGTGTTGGCACATATGACATGGGTAGAAATGGAAATGCATGCAAATATTCTTCAAGTGCAGAAACACTTTGGCAATGGGGCCTACATGCATATGGGTGCCATCTAGTACTGTAAGTGGGATAAAAAAAGTTTGAGAGGGATCTCTAAAAAAGGCATGGGCAAAGAAGTGTAACTAATAATATTTCATTAGAGGCGCCGCCTTAGTAATACGAAACACCCTGCGTATATGATTATAATACCTTCATCCTAACTATTTTCAGGGAGAAAAATGGAAGTACTCCCGAGGCCAGGATTACACCCCCCCCCCTAAAAAAAAGAGACATAGTCGGGAGCCGCGGCCACGGCCAATAGGTCAAGGGAGCTGCACGTCAAAAACGTTTGAGAACCACTGGGCTATCCTATGCAATAACAGGGAACTATCCATGACATACAGTGTGTATTCATATTGGCATTGTAGCTATTGAAGACATAATACAGGCCCATCTATGAAATGTTGTGGGCATTCAGGTTGACATTTTCACTATCACAGGCATAATAGAAGCTAATCCTCACCACATTATCAGCATTCACAGTGACATTTTGGCTTCCCTAAGAATAACATAAGATCATCCATGGCATATGAGGAAAATGGACATGAGAGTCAGACTCTGTTCATGTGTCACAATAGTACTGTGAGTGTTGGTGAAAATAACAAACTGATGTTCAGACAAAACATTTATTTGCTAAAAGTTTTAGTTTGATATAGTAATATTCTTTTTTAAGATAGTGACAAGCTCCTTTTTGAAGAAAATGGGATTTATTTGTGCAAAATAAAAAAGTACTGCATGGTGAAATATATGTATTTTCAGAAACTGGCAAGCTGATGTGTAGGACAAAATGGCCGAATTTCTGAAAGATATGTAAAGCTTAAATTTTAGGGATGACTCATGTTGAGTTTTGGATGTTGATTGATGTTTCTGATTCTTTGGTAATGGACAAAACTTAATTCTATTGCTTTTATTTTGTGACTTGAAGTCATTTCAACATTCTATATGGATAAAGCTTTGTTTAACCTGCCTACTTACTGATTCTGTATGCATACCTTATCAGTATTTTTACAGTGTAGCTTGTATGATTTGTTTATCTCTGCAGTCTGCGGTTTGTGATTATCAGATTTGTATAACTTTCCATTTTTCCACCTTCCACTTCCAATTAGATTCCTTTTGTTTTGTCCATCCTGTCTCTTCCAAGAAGATTCACTATCATTACCAATGGCTAATCTACTTGAAGAGGGCATGATGGGAAAAGCAAGTGAAGAAAGATGCAAAAAGAATTCTGAAAAATGTTAGGCCATGTGACATTGCATATGTTTGTTTTAACTATCTGTGATTCTTATAGCCCTTTAACCAATCTTTGGGAAAATTATGCTAAACAATTCACTCTTTGATAGTTTTGAAACTTTTCTTGTGAAGGGTAATACTCAACATGCCTAGAGTGGGTAAAGCTTGTCTAACACACCACCAAAAAATACAATACTTCATATTGCTCCTTCAAAAAATCTGAATTATTAGCAAATGTATATGCAAATTGTGCCATAAAACACTCCATTTGGCCCTGTTATTCTCAACATCTAGGTGGGAGAATATCCTCACACAAAACCTCTGACTGGAAGTCTGGTTTGTTTGACTCCTGGAGGGGATCAAATACATGATTATAAGGTAGAAAGCTTTACTTTAAACCTAAAGTATGTGTAGTTATAAAACACCACGTTTTAACACAAGATATCTTGGTTAGTCAAACACTGTGGACAAGATTCTGGGAACATCAGCTCTACACTTAATTTTGGGTATTTTCTTTCTTGACTTCTTCAGGATTAAATTATGGTCCATGCCACTAAGATTAAGATTCATGAAACGTCAATGGAGACGATAACTGGGAAGCTATCCATATGTCTCTTTGCAGCACAGTAGAATGGTTCTAATTATGGGGCTGGGTCTGACTGCTAGAGGCTAACTGAGAATCTACCACCCAAAGCTCTGAGCTTGGGATCAACCAGAGTGGATCCGGGCACCAAAAATAGTTACTCTATTGATTCTAAGACTGCCACATTGAAGGCCCCCTGGTATTCTGAGATCCAAGATGGTGATCACTTTTGCAGTGATTGACAGTGGAGCCTCGGTGATGGGATAACTTGCAGTGGGGTCTTCCATCGGAGAAACGGCTGGAAAAAGATGAATGCCTCCAACCTGCGACAGCCAATTTGAGTCCTTCATGGAGAAATAGGCGCAGCTGAGGAAGTGCCTCTACTGTTTTTCCAGCATGGCATTGGAAAGTGCTGCGGGATTTCAATATTTGATACTGCAGGGATAATGGCTTGATCACAGATTCATTTAACTGTCCTGCCTTATAACTACAGGGAGGTGTGACAGCATTAAGGGTCTCTGAGGTATGGTACCAAATATATTGAGCACTAAATATCGTGCTACCAAAATGCCACAGGGAAAATATTAACAACCAAAATCCTGACAATGTAAGTATATAGAGGTGGGTATAGGAGTGCTATACTTAACTCTACACAAATGTACCTTGCCCATGGGTGGACAACCCTCTGCCGTACACGCCGTTTGGCTGTGTGGAGCAGGGGGGCCTGCGGCCAGGCCATGCACCCAACCTCCACAACTGGCAAATCTCCACACCAGAGGGTTAGGCACAAGCCCAACCTTCCGCGAGCTTCCAACTGCATCTCTAGAATAGAGTTTATACTTTTTTTATTTTTTTCCCACTTTCTTTGTTTTTCATTTTTTGCAGTTTTTAACTACTGCTTTTTCATAATTAATTTTTTTTCCACATTTTTTGACATAACTCCTGTTGTTGAAAAATGCTGTAATATTCTTTTAAACTTTCTTTTAACTTTTTTATTACTTCTTTTTATTTTTTAAAGAAGTCTTTGTGCTCTACTTGCAGTTCCAAGGCCCTTCAATATCTTCTTCTGTTTACTTCACCACAAGCCACAACTTTATGACAGTATCTGCAGTAAATCCCGAAATGCATTTCTGCCTCTTCAAGTAGCAGCAGTTCCTCAGGAGCAGGTAGCTGTCTTTCTACTGCTTGTTTCTTTTGTACTTCTGCATGCACTATGGTGTTTGGGTGCATAGTTCTCAGATGCTTCAACATTCCAGTGGTACTTATAGAATACTGGCCAGTCTTATCTCTGTGGAGCACCTTCTAGCCCAATGCAAAAGTCATCTCCTGGGCACAATTCTTTTTCCCCGCCAGATCTAAGATCAAAATCTGTTACACCATTGATTCCTTCGCTGGCCTTGCTTTTTGTGGTGCCACAGAAGTGCTTAGGAGCACAATAGCATCAACATCTTCTGATGGTGAACTTTGTGTAGACGTGGTGAATGATGCACCCTTGCATCCAAAATGGACCCGCCAGTGTATTTTGTGTTCAGTAGTGCTGGTTAGCAAAATCATTTGAGATTGTTTCTAAAGGGTGTGCCATTTTTTTTAGTAGTGTCTCGTGAGTGGCCAATCAAATGACTGCTTTCATTTTTTTACCTTCCATAGGTACAGCAGTACTCCCGTTTGATCTGTAGAACCAATGAAAGGGTCCCGAAGGAGTCCTGTGTGGGTTTTACTTTTTGTTCCAGGTACCTCGGTACCTGTCACTCAGAGTACAACACCATGTCATTAGTTTGATGTATTCCCAAGATGTTCCCACCTTTTTCTGTTAATAGGGAGTGGAACTGGAGAAGATTCAAGCCCTCTGAAGTGGTTCCTAGCTTTTCTTTAGATTTTCCAAAATTATTTTTTGATTGAACTATAATGGCATCTCCAAGGGAAGATCAGTCCAACGAAGAGGAGGAGCAGAAGAATCAGCCAGAGACCACACTCAAATTCCTTGTGTGGGGCAGAAGAGAGTCTCTGCTCAGATTATTATGTTACATCTTTTTTTGGAACATCTGGTATGTGGAAACACATGCGGAATTCCTACAGCAGGCAGCTAATCACTGCAAACTGAATGTAAGACAAACAAGAGGGAGCTTCAATACCTACAGCTCCTCTTCTCACAATCCAGGTTGGGGACACTGCTCCTTCTCCTGATGCTGCTGCCACCTTCACCCCTGTACCAGCACATTGCTCTATATTGCATGGCTGTGGGAAATTTGTGTCTGCAGGAGAGTAGAGTACAGAATGCAGCGATAGACTGTTAGCTGCCCATGAAAAGCTTGCAATATATATATATTTATATATATTATTTTAAATCCACATTTTGCTGCCTCATCATTCTCCCATTTTAGCTCAATCCGAAAAGCAATATAAAACTAAAAGAAGTCAAAAACTGTTTTAAAAAGAAAGAAAATAAAAGGTTCCTGTTGGAACCATGTTTTTGGGTTTAAAACTAGAAACACAAATTTATGTTGTTTGTTATGTCTGTTAATTAATGTTAGTATATCCTTATAGTCTGCCAGAGCAGGCTATAGATAACAATAAATAGTCAGTTTATTGTTCCAGGTAAAAACTAAAGGCCAACACCTGTAACAATAGACTCGGACTCTAATGGCTATAATAGTCTGCTACAGCAGATTACAAGTCACTGAATTACAGAGAAGCCAGGAAACACAGGGCAGCAGCAAGTAAAGTTGATGTGCTGCATTGCATGAACAGGAGACAGCAAAACAGCACCATATCTACTAAGATGTGACAGTGTTCTGTCATCTCTCTGCGCTGTGACACTTTAGGCTGCCATACAGGAATGCAGACACACTTGCATCAAAGGGCAAAGTGTGTTCATTGTGTACAGCATAGTTTTTGTGCTGGATGGAGTTCCTTCCTGTACAAAAACCATCTTTTGAGTTTCTCCTTTTTTTTTTTTTTTTAAATCTCTTCATTGATTTTACAGCATAGAACCAACAATAACAGGCTTTAGTCAAGCCTAACATTACAGCATAATGTTGACATATATAGAGTAGCCATGGTTAGCTCAAATAGCACATTTAGCGTGTAATCCTGCATTTTCGGAAGCAGTATGACAAAATATATTAACATGAGCCAAATAATCACACTTCAGATCCCCGACCCCTCATAGCAAATCTTCCCTTTTCTCCTGCACCTGTCCGCGGATGTTTCTTCCTACTCTTTCGTTGATTCCTGAGCATTCCCTCCCCCCGTTTCTCCTGTGGTGGAGTGTTCAAGCAAGTATGTTCGTAGGGGTTCCCAAAAGTTTTTGGGTCAGGAAGTGGGCGACATTAGCTCCGCATATGTAGTTAGTTGATCTTGGCAAAATATGAGGTCGTTCAGCCATTCCTTAAATTTAGGAGCCCGCCCTCGTCCCCATCTACAGGCCACCCTGCGTTTGGCTAGTAGAGGGCCCAGCGAGACATATTTCCTGACTGAGGAATCAAGGTCTTTTGTGTATCTTAGTAGTGTGGTGAGTGGAGTGTTCGGGATAGGAGATCCAATCATCTGGCCCAGCGCCTCCAGTACTGTATGCCAGTATCTCTGAATGGGAGTGCATTCCCATGCCAGGTGCAGAAAGCCAGCTCCCGCTCCCCCGCATCTATCCCCACATCTATCACAATAATTGTTATCTCTTAGCTGGAATCGATGTAGCTTCGCAGGAGTATAGTATAGGCAGTGTAAATACTTGAAATGTTTGATGCGTAGTCTGCTACTTGCTGATATACGTCCGGTCGGTTGACAGCAATCTGTCCATTTTTCGTCACTAAGGGGACCTCTCAAATCCTCTTCCCAGTGGGTTCGCGAAGTGTCGTTTATATTTGGACTATCTGTCTGGGTAATTTGATAAAGCATAGAGACCACATGCGTTGGTGCGGACTTTTGAAGTAAGGCATGTATTGTGGCCAGGGTCGGAGGCTCAGTTGGAAAATCAGGGGTGGCAGCCTTAACGTCTTGGCGAAGCCTGACATAGAGAAAAAGCTCCATTGGAGTAGGCTGCTGGTCCTTAAAGAATGTTTCCCGGGTGTGAAAATTCCCCTCTTCGTACAGGTCTCCCCAGGTCAACGCTCCGAACTTACGAAGCATTTGCCGACAGCTCGCTTCTTGCGTAACCGGGAGATCTAAGCGGCCTTGCAGTGCCAGCAGCGGAGAGTATAGCATAGGTGTTTTCAAGCGTTTAGCAATGTCGCACCATGCTCTGTTTGTGTATTTGACTGTCGTCGGATCTCTACATCTGGGATTCACAGGCGAGCTCAAATAAGCCGCGCAAGGCATCGGTGCCATGTATCTGTGCTCTACAGCGAGGTGCGGCATGTACGGCGGTGGCCACATCCAATATGCAGCAAAGTGTGCTTGGGCACACCAGAAGATAGCTCCAAATGTTGCACCTCAAACCCTCCTTCGCAAATGGCTGGGTTAAGGCCTCCAATTTCAGTCTAGGCTGTCTTCCTCCCCAAGTCAGATGGATCACTTGAGATTTAAGGGCCTTGAAAAAGTGTTTACTAGGTGTGTAAGGGATATTAATGAAAAGGTAGAGAAGTTTGGGAAGGATCACCATTTCTATCAGCGAAATGCTTCCCTCTAATGAAATAGACATGGAGATCCATCTAGTAATGGAGTCTGTCAGTGTCTCTATCGCTCGACCATAATTGGCTCGCATAAGTCTTGTCTTGTCACCGAGTGAGTAAGGGGAAAAATCTGGGATTTTCCCCAGTTGATATTAACTCCTGAATACAGTCCAAATTGTATAAATTCGGGTGATATCGGATTTAGGCTAATTTCAGGGTCTCGTAAGTATAGTGTGAGATCGTATGCATATAGTGAGATTAGAATTTGCCTTTCAGAAAATTGGAGTGCGTAATCGCGATGGTGCTGCCGGAGCTTGGCCGGCAGCGGGTCCATGTCGAGCGCAAAAAGGACAGGAGATAACGAACACCCCTGTTGTGTTCCTCTTGTGATTTGAAAGCTGGGGGAGCACATTCTGTTGATTAATACTTTGGCTTGTGGTTGAGTATAGATCAGTTGGATCCAGGATAGGGAGGCGGAACGCCCATACACTGCAGAACACTGGCTAGGTAGTCCCATTCAAGGGAATCAAAAGCTTGGTGGCGTCTAAAAAAAAACGCTACTGCAGCTAGGTCTGGATCAATGTCCTTCATTAGGGCAAAAAGAGTGCGTAGGTTATGCGATGTCGCCTCACCTGGCACAAATCCTGATTGATCCGGCAGCACTAAGGCACTCATAAGGAGACTTAGACAGTTCGCAAGAACTTTGGATAAGATTTTGTCATCGCAGTTTATGAGCGATAGCGGCCTATATGAATCGCATTTATCTCCCGGCTTCCTAGGCTTCAATATGGATATGATGAGCACGTCTCGCATTGTCCGCGGGAGAATACCTTTCTCTCGTGCTTCTTCATATACGCCTTTTAGTATCGGAATGAGGGAGTTGCTATAGGTTTTATAGAATTCTAAGGTGAGGCCGTCGCCCGGACAGGGGCCCGTCTGGAGTGGAGTTGCATAATTGCAGCGTGAATCTCCTCTTCCTCAAATTCAGCCGAAAGGAATTCACTTTGGGCATTTCCCAACCAACCTAATGCTACGTTTTCAAAGTAGGACTCAATCTCTATGGGCAGTGTCCTATGCGTTGTATAGAGAGTACTGTAAAATGTATGAAAGGCGTTCAATATGTCTGGGGTGTCTCTACATGTCGTCCCGTCTGTGTTAGTGATCTCTAAAATGGTGTTAGAAAATCTTGGTTTGCGGATCAGTTCAGCCAGGGCCTTTCCTGACCTCTCCCCCTCGCCATCTTTTAAGGTTTTTCCTAATTTTCATATGTCCTGTACAGTGCAACACACATGCAAAATAGAAAAATGAGGAGAAAAAACATTTCTCCTTGTTAACCTGCTTTGGCCACCTAATTTAGGCTTGGGTGTCTGGAGGGAGTGGGCTATCCATGTGCAGATGGTTGCCCACGGGATGCTGGCTGTCCACGAAGGGTCCACAAAGGGTTCTACACAAAGCAAAGGCCATGCACACTGGGGATTTGGCCACTTAAGGGGGCTTGGATGTCTGAAGGAAGTAGACTGTCTGCGAGGGGTTGTGCATAAGGTGTAGACCATGCGGTGCTGTATCTTGCCAACCTGTGTGTGGCTGGTTGACCACGGAAGGTCAGCACTCCGCAAATGGTTAGGCACAGGATGAAATCCATACATATTGAGAGTTTGGCCACCTAAGAGGATCTTGGATTTTTTAACAGAGTGAGCTGTCTGTGAAGTGCTGTGGACAAGGCAAAGACCATGCACCGCAGTGCCGTACCCAACTGTGTGTCGTTTGTTTCCCACGAGAGCTACGTAGTCCAGCATAGACTGTAGGTCATGCACACTGGAGGTTTGATCACCTAAGGGATGACAAAGTGTCCTTATCACTCACTGCAGCAAGCCATGAAATGTCCTGTACCCAACCAGCCACTGGTGGATAATCCCCCACCAAGCGTATTCTTCAGGCGTGCACAGTATAAACTTAGCCCCCACAGTGGGCGGCCAACTCCCCTGCCACATGGTTTTGGCCATGGGATCTGGCCTGAGTTCAGACAAGCCCCTGCTCCTAAAATCTTGCAGGTAGCCTACCCCCCACCAACCCCCACCAGACGTTTTACATTTTTAAATTATTTTTATTTGCCACCGCTGTAATCCCGCTGTACCGCCACCATGCATCAGCTTCAGCTTTCATTGGTCTCACTGTACCAGTCTCCTATGGAAGACCTGCGGTACCTCACGCTGGGTCGCACTGAGTCAAGTGAAGTGCCACAGTACCCATAGAAAGAATTTTTTTAAATTATATTTTGACTTTTGGGAGGGTCCTCTGGGTCCTAAATGATCCAACAGGTAAATAAAAAAAAAGCCCTCTCGACAAATTACAGTGCTTTATTTCTTTAAATTTGCAGTACCGTAGAAGTACCATGGTACTTCATTGGGGCCAGCCATCCAGAGATCATTATTTTTTTCAACCTTAATTTATTTCTCAAAAACGACTGAATGGATTTACAATAAATCACAAAATGCATGCTTTCTGAGTAAATATATAGCTTTCTGCCAAATTTGGTGTACATCTGTTTTTTCGCTTCTCAAATTTCCTATGGGAAAAACATGTTTTAGGACACCTCTCTCCCACTTTTTCTCAGCCCCCACTTGATGGATCAGCCCAAAACTTTCTAGGAAAGAGCCGAGATCAGTGAACTGTTTTATGGAAAGTTTCTCAAAGATTTACCAAACATCATCAAAATAATTAGCAAAAAAAAAACCTCTTCCTATTGAAATTCTGACCTAACTAAACAGTGCAACTGCCACTGTGTGATTGATATATATATATATATATATATATATATATATATATATATATATATATATATATATATATATACACATACTTACAATAAGGTACATATCTGTACCTTGATGATCTATTTATATTGCGATTGTACATTTGTGTGGAGTGGCTTACCTTCGCTATTACCTTATCTGGTAGAGACTCTATCTAGCTACACATTGTTACCTTCGGTAATGCCTTATCTGGTAGAACTCTAGCTAGCTGCAGATTCCTTACCTTAGAATATTCCCCAGGTGTCCGACCGGATCTGGAAAATCTGGAGCAGTACCTCTGCATGCCGTTAGGCAGCATCGTTGAGCTCTGCATAACATCTTCCATGCTGGAAATTACATCTGCAGTGCCTATACAGGCCTACCCCAGCGCTCTGATAGTTTCTTTTTGTGACATTCTGCACCAGATGCACAGAGCCAAGAAAGAATGCTGATGGACCGGTGGAGACACTAAGGACCTACAATGGTCACGCAATATAGGAAAATCTATTCACAGAGTGGGGAGGATGGGAGGGTCGGTAAGGATTCTGCAGCTAGATAGAGTCACTATCAGATAAGGCATTACCAGAGGTAAGTAACTTGTCTATCTGATAGAGACTTCTACACACATATTCCTTACCTTAGTATAGATACCCAATCAATACCTCCCTGGAGGTGGGACTGTGAACAGATTTATACCAGGAATTTCTAGAGGACTGAATGAGCAAAGTGCCTGTCACAACATGCCTGACTGTCTAGGCATAGTGCTTGGTAAACCTATGCAGAGACGACCACGTCACACCCTGACAGGTGTCCAGGACAGAAGCTTTGCGAGCTAATGCAGTCGTCACAGTCTTCCCTCTGGTGGAATGAGTGCATAAGCACTCAGGTGGTTGCTTCTTGGCCAGTGCATAGCAAATTTTAATGTATCGCAAAATCCATCTTGAAATGGTCCTTTTCTGCTTGACCTTTCCTTTGTAATCCGCGACAAAGCCAATGAAGAGTGGAACAGAAATCTTTTGTACAATCAATGTAGAATGATAACACTCTTTTTGGGTCTAAACAGTCCTTCTTCCTCTTTGGAAGAGTGAGGCAAACCAAAGAAGATCGTCAGAGTAATGGTCTGGCCTACGTAAAAGGGTGTCACCACTATCAGAAGGAAAGTGGCACCTGTTCTAAGAACCAGTTTATCTAAGAAAAACGTTATGTAAGGAGGGTGTGCAGAGAGTGCCTGCAATTTGTTAACCAGCCTGAACAGTGTAATGGTCACTAAAAAGGCTGTTTTGATGGTCAAGAGACGCAGAAGGCAGCTATGCATAGGCTCAAATGGTAAGCACAGCAAAAAAGTCAAAACCAGGTTCCATTGGGACATGATGAAGAGTGAAGGGGAAACATGTGTTTGAGACCTTTGAGAAAACAGGTCACAACAGGTGGCTTGAACAGAGGAGGCTGATCCGGCAACCACAAGAAAGCTGCGAGGGCTGAAAGGTTCCCTTTAACTGTGCCCAAAGCAATGCCTTGCCGGGCTAACAAAAGAACAAAGAGCAACACCTCGGACAAAGTTGCAGAAAGGGAATCAACATTTTTGGTAGCATGCTAAATCAAACATTTGTCCTAATGGCAAGGGTATACTGTCATGGTTGAGGGATGTCTGGCTGCCAGAATGACATTGCATATTTCTGCAGAAAAGTCAGAAACTGTCAATTGCTACCACTTAATCTCCATGCATGAAGGTGGCCACAGCGCAGGTTCGGGTGCAGGATCCTGCCATGTTGCTGTGACTGTAGATTCCCCCAAAGGTGCAGCCTGATAGCGGGACCGATGCCCATGCTCAGGAGTTTGGGATACCATACACTCCATGCCCAATCCAGAGCCACAAGAGTGACGTGGGCCCCATTGTTTCCTGATCTTCTAGAGAACTCTGAGCAGGAGTAGTATCAGTTCCACTTGAGTGAGAATCACCTTGGAGACTCCAACACTCAGAAGTGCTGATATTCCGTGTTCTCAGCAGTGACAAATAGATCTAACCAAAGTGCTCCCCAATCTCTGAAGAGACCTTACACCACCTCCATATGGAGACACCATCCGTGATCTGCTAGGCATAGAAAGCTAAGTTTGACCGCTCTGGCATTCAGAGACCCCGCGATATGTTGGATCACCAGGATTATGTCCTGACATTCCAGCCATGTCCAGGGACGCAGAGCCTAGGGTTCCCAACCGCACCCCACCCTGTTTGTTGCAATACCATATGGCGTAGGTGTTGACCGTGCACACCTGAACCAGTCTTCCCTTGATGGAAGGAAAAAAGGCTTTCAATGCCAGGCGAATCGCTTTCAACTTCATTCTTAACTTACCTGACAGCTTCAAGCGCAATGACGAGTACTGGGAATGGCTCCGCAAATCAGCCCTGACCCTTCCAAACGACCGGTTCATGGAGCATTGTGGAGCCGACTGGACTTGCATCGGGTGACCAGGAGTTTCAGGGATTGCTACCAAAGCACCTTGGGATTCGCAGGCCTTGGAGTTGTAACCCAGCTCTAGGCACCAGAGGCAAACCAGATTGGGGTCAGTCACATACATTTGTCTAAGACAGGAACCCCAGGGTTTAAACCCAACAGGTTTTTTAGTGGACATTCCTATCACACTGGGAGACAATGCTCAAAAGTATTAGAAACATGTCAAAAAGGTCATCCAAAAGTGGATAGAGGTAGCTCTCTCCAGGTCTGCGCTGATGGCGTGTAAAGAAAAGAGCTGATGCCAGCCCACTGGGTGGCACCTACATAAGCACTGCGCATGTCACTTCCGGAGTGGAAGACTGTGCAGGGGTGAAGGACGCCACCTACACGTGCAGAGATAGCCTATATACTTACATTAAAGTACATATCTGTACCTTGATGGTCTATATATTTTCAGGGTACATAGATGTGGAGTTATGAACAGGAGATATGTACTTTCCTATAAATACTTACCATGTCAATATTTTCATTGTTAATATTTTTGATACAATATTTTGGTCGCATAAAACTCAATATCCTGACATACAACCATTTCTGCTTGTCCACAGAAGCCCGCTTTGCCTGTACTGTTTCCAGAGTGTTCCTAGGTCTCTGCCCTGCCTCCCAGGAAACATACACAAAAGAGGTCTAAACACAAGGCTGAAGAAATTGTGGGAACAAGTGGCTTCATTGACTCATGGCAAGTCTGTAATTTACGGTTTCTTGTAGCATTTGAGGGTGATTACCAAAGACTACGACTGTAAGACTTATGTGATATAAACCAATCTGAAAGAACTGAAGAGGAAAGGCAACCATAAAGAGCCAGGGGTTCTAGGCATGGACCAGAAGCTGTAGTTGTTTGAGGTCAAGTATGTGGGTGTGTGCATGAGTGCATGTGCCAATGCATGTGCGTTTGTGTGCGTGAATGTGTTTGTGTATTTACGTGGAGTTGCCAATAATGTTGAGTTGATGGATTCTGGTTCACACCATACCATTGGTCAAGTAGATGTGATCTTGGATAAATTCATAGGGTTCTTGATGTAGTCAATTTGATAATAATCCTCATTATTTTGAGTGTATAATTCTGTTTATTTTTTCAAAGCAAAGATGCAATTCAAAATAGAAAGTTAAATTTTATATAAACAAGAAGGGGGTAGCGCTGTCCATCAGAACATGCGTATTAAACTAGACCTGCATTTAGGTTGATAGGTGTTGCCTGTGTATTTGAGGACTATTTGAAGGCAGAATCGATGCTAGGGTTTCCTGAGTGTTAATACATGTTCGGAAAAATCTAATGGGTATGTTCATAGGATTCAGGAGTGATGCAGTCCCCATTAAAGACAAAGTAGTCAAGGTTCCAGTTTTGGTTTCAGTGATTTGACTGGTTTGTGTATGCTTATGGGGAGGGCAGTTGAATATACACACTCCTGACTGTGAGCATAATACTTTAAATTTACCCTCCCAAGGTGGAGGGCATATTTACCCGTCTCTGCCATTAGGCATGGCCAGAGAGGGAAGTAAGTTAAACTCCCCTGCATTTTTTAAGGGGGTGGTGGAAAGATATTTCTGTCAGGTCATTCTTCAAGGCCAGGGAGTGTTTACGTTTTTCATATCGTGGCCTGGGATAGCTAGGGGTGAATTTCTAAACTCATCTGGTCCTGGTCAGGCCAGAGGGGTTTGAAGGGTCATATTTTTCCACTAATCACAAATATTTAAGGAATATATAGCACTAGTGAATACAGACCATATAGCATATTTTTATTTTATAACCAAAATGGCTGGATGAATAGTTGAGTGAATGAAAGGCAGTCTTTCCATAAAAAGAATTTGGTAGACTTTCATACTGCATTTTCAGGGATAATTGTGAGAACCCTTTGGGAAACCCATGTTATTGGTTAAAGTGACATGTTTTGAAACTCTCCAAGTAACGTGAAGAGCTTGATCAATCTGCGTCAAATCCGGAATGCTCACATTTGGAATTTGCCAAGCTGTTTTCCCCCATGTGGTGCACACTGGTAAAGAATAATGGCATTTGTAATATAGGCTTAAAATTATTAAATTTGAACACCATGTCAAAACCAGTAAAATATAATTACTATACCTTCAAATTATAAATTTTATAATCCAGACTATGTCCTAAATTCAAACACCTCTGCAAAATAATTGATATCATGACAGTAGATAATAAATCTCAATGTCCTGAATTCCTCAATACTTTGGGCATGCCTATCATGTTAATTTGGCATAAAGGAGGGTGATTGTCTTATACGTGGCAAAGATGAACATCTGCATGCAGCTAAAAACATAAATATTTATGAAATATTTCAACTGTTTCATAGATTAGTTTAAAGCTTAGAGGTCCAATTCCAGATCAATAGTCTCAAATGGGTGTTTTTCTACAGCCTAAAATCTTCTACCGCAAACATAATCAAGATGGTTCTTTTACAAACTAGTCACAGGAAGCCAAACTGGAGCCCCAAATATTATCCCTGCTTGGATGTTGTACTTGAGGGGCATGCAACAAGGGGTTCAAAAACAGACATGCCTATACCCACCATTATCCAAGGCTAAAGAAGACATTGTGGCACGCCAATGAACATGTTTAAAGACATACATGTAATAAGTGCAGAAATATTGCATTCTAGGAATAACATTAAAATGTATACAAGGCACATATTATTTTTAAAAGATTCTATTTTAGGTTCTTAGTGCTTACCACAGTTTGCATGTTTTGAAGTCCAAAATTCCGAAGAGACAGCTTTGAACCGAGGCAGCATTTTAACATTTTAACTGGTGGTGTCCATGAACACCAGGCCGGCAGGCTCAGCAGGCTCCATCTAGTTGACCACAAAGTGGCATCTGCATCCAGAGGTGTTTAAACATATTTGCCACGAGTAGACCTCTTCGCCACCTCCAAAACTGCTCATAGTCAAGCTTTTTGCGCTCTAGACTTACTGCCTAAAGGTTCCCCGGCACATGTGTTTCACCTACTGGGGCACTGTGGTTCCTTTTATGTGCGCCTGCCATGGGAGGAACGCAGCAACTACTGTTTCCCATATTGGACGTTTGTAAAGCAACTACATGGAAGTCTATTCAGAACTTTACCAGATATTATTGCCTAGATTCACACTCCAAGATGACTACATTAGTATGGCATGCCGCTCTCAAACACCTCTTTGGTAAACGTTTCTTGGGCAGGTATTTGACAAATATTTATTCCATCGCCATTTAGATCTAGAGATCGCAAGTTGGTTTATGGATAAGGTTACTATTCTATTCTATATTCACTACTATCAGTGAAGATCCTACAATGCACAACTTTTTTTCTGAGTTCTGCATTAAGGGAATCTGTGTTGAAGTTGTGAACAACCCTCCTACTTCCCTGGCCTCCATCGCGGTTGGCCTTAACTTGTGACATGGACCTGGTCTATAGTGACCCGATAACCATGGTCATTGCTTTTTGCTTCCTATCGCTTGACCTTTATCTAAACCTTTTAAAATTGCATTTCTCCAGCACTACTAATTTAATTCTTGTCATTTTGATGTCAAATAATTTATTAAAACATACTCTATTTTTCTAAATTGGTTTTGGATTTTTCTTGTGCTGTGTTTTCACTTTATCACTGTTTATGTGCTGCATAAATATGTTACACATTGCCTTTAAGTTAAGCCTGACTGCTTTTGTGCCAAGCTACCAGAGGGTTAAGCACCAGTTAATTTAATGACCTTTGTGGTTCCCCCTGACAGGGATTGTGGCTGTTAATTGAATAAGGTTCACACCCCCTCAACCAGCAACCCAATTTCTCACAACTACTATCAAGAAGATACTACAATGCACAACTTTTAATCCTAGTTCTGAATTGAAGGAATCTTTGTTGAAGTCATGAAAAACCCTCCGACTTCCCCATTGTCTAGGGCAGGCTAGCAGTGGACAAACTGCTCACTTAAATCTAGTACCTATCAAACGTATAGCACTGTTTCACATGTAAATATTGTTGTTTCATGGTATCTCAAAAAGCCTCTTCCATATTCCTAAAACCCATCATGAAAAACTGACCTTGGCTTAAAACATTCAACTGTTGCTTCTCCTTTTCTTTCCAATGACCCTTCCCTTCTTTTCCATCCTCTCCATTCAAATTACAAATCGGTGGATTCTGCCTCCCACTGGGTGACTGTGACCCTGAAAGGTTACACTAAAGAGGCTTGGCAGGTGGGCTGCAGGGGGGGTGGCAGACTGAGCGGCATGCTGGCTGTGGCCGCGGGGTGGTGGTCACTAGGGCTTCAGGCATGAAATTGCTGGGTCCTCTACTGGGGATTGACAGGCTGATGGTAAGGAACTACTCCTCCAAAACCACAACAGAAACACTGAACCTACTGCTGGCATGGCTGGGTAGAAAGGTCCAGGGAGCGAGTGGTAGTCCTAATCTTCTTTAAGCATTCAAGGGTAGAATCAGCCTTGACAGGGAATAGTCGATTCTCATCAAGGAGGACTGAGAATCACCCGAGGACCCAGTTGAATGTAGCCACGCATTGCAGCGAATGGCAACACTGGTGCCGATAGCCCATTTGATATAGTTGTGGTATCCAAGCCACAACGACCATCCTGAATGGCCTGTGAGAAAACAGGGTGAATGTCTTCAAGAACACCTGGGAGGACTTGCACCCCTGAGTGCCAGAGGGCAGCCTAGCAAGCAGGAAGCATTAGTGGTCCATAGGGCCAAACTGGTGGGTGAGAAGAGGTGTTTACCTAATGCCTCCTCTTGCTTCAATCCCCTATCAGGGGGAGTGGTAGGAAACGTTTTGGGGTTGGTCTGGCTGGTGGAAGTCTGCAATATGAGGCTCTTGGGTGAAGAGTGCTGTGACAAGTAGGCTGGGTCGTCTGGAGCAGTGCAATGGCATCTGGCTAGTTAACTAGAGGGCCGGAACAAGGCTTAGTACAAGATGTATTGGATATGGCGCCATGGCAGTTTTGATACTGGAGCTGAGGATGGAAGCACCTCAGATCGTCCAGCTGCAGTGACCAGCAGCAGTAATCAGGTGGTAGGCCTCTCAGCTCCGTGTGGTCAGAAGGAGTCAGTAGAGATCCGAAGAGCCAGAGCTGAGCGAAACTCTTTGAATTTGTGCGGTGTGGCTGAAGGCCCGGGAAACTCGAGTTGTGTTGGAAACAAATGCGTAATCGGCTTCAAAATCAGCTGTCTTTGGGAGTGGGACTGGTAGTGCCACTTCATCAAGGAAGTGGGAATAGCACGAAGGAGCGGAACTTCGTCTCAACTTCATATGTGTCTTGTGCTTACCTGAGGATGTGGAGCGTGATGAAGACTGGCCTTGAGAGCGGCTCCGTTGAATCTGGGAATGGGAGCGGAACTGGGAACAAGTTTTTGACTTGAAGTGGGACTTAGAGCGGGCCTGACGCTTTGTATTCTTGTGCTTAGCAGCACAGAGTTTCACCTCACATTCCTTGATGGCCTTCAGGTTCATCAGTGTGCAGTCTCTGTAGGTCTTTGAGTTGTGGCTTCATCCCAGACACCACAGGCAAACCTGGTGTGGATCTGTCACAGGAACAGACCTGTTTGTCCTTACAGGGCTTGAAACCTGTCGTCTTAGGGTGTGACATCCCTTGCACACCGTTTAAAAATGGAAAGAATATAACTCACAAAAAGCAGTCTCTGAGCAACGAGAGAAGCTCCTGGACCAAGTCTAGAGGCAAGGAAAGAAAGGAACTGATGTCAGCGTATGGGAGTGGCACCTTTATAGGCTCCACACGTCACTTCCAAAGTTGAATGGCATCAGTGATTAGCTCGCACAGAGCCACCTTAAGATACACAGACAAATTACGAAAAAAGTTTCAGGATCCAGTCTGACGCCTGGGGAATATTCAATAGGTGAGGAATCAGATTTATTTTAATTCTGATTACACAACGTCATAGTATATTGTTATGAACCCCAATGTACCCCAACATAGGCCTAGGTAGTTACGCGACCTTTTACCTACATCTCTCCTACCATTGTTCTACAGAACGGGTCTGGCGCTGACCTTTTACCTAGTTAGGTGCTACATGACTGTCGTGTGGTTTTCTCCGAAAACTAGCCTCATGTATTATGCATGAGGATTCTCAGTATCACAGCAGCATTACCATCTGCTGCATAATAACTCTGTGTAAGGGTCACCTCTATTGTCATCCTTGCCCGACATGCCCATACACTTCTAGATATAACCCCTGAGGGTACCTTTCGGATATATAAGCACTACATCTTCGCTGGGCAAACCAGGGAGAAAAAGACTTCCATGCTGACACGCTGACGCGAGACGCTGAGGTTCCTGCACGCAAACACTCCAGCACGCAGTGGTCTGACATCTCTCGCGGGGTGTCATTCTTGAGACCAAGACTGGGTCCTTAGCTCTCCCACATCAGGTAATGGGGTTGGCTTTATCCTAAGGGGATTCTTGGCTTTACACCTACATACATGCTAGGTACACTTAGGTACATCTAGTTAGGGTTTGCATCATAGGAGTATGCATTATAACAGTCATGTATCCATATGCCTGCATATATTCATTGTTTTAGCACTATGGTAAAATTCTACCTTTTCTTTACTCTGCTGCTGCTTATAACCGTATATATCTGTTTCTGTCTCATGGTTGTTGCAGCACACATATTTTATACTAGAATGATGCTGGTTCAATAAATCCTTACTGAAAACGTCCCCATTGTTTATTCTATGTATCTCTCTGAGACAAAGTGAGCACGAGTGACTGAGCGAAAAGTACTGTACTATTCCCACGATCCCTGAGGGGTCAGAGTTGTCATGTTCAATAGTTGCCAGAAACTATTCGCTCATTGGTGAGAGAGGCTCATAGTGGCACTGTGAGCTAGCTGGTCTACAGACTAACTTATCCTTTGGGGGGGTCTGGAATCAGTCTGGACACCAATCCCTTAGTTTATGTTGTCTAAACGCGCAGATCCTATATAGATTTGTAGGAACTACACAACAATATGTGCTGCACATCCTCAATCAGAGCACCTTTTACAACATATATGGGTATTTTAGTCATGTGTATGCGTGTATATTTTAGTTTTTGATAATATCTTAAAAAATCAAAACACTTACGTCCAGTTGTGTGTGGGCCTGTTGTGGTACTTGTAGTTTTAGTTGAAGAAACAGGCGTTACTGTACAAAAAAAAAAAAGATGATTAAGATTAGACCTGCAATGCTTAAATCCACAACTAACAATATATCATGATTTCCAAACGTATTATAATTCAAAACTGATAACTAATGCAATGAAATGAAAAGATTCCTCCTCTTTTCAATGCATGCTAATTTCTTTTGAACATTCGACTTTAGATATGGCATGAGCAAAGAATAAACTGCATGAACAGTCGCGGTCCGTGTAGGAGTGCCGGCCGGGCGGTGACGTGGGGCGGGGGAGGGCCAGGGTGGGGGGTAGCAAAGTACGGATTACGGACCAATACAGGTAAGTAAACATTTAAATCAATGAAACGAATTTCGTTGTGAGCGCTGCATCGCCAAATGCGATGCAGTGCGCGCAACGAAATTCGTTTCATTGATTTAAATGTTTACTTACCTGTATTGGTCCGTAATCCGTACTTTGCTACCCCCCACCCTGCCCCTCCCCCGCCCCACATCACCGCCCGGCCGGCACTCCTACACGGACCGCGACTGTGCATGAACAAGAAGAAATATATGGCAATATCTCTATAGAGGTATTTGCAAAAATAAAATTAATGTTTGCTATTGGTACCCTAGATGGAGGCCAGTATTTTCATTTCTTTACCTGAAAGATGGTGGAATGTTGCCTCTTCATCACTGTCCACCTTTTTTGGGCAATAATAGGCCAGATTTAAAATTTGGAATAAAGAATACTTTGTCTGTCAAACTATTGGTCCATCTGCCATATTTAGAGTCTGCAATACCATCAGTTTTCCATTGGTAGTGCCCTGTTGGCTCAGTCGACAGAAAGCTTATTCTCACAGACTGACGACATGACTCTATTTACGGGAGATGGTCTGATGTCCTTTTTTCTGTCCATTACTGCCAGGGCAAACCAAGCAGTGACAAACAGAAACAATACCATAATGACCCCCACACCCAGGAAAAAAAACTCCCCTTTGGTAATTTGCTTTTGAAAAACAAAACGTTTGCTAGATGGCCATCAAAAAGAGAAGGCGGTCGTCCAACTAACGTTTCTTTCCTTCAGAGGAACCGACATCACAGCTGTTTCCCTGAATGTATACTGATCACAACTAGGTTGATGGTGATCTTTAAATATGATGGTGTTCTATCTGTCAGGGTGGCAACATAATGTTCTCTGTGACCGTCTCTAGGGCGGTGCGACCAATGCTACCGTGCTGGGCGCTTGCTTGGGGGGGGCGCTGTTTTTTCAAATATATTCTGGATTTAAAAGCAATTTCTGGCAGCAATAAAAATGCCAAGAAAACTCTGGTGATTAGCGGACCTGCTGGAGAGAGATTGAGTTTTGTCTAGTGGAAGTTTTGACTCATCATAAAGCAGCGCAGAGTGTTAATATACCTGCTGCAAGCATATGTACCATGCAGATCACAGAAGTAAACATAATGTAAATAGTTCAGTGGTAACTGCTCTGGTCAGAGAGATCCTTTTGTTACTTGGAGTTTATAAGTTAAAATCCTAACATATAACAGCGAGTTATGACCTGTCATTAAAGACCTGCATGTAGAAATGCATGCGAGAGAGCGTGGTTATGGAGACTTGAGGGGCACTGCTAAAGGGGTGTAGTGAGGGAATCCATGGAGAAGGAGGTCATTGGGGGGGCGCCGAAAAGCACTGTCACACTGGGCGCCACCAGCACTAAAGCTGGAGAGTATATATCACCAAAGCCTTAATCAGGACTTAAGTATTTTACATTTACTTTGAAACCCAAAGAGCTGAATTTGCAATAGACAATGGAATTTCAGGGCTGGATAAAGTGTTTTTTAGATTGGACATTTCCCCTAGTACTAAAAGGTATTTTTGAGATGACATCTACCTTGGGAATTCCAAATCATAAACTGAAGGTACACCAGATGAAGCAAGAGCTTTTACAGGGAGCAGAAAATGCACACTATTATAGGCTGAAAAGAAATTTCTGATGTCAGACCCCCTTGATGTCTTTGTGTAACACAAGGTATGTTACACAGGGTACATCGGAACAATTTAACTTATTTTCTCTATTCTTTCCAAAACAGTTGTGCCCTCATTATGGAGGTTGTTGGTGTCTATTGCCTGGCAATAGGCCCATTACCTACTGCTGTGCCAGTACAATCAGCACTGTACTGTCAGTGTAATGCCAACTTTCTTTAGATTCAAAGGAATGGGGCATGCCATGTGCAAATGAGGTTCACTTACACCACTGGCCTTGAGTACTAATGTGGAGTTATAAGGGAGGAGGTAGAATGACACGCCAACCACTACATTGACTAGTACTTAGCTGGTCTACCATTGGAATGTGTGCAGGACACTGGTTCTGGTGTTCATGAATGCCCTTTCAGCATCTTTGGGTGAGTCGTCACAGAAATCCCTCCAACCTGTGACACTGCCCCCCTCATGTTGCCGGTTGAATTCATTTTTGCCAGGCTGTAACATTCAAAACAAGGTGTAAATATATTGGGAGGCAGTAGACTAGACTGCTGGTCATGCAGAAATAGGTAACTTTCCAAATTGAATGAATGTGTAGGTCAGCCCAGATGGATAGCTTACAAAACTGATCTCACACCCATGTACTGAAGTATAGGTAACAGATGTTTCCTGCTTAGGCTTCTGTACAAAGGACAAAACAGAAAAAATATACAATTATCCCTTAAGCTGTTCCACAGATATAGAGACCAGAGGAGGAAATTACCCAAATAGTCATTCCAAAGGCTATTGGAAATATCGTTATCCTCTTTTAGGCACACATATAAGTAAAAAGATGCAGGATATGCAACATCTGAATATGGTTTGCAGACATCTGTCAATTTTGTTCCTAATATTATATGACCATGAAACTCCTCCATCCAAGGCCAGTATTCTTTAGAATTTTGGCTCCATATTTAATGCCTCCATTGCCCTGAAACATAATAAATGTTCAGAAACTCCATGGTGCTTTACTCTAATCCATGCAATGCAATGATTCTACTCCTGAAATTTTAATTAAGAAATCCTTTGATTTTGCCCTCCTAAAAATACCTTTGGGTTCGTCTATAATCAGACCCAATGGTATATTGGCATAAGAGGTACAATATCAGGAAGAGATGAAACTACTATTTCCACTTGGAAAGTGGAAGTCAGATTAGAGACAGAAATCTTTTCGTAGAAACAGTGACATGTGTTATGAGCAGACTCAAAGAGGAGCGTAACAACCATCTTACTATAATTCATTTCCGGTTAAGCTGGCAAGGTAAGTGATGGATGTGAGACTGCAACGTCGAATTTAGCAAAGACTAGACATGATAAAACGAGTAAAATAACTGACATAAGCTCAACATTTGGCTTTAAAAATTATAATTTTTTCTCAAGCATATATATAGTTTGTAATTAAATAGTATAAGTACAAAATTGCAGGTAAAAAAAACAACTGACCACCCCCCCTCCCCCCCCACTCTAGACCCTCATCTCAAATAGGGGAGGGCGCATCCTGGGTAATACATCTTTTTGCTTTCCATGGAATGTAGATGCATGAGGCTAAAGGGACGAAAAACATTTCAGAATCTGCTCGGTGACAGAAGGACATAGCTGCATTGCAATGCCTTATATTGTGTCTTATAAATAAAGGTCGTATATACACTTTCCGAACTGGTAAGGACTTCGTAAAGAGTATCATGAAGTGGAGTAAGGATTCATCTCCGCCTTGTTTGCAATTGCAAGCAGCTAATTCCTCGTTGTTGCTTGACCAGTTTTTGATCCAAGTTTTGACTGGCAAAGTGCCCAGTCTAAATTTGATAGACAGTGACCTTTTCAGTGCCATCAAGAGACTGTCCATGTAGACTACCAGCCATGTGAGCCCCATAGTTCTACTCTCTTACATGCCCAATACTTATACTTTATCAATTGCAAGCTTGAAGGGGTCATTGACTCCGTATCATTCCAGAAATCCACACAGCCGCTAGGCCAAAGGGATGATTGAAATATAGATAAACCATGGTAGCTTCCTCGAGCTGCTGCTCGACCAGTTTTCACTCAGGGCTTTTGAATTGATGGCCATTTAGGGTTTTGTCCGAATTCGCACCCAGTGCAGAGGGCTCAAAGCGCTTTAATGGGCCTCAGATCCAAATCCATCCTTAGAGCGGTCATTGGGGTCCCTCTTCCCAGGCAGAGAAGGCTGCGCAATAATCTGTTTTCTGTATTGCTTTGGTAAGCTCGTAATGCTGGGGACAAGAACCTGCGACCACACTTGTTCAAGAATCTGGGTGACAGCCTTGATACACTGGGTCAGGGTGGCTTCACTTGTGGATAGCCGTGCAGCCCACAATAGCTTCTCATCGAATGGGATCCCCAGATAGCCATAGTATTTGATTTGTGCTGAGGAGCTGGCCATAAGTGGACTTCAAGGTTTGCAGAGGATTTATTATAAAGAATTTGGTTTTTAAAAAAATTTATCAAATCCATTAAGCAATTTATACATCAATAGCTCAGTGCAAGATAAAAGCACGGAGCAGTACTGGGATTTTGTCTCCTCCGATGACTGGAAAGGGCATGTTCAAATTCAGAAGGCTCTTGCTGACGTCGTTAATAAAAAGATTGAATAAGAGAAGTGCAAGCACCGAGCCTTGTCTTATGCCGCTCTTTAGCTTAGACAGCTGGGTTGGAGAACAGGCACAGCCCTTCTGTTCTCTTCAGAGCTCTGAGGCAGCCTGCTCCAGCCAACTCCGATGCTTTACTCATGTAGCATGACAGCAGTGTCTGGATTGGATAAGGACCTATGGGAGCTGTGGGACCTCGCACTTGGAGGAGTCTGGAGCCGAGGACAGGAGAACACCCAGGACGTGCTGCAGGCTAAGGCAAGGAAAACATTTTTTTTTCATTTTTAAATGTTCATGTTTTTTAATTGATTTCGCCCCTCCATTTTTGTGGGTCACCAACCGCCACTGACATATTATGCAGCCTCATTGCTTGGTCGACCATGCTGTGTATCTTTTTGAATCCAGCCAGGAGTGGTGATAATATCCAGGCTTCCATTTGGGTAGGTAGGACTTTTCCATAGATTTTACCGGCTCCATCCAGTGAAGGAATTGGATGATAATTAGATGGATTGTTTTGTGTGCCATTTTTGTGGAGAGGGACTATGATTGCAGATTTCCACGAGGCTGGGACCACTTTAGTTTCCCAGGCTGCATTAAATGCTGCTGTTAAGACTGGGGCCCGAGTTGACAGATCATTGCGATATGCATCACTGGACTCTCTGTCTGGTCTGGGGACCTTGTTTGGTTTTTGGATAAGAATGTCTGCTTGGATTTCCTCTTCCGTGAGCTCATGGTCAAATCCACTTAGGTTTTGTAGGTCTGTCAAAGTGATTGCAGAACTTTCTGGATGAGCCTCTCTCTTGCTATGTACATTTCTGCAAAGGGATTAACCCATGTGCCAGATGTCACTCCTGTTTCTGGTTTTCTTGGCTGGACCTTCACATCCCCAGTAACCAGATTCCAAAAGCTTGTAATGTCCTTATCTCTTAACGACTTTCTGAAGATGGCCCAGACTTTGAAATCTACATGGCTCGTCATGAAATTATTGAGATGTTTATATTCCTGTGTCAATGACTTCTGACGCGCTTCACCATTGTGTATATGATGTCTGATTCCTAGCGCAATTGTTAATGCCTGTTTCAACTTTGTGCATTCAGAATCCAACCATTCTCTTTCGAATTTAGTGCTAGAGCTAACCTTGATTGGGCAGTTACCAGCAAGGCCTGTTAATCTCATTTGTATTTGAAATTTCTGAACAGCAGCCAAATTAGATGTTTCCTTTAAGACTAACAGATCCTTTTGTGCTTGCAGCCAGTGGTTATGCACTGCTGACCTGATGGGATTATTGAGGTGGATGGGATACTAAGAGATGGGTTTTCTGCTGGGTTTTATTAAAAGATTTCATGGGGCCATTGTACAAGAGAGACTTCCATCGGTTGTGTCTGAAGGGAAGGATCTAAATAGCACTTAGCAGGTTGTGGTCACTTTCAAATTGTCTTGTGACTGCCATGTCAACAATTCAGTTCCATGATTCCGGAATGATTAATATGTAATCTATTAAACTCTCCTGGCGCAAGAACCTAAATTATGCTGTGTAGGGTAGTCCGAGGTAGTACGGCCATTTAGAGGACAACGGTCATTTGTACATTGGAAGATGTTATACTTCTGTCCTCAGCTGGTGGATTCAAGAGTGGGAAATCAGGGTTTGGGGCGGGATCATCTCCTAACCTCCACCTTGACTTGGTCAGTCATAGGCGTATCTGGCTAGGTGTTAAAATCGCCACATAGCATGAAGATGTAGGGGCAGGTCTTCGTTCTTTCGTTTGATGGGTGTGATGGAATTCTGCTTTGTGCATTGTTAATACAAGTGCTTATTAGATTTAGTGTTGATAAATGATCTTTCTGATTTCCTGGTGGAATATAAACATTGAATAGGTCCGAGACCCATGATTCATGGCTGAATTTCAGGTGCTAAATATTATTTTTGTTTTCCAGCTTGCTGTTTTCCTGCACTGATGCTTGGAGATTAATGCAACCTAGATTGTTAGGACTCTAATTGGTCTGCCCTTACTTTCTTTGATTGCAAGTAGAGAGTAAGCAGAGAACCCTAATTCAGCTTCATTTAGTGCCCAGGTCTCTTGGAAGCAACATATGGTATGTGTTTTAAAGCAGGAAATCCAATTTTTGCCCTCCAATTTCAGCTGCATTTTGATCAGTAAAGTTCCTCAAAAACTAAAGACTAAAATGAGTTGGTCCAATGCCCAGGAATCTTTTTCATTAATTACCCTTGAAAGGCAAACCTCACTCATATATTGGTATCTTAATACAACTGAACTATTACCTCAAGGCCCTTATTTAATCAAACCTGCACCAGAATGTCCAGCATAAAAATTCAACACAATTTGATAGGTGATAAATTATATACATTGATGGACTAGCAATAGTAGGAGCAATTCTGGTGTAAGCAAAAAGTTGAATAAATAAGGAGCCATGACAAGTGTCGATCTGTCACCAACTACAAATCTCTGGATATGCTGAACACTTAAAACAATTAGAGGGAAGCTTAGCCATAATTTGCAGTATGCACACTTAAGGAAGCATTTTGCTGAAAAATGTCACATAAAAAAGTGATGATTCGTAAATCATCAATGTATTATTGGACTATCCTGGGGAATCTCTTTGCAAATAAACCCAATTGAAGTGGAACATGATTATATGTGTATTTGTTTTATAGATTGCATGTAATATAGTACCCTGTGTTCTGTTATACCTTGATATACCTCTACCAGCAGGTGTTTTGTCTCTGCCTTCTAGCAGAACATCGTTAAAGGAGTCATCCAGTATACAAAAGAACAGGTTACTTACCTTTGGTAACACTTTATCTGGTACTCACTCTATCTAGCCGCAGATTTCTTATCTTAGAATATACCCCAGGCATCAGACTGGATCCAGAATTTTTTTAGCAGTATCCCTGCATACTGGTAGGTGGTGTCATTTGGCTCCTCGTCGGCAGCATGCACGCCAGAATTGACATGCACTGTGCCTATATAGGCACAACCCAGGCATGGTGAAGCCAGTTTCTTTTTGTGACTTTCCATGCCAGGAGAGCAGAGCCATGAGGAACACTGGCAACTGGTGTGCATTTCTAAGGCCCTTTGAAGGGTGACCCTCACACTGCAATCAGTTCGCAGAGCAGGGAGGATTATAAGGAATCTGCGTCTAGCAAGAATCTCTACCAGATAAGGCATTACAGAAGGTTAGTAACTTGTTCATGTTATAGAGCTATCTAGTCGCAAATTCAATTAATAAATCAATCAATATGCATTTATAAAGCTCAACAGCTACCTCGTCGGAGGTGTCCCGGCGCTAGAATTCCTTACCTTAGAATAGATACCCCCCCCTTGCAACGCCACTGGGTGAGGCGGAACAAAGAAGGTAGGTAAGATGACATTTTGGCCTACATTAAAAAAGGGTGTCAGTGCCTTCGGATGGAAGGATTTCAAACACAGGAGGGGGACCCAACCGTCGCAATTAAAGTGCTGGAATGAGTTTACCAGACTAAGAGCATTCACTTATTTGAATGTTCTTAAGCATTCATTTGCTTTTCATTTATATTTTTTGCTATTAACTCATTTACATTTGTAAAAGCATGCCTAACCATAAGACACACCATTTTCACAGTGAATTACATGTATAATAAACAATCATTTAGAACTTAAACGAAATTCAGACACATTCAATAAAGACAAAAAATCATAAATCCATAAAACATGAATGGTGAAAATGCATTCTAGTTGAATCCAGTCAAATTATACTACAACAACCAGCATTAGTTAGGCAATACTCATTCTATATAGAGAATCAACAGGTTGTTGTCTGCTGAGTATGGACAATTATAGTGCAGGGGCCATTCTTTTGCCTCCCTGCAACCAAGCATATTTTATAGTTAATTTATCCCAGCAGTATTAGATGCCAACGCGTTTCGAGCCCATCCTAGTCAGGGGGTTCTCCTCAGGGCCTTGAGACTGGATTTAGTCTGGAAAAAGAAGTCCAGAATACATTAATGTAACTCTCCTTTCATTTAGTACACTACTGCACTAAGTATTTTATTTACAATGGTTACCTGCACTCGTTAAGAGTTCAAGTTGGATGGAAGGAGGCATGAGTTCGAAAAACCAGCTTGCCTGGGTAAAAGGTGGTATAAGGAGGGAGGACACGCAGTGCCTGCAGTTTGCTGACCCTCCTGATCGATGTTATGGCCACTAGGAAATCTGTCTTTATAGCTAGCAACCGCAGTGGGAAGGAATGAAGCGGCTCAAAAGGAGCGCACATCTGAAAAGTGAGAATTAATTTAGGTACCATTGGGGCATGATGAATGGCCTGGGAGGAAACATGTTGGAGACCTTTAAGGAACCTAGCCACAACAGGTGACTTGAGCAAAGGGGTGTAGAAAGATGGTCTGTGTTCTTGGATGCACACAATGTCACACATTTTACCCAGGGGCAGTCATATACCATCTTGATGGAGGGACACCTGCCTGCCAGAATACCATGATAGACTTCAGGAAGAAGGTCGATACCTTCCAACTGTTGCCGCACAATCTCCACGCATGAAGGCAGACGGTGCACAGGTTCGTGTGCAGGACCCTCCCTTGTTGCTGTGACAGAAGATCCCCGAAGAGGCAGACTGACCGAAGGAACGATGCTCATGCTCAATAGCTTGGGATATCGTACTCCGTGCCCAATCTGGAGCCACAAGAATGACTTGGGCCCAGTCGTTCCTGATCTTCTTGAGAACTCTGGGCAGGAGTGGTATTGGTGGGAAGGTGTACAGAAGGCGGGAATTTCACTCAAGACAAAAAGTGAAACTCCAGCGTGCAGAAGTGCTGACATTGCACATTCTCTGCAGTGGTGAACAGATCTAACCAATGTTCTTCCCTTTCTTCAAAGAGACCTTGCACCAACTCTGGATGGAGATGCAATTCATGGTACGCTAGGCATCGATAGCTGAGTTCATCTGCCCTGGTGTTCAAAGCACCCTCAATGTGTTGAACCACTAGGGAAATGCCCTGATGTTCCAGCCATGTCTGGAGATGCAGAACCTCTTGGCAAAGGGTCAGAAACCCCACCCGCCCTGTATTTTTCAGTACCACATGGCTGTGGTGTTGCCCATGAACACCTGCACCAGACGTCCCCTGATTGAGGGAAGAAAGGCTTTCAATGCCAGTCAGATTGCCTGAAGCTCCAACAGGTTGAGGTGGAGCTTAGACTCCGCCGGAGACTGGAGTCCTCTGATTTCCATCTCTCCTAGATGGCCACCCCAGTCCATGAGTGACACATTTGTCACTACCATCAACTGTGGCTAGGGAAGAGAGAGGGGTTTTCTGCTACTGTCCCAATCATGCTTCGTCAGCTACCACTGCAGGTTTTTTGCAGTTCCCTCTAAGATCTGAGCAAGGTTGAAGAGATTTCCCTGACGCTGTGCCCACTGGAAGAGAGTCAGTCTCACTACAATCCATGATTGAGGCTGAAACATTGGTATTATAGCCTGAATATCCTGGAATTGCCACTTTGGGGATAGGCCCAAAACTGTGGTGTTTCCAGAATGGCTACAATGAAAGGGAGAATCAGAGAGAGAGCCACGTGTGACTTTGGCACATTTATAATGAACCCCAGTGAATGCAGGAGGTCTGCTGTAGTCTGGAGGTGGGAGACGATTGCCTGGGGTGAGCTCGCCTCCAACAGCCAATAGTCAAGGTAGGAAAAGACTGGAACCCTTGGCCTCACAGATGTGCTGCAATCTCTGCCATCACTTTTGTGAACACCTGTGGGGTGCTGGTAAGGCCACAAGGGAGCATGGCAATTAGGAGGTGCTCTTGGCCCACCGTGAACCACAGGTAATGCCTGTGGGCAGGCAGGACGAACATGTGGAAGTAGGTATCCTGCAAGTCTAATAATACCATCTGATCTTCAGGGTCCAGGGCAGATAAGACTTGAGCTAATCTGAGTATTTGAGCTTCTCCTTTTTCAGGAAGAATTTGAGAAGGTGCAGGTCTAAAATAGGATGAAAGTCTCTGTCCTTCTTGGGCACCAGAAAGTAGTGGGACTAGCAACCATGACCTAATTCTGATGCCAGCACTGTCTCGATGGCTCACTTGGCCAAGCAAGCCAACACTTCCTGACAGAGCAAGGAGAAATGGTCCTCCATCAGCCAGTCGTATGTGGGTGGCATGCGTAGAGGGGTGTCCAGAAAGGGGATGGTTTAGCCACTTTGGACTATCTGTAAAACCAATTTGCCAGATGTTATTGACTGCCAGTGGTGCAGATGATGGCGTATCCTGGCCCCACTGGATGCCCCTGTTGGTAGGAGGGCACACTATTTTTTAATTTATTTATAAAGTTTTATATAGCGCGAACATGACCCACGAGGGTATCAGAGCGCTTTACAGTATACAGTTATTAAACATTAGATGGTTGATGTAGCATACAAACATTTGGTATTCGCCATTCAGTACAAAAGAGGTAGATAGTAGTATATGGATAGCATAGGTGACTAGTAGTCAACAAAGAATGATCCACGAGGGAATCAGAGCGCTACACAATACACGGTTATTAGACATTAGGAGGTTGAGGTAGTATACATACATTCGGTATTCTCCATTCAATACAAAAGAGGAAGACAGTAATATATGGATATCATAGGTGACTATTAGTCAACATAGAATTAAAGTCTTAGGATGTAAATTTGTTCATTAGAAGCATTTTTACTTCTTTTTTGAAGGAGGTAAAGGATGAGATTCCACGTACCACTGGAGGTAGGGAGTTCCAAATCTTCGGTGCTATCCCTGAAAAAGCTCTGCAACCAGTGCTCCTTTTATGGAAGGATTGTGGTTTCAGTAGTAGTGACCTTGCACTTCGCAATTGTCTGCATCCTCCCGATCGCTCTAGCTTTAGTGCTAAGTAAGTGGGGGTATTGCTCTGCAGGGCTTTATGGGTCATGCAGGTGATCTTTAGGTGTATTCTTGCCTCGTAGGGCAGCCAGTTTAGAGCTTTCAAGGTTGGAGAAATGTGGTTATTTCTTTTAGTTCCTGAGACCAGTCTGGCCGCAGCGTTAAGCGATGCCCTCAGCGGGGCCAGCTTGTAGTTGGGGAGACCGCATAGAGTGGTGCTTCCGTAGTCCAGTCTGGGTAACACTAGGGCTTATACCGCCATTTTTAAGTCGGTCTGTGGGAGGAAGGGTTTAAGTTTCCTTAGTATACTCAACTGGTGATTAGCTCCCTTGGTGGCATTAGTGATTTGCGCCTTCATGTTCAAGTGTTTGTCTATGGTGACTCCCAAGGATTTCGCGGAGTCAATGATGTGGGGAGCACAGTCAAAGGAAGTTAGATGTTTCAAGCAAACGTCTATCTTGGGTGTGTGTTTGGGTGGGGAGATGAGAAGGAATTCCGTTTTTTTGGTGTTAAGCATAAGGTGGTTGCCAGTGAGCCAACTTTGAGTATTCTGTAGAATAGCGTTGAGAGAGATGAAACCTTCTGGTGAGGAGATTTTCATATACAGTTGGGTGTCGTCCGCATACAGGTGATATTGAATGTTCGCAGAGTTTAATGCGTTTGCCAGGGGCTCCATGAATAGATTAAAAAGAATGGGAGAGAGTGCTGAGCCCTGTGGAACCCCTATGGTGACCATGGAGGGTTGAGAGAGTGAATGCTTCATCTTGATTCTTTGTGTTCTGTTATTTAGGAAGGAGGTGAACCATTGTAACACTGCGCCAGTAAGGCCCATCCTTCGTTCCAGTAGGGACAATAGGTTGTCATGCTTAACCGTATCGAAAGCAGAGGATAAGTCAAGAAGAATCAATAGGCATAATTCATTGTGGTCTAGAATTTTTAGTATGTCATCCAATATGTGGGTGAGAGCAGATTCCGTGCTGTGACCTTGCCGGAAGCCGGATTGGTGTTTGCCTAGGAGGTTGTAATTATCGATGTGTTTACATAGTTGTAGTTGTACACATTTTTCCAGTAGTTTCGCTAGAGTGGGGATGTTGGTTATAGGGCGGTAGTTGTTTAGATCTGAGGGGAGGGAGTCGGATTTCTTTAATATAGGTGTGACCTGCCCTACTTTAAGACAGTCCGGTATGGAGCCTTGTCTCAGAGAGGCGTTTACAATCTTCGACCATAGGGGTATGATAGAGGTTTTGATCATTTTGAATAAAGAAGGAGGTAGGGGGTCAGAGAAGTGATTGGAGGGGTTAATCGCAAGAAGAGTGTTATAGATTTCTTGTTCAGGGATGGGCAAGAAGGTGCGCCAAGAGGCATTGTTTTTTGGGGTTTCCGTCGGAGTACTAAAATGGACCTTGATCTGAGCGTAAAATTTAGTATCATGAGCAATAGGTTGTTGAAGGGCCTTCTTGGATTGGATGTCGAGTTCAATGGATTTTGTTTTTTCTAGGAAAAAATTGGCAAGCTGATCGCAGTTAGGAATAGCCGGATTGTTTAGTTCCAAAGATTTAGGAGTATTGCGCGCTTGTTGTTTGACTATTTCGAATAGTTTCTTGGGACGGTTAATGGCTTGGTTCAGCTGGGTTTTAAAAAAGTCTGCCTTAGCCTTTAGGATCTTCCTGTTGTCTGAATTCCTCAGCACTATAAGGTGATATAGGTGATCAGTGGAGGGTGCTGATTTCCATAGTCTCTCGGCTGATCTTAGCTTACGCCAATCAGAGTTCAGGTTCTCGTTGAACCATGGTTTGGAGATTTTGGAGGAACGTTTTTTTCTTGGAGGGGCGCTGTAGAGTCAAGAATTTCAAGCATAGTGGAATTGTAATAGACCGTGAGGTCATGAACGTCAACCATGTCTGTCATGGGGATTAGGGCGGAGTTGCATCGGTTTACTAGGGCGATGGGGTTAATATTTTGTATATTCCTTTTCCACTGTTTTGTTTTTGGGGGTTGGCCCCTTTTTGTAGCTACCTCAATATTGATGGAGAAGAGAATGCTGTAATGGTCCGTCCAAACACATGGGGTGATGGATTCTAGTGATACAGTGTTCGTTTTCACTATGATGAGGTCTAATGTCTCTCCCTTGTTGTGGGTTGGACTGTCGCAGAATTGGGACAGATCCTGATCTGACAGAAAAGATTTGAGACAGCTTACACCATGGTCGTTTGAGTTGTTCCAGTGGAGATTGAAGTCGCCCAGGAAAATCTGTGGTACTTGTGAGTTGTCGTTGGATGTAATGACTTCCATTAGCTCATCTATGAACGTCAGATTATCACCCGGGGGTGGTAAATTATGTGAAGTTTGCTGGCGATCCGCTTGTCATCGGAGATGTTGATACAAAGATATTCGCAGGAGGATAAAGAGATGGAGTCTGCTTGATTGACTGTGATTGTGTTACGATAAATGCAGGCTAGCCCGCCGCCAGGGTTCACGTTTCTGTCTAGGTGGATTAAGTCGTGACTAGGAGGTACCAGTAGGTCTAGGATGGGAGAAGAGGAACTATTTAGCCATGTTTCGGTAAGGACGATAATGTCTAGATCATTCGTGAGGATGAGGTCGTAAATGTCAGGAGCATGTTTGCTAGCGGATCTGCAAGTGATGAGTGCACACTTCATCTTGCTAGTCGAATGGGAGAGAGTAGTCTGCACTATGTTGATATTAGTGAGGTTTTCTCTATTAATGGATCTGTAGTTGTGAGTGGGTTCTCTGAAGGGGTTGGTTTGAATGGATTGGATAGCGCCACATCGGGGCTTACTGTTGTCAGTCGGACTGGCATAGGATAAGAGGAGGTCATCTAAGTCATTGTCAGATAGTTCACAGTTGCCCTCCTAGGACGAGATGGGTCGTTGGGGGAAGGTATCTTACTCTGCCTAGAGTCCTCACGGTGTGGTTTCTTGGCGATGTATCTTCTTTTTTTTTTAAGTTTGATTTATTAAAAGACAACAAACGAAACAAATATTCATAAAGATGATCAATCTTCCTATTGAACAATAAAATGATTAGATAAAATTAGAAGACAATATAGGAATTAAATTTATACTATATATATAAGTACGAAAACAAATATACGTTGAAAGGAACTAAAAAGGGGGATGGGGAAGGGAGGGATAAGAGAAAATAGAAACATAAGTCATCAATATAAGACAATCAAAGATATTGTCTAAATATACATAGTGAATAACATTGTAAGCATATTATTAAGTGAAACAGTGAAAAGAAATCTGTAACAAACTTTCATTAACTAAGAGATATCATTAAACATATGAGCATAAAAAGGCGGAACTGGCAAAATCAAGGTGGTTTCCGAACTTCGTCAGGTACATTTTTAAGAGCAGCAGAAGAGGAGGCAGAATGAGATAAATAAGTAGTTAAGGGAAGCCACATAAGATCTCTTTTAATAGCTAAGGATATGGGGGAGACATAATTAGTGTCTAATCTGTGATGGAAACAGACAGCGTTCCACCATGCTCGAAAAGTGACTTTATCAGCTTGTTTCCAGTTGGAAGTTATTAAGTGGAAAGCAACAGCTATTAATAAATCTAAAAGTTTGAAACTTAGAGGTGATTGAGGCCATTGGGGAGACAGAGTACCCAAAAATATATTAATAAAGGAAAATGGGATTTGGACTTTAAAAATTACTAGAATTTGAGACCAAACTGATTTCCAAAACTGATAGATTGAGGGGCATTCAAATAACATATGTTTTAAATCTGCAGTGGGACAGGGACAGGACCAGCAAACAGATGGCGATGTATCTTCTAATTTGGTGACTGATACGGTTCACGGTGGCACTAGTGGCTCTGTGTGTGTTTAGGAGTTCTTTGGTGATGGTTGATAGGTTTTGCAACTCGACCTTGAGATGGGATAGGCCAGTGGCTAGCTCATTGAATCGTGCAATCCAATCAGAATTGGGATAATTAGTTGTGTGTGTATGTGTGTGGTCTATTATAGGGGGAGATCCGCAGGAAAGGTTTGGTTGCGTGATCTCGCTATCTGGTTGCCTGGGGATATCCTTATTAGGGATCGATTGGGTTAGTTGATCATGGAGGATTGTTTGAAGGTCCGAATCATTATGGGGGATAGCCTTGAGATGTGACAGCATGATAGGGACTGACGCATGAGCTCGGGGTATGGACGTAGAGTGGTGAGTTTGGATGAGCGGAGTGAGTATCAAGGGTGTTGGGAGCCAATCAGATATTGTGGTAGGCTGTAGGACATGGGGAGCTTTGCATGCCAGCTCAGTTGTAGGTGGGGGGAGGGGGATGTCGTGGGTGGAGTTCGTGTAGGTGGATTCTCCCTTGGACATCACGGACATCAGTGGTGTGTCTCCAATGGGGTGGCCGGTAGCTAAGCGGATCCCTGACTCTCCTGGGCCAGGGGACCCCGGTGTGGTTGAGACCGATGTGACGGGGGTTAGGAATCAGTGGGGGTGTGGGGAGATTTCGGTTCAGTTGAATTCGTTGTGGGATTTTGTAGTAGAGTTGGGGTGTCATCAGGATAGTCGGGATGAGTAGTGTCGGGGAGTGTGATTTTCTTGCTGTTCACTGCTTTTTTGAGGGTAGGGAAGATCTTGTCTATGGTAGCGAGATTGGAATTAGAGGCTTGTATAAGGATATTACCATTGTTGTATATGGAAATGGTGGCATTCGCAGAGCATAGGTCCGAGGCGGTTACCGACAAGTTGAGGGCATGCAAGTTTTTTTGACATTGGAGATTCGGAGCATGGAATGGAAGATATTTCTCCACTGAGCACGTTTCTTTGTGTGGAAGATGAGATCGCTCGATATTATGCCTTTGCTGACGCAGAAGTATGGATCTGAAATAAGAGTCTCAGGGTGAGTTTTTATTAGCCTTTGCTTGAACTTCTTTGCTGCATTTTTGGATAGATTGGGAGGATAGGTAATGGTGAAGGCATGGTAGCCTGAGGGTTCTAGGTTTTTATCCATTTTAATCCAGGGCTTCAGTCTGCTGCTCTCCAAACACTCATTCAACAATACAAACAATCACTTCTCGTCTCTTTGCTCATCTGGGCACAGTCTTCATCCTCACTAGCCTTACCCCAAACCTTTTTTTATACAATACTCCTGCATAATGACATATATTGGTTATTATTCCTCCCTATCTCCCTTCAGGAGTATCCTTGAAAAGTGATCTATTGTTTTTCTAAATTCCAGTTAGATATTCCTCCTTGGAATTAAGCTTGCTAGCTTCTATAATCCTCATCCGACACTAAGTTCCTGTGAGTATGTAGGATATGACATCGAGGATAGTGACAGTGTTGTATGGGCCCCAGCTGACTTTAGGTGAGTTAGTCCAAGATGGCCGCCCATTAGCTGTAGATGACTGTTCCTATGAGTAAGTCCTATCACCCTTTCCATTAGTGGGTCCACTAGGGGTGTAGTCCTTTTATTGTTTCCTTTGTGGTATGTGGTCCTTTCTTTTTCTATTAGGATGATTTTAAGAAGGAGTTCTCTGTCTCTTTCTAGCAGAGACCAAGTCCAGGACATCCTTACGTCTGAGTTAATTAATTATGGTTGCCATTTTGTATAAATTGTAGGAAAAGCTGCTTGCAGGAAAGCCCAAAATAGACTTCTCGTTCTGTGTTTGTACAGTATCTGTTGTGTATAGCAATGCTAGTCACTTTCCATGATGAGGGCACTCCTGCCGCGAGACGCTTCAATTAAAGGTTAAGAGCTGGAATTGAGAGGGGGGCGTCGTACCTTAGTGTTTTTCCCAGTCACAGGCGATAAACGAGGAGCTTAGCTGATCAGATCCCAAGCTCCAAACAAAGTGACCGTGCCGTATCGCACACCCAGAAACATGCGCTTGGGTAGGGTCGCGCTCCAGTCCCTAGACCCATTCAACAGCCCTGGGGGTCTCAGCGGGGTCCGTTCCGGCGGACGCTGGACTATCCGTTCATCAGTGCGGACGTCTCATTGAGCATCACCACCAGATCTACGGTTGCGATCGATCGGACGAAACTGGTTTGCCGCCATAGTTGCTTCTGGAATTCAGGGTTGGTGTTGTCGTTGACCGCCGATGCTTGCTGGCACTGGACCTCTCCTTCCCTCCAGCCGTTGCTGAGGTAAGATGCCGGGGTTCCGTTGATGATGAGTAGTAGTAGGTGTTACCGGCGGAGTTACTACCTGTTTCTCTGTATTTTCGGTGTGGTTGGCGCTGGGGCTAATCCGGGATATCACAAGATGTAATCGCAAGCCATCGGCGCTCTCCCTATGAGCTCCTCACCAGTCTGCCATCTTGCCTTGCCAATTGAAAGGGGTTTATAGGCTACAGTTACTGGGGAGGGTGGTGGACTGGGTTGACCTCTGGCTACGGGCACCAAGTGGTCTATGGGGACAGCGTCCTTGTCCGCGAAGCCTGTTGGCTGTGGAGGCTAGGTGGGAATGAACACAGCTGTGAGCCCCTTCTGTAGCCCAGAATGGGGCAGAAGGCAGACTGGGGTTTGGGGAGGGACCCTGGGTAGGTCCAAGGGCCCAGTGGTAGGTCTGCTATCTTAAAGCTCACAAGCACTGAGTCCACTTTCTCCCCAAAAAGGCAGGAATCATCCAAGGACATGTCCATGAGCGAGGCTTGGACATCCACTGAACCAGTGGTTCTCAGCCAGATGAGGAACCTAAAGGCCACCAACGATGAAAGAACTCTGCCCAGTGAGTCGGTTGTATTTAGTTCACATCTGATAGTGAACTTCGCTGCTTCTCTGCCATCTGCAAATTGTCCGCAACAGTATGGTTCGGTCCTCCTCCAAGACCACTGGCACCTCTTGCACAACCGAGTCCCTGACCCTATGGGTGTATTGGTCCAAAAGGCACTCAGTGGTCACCAACCATAGTGTTAGGCTGGGGAAGAGAACATCCTCTTACCACAGGTATCCAGGCTCTTTGATTCCCTATTTGGTGAAATGGTAGGGAACGCGCCAGGGTTCATTGTGGAATTAGAGACTTGGACCATCAAGTTCTCGGGGGCAGGTGCTGAGTGAGGGAACTGGGGACCCCTTGAGCAGGGCGATGGCAGCAGGCAATTGTCCTGTGAACAAGATCCCCTGTGCATGGCTTTGAACAGGCCCCAAGTAGGACATCATTAAGGGCTTCAATAAATGGCATTAAGGGTTCGGAGGGGACAACTCCTGGCTTAAGCACCTCTGTCAAGATGTTCATATTGACTGCCACTGAGGGCTATTCAAGTTCCAAGACTTCAGCCGCCCTTCGCACCACCATAGAGAATGAGGAACCCTCCTCCATAGCCACTGTAGAGGGAGAGACCAAGCAAGTGCCCGGCGAGGTGTCTAACCCACTGGCATCCCCCAGTTCCTCATACCAGTTGCCCTCTCTGTCATCTAGGGGATGCTGGTATCCATAAGCATTCTCAGACCCCTCCCATTCATCTCCCTCTCCTGGCCAGTTGAATTAAAAAGGCACTGGCTCCAACTCGGAGGGCATGGTCCTGGTGGGCACCAGAGCCCACGTCTGACAACACCAGTCTGGCTCCGTGTTGGAGTCAGGAATGATGATACCATGGGGTGTCGGAGGCGCCAGGAGCATCAGTACTGGAGTGGGTGCCAAGGAAGATCACGGTCTCGCTGGTAGCACCGCTCCTGATTCGGCACCGGATCCAAAGGGCTCAACTGGCACCGAGGGCGAACCTACATGCCGGAATCCAGTTGGGAGCCCCTCCTGAACCCATGGAGCCTGAAGGCGCTCCAGTGGGGTCAAGATGCCCAATCTGAGATCCTTGTCACACCAGGAGAATAAATTCTCAAAGAAAAGTCAGCAGAAAGTCAAGAAAAAAAAGTCAAAAATTGACTGAGTGGTAGCTCTTCACAAATCAGAGCTAACTGGTGCAGAAAGAACTGACATCTGTTGGCCTGGGTAATGACTATATAGGCACCGCAACTTATCACTTTTGGCACAGCCGACGCAAACCTGAAAGATGCCAGATACCAGTGTGCGGGGGGTATTGCTTGAAAATTGCTGGATCCAGTCTGACGACTGGGAAATATTCTAAGGTAAGGAATCTGCGACTAGAAGTCTCTATCAGATTAAAGCAGCTATCTTGGGCCAATCCTGCAAGTCTAACAGTCACCAACAATGGACATTTTGAAAGCTTAATTGATGATGTCGGCTGAAATTTTGAGCATCACTGCATGGCTGCTTTAAATAGATTAAACACAAATTGCACACTTATTTGCATATTGTAGGTGCTGAAATACATTGATTCAATGTTTTGCATACAATGCCAATTCAGCACAAGCTCTAATACATGAAACATGTATCTAGCAATTAAAATGTACATTACACTCTGTTTTAGATGTTAACAGCCTTTCAGGAAATACATAATTGCTTCTTCAGAAGTAAGAAAAATATGAGGAGGGGTGTGCCATCATGATAACATTTAGGCCCAAGCAAATCTTTAAAAAATGGAACCACCAAAGGCAGTTTGCACAGACACACACAAAAGCGTGCCTTGAAACAAAGTATGCTGGACAGTGGCTTACACACAGCACCTCAAAGTGTCTCAAAAACAAAGCCCAAAAACATTAATTTCATACTGTTTTAAAAGAACAAAGCAGAGTGCAAAGATGTGGTAGAATGTATCTCTGAGGACCAAGCACCGGGGGCCAATACAATTACATTCCCTAAATGATAGCCTAAGTATTTATCATGCCCCAACCTCATCCGTCAGCCCATTCTTAACCTTCAGGCTTAGTCTAATGCTTGTTATTTTCCATATCCAAATCTCAACACTTAATTACCTTTCCTATTGTTCAAACCCTTATGCCAACCTAACCCAAATCTCTTCACACGTCCTATAACTTACATTTGCTCTGACCTTAATGATAAACCTCTTCGTAACTCTACCCAGGAGTCTAGTATTCACCCTCCCCCATTATAAAATAATCACAAAATGTATCAAAATGGCAGTAAAAAATGTATTTCATTTTCTCGTTATCATCGGCTAGGATTAACATTCATTATAGCCGATTTTACTCATACACGTTTTTTTATTGAGGATGTGTTCATAAAACATTTTTTATCACCATGTAATCCCATGGTTACATATTTTGTTCAATTTTGAGGAATCAGAGGCTAGGAAATTATGTGTTCAGTCAGTCAGTGTAGGAAGTTGGATTATTATGTAGTGATGCTGGGTAGGCTTCACTATGCAATGCTCTCACAATATCCCAAAGATGGTCCTTGGATTCAGAATAATAAATCCTTAGTTCAGACCTAGTACATTGGCAATGAGCAGCCAGGCTCTACTAGAGGAACATATGTTAACCATTTCAAAATTCCAACATGGACGATAAATAATTAACATGACTCAAAAGAAATACAACACCAATTTATAAAAATTAAGCATATTTTTATATAAATTTAGACACCAAAACGAAGTAAATCAGATAAGTTTAACCGAACTTATGGGTTTTAGAACAAAAATTAGATCAGTGCAAAACAATACTGCAAAACTTTAGCATTGTGGTCAATGGGATAAAGCACAAGTGACAATCGGTCACTTGCAGATCGAGTTACATGGAACCCAAGGAGGGTTAAGGTGGGTCCACGTCTGGGCATACCCTGCCATGACCTACACTAACGCAACTAGCCTTCTCTCATAATTAGATATGAAGTCCACTATTTTTAGAGATCACTTATATTACCTGAGAGTTAGGGATTTATTACAGGTTCCACACAATTCTAGGTTAATATTGTGCACCCAGTAAATAGCGATAGTGCAGTGTGCAATATTTACTTGGTGTACAATTATAGCATTATTCTGATTTACTCACCTCTGAAGGGGGAAATCATGGTAATGCATCTTCCTTTTCACCTACTGAGGAAAGTGTGTGATTTGCTTGCATATAATACAGAAGGTCTTCCCAGCCAAAAACCATGTGGGGAATAATCCTACGAGATGCACTACTAGTGTTCAAATTATAATTCTGATGTTGGTGCAAGCCACTGTGCCCCTGAAAGGGGATTTGCAGAGTGATTAGAATGAGAATCTTTGTTGCTGGTGTTGTTGAAATCAATCAACAACAAAAGTGACATTAAACTTACAATGTTGTTAGTAACGGTTCGCTGTGTATGACAGTTGGAGGGATACCAATAATTCACTCTATTTATACCAGGGTAGTTATGATTGCTGTATATAGCTAGTATGCCATTCATGAATAAAAGAATGAATGGTATTATTTATAAAGCACAAATGGATGCCCAAAGGTTTCATGGCGCTAGAACTGCTTGAGACAGATCTATCTCTAACTCCCTAACAGAATAGGAACATCTTCAAAGCTTCTGTAAATTATTTTTTAAGGCAAAGGGAGAAGCAAAGCACTCTGATCCTTTTATGGAGGATTTTCTGATCCACGTCATTGCCTGCCATACCTGCCAGTTCAAGCTTGTAGTAATGAGATGGTCTTGTATCTGAAGTGGCAATATTGCAAACCAGAAGGCTTGTATACACCGTGCACTGTTCACTTGGGTTGTGATCAAACCCTAAAACTCCTTACTCTATATGTTGGTACCCAAGTAGTCAACTCAAATCCAAAGTTTAAATCATGTAAATTATATCTTTTATATTTGTTTAGTACAATAAACATAAATCAATTTGGTGAACATGAATCACTCATAATAATACATGCTATATCAGATTATAACATAAGATACAAATATTACATCATTGATGTCATGATTAACAATATTTTCGTCATGGACATTATTAAAGAGCCTGATGCATTTCGGGACTGAATCGTCCCTTCGTCAGGGGCAAGCTTGATGATGAAACCGAGAAACAAATAGAAATCAATTCTATCCTATATATCCTAGTGCGAACTCCAAACAATCCTTACGGTTAGTCCTAATAACAATGGTGTTAAGCCTCACAGGGAATTTGAATTTCACGAAGGGTTCAGTGATTCAATATATCAACCGGGACTGCCCGATAATGGACTCGAGAGACCGTGACCTCAGAGTGCTGCTACTAACTAACGCCTACTGTTGATCACAACCCAAGTGAACAGTGCACGGTGTATACCAGCCTTCTGGTTTGCATTATTGCCATGTTTGATTAGACTCTTGACTTAGACAGCAAGCGTAACACTGTAGCACCATTTATTTAATTACAATAATAACAGTTATAAGTAGAAATAAATAGGTGTGCGCCTCCAACCACCATTTTCACTTGTATCTGAAGGCCATGCTTGAGTGGACCCAAAAGTTGCCTGCTTTCATTGTAACTGAGATTAGACGTGGCAAAGGTGTAGCTCGTTTCCACCAACTTTATCCTATATATTGGAGCTTTAGCAAGATATTTGCACGTGTGACTATTAGTAGGAACAAGGATTAGCGGGGAATATCATTCACTCGTTTTTTCTGGGGGGGCGGCGTCCTGATTACATATCACAGACTGATAGGGGTGCCACAGTCAGAAATTGGCAAAGACACTGTGCAATTGATAAATAAGTAGCACAGCAGTATACCACATAACTCATCTCAGACTATTAAATGTAATAATTATTTAACCATGCGTGCTCTCACACATCACATGTTGCCAAATACTCAGTCAGTAAATGACTATGAAACACCTTCGTATTGACTAACACTGCATCTGTGTTCACAATGATTTTAATTGCCTTTCACACACGCTGTATGCAACAGAACATCATCAAGCCGATTATAATAAACAATACAGCCCTTAGACATTTACACAAGCATTAAGACAGGAAGGCAAGCACATATGCAAATGTGCAATGATGGCATGGTGTGCACTGAGACAGAACTGTACAGACAGACAGAGAGGAAGACAAAACACAACACATGCTTAGTGTGCCACAGGCCCTGGAAGTATGGCTGCTGGGCTAATGCTGCACCCCCAAAAAACACATGCTGAATTTGAGAAAGTGAATGAGCAATAAATATGTTCTTTTCTTAGAAGTCAAACATCAGGCTCTGCTTTATGACAAATTGCTGCTTATTATTTTAAAGTGGAGATTGATGCCTACTATTTATTTTCTGACTGCAAAATGAGAGGATTTTGTAACATGAACTATGAAACAATATTGCTGAGGGTGCAAGGAGAGGCTATATGAAGTCAATTGTTTTATAACACACAACAAAACTCTACAAATATTTCTAAATATTTCAGCAGTTAGGAAAGCACAAATGAAGTACTCTCTTTTGTAACTCTGAAGGTTGATGAAAACACAAATTTTAACAGGATTAAAACCAATCAAGACACTTTACCTGGTGATGCAGATGAATATTCACTGAAACCTGATTTGCACACATTATAATTTGTGTGCTGTATAGTGGAATCAGTAAAACTACATGTCAGTCGAATGTAGTGGCCAATTCAATGTAAAATGTGCTCAATGTAAATGACAGGGCTCTACCACATCATGCTCTAGTATTATATTTTAATAGTGTGCTGCAGAATACACCATCGGCTACGTTTCACAGCCTTACCACCCTCTTGAATGGGTGTGGCTCTTTTGCTACATTTGTTCTTTGTGTGCTGCTTGACTTTTTCACAACCCCTATGACTTCAGGTACGTAACACTGATGGCAGCACCCCAACTCAGAAAATTGTTCAGGCACCACTATAGTGTGGGGGTAAAAATAAGTACAACTTTTTGGAGGAGTTCAGCAGCTATGAATAGCAGAGACTTCAGGATTTTAAGCAGTTAGGGTGAAAGTTAATGGTATTTACAAACATCTTCCAAAAAAGTCATGTTGAGGCACAACATGGACTACAAATTGCAGCAACCATCTGATGGGGCCAAAACAGTAAACAAATATTTTGGTATCATTCAAATATAGGAACAATAAAAAATAGTAGGCACTCTCGTTGAAGATAACAAATGTTTTAACAAGTCTAGTTCACAAATCACAGTGTTCCACTTGATGCCAATTACGGACCTGCTATAATTCCCAGAGCCAATTCCACTGAAGAAAGAGTTAGGTGGTAACGGACTTAAGGGACATCCTAAAGTGTATTTTATTTATCCATAACTGGCAGCACACGTATTGATCCTAAGTGAGACTTCCTTAAGGTGGTGGCGAGTGCAAAGCTTACACCAATTTCTTGGTTAAAATTGAAAACAAGAACATTCACTTCCTGCATGTTCAGCTTTGTTGTGTGACGTACTCAGATAATTAAATGCAGATGATACAGCAAAATACGAATTGCACATGCTGTGTTTATAATTTTTCCATTAAAGTTGAAAGTGCCAGTTTAATAAAGAATGGGACAGATGTACAAACATTAGGAATACCGATTTCCTAATTCAGATTATCTCTAAATCACAATTAGGAAATTGGTATTCCGAATTTATGAAGTACTTTTACTCCCAAATAGTGAATCCTAGAAAGCCGCAAATTGACCTACCTCATGAATATTAATGAGGTAGGTCGTAATTTGCAACCCATTACGAATCGCAGTCATCACAGGGATGGTGGCCTGCTGGGGTCAGCAGACCACCATGTCTGTGATTGCTTTTCAATAAAGCAATTTTAATTTTATTAAATGCAGACCGTTTCCTTAAAGGAAAACAGGTTGCATTTAAAAAGAAAAAAATGAAACTTTGAAGTTTAATTTTTTTAGAATCCGTGGTCTGTGGGACTACTGCCTGCTCTTAAAAACAATTTTTCAACATTCTCATGGGGATCCCCTTCCCATTTGCGAATGGACTGCCACCACTTTTAAAATGTCGGTAAATTCTTACTGTTTTAAGGTTAAAATAAATTGAAGGATTACAATGTTATTCTCTATTTTGCCAATATAAATGTCATGCTTCTTTCAAATTCATGGTGGTGTGAGGAACGTGGATGCTTAGGATTTAACATGTTAATGGATCCTGTTTTAGACAATATGTAAAATCTTTCTAATCAATATTTTAAATGATACATTTCAATAGCAACTAAAATTTACTGGAATGTTTTCCACAGTGGCAACATGACAAAATCAAAAGATTGTTATTTTCATTTCTATCAGGGAAAACGTCTTAATCTCATTGTACATGAAATTCTTCTCCCAGATAGTGATTTGCAGTGCGAAATGTTCCGTGTTAAATAATGTATTGTAACGTGTCTTCTCACAGTGATGAGTGATCTCCTCTACACAAAAACACACACACACATGTGTGGATTAAACAGATATACACATTAAACATTAAGATGCTTTATATATAAATATAGCATTTTATTCAAATGCTATTCATATATATATATAAAATGTTACATATATGTGTGTGTGTGGTTAAGTATACATTGATATATGTAAATAAAGACGTACATGCAACAGAATGGTGCATACATCTTGCATTTAGATATATAAGCATATATCAGTATTAACTTATATTTACATATATCTCTATATATATCCATGCTCAGAAAACACATGGCCGTTGCCTTTGTTAGTGTTTATGTCCAAAATGTAATCACATAGTTACATTTTGAATTAACACAAAAAATACCTGGACCAGGCGGCGTAGTCTCAGTTTCTTTCTCTGAAAGGTAAAAGTTTAATTTTATTGCTAATAGGAACACGTACATTGTTAAAAGTCCTGTATATTTTCAAACATGGTTATCTTATATTTAAGCACCATGCTTATGTGGATGCATTTTTATACAATTATCATTACAAGTCAAGTGTTTGCATGACAGTTTGCCTGGTAAAAAAAATGGCATATTACAGCACAGCTGAATGATAAGGTGGTTGCTCAAGGGAAGTTATTATTCAGGACTTAAAATTGAACTTCTAAATCAAAATGTAAGAACACTTCCTAGCCATGTGCAGGGCTGGCTTTATGGCAGTGCAACCGGTGCCACCACACCAGGTGCCAAACCCTAGGGCGCTGCATTTCAAAATATCTTATGGGATTAAAGCATCTGCTGCAGAGTTCCTTGTGTGTTCAGCAAATTTTTGGCAGTCATAAAAATGTCAATGTAACTCTGCTGATTATTGTACCTGCTGGAGAGATCTGAGTTTTCTCAAGTGGGGGGTTTTACTCATTATACACAAGAGCAGAGCATGCAGATCGCAGAGTTGTATTTTTTATAGATAGCTTTGTGGGTTTATTGTTTGTGTCACAAAGATCCTTTTGTTCCTTGCAGTTCATTAGTTGCAATCCTAATACAGCACAGTGAACTATGAGCGGGTATCAAAGAACTGAAGGCAAACAGTAAGGCATAGATTTAGAACCTTATGTGTTTTCCCCAGTCTTTCATTGCTAAAATGTATTCGCTTAGGTAGAAATAAATCCTTATTAGTAAAGCCATACCCAAACACTGTATTACATTTGAAATCCTGAGTTTGTGAATCTCCAGATCAATCACTCCTAAAATATACTCCCTTCCAGTATGGATGACATTTGACCCCTACACCCTGTAGGCCTCGTTGACATTGCCTTATTTAACATTTCCTGTACATTGATTTACAAACTAGGATTCATTGTATAATGTGTGTGTGAAATAAAGTGCTCTGACAGACTACATTAGTATGAGTATTGCTATAAATGAAATGAAATGCATGTGAGAGAAGAGCTATGGAGAGATGAGAGGCACCCTTGAAGGGTGGTAGTTAGGGAATCTATGAAGAAAACAGACATTGTGGGGGAGGGCATCAACTAAGATTGGTGCACCGGGCGCAACGAATGCTAAAGCTGGCCTTGGCCATTTGTGCTAATATATGTGAAAATGGGGCTAAATCAGAACAAGAAGTGAAAGGCTGAAGTTTTCCTGGTGAATGAGTTAATGTAAAAAAACTGAAATAAGTAGCATTAGAAAATTGGAATGTTGAGAGTTCCAATGAAGGTAATGGAACAGCATTGAGCTATGTACCCTGATATATCCACACCACCTTCAACATCTCAATGCCATAATCCACAGCCTCTCTGTCTCCCCCTCCTGAAACTAAGTGGGACTGTAGAGAGAAATGAGACACAGAGAAGGTGTTGCCTAAGAAAAGAGCTCACTGCTCTCTCGACTCATACTATAATCGGTACGCATATGCAGTTATAGCTTGAGCCACATCAGGAAAGATTGGGAATTCTCCACAGGTCCGGTGTCTCCTCCTGCCTTTTCAAACAAAGCAAATTAATTTGGCAGAGCAGGGGGAGAGCTACAGCTTGTGGATGCTCTCTAGCTTTTCTTTGACAGCTCTTGCTGTTGCTGAATGTCACATACCGTGGAGCCTCACATGCCTTCGTGGACAACTTTGACATGAATACACAACAGGGATGCCAAAGAAGGGACAGAGAAGCTGCGGGAGAGTTAAGGAGGTTTCTACACCACCTGTGCCTCAAGAGAGGCTTTTTAAAATTAGAACATTCCACTGTTATTGAGCAGAAAGTTCTACTATCCCTATGCCTCACCACAGCGGGTTATAACAGCCATTTAATTTCCAGTCGCATGTCAGTGACCTTTACCTTTGGCTTAATCAAATAACACTAAGGATGATATGATCCCCAGCTTAATCCATTATTAACATACAACTAACTGTGTCCATTACCACATCAAGGTGCTGGTCCTGATGCATCTCTATCATAGTAGAACTCTGTAGTGAACTGCAGTCTTTGGCAGTACTTCATCTTTATAAGATGCTGGCAACAGGGCTTGATAAACAATAAAGCACAAGGATACAGGCTAATATTACTGAGCAGCTATGAACTAAACAATACGTGCAAGTCCAAGCAGTGGCATTCATGGGAGGTTGTGTTATGCATGACCACATATACCTTCAAATAAATACTTAGCTCAATGCTAACGTTTTTGAATAGCCCTGTTTAATTAGAATATTTTTCTAATCTGTGACAGCCCTTATGAGTGATGATGTTTGGTAACTGAAAAAGTTAGCATCAAGAATTTTAAAATCTAAAACAGGATCTTTGCAAAAGGATCACTTTTAAAAAAAAAGAATGATCTAAATAAGTCAGCTATACCTAGGTTCTAAGCTATATGTGATGTTATCCTGGAAATAATCTGTTTAGTATTATGACACACTGGAATCAATCAATCAATCAATCAATCATGTCATTTATAAAGCGCACTACATACCCGCGAGGGTCTCAAGGCGCTGGGGGAAGAGGGGGGTGGTGCTGCTACTGATCGAAGAGCCAGGTCTTGAGGAGTCTTCTGAAGGTCAGTAGGTCTTGGGTCTGTCGGAGGTTGGTGGGGAGGGTGTTCCAGGTCTTTGCGGCGAGGTGGGAGAAGGATCTGCCACCGGCGGTCGTTTTCCGGATGCGGGGGACTGTGGCGAGGGCGAGGCTGGTCGAGCGGAGCTGGCGGGTGGGTGGGGGTGTAGAAGCTGAGTCGTCTGTTGAGGTAGGCTGGTCTGGAGTTGTGGAGTGCTTTGTGTGCGTGGGTGAGGAGCTTGAAGGTTATCCTCTTGTTGACAGGGAGCCAGTGCAGGTCTCTCAGGTGGGGTGTGATGTGGCTGCGCTCGGGGATGTCGAGGATAAGACGTGCAGAGGCGTTCTGGATGCGTTGCAGCCGTCTCAGGAGCTTAGCCGTCGTTCCTGCGTAGAGGGCGTTTCCGTAGTCCAGCCTGCTGGTGACGAGGGCCTGGGTGACTGTTTTTCTTGTTTCGGTGGGGATCCACTTGAAGATCCTGCGGAGCATTCGGAGGATGTTGAAGCAGGATGAGGAAACGGCGTTGACCTGCTTAGTCATGGAGAGGGTGGGGTCGAGGATGACCCCTAGGTTGCGTACGTGGTCGGTGGGTGGCGGGGCTGTTCCCAGTGATGTTGGCCACCAGGAGTCGTCCCAGGCTGAAGGGTTGGAACCAAGGATGAGGACCTCCGTCTTGTCCGAGTTCAGCTTCAGGCGGCTGGTCCTCATCCATTCGGCGACGGCCTTCATTCCTTCGTGGAGGTGGGCTTTGGCGGTGTGAGGGTCTTTGGTGAGGGAGAGGATCAGCTGGGTGTCGTCGGAATAGTACAATAACATCTGTAGATGAGCAACACAATTCAAAATTACACATATAGTAGTAATGTTAGTACACCCCATCTAATACTTCTAATTGTCATCAGACCTATATGCTTCAATAAGTATTAGTGTAAAATCCTATCAAAATATAAATTAAAAAACGTTGAAAATATAACTATTGCATAAATAATTTGATCAAATGAAACTGGCATCTCTATAGCCTTAGAGCCCGCCGTTGCAGGCTCTACCAGCCATTAAAGGCCCGCTCCAGCATTAAAAAGGAGCAGGCCTTTAATGACCAGCAGAGCCCACTACGGAGGGCTCTAATGCTATTAGAACATTCCACCCCTAGAGGGCAGAATGTTCTAACTTGTAAAACGAAGGCCTCAGGGAGTCCGAGGGGATTTGAATCCCCTTGGGCTCTGTGATGTCTCTAAACATTGGAATGTTGGAGCTCTGGGCTTCTAATGGCCATTAGAAGCCCAGAGCACTCCATTGTTTTCAATGGAGCTCCCAACATTTCAATGTTCTAATAATTTTTTCAAATCTGAAATGTTATGACAAATTTAATGCCAGCTATAAGCACATCAAACAGGGCATGAACGTGAAACTCTGCAGAAAAGTGGGCAACACACCAGATTTTATATGATTTTTACGGCTGTTTATTCAATACATATCATGCAATTTCTATATTATGTATGCAAACTAAAACAGAGCAATTGCTAAAGTATGTCTGCAAGCTACAACAGAGCAATTGCTAAAGGTATTCTAAAAATCTGGAAATGTCAAAATGTACCAGAAATAGATGGCAACATATTACTGTTTCTTAATGAAATGACCATTCCTAAACTGTTTAGATTCTTCTTTTTCCGGACTGTATAATAGTTAGAGACATGCAGAATGAAGCCAATATGGTATTGCATATTTCATTCATATTAATGATGGAAAAATATTTTTTTATCAATCTGCTAAATGTATTTGTTGAAAATCCAAAACAAGGGCATAATGTTCTTAGGAGTGAAATGACTTCACCAAATGACAATTTAACACTTTTAGTAATACTATTCCTAAATCTAAATCAAGTTAGCATGAAACATCTGATGACATAAAAATTATTTGTTCGTATCTCAGCTATTACTGATGAAGTTAATCATTGAAAAACATACTTGCAGTACTACTTGAGGTATAGGATATTGTTTAAAAAAAAAAGAAGTTAACATTTAAAAAGTGACAGGGTGTAACCAGTAGTGTACGAAGTGTGCTTAGGCACAGAGGTATTATAATTCTGGGTTCAGGGTTTCAAATCCACCCAAGTGAAATGGCAACGTTTGGACTTCCCACTTGATGCAAGGTTGCTTGTTAGCCCAAGCTAGCTTTATGAATTGTGTGTAGAAGTGTCTTAGAAGGCATTGGGGGAATGGCAGAGGGGTGTTGATGAGCAGGTGGAGGAGCTTAGGGAGCAGTACCATTTAATGAGGAGGATTCTTTCGGCCAGTGATAAGGGCAGTGAGGTCCAGCTTGCTGTCTGCTCTGACATCTTACAAAGTGTTTGGCCATAATTCTCTCTCTGTACTACTTCCACATCTCTGTTCACCCAAATCCCTACGTACTTCACGCCATTCCAAGGGAAGGTCAGGGGTGGAATGGCGCCCGCTCTGTGTCAATCATTACTAATTCTTGAGAATGCCCCAAAGCGTAGGTACTCCTGAATTATATTGTTTAGGACCTCACCAGGATTGCTTAAATACAGTGTCATGTCATTCTCGTAGAGGTAATTGAGGATATGTGCCTAGGCATATCTAATAGCATACTTCTTGTAGTGTTGTAGTAGTTTGGCTGCTAGTGGCTGAAGGGAAAGGGTGAACAGAATCAGGGTGAGGGGACACCCCTGTCTGGTGCCCCTGAAAATTCCGAGGAGGGCCGAGAGACTATTGTTGACGCATACCCTAATTGTTGTTGCAGTTTAAAGCAACTTTATCCATGTCAGGAAGGTGTCCAGGAGTCCCATCCTTACTAGAATGGTGAATAAATAATCCCATTTCAGGGAAACAAAGACCTTAGTGGAGCCCACGAAGACTTCCACCATATTCAGGTCAGGGTCTAGATATGAGAACGAACATGGTCCTCATGTTGTGGGCTGTGGATAAACGGGGCACAAATCAAGATTGATCACAACGGAAGAGGTCTGGTATCAAGAGATTCAGGTAGTTCACCATTAATTTAGTGAGAATTTTGTTATCACAGTTTAGTAAGGATAGAGAACGGTATGAGTTGCAATATTTTGGTGGCTACCTTGGTTTTGTGAGAGCTTCTAGGATAGCTTTGCGTAGTGGTGGGGGTAGTATGTCGGTCTCCCAAAATTACTCAAATACATTTAACAACTGGAGAGTCAATACGTATTGATAGCACTTGGTGGGAAAGCTGTCGGATCCCGGAGTTTTATGGAACAAGAGACCTAAAATTACCTCCTTAAGTTCGTCCATCCTGAATGGCTGAGCAAGAAACAGCCACAGTGCCAGGGTAAGACCCTTTTTGATAGCTCTCAATAGGTTGTTTTTTTCTAGGCGACAGGTTTTAGTATACCATGAAGGACATTTTTGGGGAAATCGCCTCTCTTCTGTTCCTTCATGAAGCATGGTCTTCATGAGTTCGCAATGTATAGAGACAAAATTACCATTAATAATATCCGTGAGGTCAACCTGTGAGAATATTTGCACCAAAAGATTATATAAAATTGGCATGTTCTTTACATTCGTCACGAAAGCTGCACATTTTACATTTCTTAAATTGTTAGTTGTGGCTATTAGATCTTAGTTATAACAGAATCGAGTTTTACATCTTTAAAAAGGGGCCATAGAAAAGGTAGTGCTTGGTGCCTGATGGCCACTATCTGGTCTGGGAAATACCTTCATATCATATAGATCCGGCCATAGATCATTGTCCACTAATATATAATCAATTCTTAAAGGGACTTTGGCCTCTTTTGAAGGTTGGGCATGGCGGGCAGTCAGATTTCGTATTGCCATTTGTGATTTTCAGGCCATGGTCAGTAGTTATTTCTATGATTTGGGCTTTTACTCTTGATATTTTCTTGTAATCATACAGAGAAGTCAAACGTGTTTTTATAGCTGCCATATAGTTGGTTTCGAGCGCAGCACACCCAGCAATTGGTGGAATTCTTGTATTGATATCCCTGCTACAATTTTTATTGCTTTCTGGTTAAACTGATCCATCAGGTCATCAATTTTTATTTTTTTTAAACTTTATTTACCATTTTCCGACATATACATATCAATGTCATTTGTACAGTTGTTCCTTCACAATTTGTTAACAGTTCCAAACGTACGGTACCATCGTGCTATGTTGTACACAGCATATAGGACAGATTGACACAAAAATTATAATGCATGACCATTACACGTTAGTCTTTTCCATTGACACATCCGCAGAGAGCGAGTCAGTCTACATTCACAGAATTTACCTGAAGTCTATAAACAATGTAGTTTCATATTCTGCTTTTCAACCCACACCAGTCGGAACTATGCCATCAGGAGTACAGCTTGGGGCGTCAGGCTCCAAGTTCTGTAAATATGTCTTGAGCAGACCCCAGCTATCTTTTGGTCGGGATTTGGGTGGGAGTAGTGTGGCATACAGTTCGCAGTTCGTGTTGCAAAATGTGAGACTGGCAAGCCATGCACTCGTTGTAGGAAGCAGTTTGCTGCCCCATCTAAGAGCTATCTCGCGTTTAGCCAAAAGCAGCGCAAGCGCAATAAACTTGCGTAATTTCTTGGGCATGTTGAAGACGTATCCCAGGAGTGCAACCTCCGGGGTGGGATCTATGTCCAGCAGTGTCATCCGTGATATTATTTTGAAGATGGCTACCCAGAACTCCGCAATCCTGGGGCAAGTCCTTGTCAGATGAGGAAAATCTGCATAAGGGCTGTTGCATTTCCGGCAGTTATGAGGTCGGGAAGGGTCAATAGCGTGAAGTTTGGCCGGCGTCATGTACGCTCTCCATAGGTATTTAAAGTGTATCAGCTTATGCCTGCTGTTGAGGGAGATTCTCCTAATTTGTGCACAGCATTAAGCCCAATGGTCATCCAAGATAGGATGACCCAGGTCCAGCTCCCAGGCAGCTCGAATCTTAGTGTTGTGGCACGGAATCAGAGTCATGCTAGATTTGTATAACTTTGAAATCAATTGATTCTCGTCAGAGTTTGTTATTAAAAGGGATAAAGGTCCGAAGGACTGTGGCTCAAGCGGATATTCCGTTATTTTAGCACGCAGAGCCCTGCGCACCCTAGTGAAAATAAACTGATCCATAAAGGTCAATCCAGTCCCCCCATCCCTCCCAGCATTGTCGAATATATGCCCGGGAACAGGTCACCAAACGTTATCATGGAGTGGGATTTGAGCACCCGTGAAACTAATTTCTCTTCTGTGATAGGGAGCCATGGGTTGTGCGCTATAGGGATTTCGGAAGAATACAGGGATTTGCTTCCAGTGACTCGCGATAGTTTGCGCCACGCTCAGCTTGTGGTGGACACCGTCTGAATGTCCTTAGGATCGCGAGGAAAGCCCTGGGGCAAAATGGAATGGAGCGGAGTCGGGAGCGCCAAGTCAGATTCTGGCCTACCGTAGGGAATGCGCGCATCGGGATGGTACCATGAATAGGCAAAGCTGGCCTGTGCCACTAGGTAATACATTCTGAAGTCTGGGGCCCCCAGCCCCCCCCTTTCATAAGGCAAAGTCAGGGTTTCCCATCGTATCCTAGGTCTTTTACCTCCCCATGCGAGCCTGACGAGGTGTGACCTGAGGGTCTTAAAAAAACTATCTGGGAGCGGGATGGGGACATTGTGGAACATGTATAGAAACTTCGGAAGAACTATCATTTTCATAAGTGCAATTCTGCCGGACATAGAAAGCGGAAGCCGTAGCCAGCGTTCTATCTGCGCTTCGAGGTTGTGTATAGCTGAGCCGTAATTCAGCCGCACCATCTGTTCCGCCTCTCTATGTATCTGAATACCCAACTACCTGACCGAGTCATGACACCATTTCAGCGGGAATGCGCATTCCCATTCAATGGTGCCCGTCGTTAAAGGGAGTAGCTCAGACTTGCTCCAGTCTATACCCAATCCTGAGTATCCACTAAAGCGAAGAATCTCTCTGGTCAGGGGATCTAGATTGGTCTGCGGGCAGCGGACATACAGCACAATATCGTCCGCATAGAGCGAGATGAGGAGGGGGCCTGTATTGAACTGTATACCTCTATGGAGATGTTTCTCCTGAAAGTGGCGGACCAAAGGATCCAGTGCCAGTATAAAAAGTAAAGGAGATAACGGGCAACCCTGCCTGGTACCACGTGTAGGAGTAAATGAGGTGGATAGTGTGCCATTCAAACGGAGTCTCGCTGTGGGGAAGGCGTAAAGTAACGCCGTGAGGTCTATAAACCTTTGGGGATGCCTAATTTCTTCATCACGGCCCATATGAAAGGCCATTCCAAGGAGTCAAACACCTTTTCTGAATCCAGCAGGACTGCTGCAGCCGGAACCTCTGGAGCAATTCTATGGAGCACTGCAAACAATATACGCAGATTCAGCGCAGTGGACCTGTGGGGAACGAAGCCAGATTGCACTGGGGATATGATGCGATCCAAGAGTAACGCGAGCCTCAACGCAATCATTTTAGCAAGGATTTTGTAGTCCAAATTCAAAAGTGAAAGCGGCCTATAGGAGCCGCAGCTCAATGGATCCTTGCCAGATTTGGGCAGCAAGACAATTACTGCCTCACGGAGTGTGGGAGGCAATGATTTATTTTTCAGGGCTTCGTCATAAACCTCAAGAAGGTACGGGGCAAGTATATCTTTATAATGTTTGTAAAATACGCCTGTGAAGCCATCTAGCCCTGGCGCAGTAGTACCGTTGAGGGCATCTATGGTGCTAACAATTTCTTCCTTAAAAAATGGCTCCGCTAAGAACTTCTGCATGTTTTCCTCAAGCCATACCATAGCGATCTCATTTAAGTAAGCCCTGCAATCGTCGTCATCATGCCTCGCGCATGTAGTATATAAATTTGTGTAATATCAATGGAACTCATCTCTGATCGCAGCTGTGTCCGTGTGAATCTCCCATCATCAGAGCGGATAGATGCAATATAAGCCTTCCCCACACAAGGCCGCAACAGTTGCGTCAGCGTGCGTCCCGGCCTGTCCCCCTCTCTGTACCACCTGGCGGTGGCGTATTTCCCCAGAAAATTTGTTTCGCTGTCAGTGGCTTCCCTGAATTATGTCAATAGCAACAAGCGACTGGCCTGCTTAGCCAGGTCTGGGTGTGTAAGTAGTTCTTCGTCCAAGACTTTTAGACGGTCCTCTATGCGAGCAATTGTGCATCTCAACGACTTCTGTACCCCTGCATGTTTGGCAATGCATACCCCCATTATATATGCCTTGAACACCTCCCACACAGTTGCCCACGTGCTGACAGACCCCACATTTAGATCAAAATAAGTCTCTATTGACTCTCGAATTTCAGCAGAGAATACTGCATCTTTTAAGGCCTGCCCCGGGAACCTCCACTGCCTTTCACTACCCTCTGGTCTGGGAATCCGGATATGCATAATGACCGTTGAGTGGTCAAAGTACGTTCTAGGCAAAAGGGTCGTAGATCAAAACCAGGGAGCCATAGTATGGGAGACCAGCCAAAAGTCAAGGCATGTCCAAGTGTCGTGGGGGGCTGAATAGTGAGTATATGCCGTGTCATTGGGGCAACGCATGCGCCATATGTCCACTAAACCAATTGAGTCACAAATGTCCTTAAGTATCTTGCTGGCTCGGGGTTTAGTGGCAGGGGAATCTGCCGTACTGTCTAATGTAGGTTGCAAAAGAAGGTTAAAATCCCCCCCATAGGCAAACATAGTCAGTGCATAAAGGAAGCAACAGGGCATGCAGTGAGTGAAAGAAATCAGGGTCATCCACATTTGGTGCATAAATACACATTAAATTGATGTTGTAACCCATAAGCTTCCCTGTCACCAATGTGAAACGGCCTGCTCTATCAGTATTCACTTTATATAGTTGGAAGGGCAGCCGTTTGTGTATAAGTATGGAAGTTCCCCTGGAGTACGTGCTGTAATTCGCAAAGTAGCGGTGCACACCCCAGCTAGAGGCAAACGCTGTAGGGGAGGAGGGGGACAAATGTGTTTCCTGCAAAAAAACAACATCGGCCTTGTGGCGCTGTAAATAGTGTAACACCTGCTTCCCCTTCCTGGCGTTGTTCAGACCCCGTACATTCCATGTAATGAAGTTAATGTCAGAGATAGTGGAGAGCCTACCTGCCATCATCACAAGTGGTCATAGCAGTAAAGAACATGAATGTGTCAATTTTAGCACACGGAACCTCATGACAAACCAATCGTGTCAGGAACAAATGATACCATATAACCAAAGAAACATCCGCCCCCCACCCACCCACCCCCACAATCGAGACCTAGGGGAAATCCCACAACCCCATAATAGTTTAAAACAAATATCGTTATTACCAAATGTAGACATAGCAAGAAATGTGCGAACGCACTAGGGGGGAGGCAACGCCTCGCCTCATCCCCGGAAACTTTTTAAACATGTATTGAAAAGGGAGCACAAAAGAGCCAGAGCCCAGAATCCAATATTTGAACTATCGCGTATAGGAAAAAAAGAAAAAACACAAGGAGGAAGAATGATACAAATACACTCAATACTTATCAACGTTATTCCATGGTAAAGTCTATCAGCTTGCTGAAAACAGTTCCATACTGGAGCCAAAGTTCGGCATCGGGGGTGAACGTTCTGGCGTGGGCGACTTCCTTGGCAGCCCAGAGTTGGCTCGGATTCTTAGAAATTCTTGGGCCTCAGCCGGAGTTTCAAAAATCCTTGACCTGCCACCTACGTCAGCTTTCAGTCGTGCAGGGTACAGCATACCGTATTTGAGACCGGCCTTGCGTAACGTGGTTTTGATCGTAGCAAATTTTTGACGGGCCTCTTGAACCATCGCCGTGAAGTCTGGATACAAGGAAATGGCGGAGCCCTGCCAGTCCAGTGACCCACGTTCTCGTGCCATCCGCAATGCAGTGTCCCTATCTTTAAAGTTCAGAAGCCGTGCCAGGATAGGGTGAGGCGGATAGCCAGGGTTGGGTCGTGGACCGAGGGATCTGTGCGCCCTTTCTACAACAAAAGTAGCAGTGAAGGACTCCCGACCTAATAAGTCAACTAGAAGGCCTTCAACAAACCCATCTAATCATCCCATGTTCGTTGACTCAGGCACACCCAAAATACGAATGTTGTTGCGTCTCCCCCTGGCTTCAAGGTCCTCATTCTTTATGGCGATGTTCTTCAATAGACCTTCCATCCTCTCCAACCGTTTTGTAGCCTGGGCCGAGCCATCCTCCAAATCTGAAATCCTGCCCTCCGCGGTGTCAAGTCTCTTATCGTGCTGATCCAGTCGGGCCCCCATTCTGTCGAGGCATTTGTCGAGAGCGTCAAAGCGAGTGTCCAGTGCACGGAAGCCCGCCTTAAGTTCTGCCATGAGTGCCTCATTGCCCTGCACGCTGGGCTGCGGCGGGGCAGCAGCCTGATCGCCTCCCTCCGCCATTGTGAAGCCCGTCGAATCAGTGCCTCCACCTGCCTTTTCAAAGGTGAGTTTCCGCTGCTTCGGATCCCCCTTGCCCATGGCCTTAGGAAGGGGCCACAAGGAATAGTGTCACAGTAGCCCTGGCACTGCTTTAGCTAGTTGTCATTTAATTGCCCACAATCTAGGCTCGGTCTGTTAAGGAGAGAGCAATCTCCTTTATGCACCCCCCGCTGTTTCCATGCGTGGCTATCCCCAATGGGGCCTTCTGGCTGTTGCTAGCCGAGTCCTCCAGGCCGATGCTGCCACGATTCAGGGATCCCTCCTCCGGCGGGGTCACACAGAAAGGGGAGGCCGGTCCCCCGCAGGCACCTCGATGAGAGCAATGAGGGCCACCTCCACCATGGGCCCGCTGTGCGCCTCTATGCCCCACCTCGCAGCCTGGTAATGGCGGGAGAAGCGTTGTGGCCTGCGAGGCTGTATGGAAAGCCGAAGACCCGCAAGGGAGGGGTAGCGTCCTACAGCCTGGCCCACTGGAGATATTCGAGGCCTCAGTGACGGGTGTGGCGTGTCATTGGCCGCAGGATGCACACGCGGGTCTACCCTCTGTCAATCGGGGAGCCCGCGTAGACCAGGAGCGCCATGTGGTGTCCGCTGCAGCAAGGGAACAGGGCGTCTCCTGTGCATGCCTCACCGCTGCCCAACACCGCCAGAGTGCGAACGCGCCAAAGTCAAGGGGGCGGCACCTGCTGCCCCAGACGGCAGGCGGGCAGCAATTAAGACCACGGCTCGGCGGTGCGAAGTAGGCCACAGCACGCACAGCATGGTTGCCGCGGTCCCCGACCTCCGATGCCCGGTAGAGAGACACCGCTGTACTCAGGATGCCCTGGGGAGTGTAGCTGCATCAGCGCCGTGGGGCATATCGGCGTGTGCGGGCTCCGGGATGGCCTTCGTTTCCGGGCAGTTTGGCTGAGCTCCGAGACTACGCGACCATCTTGGTCCGTAGTTCGGCCACACCCCCCTGTCATCAATTTTATTTACTCTGGGGGTTGAGCATTAAGAAGCACTGATCTGATGTATATGTTCACCAGAGCTATATATTTTGAGCCTGTTGGAGTTGTAATTTTAATTTTGAGGGCAAGTAAGTCTCTTGAGTTTGAACGAACAGACCTCACTACTGGTACAGTTGTTATATTGAGACTCTAACACAAGAGTAAGGTTTTTCTTTTTAAGGGTAAGTGATGAAAAAGGTTCCTGGGCATTGGACCAGCTCTTTATAGTCTTTAGTTTTTAAGGTACTTTACTGGTCAGAGTGGGGAGCCGGTCAGTGTGGGCAAGTGCATGGTAGAAATTCTGACCAGACCAAAGAAGATACCTAGACATTTTATTCTGGGCCACCTGCCTTGGCTGTAGTGTACACCTCTGACTTGCAAGGCTTAGGGTCGTAATTAGAGGTGCTCAGTTGGCTAAATGTAAGAAAACCACATTTTTCCTAGTGATAAGTGTTGCACTTTTAATCATTTGTGTGCCTAGTGAGTTGTGGAGGTTTCCCCAGCCAACGATTTGGAATATGCTCATACCATATGACACTGTTTCTTCGAAAAGATTCCTTACTGCAAACCGACATTCGCTTTGCAAGTGTAAACGGTAGTTTCATCTCTTTATGACATTGCACCTTTTAAGACACTTTAGTATTGAGTTTGATTATAGACAAACCCACAAGGTATTATTTATGAGGACAAAATTGCATTATTTATTAATTGAAATGGGTAGGATCTTGGGGGCGGGTGAGGCCACCCCAATATTTGTCAGCCCCCACACACTTTGACTAACTATACACTTAGGGCATCAGGTGGAGCAATAACAACTGCCTTATAGCCTATCGAACGCTTTGGGGGGCAGCACTAGGGAGCCCTACCTGCCTGGTGACCAACATCGCCCGTTTGCTCACAGGCACATACACCCATACCTAGACTGCCTTGCGCAACCCACAGTATGAAAGGCCCTAAACATGGCACAACAAAAGGTGACGGACTCCTTACTGCACCCAAGACGCTGGAGTTGGAGGAAGTTGGAGATAGCAACACTGAGGAACCTAACAATGAGGAAAACAGGCAACAGACTAATGAAGCTGCCATTTGAACCGAGAAGGGAGGCTAGCCCACAGATGAAGAAGAACTTGGCCCAGCCATGAAACCAACAGGGGATGACATGAAATCACTATTAAAGCCATGCAAGAGAGACTAACCTACATGACTCCAAGATAGATGCCCTGACATCCCGCATGGACTCTATAACAGACAAATTAGATAAACATAAAGACCATCTCATGGAGGCTGAACATCGCATATCCACAATAGAGGATGCACTTACGTCAAGGAGAAAAAGACTCCAGAACGTGGAAAATGTCCTCCGAGTGATCGTCACCAAGAATGAAGACCTAGGCCCAAAAAATATCTACACTGGCCATTCCGAATCAACCAATACTGGGCGAATGGAAGATTACGCGGAAAGGCTCCTCGTGGGACTGTTTGGCGCAGAGGCCTTCTCGAGACTCTTGGTAATGGTGAGAGCGAAAAGATCCATGGCAGCACGACCTCCCTCCGGGCGCACCAGTGCAGCCCATGATCAGGGCCGGACTGGGAACCGAAACCGGCCCTGGCAAACTTCTCAGCCGGCCCCCCCTGGGGTGGTTAGGGGGGTGCAGCCGCGCTGTTTGCTAGGACCTGTTTCTGCCGATTTTGTTACAGGGGGCCGAATTTACTGACCCCCGGTAACAAAAACGGCCCCCAGGGGACCCGAACCGGCCTCCACCCTGGCAGCCCACCGGGGAAACGCCCGGTGCCCGCTACGGCCAGTCTGGCCCTGCCCATCATAGCACGCCTGTTGCAATTCTGTGACAGGGACATGGTGCTCTGCCTTGTAAGGGAAAAGTTGAGACTAAACTTTGAGGGCAATGACATCTCCATATATCCGGACTTTACCCTTGTGGTTCAGGAGGCTCGTAGGAAGTTCCTCTCTATCAAACAGCAATTAATTAAGGCCAACGAACAAGTTACTTACCTTCGGTAATGCTTTTTCTGGTGGATACAGTATCTGCCTGTGGATTCCTCACCTTATGAATATCCCCTGCGTCAGCATTCTGCTGAATTTTTTCCTAGCTCTCCACACCGACGAGGACGTCGGCTCCGCTCACGACTCCGCATGACGTCACCGGAGCCATAAGAGAGCCTCGTCGGCATGATGACGTCAGTTCCACCCATTTTTTCCGTGCCTCCGAGGCGAACAGGTGGACCGACAGCAGATTCAAAGTATACACAGTACACAATATTTGAACCAATATACACAGTACAAAATCACAGAGGAAAGCTAAAGAACAACAGCATTTCCTATAAATGTACCAGATAGAAATAAGATACAATGTAAAACAACAAGCCAAATAAGGCATACTTTAAGGTATACAAAGGTGGACAACGGGGAGGAGGATGGGTCAGTGAGGAATCCACAGGCAGATACTGTATCCACCAGAAAAAGCGTTACCGAAGGTAAGTAACTTGTTCTTCTGATGGATACATCTGTCTGTGGATTCCTCACCTTATGAATAGATTCCCACAGCAGTCCCACTCCCGGAGGAGGGTGTCCACCTTTCTTATACCAAAAAGTCCTGCAAGGCAGAGCGTGCAAAATGGCCCTCCCTCCTCATCTCAGAATCCAAGCAATAATGCTTTGCGAAAGTATGGAGGGAGGCGCAGGTTGCTGCCTTACAAATGTCCAACACAGGAACACCTCTGGCTAAAGCAGAGGTGGAAGACTTAGCCCTAGTAGAATGAGCTCTAAAACCCTCAGGTGGCTCCTTACCAGCAAGGGCGTAGCAGATCTTGATGCACAAGACGATCCACCTGGATAGAGTGCGCTTGTGCACAGCTTTGCCTTTTGAGTGTCCAACGTAGCCCACAAAGAGCTGATCGTCCAAACGTAAGTCCTTTGTCCTGTCCAAATAAAAGCTCACCGCTCTTTTAGGGTCCAGGCGGTGAAGTCTCTCCTCCTCCTTGGAAGGGTGAGGGGGAGGATAAAACACAGGGAGAGTTATGGACTGCCCCAGATGAAAAGGAGTAACTACCTTAGGCAGAAAAGCAGCCCTGGTCCTGAGGACCATCCTTTCAGCATGTATGGTCAAAAACGGGGGTTTTGAACTAAGAGCTTGAAGCTCACTCACCCTCCTTGCTGAGGTAATGGCTACCAGAAAGACTGTTTTAAAAGACAAAAGCCTCAAAGGACAGCTATGAAGGGGTTCAAAAGGGGAACCCATCAAAAAAGTCAAAACAAGATTAAGATCCCATTGGGGCATAACAAAGGGAGTAGGCGGAAACCTATTGGTAAGGCCTTTGATAAACCTCAAAACGATAGGAGATTTAAACAAAGACGGCTGATCAGGTAGACACAGAAAAGCCGATAAGGCCGACAAATAGCCCTTAACCGTGGCCACAGCACAACCCTGCTGAGCCAAGGAAAGAGCAAACTGAAGAACATTCGACAAGTGGGCCTTTAAAGGGTCAATGGATCTCTCTCCACACCATTTAATGAATCTTGACCATCTGTAGGAGTAAATGGACTTGGTGGAGTGTCACCTGGCCGATAAAATAACATCCACCACGTCCGGTGGGAGAGAGAAGGAACTCAGGTTTCCCCGTTCAATCTCCAGGCATGAAGGTGCAGACTCTGGAGGTGGGGGTGTAGAACCTGCCCCTGTGACTGCGAGAGGAGGTCTACCCTGAGAGGGAGACAGAGCGGAGGGTGCGATGAGAGGTGAAGAAGATCTGTGTACCACACCCTTCTTGGCCAATCCGGGGCGATGAATATGACTTGGGCCCGGTCTTGGCGAATCTTCTTCAGAACCCGAGGAATCAAGGGTATGGGAGGAAACACGTAAAGGAGTTGAGAGCTCCAACTCAACTGAAACGCGTCCCCCAACGCCCCCTGCATCGAAAACTGGAGACTGCAGAATGACGGGCAATGCGCGTTCTCGAAAGTGGCAAACAGGTCCACCCGAGGAGTCCCCCACATCCGGAAGATGTGTCGAACTACCTCCGGATGAAGCCTCCACTCGTGGTCGGCGGAGAACTGCCGACTGAGACTGTCCGCACGTACATTCAACACCCCGGCCAAATGATTCGCCATCAAGCAAATCCGATGGTCCTGAGCCCAGGACCAAAGCCGCAACTCTTCTCTGCAGAAACGGTACGACCCTACTCCTCCCTGCTTGTTGACATACCACATCGCAGTAGTGTTGTCCGTCAGGACTTGCACCGACTGACCGCGAAGGGAAGGAAGAAAGGCCTTGAGCGCCAAACGTATCGCCCGCAATTCCAAAAGATTTATATGAGACAATCTTTCCTCTGGAGACCAAAGACCCTTGATCTCCAGATCCCCCAGATGAGCACCCCACCCTAGGGTAGAGGCATCCGTTATCACTGTGGCCGCCGATGGAGGAAGATGAAAGGGCTTTCCTTGAGACAGATTGCCCTCCACGCTCCACCAAGACAGATCCGCCGCAGCTTCTCTGGAGATCCTGACTGACTCCCTGAGATCTCCGTTGTGCTGATACCACTGCCTGCAGAGACACCACTGGAGCGCCCTCATGTGCCAGCGTGCATGGTTGACCAACAGAATGCAGGAGGCGAACAGACCGAGCAGGCGAAGGACCTTCAGAACTGGAACAACCGCTCCATTGTGGAATAAAGGGATCATCTCCTGAATGTCGAGAATTCTTTGTGGAGGAGGAAATGCTCGACACACAGTAGTGTCCAGTACCGCCCCTATGAACAGGTTGCGCTGAGAGGGCACCAGGTGAGATTTGGGCACATTGATTGAAAAACCCAAGTTGAACAACAGTTGAGATGTTACCCGCAGATGATGAAGCACCATCTCCGGTGACTCCGCTTTGAGCAGTCAGTCGTCCAGATAGGGGAAAACAGGAATCCCCGACCTTCTGAGATGAGCTGCCACCACTGCCATCACCTTTGTGAAGACTCGAGGTACAGTAGTAAGACCAAACGGGAGGACCGCAAACTGGTAGTGCTGAGACCCAACCGTAAAACGGAGATACTTCCTGTGCGACTTCAGAATGGGGATGTGAAAATACGCATCCTGTAAGTCGATCGACACCATCCAGTCCTCTTGCTGCAGCGCCAGAAGAACCTGAGCAAGGGTCAGCATCTTGAATTTCTCCTGCTTCAGGTAAAAATTCAAGACCCTGAGGTCCAGGATCGGACGTAACCTGCCGTCCTTTTTGGGGATCAGGAAATACCGTGAGTAGCATCCCTGACCCCTTTCCTGCTCTGGAACCACCTCTATCACACCTTTTTGTAGTAATGCAAGAACCTCCTTCTGCAGAAGAAGCAAATGGTCCTCTGAACAAAAACCTTGGCAAGGAGGGTAAGGAGGAGGAAATTCCCGAAAGGGAAGGGTGTACCCATTCTCCACAAGGTTTAAAACCCAAAGGTCTGTCGTGACCGATTTCCAACCTTGTAGAAAGTGAGACAGCCGACCCCCTACAGGACCCACATGATCCAGGATGGGGGATCTAGCGCTGCTTTCCTGCGGTACCAGAGGGAGCGGGGGAGGCAGAAGAGGAGGAGGAGAGATTGCGGGCAGAACCACGTTGGTGACCTCTGGCTCTTCCTCTATAAGATTTATAAAGTGGATTTTGCTGCTGCTGCTGAGGTTGACGGAAGTTGCGAAAGGAAGACCTTCCAAAGCCTCGATATTTCTTGTAGCCAAAACCTCTCGACTGGGTCTGCAATCCCAAGGATTTTGCCGTGGCTCTGCTATCCTTAAACCTTTGTAAGGCCGAATCTGCTTTTTCCCCAAAGAGCTTCGACCCATCAAAGGGCAAATCAAAAAGAGTGGCCTGGACATCAGGGGAAAATCCAGAAGAACGAAGCCAAGCCTGCCTTCTTGTAGCTATGGAGGAGCCCATAACTCTGGCTACTGAGTCAGCCGTATCCAGGCCTGATTGAATAACCTGTCTAGCCGCAGCCTGAGCGTCAGACAGAACCTCCATAAAGTTTCCCCTCTCCACATCAGGCAACTTAGGGGCCAATTGTTTTGCCGAGTCCATCAAAGCATGTATGTAACAGCCCAATAGGCAAGTGGCATTGGTCGATTTCAGTGCCATGCTAGAAGAGGAGAAAACCTTTTTAGCTGACCGTTCCATTTTCTTTGAGTCCCTGTCCGCTGGGGCCTGTGGAAAAGGACCTGAAGATTGCTTGGAGCAGGATGCCTGCACCACCAGACTCTCTGGAGATGGAGATGGATGAGAAGAGAGAAAATCTGGATCCCCTGGTGCAGTCCTATACCTTCTAGCCACAGCTTTAGAAACGGCAGGCGAAGAGAGTGGTTTACGCCAAACTTCGAGGATAGGATCCAACAAAGCTTCATTAAAGGGTAACAGAGGCTCAACTGTGGAGGAAGGTGAATGCAAAACCTCTGTCAACAAATGTGGTTTATATTCGGCAGTAGGTAACTGCAAATCCAAAAGCACTGCAGCTTTCCTTATCACCAAATGGTAGGGAGCTACCTCTTGAGGAGGAGAAGCCCTTGAAGAAGAGAGTTCTCACTCAGGAGAGGTATCTAAACCACTCGCCTCCTGAATTCCCTCGAATTCATCCAGAGACTCTTCCAACTCGCCCTCCTCTACTTCCTCTCTACAATACTGCTCCTCTTCTAAAAGCCTCTGAGCCGCTCTTCGTGAACGAATCCGCAGACGCGGCGTCGGTGGCGTTGTACGTGGCGTCGATGGTGTCGTACGCGGCGTCGTACATGGCGCCGACTACTCCGGAGCTGGCGTTGAAGGAGGCACGAGATCCACACGAGGCCGAGAGGAGGGCTCACCAGACGGCGCAGAGGATTCTATCAACGGCATCGAGACTTTCGGCGCCGGAAACTGCCATGACGGCGCCATCGGCATGAAGGGCATGAATGGTGCCTGGGCATAGTGCTGGGGCAAGCCCAAGTTGAATGCTAGCGGACCCACGGGACCAGAAGGTGCTCCGGATGGGAAAGCCGCCCTTGTAAAAACTCCATACATAGCATTTTAAAAATGCGACGGATCCGCCCCTGGAGCCGGGAATTGTGGATATGGATTCGAGCCAGTATCCAAACGGGGAGTGTCCAACGTCGGAACGACCGGATCCACTGCCGAATCCACCGGTTCAATGTCAGGCACAGGAGAAGATGGAACATCCTGAACCGGTTCGGCGTCTGAAGCCAGTGAATCCATCGGCACCGGAGACTGCGCCGGTGTGCCTCTAGGCGAAGACTTCTCCGGAGTCGCACGAGGAGAAGGAGAGGGCGAAGGAGATACATCCTTACGGCGACGTCGAGGGGCAGGCGAAGGCGACCTCGAAGCCTTACTCTTTGTCGAGCGGCGCCGAGATCCATGTCTTCTTTTTTTCTTGTGCTTTCTCGACTTCGATGAATGCGAAGTCGACGACTTCGACTTCGACTTATCACGCTTACGCCCTCTACCTTCTTTCTTCGCCTTGGCCAGAAACAACTTGGCTTCCCGTTCTTTAAGTGCTTTAGGATTCATTTTCCTGCAACAGGAACAGTCCTCCACGTCGTGATCCGACGACAAACACCATAAACAATCTTCATGGGGGTCAGTGATGGACATGCGACCCCCACATTCCCTACAGGGCTTAAAACCAGACTTCTTCGAAGACGACATCACTTCTAGCAACAGTTAAAGCAGAAGGATTAACAAAGTAACTCCACAAAATATGGAGAGTGCTAGAAAACTGTTACGCGTCAACGGCGCGGAAAAAAGGGAACTGACGTCATCACGCCGACGAGGCTCTCTTATGGCTCCGGTGACGTCATGCGGAGTCGCGAGCGGAGCCGACGTCCTCGTCGGCATGGAGAGCTAGGAAAAAATTGCGCGGAATGCTGGCGCAGGGGATATTCATAAGGTGAGGAATCCACAGGCAGATGTATCCATCAGAAATACAGTACCCTGCCCGTCTGAAGGTAATACACGAAGGCTGTCAGCGCATCTTTCAACGCCCCAACAAGTGGCAGAATTTATAAAAACTCTCACAAGTAAGTAGCAGAGAGAAAGATCCAGTCAAGAATGAGATGACTCACTGCTGCAACAGATGGACTCAGACTAATATGACTGAGCTAGAGAGTTAGCTATAGACATTCCATAGTCACCGGTGCCTCCTCCTTTCCAACAGACTGCATGAGTCCTATCCAAGAATTGCAGCAGCACTGTTTAGAGGTGAATTTGCGGTCAACCCTGTGCAGAACTCCCTCTATGCACCAGACATCAGCATTGAAAATATATACCCTTGGGCACCCATATGCTACAGTGCATAAAGGACCTCCACAGACAACCCTGACAACCTCCAAGGGTAGTACCCATTCACATCAGTTGGAGATATTGTTTACACCTTTTGGTTCCTGGTAGTTACCTTCATTGTGCATGTATAAGTTTGACAATATGGGGCAAGGGACGGGATTGTCCTGGCGGATTTGGGCCATCAGAGTGGGAGGATTAGGTTGGGTTTGGGTTATGTTCTAGAAACTTGTTATGTATGTGTGGTATGGTCATGCAGGCTCTACAACATGTGCTAAGATTACCGCACAGGCAACACACTACCCTTTAAGGGTACACATCCACCGACTTGTTCCCCTGACATGACCACTACCAAACATGTACATAATCAGACGGTGGTATGCATTTCCTGGAATGTGCTAGGATTGTGAAATCCTGGTAAACAACGGTCAGGTGCTGGCCTTTCTGGAACGGCATAAAGTCTTGATAGCCATACAGCAGCAAACCCATATTGACCCACAGGCTGTGCCAGTGTTTGCAAAGAAATGAGCATCATATGTCGATCTGTCCTCCTATTCCTTTTATGCTAGGGCCGTAGCCATTGTGATTAGGAGGGTAACATCCTTTAGGGTGAAAGCTTCACACTCGGACAGACAAGGACATTATGTCATGTTAATGGGTAGATCGTGGCAGGGGCGGCTGGTGAGGTTTGTGAGTGGGGGGGCGGCATGCAGGAAAATAGGAGAAATGGATCTCATGCAGGGAAGTGAAGGGATGCAAAGTAGCAAGAACAGAGCTAGTGCCCTTGCTTGTACGCCTGTCTCATCCAGCCTTGCGTCTCTCTTTTTCCGTCTGTCTCACTGTCCCTGCCGCTTTCTTTTGTACCTGTTGCTGCTTAGTACCTCTGCTGTACCTTGCACCGGTCCCGACCTCTTATTACCCCGTGCCTGTGGCCGTTTACCTCTCTTTTCCTGCTGAAAATCTGAGCAATATACACACTATGCACGGATTGTTCTCGTCCCGAATTTGAATTTGAATTCAGCGCTGAAAATGAAGTAGCATGCACGGCCTCTTGGCGCTGTGTAATATCTCTGGCTACTTCATTTTCAACACAGTGCCAGGTGTTGCCACGCAGTTGAATGCCCTGTGCAAAGGTTGACAGGCACTCTTTAAGTTGTTTATTGCTGTATTTGCGTGTTAAACTGGTACAAACGAAGTGAGACCTCTGCCCAGAAAGAGTAAACGTGTAAAAATGACAGAAGTAACACTAACACAGAAAGTGCTGCACACGCTGCATACTTTGCCTTTTATGCCGCATACTTTAGTAAACCCTGCTGCATAATGTGGTCCTCTCCTGACTCATAATTCCAGAGGCCATGCAAGAGGGCAACAGTGACAGAGGCGAAATAAACTGGGCCAGCTGGCACCAGCGAGAGCCCGGCTTCCTCAGTGTGTGGAGGGCCGCGGGGAAGCCCAGGGGCTGGGGGTGTGCTGCTTCTGATGTGTTAATATTACATTCATGGGGGACGGGAGTAGCTAGCAGTCACTAAGGGTCTCTGTGCTCTGCTTGTCACTTTTTCTTGACAGCACCAAGATAGTTTCACTCCCTAGCCCCAGACAGGCTCCTCCCCCCTCCGGTACATTTCTTAAGAGCCACAACACCGAGCGCGCACACAGCGGTGTAACCAGTGGCTCGTGTACCCTCTGAAGGTGTTCTCGTGGCCTGAGGCCTCGCCTGAAGCTGCTGCAGGGCACGTTGGGGAGACCCTGACAGAGGTAGCAATGTGATTTTTTAAAGGGGGAGGCTTGGAGCATAAAAGCTTACCTCGCGTTACACAGCCATCGCGCAGTTTGTGTTTAGGAGACACAAAGCCAAGGCAATCACAGCAAGTCCGTCCCGATCAAACACAGCCAACAGGAATACAGCACACCTGCTGCCTGCGTGCCGATTATGCCGAAATAAGAGGTGCGCAGCCAAACTCTTCCACAGCCCACGCCCCCAGCTTCCATTATCCAACCAGGAGGCCTAAAAGTACCGCGATGGCAATGGGTGTTCCAATTGTTGCCACCCACTACTCTCTCTTGAGAAAGGCCAGCCCTGCCCCTTACCATTCATTTAAATAGCGCGCTGCTAAAATCTCCTGGGCCACAGTATAAGCGTCCTATTGAAAACTAACCATTTTCTGCTTTTTCTGGCCACTCCCTTCATGCTGACATCACTCTTCTAGATTGTGCATCGAGGGCGAGCAATAGTCCTCGCCCCGGCCAGCACATGCGCAGGAGGTCTCTGACGTGACCTCATCCCTTCCTAAAAAAAAAACGGAATTTGTATTCACATGAAGCAGTGAGCACTTCATTTGAATCAAATGAAGTGCTCACTGCATCGTGTTGAATACAAATTCCGTTTTTTTTTTCTAGGAAGGGAGCTGCTGCATTATGTACACAGTCTCTTATCTCCTCCCGTCGGATCCTAGTCCCGAAGCTACTGGGGCAACGCCCCTTTCGCCCCTTAACACCAGCCACCACTGGATCGTGGATGACTCCACTTATGATTGTTAACTTCTATGGCCCGAACGTGGGCTACCCTGACTTCTTCGACATGCTATGGAAGGCAGTGATGACCGCAGACCCTAGATTGATGCTATGGGCCAGAGGCTTTAATTACATCCTACACAGGACAGGTCCCGGGCAGCCACTTAGGGTGGAACACTAGCGTCAGTGTGACTGTGGGACATAATGGAGGAAAGGTGGCTATATGGCGGCAGAGAAACCCGGATGATTGTGAGAGTACCTTCTAGTCAAACATCCATGGAGTATAGTCAAGGTTGGCCTGTAGCAGGCAGATGAGTCCCTGGGTCACAGGAGTTCAACACCTCGCTTGCATACTATCTGACCACTCACTTGTGGTGCTGAATTTGAAGCCACGGGGGGCACAACCACTGGGAGGGGGGGCTGAAGACTAAACATGGTGGCCCTGCTGGATGATATATTCGCTGCATAATTGTGCGTAGCCATTGTAAATTACTTTGATTTCAACAAATGCTAGATAACATTGGTACACTATGGGAGGGAGTCAAAGCCACAATAAGAGGGATGTGTATTGCTAAGCATACTGGGATCCTAAAAACTTTGTGGGCAGGCCTTACACGACTGGAGGCAGATTTGAGGGAATTGGAGAGGGAACTCGCCATGGTGGATTCTTCCGCAATTCAAGCTAGACTCATGGAATATGCGGGAACATTGGACATGAAAGCCAAATACTTGCACAGCACATTAAACAACCCTGGGCAGCAAATGATATACCACAAATCATAGACCAATGGGGCTCCAATCAGAACTGAATGCCTTGGTTACTTTGTGTGAGGAAAGAGGTTAAGAACTGAATACAGCTAAATCCAAATTTATGACTATAAATCCCCATAGAATATACAGAGGGAATGTGACAATAGAGGGGGTGCCCCTTGAAAAAGTTTCACACTTTGATTATTTGGGTGTTAGGTTAAGTGATAACCAATCATGGGTGGTCAGTTGGAAAAAAGCAAAGCCACCCTTCATCAGAAAGCCTCTGCAATAGGGATGCAATATAGGGCTACCTCGGGAGGAGCAATGTCAACTGTTATTACTGAATACAGAGCCTCAGCCGTAACATCTGCAATATATGGAGCTGAGATATGGGGTTATACTAAAACAGAGACCTTGACCTGTATTGAAAATAAGTTTATTAGGGCTCTTTTTAAACTCCCCCAAAGTTCCACTATTACACCACTGAGATTAGATCTAGACTTAAACCCAATACACCTAACCATTCTAATTAAACCACTGCTATATTGGATCACACTCTGGTCTAGCAAGAACTATCAGTATACAGGGATTGTGTAAAAGACCTGCTGGCTCTTGATAAGGACCTGAATACTCCCTGGTTGAAGGTAATAAAAGAAACAACTTACAAAATAGGTATGGGGGAACTATGGACATCACCAGAGCTGATTGCCAAAGGAGACGCACAAAAAGCTAAACATCTGTATTGGGAGGAAATTTTGATGCAAACTTGGAGAGCTTATGAGGACAGCAGTCTAACCGGACAGTTTTTGAACCATAAATGTGCAACAAGTTTGGAACCCTATATGGACAGAATGCACCCATAACAGTCTAAATATCTATATGTCCAATTTAGATTTGGTTTTTTCCCTTTGTGAGCTCACACTTCGAAATGGTCTACTGTTACCCCCAACTCAAAATTCTGCCCAAGCTTTCCAAATATTGAGGAATCAGAAGAGCACTTTTTGTTCTTCTGTCCCGTATATAAAACTGCACATAAGAAATGTTTGATAGCGGCTTGTAAAACGTATGGGAGTAAGGCACTACTGGGAAGCTACAAGGCTTCTGAAGAGTGATACAAGAGAACAATTAGCTTTTGGATCCCGTTACATGTACTGTGCTTGGAATCAATGGAAGAAGGCTTAGATAATTCCTAACCTGTCAGAAACATTTCCGAAGGTTCATCTAGTGTCTTTAAATTAGTATTGTTTTTCCTTAACTTTTAAGGTTTTATTGTTTGCAGCAAATGACTATGAATTATTTCTTAATAGTATGATAAAAAAAGAATGTAGACTGTTATTTGCACTAGAGGTTCCATCTAGCTCATTACAAAATAAAGTTGCATATAGTAGTGATATGAACTGTAATCAGAAAAACTAACCTTTAATTTTAACATATTGTTTTTATTTTCTCAATCTGTGCAATAAGGAAGACTGTATGAAATTTGCTTATAATTGTTTTTACGTCTGTAAACTTTTTATGGCTTGGCAGCCGAAATAAAGTTATTATATATAGAACAACTGTACTATTTCCCCAAGGCCCTTATTTAATCACACCTACACCAGTATGACTAATGTGTCAAATATGCATCCCAGCTTGGAGTTTATCACCCAAGCATAAACATTCAACATGATTTTGTGGGTGATAAATGATTTATATTTATGGTCTAGTAATAGTAGTAGTAAACAAAAAGTAGACTAAATGATAAAAGATGACAAGTGTCAATCTGCCACAAACCACAATTCCGTGGATATGCTAAACATCTTGAAACCATTAGAGGAGAGCTTAGCCACAATTTGCAGTATAAACACTTTAGAAAGAATTTTATTGAAAAAGGTCTCATAAAGAAAAGCAATGGTTCGTAAATCATGAATGTATTATTGGACTATCCTGGGGGGATCTGTTTGCAAAGAACAACATTAAAGCAGAAAATTATTATATGTTTATTTATTTTAAAGATTGCACGTTATAATATGCTAGCCCCTGTTCTATTAGATCTTGCTATACCTCTAACAGCTGGGTGCTTTTTCTCTGCCTTCTCGCCGAACATCTTTAAAGGGGCCCATGGGACAGAAAAAAGCAGTTCTCTTCGGTGAGTCCTGCATGTCTAATAATCACTAAGAATGCACATTCCGAAAAGATTAAATTAATTATATCGGCTGAAATTTTTAGTTCTGTTGTGACATTATTCACTGCATGGCCGATTAAATGAGTTAAAATCAAATTGCACGTCTTTACATGCTGTAGGTGCTCAAATACACTAGTTCAAAGTTTTGCAAACATGCCAATTCAGCACAAACTCTTATACATCAAACATGTATCTATCAATCAAAATATACATTCCGAAGTAAGCAAAATATGAGGAGAGGTATGCCAACATGAAAACTTTGGACCAAAACAAATCTTTAAAAAACCAAAGATAAAAGGCAGTTTGCACAGATACACACACTAAGGTGCTTGAAACAAAGTATGCTGGACAGTAGCTTACACACAGCACCTCCAGGTGCCACAAAAAGAAAGCCCAAATGCATATATTCAATACCTTCCTAAAAGAACAAAGGAGAGTGCAAACAAGAGAGACAATGTATCTCCGAGGACGCCAAATCATAACACTTATTCAACTTTCCTGTTGCGCAAACCCTTATGCTAAACCAACCCAAATCCTCTCACCCTTTCCACAACTTACGTTTGCTCTGAACTTAATGACAAATATCTTTTTAATTCTACCAATGAATCTAGCATTCACCCTCACCTGTTATAAAATAATCACCATTTTTCAAAATGGCAGTAAAAAAACATTCTTTTATTTTGTCGTTCTTACCTGCTAAAGTTAAAAATCATCATAATCCCTTTTCCTCATAACAGTTTTTTTTTATTGAGGATGTCTTTATAAAACATTCTTGATGACCATGTAATCCCATTATTGTTCTGTATTGTCTTCAATTCTGAGGAGTCAGATTCTAGGAGGTTATGTGTTCAGTGAGTCAGAAGAGTGATTCTCAAGAACCTTTTGCAATTTTCACAGGTTGAGCAGCCACGACTGCAGATCGTTTGCAGTTTCATCTGACAACTGGATGGAATCTGACAGGTTTCCTAGGTGCTGGGCCCACTGGGACTTCAGATTCCACAGCAGAGCCTGTATGTGCAGTCTGGGAGGGTTGACAAACAGGATGCACCAGGCAAGTAGGAAAAGAAGCCTCAGAGCCATTCTCAGTGAGACCCAAGTCTGAGGCTGAAACATCATATTCATAGTCAAAATGTTCTGGACTAGTTGATTAACAGTGAAGGCCTGAAAGTGCACTGTATCTAACAAGGCTCCAATGAAAGGGAGCATCTGTGAAGGAGGCAGATGTGTCTTCAGCATGTTGGTTACGAACCCCAGAAATTTAAGGAGGTTTGCCATCAGCTGGAGGTGGTCCACGACTGACTGAGGTCAGTCTGCCTTGTTTGTGACACTCCTACAAAGCGTAAACCCTGTAGTTTTAGGAGGGCACATGTTCCCTTGCACACTGGAAATACATTTGAAGAGGTAAATGTCAACTGATGAAAAAAATAGGAGCTATCTCTGGACCATCTACGAAGGTGCAGAAAGAAAGAAACTGACATCAGTGCACTTGCGTTGCACCTATATGTGGCTCCAGAGGTTACTTTCTGGGTGGAACAAAGCCAAGATGGACCACACAACGCCACCTACTGGGGTGCAGGGGGTGTGCTGAAAAATCTTCCGGATTCAGTATGGCACCTGGGGATAGTCTAAAGGTGAGAAAGCTGTGACTATAAGTATTCATGAGGCAAACGACCAACAGATTGGATGTGCAAAGGATTGGAAGGGTTAAGAAAAAGAGGTGGAGAGGCCAGAGATGCAAAAGCAACCTGTGAACATTTCCAAGACCAGAAACAATAAATAAGCTTCATAAGGCTACAGAGAGTGCCTTGTGGTCCTCTATCGTCTACTCCATGTGAGTTTTGTTACTGCTGGGGGAGGAGATGACATACGAGACTCATGAAACATATATATTGAAAGAAATCTCTTAGTCTGTACAGTGAGTAATAACTAGATGATCCAAGAATAAGGAACACTTTAACTTGCATGTCCTGTTAAACACACTGTGCTTGTGGTGCCTGATCCCTCTGTGTCTTTAGAACTAAGACAGTCCAAAAAGATCTTAATTTCCAAATCCTTACTAGCTTTGCAGTACAGTAGGCAAAATCATTGGACAAATAATTTTATCACAAGCACCATCTGCTGTGGGCAGGGCTGGCACTATATAACACCTACTGCCTTAGCAAGAGTCATGACCCACCAACAAAAAGAGAATGGTTGCTTTATCAATAGAATAAAATACGTATGGATTGAGACGCTTTGGAGGCCTTCTGCCTGGAAGAAGAGAAAGGAAGTTGAATTAAGCTGATGAAGTGACAGCAAATCAAGGGCGGATGTTTACCTGCGCACAGAACTAGTAGCGGTTTTGGGTATTTCTAAAATTATACCATAGAAGCAAATTACATTTTGAAGGCCATCCCTATGTTATGAAGAGAAATGGTGTTGGACACCAAAAATAACGCATATATTTTTCTGTTTTAGACAAGTAATAATATTATGGAATAACAACACATAGGGTATTCTGTGTAGTGTTACCTATATTTCCCACTCTTTTTTACATAATTAAAACAATATCTTCTATGCAAATAATTCACACCTGGTTTATGCTTTAACATAACAGAACACATACCCATTGTTGTTGTTTCTGGGGAATGAAACAAGTGTTTTTGAAAAAGACTCATGATATAAGGTGTTGTTCAGAGCACAATTAGAAACTCGCAGCTTACAAGATAGTGTGGACAAGACCCCACCCACAAACTACATGCAGTTAAGAGTTATGTACAGAGAAAATATTTGGCCAAATAACATTAGGTAATGAAACTGCTGTAATGTTGGATTTATGTATCCAAGCAGCATAGTATCATATGTAACTGGAAAGTAAGCTTGAGCAATAACAAACTTTTTCTGGCAAGGAGAAAGTCTGCTTTTTAGCTTGTACCAGTGCTTGAGCTGGTGGTTGCTGGTCGGGGCCACCAGCACTCATTTCAGGGGACCGGCACTTATTTTTAGGCATCAGACATTTACCAAGACAAAAGAGGGAAAAACACACAAAACAGAAAAACGAGGAAGAGAAACAATGGAAAAACTGTCATAAAGGGATAAAGCAGAAACATGCAAGAGGGAGATAAAGGGGCAGTGAGTGTCTGGTAGTGAATGAAAGAGGCATGAAGTGAATTTAAGATGACATAACCTTGGTATTTGGTGCACCGACATTGATGTGTAGAGTTTTGGGCAGCCTAACTCATTCTTTTACAAATTATGCACTGGCTTGTACCAATAATTAGGGACTGCTTTTCACACATCCTATTTCTCCATCCAGCTATCAGAAGTAAAATGAATTTTACTAGTGGTATGGTGTGTGTCTGTGTTGTTTCGCTCCTCACAAGGTGAGAGTTCACAAGACTGAACAGCATTTTCCTTGCCTTGGCTGCAATGTTGTCTGCTCCTCAAGGTCTTAATACATCTTAAAGTGATTGTCTTATGTATTTATATTTTTCCTACTGTATTTAAAACAAATTGTTTTTTTCAAAGCAAAATTAACATATAGTCCAGGTTGAGCTCCCACTATCTAGAAGAAGGTTGCGTTTCTTTCTCTTTCCAAGGAACTGTTATTGCTGATCATTCACATTTTATAGCTTGACTTCTTAGTACCTGGTGAGAGGTGGATAACAATTTCAAATTTGTACAAGACAATTTATTACCTGAAAAGGCATCTTGATGTTGTAAGATGTTTCTCTAGCATTGAAGCTTTTTTTTACTAAATTAATGAATCTAGTTATCTTCTTGGGATGAAAGTTCACCGTAACCAGAAGGTAGAGCAAAATGTTGTAGGTAGAGTCAAGCATAACCAGGGCCACAGGAATTAAGTGATTGTGTGGCCACTGTGTTTTTTCGCATAATAGATTTCCCGCTTTTTGCCACATAATCCAACATCTGCTACATAACCTGCAGACTTTAACCACAAACATTTTGTCTAGCATAAGTGATTCAAATGTTACTAGAACGCAGCAACACATTGCTGCGCAGTGGAAGGCCCTTTGCAAAGCTTGACTGGTCATACTTTCTGTTGTTTATTGCTATATTTTGGTGCTAACTAGTACTAATAAGGTGCAACCAATGTCCGGAAAGTGTTAACAAATGTACAAATGAAAAAATAATGAAGTAATACTATCCCAAAATGTGCCGCATTATGTTGCATAATTTGCCTTTTCTTGCTTAATTTACTCAACCCTGCCCATAATTCTGCCCTCCCCTACAGCACAGTCCCAGTGGCCATGAAAATAACCGTGTTGCAAATGAAATGCTATGCAGTGTCGGTATTATAAATTGCCAAAATACACAAGCCATAGTTTAGAGCAACGCTTCATTAAAAATGAGTACCCTTTGGCCTGTCTCTGTGGCTTTGCCTAAGGTTGTCCTATGGACTGGGACCAGGAGACGCCAAAGGGTATCTTGCTCTAAAATAATCCTGTGACATTTAAGCTGTGCTGCACCTATTTAAGGAATTAATATTAAGTAACTCTTTCTCTTAATAGTTCTCACTTTGCACCAGTTCCTTGCTACTTATTAAAATAAGGGCTAATTCAGAGCAGACTTGGTGTTTAGTAATCACAGACATCACCTTCATTCTGGAGTCAGAGGTCTGCTACATTGTTTCTAGGCACTCATCTCCCTCACCTCCTGATAAATTCCTAGCTCTATTTATTCTGGAAATTACCCTATGGGAATCTAGTGAACACAAATAATTGCATGGCTATGAAAGAAATAGAGGTCCATCTGTTCATTTAAAAATATTTAAAACTTTATCCTGTAACTGTATTCAGGATTGATAACCAAAAAACAATCATAAAACAGAACGAAAAATTTCACTGTCAAATATATTACCGATGACTTGCTTTTCGGTGTGCCGTGTAGGTGGTGGTGGTGGACGGAATGTAATAATGTCTAATGAAAGAAACAGCCATTATGTTACATGACAAACAGTTGAATGCTCACCCATCGTGCAGTCATTCCACTGTGACATACACTAACGCAACTAGCCTCCTCTCATAATTAGATATGAAGTTCACTCTTTAAAGGTCACTTACACTACCTGAGAGTTGGGGATTTATTACAGGTTCTGCGCAATTCTAGGTTAATATTGTACACCCAGTAAATAGCAATAGTGCAGTGTGCGATATTTACTTGGTGTACAATTATGCATTATTCTGATTTACACAACTCTGAAGGGGGAAATCATGGTAATGCCTCTTGCTTTTCCCCTACTGAGGAATGTGTGTGATTTGCTTGCAAATAATACAGAAGGCCTTCCCAGCCAAAAAATCATGGGGGAAGAATCCTACGAGATGCACTACTAGTGTACAAGTTATAATTCTGATGTTGGTGCAAAGCACTGTGCCCTTGAATTGGGATTTCCAGAGTGATTAGAATGAGAACCTTTGTTGGTGGAGTTGTTGAAATCGATCAACAACAAAAGTGATGGTGTTATACTTACAATGTTGTAAGTATTGTGTTGCTGTGTATGACTTTTGAACGACGCCAATAGATCACTCTATTTGTACCAGGATAGTTAGTATTGGTGTATGTAGGCAGTATGCCATTCATGAATAAATGAATGAATGAGATTAATAATAAAGTGCAAACAGACGGCCAAAAGTTTCATGGCGTTAGAACTGCTGGAGGACAGATCTATCTCTAACTCCCTAACAGAATAAGATCATCTTCTAAACTTATCTAAACCTCCCTAACAGAATAAAAACACATTGAAAGCTTTTCTAAATGATTGACATTTTTTTAAGGCAAAGAGAGAAGCAAAGCAGTCTGATCCTTTTTTGGAGGATTTTCTGATCCATGTCATTGCTTGCCGTACCTGCCAGTTCAAGCTTGTAGTAATAAGATGGTCTTGCATCTGAAGGCCATGCTCGAGTGGACCCACAAGTTGCCTGCTTTCATTGTAACTGAGATTAGACGTGGCACAGGAGTATCTTGTTTCCACCAACCTTATCCTAGATATTGGAGCTTGAGCAAGATATTTGCGTGTGTGGCTATTAGTAGGAATAAGGATTCGCTGGGAATATCATTCCCTCGTCCTTTCTAGGAGGGAGGGCTGATTACATAACACAAACAGATGGTGGTGCCACTGTGCAATTGATAAGTAATGCAGCAGTATACCACATAACTGATCTCAGACTATTAAATGTAAAAACTATTATTTAACCATTCGTGCTCCCACACATAACATATTGCCAAATACTCAGTCAGTAAATGACTATAAAACATCTAACAGTGCATATGTGTTTACAGTGATTTTAATTGCCTTTCACACATGCTATATGCAACAGAACATCATCTAGCTAACTATAACAAACAATAAAGCTCTGAGACATTTACACAAGCATTAAGACAGGCAGGCAAGCACAGATGCAAATGTGCAATGATGGCATGGTGTGCACTGAGACAGAGCTGTACAGACAGTGACGTAGACAAAACACAGCATATGGTTAGTGTGCCACAGGCCCCTGGAAGTATGGCTGCTGGGGAGGTGCTGCACCCCCAAAAACGCATGCTGGATTTGAGAAGGTGAATGAGCAATACAGATGTTCTTTTCTTAAAGGTCAAATGTTAGGCTCCGCTTTATGACAAATTGCTGCTTATTCTTTTGATATGGAGATTGATGCTTACTATTCCTTTTCTGACTGCAAAGTGAGAGGATTTTGTAATATGAACTATGAGACAACATTGCTGAGTGTGCAGGGAGGGGTTATATGATGTTATTTGTTTTGTAACACACAACAAACTCTACAAATATTTCAAAATATTTCAGCAGTTAGGAAAGCACAAATGAAGTACTCTCTTTTGGAACTGACTAGAGAGAGGTAAGGGTGTTATCAGAGTATTGATGTAATCAAATATTTTAACAGGATTAAAACCAATCAAGACACTTTACCTTGGGATGCACAAATGATACATATTCACTGAAACCACATTTGCACAAATTATAATTTGTGTGCTGTATAGTGGAATCAGTAAAACTACATGTCTGTCGAATGAAGTGGCCAATTAAATGTAAAATGTGCTGCCTGAAAATGACAGGGCTCTACCACATAATGCTCTGGTATTACACCGCTGGCTACGTTTCACACCCTTACCTCTCTCTTGAATGGACGTGGCTCTTTTGCTACACATGTTCTTTGTGTGCTACTTGCTTTTTCACAACCCCTATGACTTCAGGGACTTAACTCTGATGACAGCACCCTTACTCGGGAAATTGTACTGGCACCACTGTAGTGTGGTGGTATAAATAAGTACAACTTTTTGGAGGAGTTCTGCAGCTATGAATAGCAAGGAATTGTGGATTTGTGGATTTTAAGCAGTTAGGGTGAAATTTAATGGGTATTTACAAACATCTTCCAAAAAAGTCATGTTGTGGCACAACGTGGACTACAAATGCCAGCAACGACCTCATGGAGGCGAAACAGTAAACAAATATTTTGGTATCGTTCAAATACAGGAACAATAAAAAATGGAAGGCACTATAGTTGAAGATAACAAATGTTTTAACAAGTCCAGTTCACAAATCACTGTATTCCGCTTGACAGCCAATAACTGACCTACTATAATTTCCAGAGCCAATTCCACTGAAGAAAGAGTAAGGTGGTAACGGACTTAAGGGACATCCTAAACTATATTTTTTTATCCATACCTGGCAGCGCACGTATTGATCCCAAGTGGGCCATCCTTAAAGGAGGTGGCGGGTGCAAAGCTTACACATTCACTTCCTGCATGTTCAGCATGTTCAGCTGTGTTGTGTGATGTACTCAAATAATTAAATGCAGATGATCCAGCAAAATACGTATTGCATATGCTGCGTTTATAATTTTTCCATGAAAGTTGAAAGTGCCAGTTTAATAAAGAATGGGACAGATGTACAAACATTAGGAATACCGATTTCCTAATTGCGATTATCTCTAAATCACAATTAGGACATTGGTATTCCTAATTTATGAAGTACTTTTACTTCTAAAAAGTGATTCCTAGAAGGCAGCAAATCGGCCTACCTCATGAATATTAATGAGGTAGTTTGCAATTTGCACAATGAAACTTTAAAGTTTAATTTTTTCAGAATCCGTGGTCTGTGGGACTACTGCCTGCTCTTAAAAACAATTTTTTTCAACATTCTCAAGGGGACCCCTTCCTATTTGCGAATAGATTGCCACCACTTTATAAAATTGGGGTAAATTCTTACTGTTTTGCAAGCGGAATTTGATCGCTGAAACAGTAATACATATCATACTGATTTGATATTTGGAATGGATGCCCAAAACATGCCCCTTCCAAATACCTAATTGCAAATGTAAACTGCGATTCGATAACAAATTACCAAATCGGGTTTTGAACATTTGTATAAGCATTTTTCCGGACGCAAATGGCTAGATTTTGCAAATCGGGCTGTTTGTGGCCAGTAAAATGCTTTGTACATCTCACCCTTAGTGAGGTTAAAATAAATCGAAGGATACAATGTTATTCTCTATTTCACCAATATAAATTTTATGTTTTTTTTCAAATTTATGGTGGTGTGAGGAACGTGGATATGCTGAGGATTTCACGCTAATGGATCTTGTTATAGGCAATATGTAAAATCTTTCTAATCAATATTTTAAATTATACATTTTAACAGCAAATAACATTTACAGGGATGTTTTCCACAATGGCAACATGACAAAATCAAAAGATTGTTACATTAATTTCTATCAGGGAAAAAATGTCTTAATCTCAGTGTACATGAAGTTCATTTTCCAGATAGTGATTTGCAGTGCGAAATGCTCTGAGTTAAATAATGAATTGTAAAGTGCCTTCTGACAGTGATCAGTGATCTCCGCCACACAAAAACGCACACACACGTGTGGATTAAACTTATATACACATTAAACATTAAGATGCTATATATATATAACTATAACATTTTATACATATGTTATTTATATATATATATATATATATATATATTTGTATATATATATATATATATATATATATATTATATATATATGATGTTACATATATGTGAGTGTGTGGTTAAGTATACATTGATATATGTAAATATACACATGCAACAGAATGGTACATATGTATGGTATTTAGATATATAAGCATATATAAGTATAAACCTATATGTACATATATCTACATATATATCCATGCTCGAAAAACACATGGCCTTGGCCTTTGTTAGTGTTTATGTCCAAAATGTAATCACATAGTTACATTTTGAATTAACATAAAAAATACCTGGACCAGGCGGGGTAGTCTCAGTTTCTTTTTCTGAAAGGTAAAAGTTTAATTTTCATTGGAAATAGGAACACGCGCATTGTTAAAAGCCCTGTATATTTTCAAACATGGTTATCTTATATTTAAGGATCATGCTTATGTAGATGCTTTTCAATACAACTATTATTATAAGTCAAGTGTTTGCATGACAGTTTGCCTGGTACAAAAATGTCATATTACAGCACAGCTGAATGATAAGGTGATTGCTCAAGGGAAATTATTATTCAGGACTCAGAATTGAACTTCTAAATGTAAATCAAAAACTAAGAACACTTCACAGCCATGTGTAGGGCTGGCTTTAGGGTGGTACAACCGGTACCACCACAACAGGTGCCGAACCCCAGGGCGCTGCATTTCGAAATATCTTATGGGATTAAAGCATCTGCTTTGGAGTTCCTTGTGCCCAGCAATTTTTGGGCGGTCATAAAAATATCAATGTAACTTTGCTGATTATTGTACCGGCTGGAGAGATCTGAGTTTTCTCAAGTGGGGGGTTTTACTTATTATAAACAAGAGCAGAGGGTTAATGTGTCTGCTGCAAAGCACATGCAGATCAAAGAGTTGTATTTTCTTGTAGATAGCTTTGTGGATTTATTGCTTGTGTCACAAAGATCCTTTTGTTAGTTGCAGTTAATTAGTTGCAATCCTAATACAGCACAGTGAACTATGAGTTGGCATAAAAACTGCAGGCAAACAGTAAAACATAGCTTTAGAATCTTGTGTTTTGTTACCAGTCTTTCATTGCTAAAATGTATTCGCTTGGGTAGAAATACATTCTTATTAGTAAAGCCAACCACAAACACTGGATTACATTTGAAATCCTGAGTTTGTGATTCTCCAGATCAATAACTCCTAAAATATACTCCCTTCCAGTACGGTTGACATTTGACTCTTACACCTTGTAGTCAGTCCTCATTGACATTGCCTTATTTAACATTTCTGGTACAATGATTTACAATCTAGGATTCATTGTATAATGTGTGTGTGATATAAAGTGCTCTGACAGACTACATTAGTATGAGTAGTGCTATAAATTAAATTAAATGCATGTGAGAGAAGAGATACGGAAAGATGAGGGACACCCTTGGAAGGGCGGTAGTGAGGGAATCCATGAAGAAAGTCATTGTGGGGGAGGGCATCAACAAAGATTGGTGCACCGGGCGCAACCAATACTAAAGCTGGCCTTGGGCTAATATATGTGAAAATGGGGCGAAATCACAACAAGAAGTGGAAGGCTGAGGTTGTGCTGGTGAATGAGTTAATGTAAAAAACAGAAATGAGTAACATTAGAAAATTGGAATGTTGAGAGCTCCAATGAAGGTAATGGAACAGCATTGAGCTATGAACCCTGATATAAACACACACCACCTTCAACATTTCAATGCCATAATCCACAGCCTCTCTGTCTCTCTCTCCTCAAAATAAGTGGGATTGTAGAGAGAAATGTGACAGAGAGAAGGTGTTGCCTAGGGAAAGATCTCACTGTTCCCGCGACTCACACTATAATCAGCACACATATGCAATTATAGCCTGAGCCACATCAGGAAAGATTGAGAATTCTCCACAGGTCCTGTGTCTCCTCCTGCCTTTTCAAATGAAGCTAATTAATTTGGCAGAAGAGGGGGAGAGGTACAGCTTGTGGATGCCCTCTAGCTTTTCTTTCACAGCTCTTGCTGTTGCTACATGTCAAATACCGTGGAGCCTCACATGCCTTCGTAGACAGCTTTGACATGAATACACAACAGGGATGTCAAAGAAGGGAGAGAAGCAGCAGGAGAGTTAACGAGGTTTCTACGCCACCTGTGCCTCAAGAGAGGCTTTTTAAAATTAGAGCATTCCACTGTCATTGAGCAGAACGTTCTACTACCCCTATGCCTCACCACAGCAGGTTAGAACAGCCATTAATTTCCACTTGCATGTCAGTGGCCTTTTCCCTTGGCTTAGACAAATAACACTAAGGATGATGTGATCCCCAGCTTAATCCATTATTAACATACAACTAAATTTGTCCATGACCACATGTCCTGATGCCTCTCTCTCATCGTAGAACTCTGTACTGACTGCAGTCTTTGGCAGTACTTCATCTTTATAAGAAGCCGGCAACAAGGCTTGATAAACAATAAAGCAGCAGGATACAGGTTAATATTACTGAGCAGGTTACAACTAAACAATAAGTGCAAGTCCAAGCAGTGGCATTCATGGGAAATCATCTTCATTCTTCGGTTTGAGGTAAATACTGTTGCTCAAAAATAATTCAATCAATAAAACAGTACAACACTCTAAGGCACTGTACTTCACTATAAGGCAGCACCTTGAATGAAACATGGCCAATGACTTTACCCATTTTGCTACCTGCTTTAGTACTGCCCAATCATGGTCTCATTTTCACCTCACTTGACCAGTACTAAAATTTTGCCTAAGCCATCTCTGTGGGAGGTTGTGTTAAGCATGACCACATATACCTGCAAATTAATACTTAACTCAACGCGAAAGTTGTTGAATAGCCCTGTTTAAATAAAATATCTTTCTAATATATGACAGCCCTATTGGAGTGATGATGTTTGGTAACTCAAAAAGTTAGCATCAAGAAATGTAAAATCTAAAACAGGATCTTTGCAAAAGGATCACTTTTTTTTACCAGAATCAGCTAAATATGTCAGCTATACCCAGGTTGTAAGTTATATGTGATGTCATCCTGGAAATAATCTGTTTAGTATTATGACAAACTGGAACAGTACAATAACATCTGTAGATGAGCAACACAATTCAAAATCACACATATATTAGTAATGTTAGTATACCTTATCTAATACTTCTAATTGTCATGAGACCTATATGCTTCAAGAAGTATTAGTCTAAATTCCTATCAAAATTTTTAATAAAAATCATTGAAAATATAAGTATTGCATAAATAATTTGATCAAATGGAACTGGCATCTATATAGCCTCACAGCCTGCCGTTGTGGGCTCTACCAGCCATTAAAGGCCCGCTCCAGCATTAACAAGGGAGCAGGCCTTTAATGGCCGGCAGAGCCCACTACAGACGGCTCTATGGCTATTAAAACGTTACACCCCTAGAGGGCAGAATGTTCTAATTTGTAAACCAAAGGCCTCACGGAGTCCGAGGGGATTTCAATCCCCTTGGGCCCAGCAAGGACTTTAAACATTGGAATGTTGGAGCTCGGGCTTCTACCGGCCATTAGAACCCCGGAGCGCTCCATTGTTTTCAATGGAGCTCCCAACATTTCAATGTTCTAATAATGTTTTCAAATCTGAAATGGTATGACAAATTTAATGGTAGCTATAAGCACATCAAACAGGGCATGAATGTGAAACTCTGCAGGGAAGTGGGCAACACACCAGATTTTATATGATTTTACGTGCTGTTTATTTAATACATATCATGCAATTTCTAAATTACGTATGCAAGCTAAAACAGAGCAATTGCTTAAGTATGTCTGCAAGCTAAAACAGAGCAGTTGCTAAATGTATTTAAAAAAATCTGGAAATGTCAAAACATACCAGAAATAGATGGCAACATGTTACTGGTTCTTAATGAAATGGCCATTTCTAAACTGTTTAGGTTCTTGTTTTGGGGGACTGTATAATAGGTAGAGACATGCAGAATGAAGCCAATATGATATTGCATATTTCATTCATTTTAATGATGGAAAAATATTTTTTAATCAATCTGCTAAATTTGTTGAGAACCCAAAACAAGGGCATAATGTTCTTAACAGTGAAATTACTTCACCAAATGAAAATTTAACACTTTTAGTAATACTATTCCTAAATCTAAATCAAGTTAGCATTGAAACATCTGATGACTTGTTACATAAAAATTATTTGTTCGAATCTTAGCTAGTACCGATGAAGTTAATAATTGAAAAACATACTTGCAGCACTACTTAAGGTATAGGATATCGTTGAAAAAAAACGTTATTATCATTTAAAAAGTGACAGGGTGTAACCAGTAGTGTACATGAACTTATTTATACGTTGGATTTATCATTCAGGTGTACCTTTAGTGGGAGAAATAATCATAGTATTATCGATTATGAGGGCTCGATTATGTTCTAACCTCTAATAATTTGAGCCCTCATGTTTTTAATTTTAATACTCATCCTATACTATTAAGTGACCATTATGCACAATCTGTACAAATTACAAAGGGCCTTTTAATCAGAGAGCAGAATAGGCCCGGCCAAGTCCCTAGCAGAGAACTAGAGTTAGCCACACTTAATGGTTTCTCACTGCGGTGGCGCCAGATCACCCTGGTGGGTTGTCTGGGAAAATTAATTTGCGATGCAGGGGAAGCCTTTGAGATATGCATAGATGATAATTCACAACCGATGGAGATTATAAACTCTTTTTTAATCATCAGTAAGACAGTGAAGGAGAATTTGCTATCGGTTAGGAAAACAAATAAAGCTAGAAATGGCTGGTTTGATGTAAAGGCACTAAGGTTAACACGAGGCGATCAAAGAGGCACTACATAGAAACCCTAGGTGCAGAGCTGAGGTTCAGCAGTGTAGATCTGCGTATAGACAGGCCTTGAAACAGCGGAATAGTTGGTTAAGGGAAGAGGCCTGGGTTGGATTATGTGAAGCAAGTAGTAAGAATGATAATAACACCTTCTGGAGGATAGTAAATTCTGCCCCGTTGAGAGAAGACCTTGGTCCTGGGATCGTGGTTGCAATACCTGAGGATGACTGGATCAAACACTTCTCCACCATCTACTCTGCAAAGATCCTTGAATCTGACCCTATCCGGCATTTTAACATCAATGGTGACCCAGACCTTGAACAACCGCTTAGTATTACCCCATTCATCTTAAATGAAGTGACTGACGCAATAACGTCAAGTAAAGGGGAAAAGCATCAGGCCCTGATGCCATCCCTGTAGACTAATATTCCTTTGTGGGGGCCCATCTTAACTGCTGTTCTAAGGGCTTGCTGCATTTCAGAATTCCTTCCAATTTGGGCTGAATCTACTATAGTATCCATATACAAAAAATGGGAACGACATAATCTGGCCTGTTATAGGCCGATTTCGTTCCTCGATTCACTCGTTAAAATAGCGGGTAAAATAATTCTGAAGAGACTTCAAGAGTGGGCCAAATCTAGGGGAGTTTTGGCGGATATACAATACGGGTTTCGTATTGGTGTGGGGACTATTGAACAAAGCCTTAACCTGACTTGGGAATAGGGGTGAATGTACAAGACCATTCAGCATAGGGAGAGGGGAGGCAGGGCTGTGTCCTTGCACCTTTTTTATTTTCGCTTTACATAAATAATGTAGGCACTGCCCTGCCATTGCAACCAAAAGATATGGCTCAGGTGGAACATCGCCCTGTGCCTGCCCTCCTCTATGCTGATGACGCTGTCTTGATGGCACGCACCCCAATCTCCATGCACTTGGTACTGAACGATTTTGTAAATTGATAGCAGGATCTTGATTTATATGTGAACCAGACCAAGAAATTTATAATGAAGTGCGGCAGGAAAATAGGCAACTGCCGCGATATCAGAATCTTGGATTCTAGCATTGGATGTACCGACACTTTTTCGTACTTGGGTGTCTTATTTGATAAAGGTGGTACGTGGACCCCTGCCATCAAGTCAAGGACACTGCTTTTTAGAAGCGCTTGTATGGCCTTACGTAAATTTGCAACATGATTAGGTACAAACCCGCCACGAGAAATGATTACTATCTACAAGGCAAAATGTATTAGTAAAGCAGTATACGGGGCTAGCATATGGGGTTATGCAAACTGTATGGTGATACAATTAGTGGAGAATGAGTTTTTAAGGTACTTACTTGCTTCTCCTAAATCCGTTTCGACCTTTGTGTGTCACGCAGAGCTGGGGGTACCGTTCCTTGTTGATTTAATTAAGATCCAACCGATCCTGCTGTGGCACAAGGTATGGTCGTCAGAGTATACCGCCCTAAACCGGCTCATTATAAGGGATTGCCTAAAGTCAACTCTATATTCACGTATCCCTTGGCTGAGGTACATAGAGTGCTTTTGTCAAGATCTGGGGCATCGGGAATACTTCACCAATCCCGAATGCCTAATTGAAATAAACAGGAAGGATCTGAAGGCCGACTGTCTAACACACCTAGAGAACATTAGGACGTGTGCCAAATTGTTAAAACCCACTGTTATAAGAAACCAGCTAATTTTAACGAGCTACGATATGCAACTATACCTTAGATTTGTACCACATCAAAAGCACAGATATACTTTAACTCGTTATAGAATGGACATTTTTCACCGCATGGTCACTTTCCCTGAACCAAACGATTGGTCATCTAATCTGTCAAAATGTCCTTGTGACAAAGTCTCAAAACAGACTACTATGCATGTCGTATTCTTCTGTAAATTCTATAAAAAGTGGAGGAAATACTATATATCAAGTTTTTTAAAACACATAGGGGCCGATTCCGATTCGGGCCGGAAATCACTCCGACCGAGCCGGACCCGGAGAGATTTACGACCGAATCGGACCCTAGCAGTCTGACCGAACGAGTACGATGCGTTCGCATGCTATCAGACTCGAGTCGGACGGACTCCCATTGAAGTCAATGGGAGCCGGTCGTACAACGCGTACGCGGGCTCCCATTGACTCAATGGGTACGAGGCGAACAAGGGCCCCCCCTACAGCGGGTTCGCATCGAAGCGGGTCGCGCCATACATGCACAGGTAGGGGGGACCCATGGGTCCCCCCTGTGTGCAACTCGCGCAGCTAGGAGTACAGGGGGGTCTGACACGGACCCCCAAAGTACGGCTCCGACTGCTCGTTCGAGCCGGACGGCGCGAGTCGGTCGGACTGCTCGAGGCGCGCATCGTACTTACCCGGCCGGGGAACGTCTCCATTGCGCGGTGCGAGGCGAGTCCGTGCGAGTCGGTCGGAACGGTTGGGTCCCGCGAACGAGTCGGTCGGTGATTTCGCGTCCGCTCGCATCGTACTCGCTCGCCCGGACGCACGTCCGACTCGGTCGGGAAACAGGGCTCCGAATCGGATCCGGTAATGCCGAATCCGATTCGGTGCCCTACCGGCCGAGATCGGAATCGGCCCCTTAGATTTTACTCAATGTCGCCCGGCCTTCCTCTTTTTACAGTCCCTACTTACAATTGATATCCGTGTAAGAATGTCCTCCTTTTTATGGAGTGTCTTTTATGCTAGGAAGAACATATTGTTAGAGGAAACAGATAGTCCAGATTGACGGGGTAATAGTGCTTAGAAGAATCATGCGGAAATCTGATGTGTGTCACTTTTATATTGAAAATATTCATCACTGTTGTTTTTACATATAATTTTATCGATAATATTTATAGTAAACAAGTGGAAATAGGATCGTATGGTGGACCCAGAATTGAGGTCTTTACCTTCCCGTATTTTCCATTATATTTACATTGTAGTATTTTAAACGGATATAAGTTATCATAATGTACAGATGAATTTGTGGAACGGCATAGATTGAATCATTTTAAAACAGAATTATGATTGTTAGTCCTTAGTACATTGTATAATTATATTTGCGACTTGCTGTGGTAATGAAATGGTACTGATAACGTATTGTTATATGTATTATATATGTATATTTATGTTTAATGTGCTTTTATGGTCTAATATTTTTTGACCGAATAAAGATAAAGAATGAATGAATGTGTACGAAGTGTGCTTGGGCGCAGAGGTATTATAATTCTGGGTCCAGGGCTTCAAATCCACCCAAATGAAATAGCAGCGTTTAGACTTAACACTTGATGCAAGGTTGCTTGTTAGCCAAAGCTAGCTTTTTGAATTGTGTGCAGAAGTGTCTTAGAAGGCATTGGGTGAATGGCAGGGGGATGTTGATGAGCAGGTGGAGAAGCTTAGGGAGCAGTATCATCTTAATGAGGCCGATTCTTACAGCCAGTGATAAGGGCAGTGAGGTCCAGCTTGCTTTCTGCTCTGACATTTTACAAAGTGTTTGGCCATAATTCTCCCTCTGTACTACTTCCATATCTCTGTTCACCCAAATCCCTATGTACTTCACGCCATTCCATGGAAATGTCAGGGGTGAAATGGCACATGCTCTGTGTCAATTATTACTAATTCCAGAGAACGCCCCAAAGCGTAGGTACTCCTGAATTATATAGTTTAGGACCTCTCCAGGATTTCTTAAGTACAGTGTCAAGTCATCCTCATAGAGTTAAATGGGGATATGTCCCAAGGCATATCTAATAGCATACTTCGTGTAGTGTTGTTGTAGTTTGGCTGCTAATGGCTGAAGGGAAAGGGCGAACAGAATCAGGATGAGGGGACACCCCTGTCTGGTGCCCCTGGAAATTTTAAGGAGGGCCAAGAGACTATTGTTGACGCGCATCCTAATTGTTGTTGTTGCAGTTTAAAGCAACTTTATCCATGTCAGGAAGGTGTCCAGGAGTCCCATCCTTGCTAGAATGGTGAATAAATAATCCCATTTCAGGGAAACAAAGACCTTAGTGGAGCCCACAAAGACTTCCACCATATTCAGGTCAGGGTCTAGATATGAGAGCGAACAAGGTCCTCAGGTTGGGGGCTGTGGATCGAAAAGGCACAAATCCGGATTGATCACAATGGAAGAGGTTTGGTATCAAGTGATTCAGGCAGTTCGCTATTAATTTAGTGAGAATTTTATCACAGTTTAGTAAGGATAGAGGACGGTATGAGTGTAAAATGGTGGTGGCTACCTTGGTTTTGGGAGAGCTACAAGGATAGCTTTGAGTAGTGGTGGGGGTAGTATGTCGTTCTCCCTAAATTCCTCACATACATTTGACAACTGGAGAGCCAATATGTATTGATAGCGCTTGGTGGGAAAGCTGTCAGATCCCGGAGTTTTATGGGACATGAGACCTGAAATCACCTCTTTAAATTCATCCATCGTGAATGGGTGAGTCAGTAACTGCCACAGCGCCAGGGTAAGCCAGTCTATTGCTGTGTCCTCTAAATATGTTTCAACTGATGAATGTTGGGGAGGTCCTCTAGAGGAATAGAGTGTAGTATAGTGCATGTGAAAGGCATGTAGGATCTGCTGTGTATTGTGGTGTTGATTACTCTGTTTGTCTATGTTTTTTGGTATATCGTTTGTTGCCCAGGGGTGTTTAATCTGCTGGGGCACTCCCCCTTGCCGTACTTCCAAACTCATGCATATTTACCATGGTATTTGGCTTTCGTGTCCAAAATTCCTGCATATTCTATCAATTTACTCCTGAAAACTTGCCTCTTCAAGGACTTGCTTTAACTCTCTGTCTTGTGTTCCATCTGCGTCTGTCCTCAGCGCTGGGAGGCCTCAGGGTAGCCATGCGCTATACAAATTTAAATTCATTCATTCATTTAGCTCTAAGTCTAGCTTGAATTGCAGAAGAATCCACCATGGCAAGTTCCCTCTCCAATTCCCTCAATTCTAACTCCAGTCATGTAAGGTGTGCCCGCAAAGTTTTTAGGATCCCAGTATGCATAGCAATACACACACCTCTGATAGTGGCTTTGAATCCCTCCCATAGTGTTCAAATGCTACCTAACATTTGTTGAAATCAAAGTAATTTACCATGGTGTTGCTCAACTTTGCAGTAAAGATATCATCCAGCAGAGCCTCCAAATATAGTCTTCAGTCCCCCCCCCAATGATTGTGCCCCCTGTGGCTTCAGATTTAGCACCACCAGTGAGTGGTCAGATAGTGTGCAAGCAAGGTGTTGAACCCCCGTGACCCAGGGACTCCTCTGCCTGCAACAGTCCAACCTTGACTATACCCCATGGATGGTTGAGTAGAAGGTACCCTCTCCCCGGACCAGATTTCTCTGCCGCCATATAGCCACCATTCCTCCATTAGGTCCTGCAGTCACACTAACACTAGTGTTCCACCCCAAGTGGCTGCCCGGGACCTGTCCTGTGAGTCGTATAGGATGCAATTAAAGTCCCCGGCCCTCAGTATCAATCTAGGGTCTGCGGTCAGCACTGCCTTCCATAGCTGTCGACGAAGTCAGGGTAGTCCACGTTAGGGCCATAGCAGTTAACAATCGTAAGTGGAGTCATCCCCGATCTACCCAGAAACATGACGTAATGTCCTTGTCTGTCCGAATGTGAAGCTTTCACCCTAAAGGTTGTTACGTTCCTAACCACAATGGCTACAGCCCTAGCATAGGAGGAATAGGAGGACAGATCGACATATGATGCTCATTTCTTTGCAAACACTGGCACAGCCTGTAGGTCAATATGGGTTTGCTGCTGTATGGCTATCAAGACTTTATGCCGTTCCAGAAAGGCCAGCACCTGACCGTTGTTTACCAGGATTTCACAATCCTCGCTCATTCCAGGAAATGCACACCGCCGTCTGATTATGTACATGTTTGGTAGTGCTTATGTCAGGGGAACAAGTCGGTGGATGTGTACCCTTAGATGGCAGTGTGTTATCTGTGTGGTAATCTTAGCGCATGTTGTCGAGCCTGCATGACAATACCACATATATATAACACGTTTCTAGAACATACCCCACACCCAACTTAATCCTCCCACTCTGATGGCCCAAATTCACCAGGACAATCCCGTCCTTTACCCCATATTGTCAAACTTATACATGCACAATTAAGGTAACTACCAGGAACCAAAATGTGAAAACAATATCTTCAACTGATGTGAATGGGTAATACCATTGGAAGTTGCCAGGGTTGTCTGTTGGGGTCCTCTATGTACTATAGCACATGGATGCCAGAGGTTTTTTTTTTCCAATGCCGTTGTCAGGTGCATTGCAGGAGTTCTGCACAGGGATGACCGCAAATTCCCTCTAAACAGTGCTGCTGCAATTCTTGGATAGGTCTCATGCAGTCTGTTGGAATGGAGGAGGTACCGGTGACTACGCAATGTCTATAGCTAACCCTCTAGCTCAGTCATATTAGTCTGAGTCTATCTATCGCAGCAGTGAGTCATTTCATTCTTGACTGGATGTTTGTCTCTGCGGTTTACTTGTGAGAGTTTTTATAAAGTCTGCCACTTGTTGAGGCATTGAAAGATGCACTGACAGCCTTTGTGTATTACTTTCAGATGGGCAGGGTAGAGCATTGCGTACTGCATGTTGGCCTTAATTAATTGCTGTTTGATAGAGAGGAACTTCCTACGACCCTCCTGAACCACAAGTGTAAAGTCCGGATATATGGAGATGTCATTGCCCTCAAAGTTTAGTCTCCACGTTTTCCCTTACAATGGGGAGCACCATGTCCCTGTCACGGAAGTGCAAAAGGCGTGCTATGATGGGCTGCACTTGGGTGTCTGGAAGGGTGTCATGCTGCCAAGGATCTTTTCGCTCTCTCCATTACCAAGAGTTTCGAGAAGGCCCCTGCGCCAAACAGTCCCACGAGGAGCCTTTCCACGTATTCTTCCATTCGCCTAGCATTGGTTGAATCAGAATGCCCAGTATAGATATTGTTTTGACCCAGGTCTTTGTTCTTGGTGACGATCAGTCGGAGGACTTTTTCCATGTTCTGTAGTGTTTTTCTCCTTGACGTAAGTGTGTCCTCTATTGTGGATATGGCATGTTCAACCTCCATGAGATGGTTTTTTTGCTTATCTAATTTGCCAGTTATAGAGTCCATGCGGGATGTCAGGGCGTCTATCTTGGAGTCATGTAGGTTAGTCTCTCTTGCATGGGTTTTAATAGCGATTTCATGTCATCCCTTGTTGGTTACAAGGCTGGGCCCAGTTCCTCTTCCTCTGTGGGGTAGCCCCTCTTCTTGGTTCAAATGGCAGCTTTATTTGCCTGTTTTCTCTTTTCCTCATTGTCAGGTTCCTCAGTGTTGCTATCTCCAACTCCCTCCAACTCCAGCGTCTTGGGAACAGTAAGGGGTCCGTCACCTTCTGTTGTCCAATGTTTAGGGCCTTTAATACTGTGGGTTGTGCAAGGCAGTCTAGGTATGGGTGTATGTGCCTGTGAGCATACGGGCGATGTTGGTCACCAGGCAGGTAGGGCTCCCTAGTGCAGGCTCCCCAAGAGTTTGATAGGCTATAAGGCAGGTGCCATTGCTCCTTCTGATGCCCCAAGTGTATAGTTAGTCAAATTGTGTGGGGGCTGACAAATATTGGGGTGACCTCAGCTGCCCCCCGAGATCCTACCCATTTTAATTCATAAATAATGCAATTTTGTCCTCATAAATAATACCTTGTGGGTTTGTCTATAATCAAACCCAATACTAAAGTGTTTTAAAAGGTGCAGTGTCAGAAAGAGATGAAACTACCATTTCCACTTCCAAAGCGAATGTCGGGTTACCGCAATGAATCTTTTCGAAGAAACAGTGTCATATGTTATGAGCGTATTCCAAATCCTTGGCTGGGTAAACCTCCACAAGTCACAAGGCACACAAAGGACTAAAAGTGCAACACTAGGAAAAATGTGGTTTTCTTACATTTACCCAACTGAGCACCTCTAATTACGACCCTAAGCCTGGCAAGTTAGAGGTGTACACTGCGGCCAAGGCAGGTGGCCCAGGATAAAATGTCTAGGTATCTTCTTTGGTCTGGTCAGAATAACTACCGTGCCCTTGCCCACACTGACCGGCTCCCCACTTTGACCAGTAAAGTACCTTAAAAACTAAAGAATATAAAGAGCTGTTCCAATTCCCAGGAACCTTTTTCATCACTTAACCTTGAAAAGCAAACCACACTCTTGTTTTAGAGCCTCAATATAACAACTGTACTATTTCCCCAAAGCCCTTATTTAATCACACCTGTACCAGGATGTCTAACGTGTCAAATATGCATCTCTGCTTGGAGTTTATCGCCCAAGCATAAATATGCAACATGATTTTTTAGGCGATAAATGATGTATATTTATGGCCTAGAAATAGTAGTAGTAATTTTGGCGTAAACAAAAAGTAAAATAAATGATAAAACATGACAAGTGTCAATCTGCCACCAACTACAATTCCCTGGATATGCTAACACCTTAAACCCATTAGAGGAGAGATTAGCAATAACTGGCAGTATAAACACTTAAGAAAGCATTTTATCGAAAAAGGTCTCATAAAGAAAAGCGATGGGTCGTAAATCCTGAATGTATTGTTGGAATATCCTGGGGGATCTGTTTGCAAAAAACAAAATTGAAGCGGAAAATTGTTATGTGTGTATGTTTTAAAGATTGCACGTTTCAATATGTTAGCCCGTGTTATGTTAGACCTTGATATACCTCTAACAGCCAGTGCCTTTTCTCTGCCTTCTCGCAAAACATCTTTAAAGGGACCCAGGGGACAGGAAAAAGCAGTTCTCTTCGACCAGTCCTGCATGTCTAATAATCACTAACAATGCACATTCTAAAAAGCTTAAATTGAGGATATCTGCTGAAATCTTTAGTTCTGTTGTGACATTATTCACTGGATGGCCGATTAAATACGTGAAACCCAAAGTGCACGTCTTTACATACTGTAAGTGCTCAAATAAACTAGTTCAATGTTTTGCAAAAATGCCAATTCAGCACAAACTAATACATCAAACGTGTATCTATCAATCAAAATATACATCACATTCTGTTTTAGATGTTAACAGCCTTTCAGGAAACATGTAATTGCTTCTTCCAAAGCAAGCAAAATATGAGGAGAGGTATGCCATCATGAAAACTTTGGTCCCATACAAATCATTAAAAAACCAAAGATAAAAGGCAGTTTGCACAAATACAAACACTAAGGTGCCTTGAACCCAAGTATGCTGGACAATAGCTTACACACAGCACCTCAAGGTGCAACAAAAAAAAAGCCCAAATGAATATATTTGATACCTTCCTCAAAGAACAAAGGAGAGTGCAAAGAAGAGATACAATGTATCTCCACAGACGCCAAATCATATCATTTATTCAACTTTCTCGTTGCGCAAACCCATATCCTAAACCAACCCAAATCCCTCCACCCTTTCTACAACTTACATTTGTTCTGACCTTAATGACAAACCTCTTTATAATTCTACCAATGAACCTAGCAATCCCCCTCACCCATTATAAAATAATCACAATTTTTCAAAATGGCAGTACAAAAACATTATTTTATTTTTTTGTAATCTGCTAAGGTTAAAAATCATCTTAGTCCCTTTTCCTCATAACAGTTTTTTTTTATTGAGGATGTCTTCACAAAACATTATTGATAACCATCAGATCCCACTGCAGAGCGTGTATGTGCAGTCTGGGATAGTTGACGAACAGGATGCAGGGGGCCAGTAGGCCAAGAAGCTTCAGAGCCATTCTCAGTGAGACCCAAGTCTGAGGCTCAAACATCGTATTCATAACCAAAATGTTCTGGATTAGTTGATTAACAGTGAAGGCCTGAACATGTACTGTATCTAGCAAGGCTCTAATGAAAGGGAGCATCTGTGAAGGAGGCAGATGTGTCTTCAGCATGTTGATTACGAGCCCCAGCAATTTACGGAGGTTTGCCATCGGCTGGAGGTGGTTCACGACTGACTGTGGTCAGTCTGCCTTGTTAGTGACAGTGCCTACGAAGCTTAAACCCTGTAGGTTTAGGAAGGCACACTTTCCCTTGCACACTGGAAAGAAATTTGAAGAGATAAAAGCTTGTCAACTGATGAGAAAAAAAGGAGCTATCTCTGGACCATTTACGAAGGTGCAGAAAGAAAGAAACTGACATCAGTGTGCTTGGGTTGCAATTATATGCAGTTCCAGAGGTTACTTTCTGGGTGGAGCAAAGTCAAGATGGACCACATAACGCCACCTACTGGGGTGCAGGGTCAGTGCTGAAAAATCTTCTGGATCCAGTTTGGCACCTGGGTATATTCTAAAGGTAAGAAAGATGTGACTAGAAGTATTCATGAGAGAAATGACCAAAAGATTGGATGTGTAAAGGATTGAAAGGGTTAAAACAAGAGAGGGAGGGGCCAGAGAGGCAAGAAGAACCTGTGAACATTCCCAAGACCAGAAACAATATATAAGCTTCATAAGTCTACAGAGCGTGCCTTATGGTCCTCTATCGTCTCCTCCAGGTGATTCTTGTTACTGCTGGGGGAGGAGATGACATACCAGACTCATGAAACATATATATATTGAAAGAAATCTGCCTGTATTGTGAGTCATAACTAGATGATCCAAGAATCAGGAACACATTTCCTTGCATGTCCTGTTAAACACACTGTGCATGTGGTGCCTGATCCCTCTGTGTCTTTAGAACCAAGAAGATCTTTACTTCCAAATCCTTTCTAGCTTTGCAGTTAGGAGGCAAAATCATTGGACTTAACACAAATAATGTTATCACAAGCACCATCTGCTGTGGGCAGGGCTGGCATTATATAACACCTACTGCCTTAGCAGGAGTAATGACCCACCAACAAACAGAGAATTGTTGCATTATCAATAGAATAAAACACGTATGGATTGAGACGCTTTGGAGCCCTCCTGCCTGGAAGCAGAGAAAGGAAGTTGAATTAAGCTGATGAGGTGACAGCAAATCAAGGGCGGATGTTTACCTGCGCACAGACCAGTAGCGGTTTTGGGTATTCCTAAAATTATACCATCGAGGCAAATTACATTTTGAAGGCCTTCCTATGTTATGAGGAGGAATAGTGTTGGACACCAAAACTTAATGCATAGATTTTAATGCAATTATTGAATAACAACACATAGAGTTTTCTATGTAGTGTTACCTACATTTCCCACTCTTTTTCACACTATTAAATCAATATCTTCTATGCAAATTATTGACACCTGGTTTATGCTTTAACATAACAGAACACATACCCATTGTTGTTGTTTCTGGGGAATGAAACAGAGAGTGGTTTTTTAAAAAAGACTCATGATATGAGGTGTTGTTCAGGGCAAAATTAAAAACTAGCAGCTTACAAGATAGTGTCGACTAGACCCCTACTCCACCCACAAACTACATGCAGTTAAGAGTTATGTACAGAGAAAATATTTGGCGAAATAGCATTAGTTAACAAAACTACTCTAATATTGGGTTTATGTTTTCAAGCAGCATAGCATCATAAGTAACTGGAATGTAAGCCCGAGCAATATCAAACTTTTTTGGCAAGGAGAAAGTCTGCTTTTTAGCTTGTACCAGTGCTTGAGCTGGTGGTTGCTGGTCGGGGCCACCAGCACTCATTTCTTTGGGACCGGTACTTATTTTTATACATCAGACATTTACCAAGACAAAAGAGGGAAAAAAACTCAAAACAGAAAGACGGTGAAAAGAAAGATGGAAAAACCGTCATAAAGGTATAAAGCAGAAACATGCAAGAGGGAGATAAAGGGGCAGTGAGTGTCTGGTAGTGAATTAAAGAGGCATGAAGTGAATTTAAGATGGCACAACCTTGGTATTTGGTGCACCGACATTGATGTGTAGAGTATTGGGCAGCGTAACTCATTCTTTTGCACATTAAGCACTGGCTTGTACCAATAATTAGGGACTGCTGGTTTCACACATCCTTTTTCTCCATCCCACTGTCAGAAGTAAAATGAATTTTACTAGTGGGAATGTGCCACATTATGTTGCATAATTTGCCTTTTCTTGCCTAATTTACTCAACCCTGCCCATAGTTTTGCCCTCCTCTACTGCACAGTTCCAGCGGTCATGAAAATAATCCTGTACTGCAAATGAACTGCGAGGGAGTGTTGGTATTATAAATTGCCAAAAATACACAGGCCATAGTTTAGAGCAAGGCTGCATTAATAATGAGTACCCTTTGGCCGGTCTCTGTGGCTTTGCCTAAGGATGTCCTATGGACTGGGGCCAGGAGATGCCAAATCGTTTCTTGCTTTAAAAGAACAAGTTACTTACCTTCGGTAACGATATATCTGTAAGAGACATAGATTAGCTATAGATTCCTTACCTTAAAAATACCCCCAGGCGTCAGACTGGATCCGGAGAATTTTTCGTCAGCAGTACCCCTGCGCGGTGATAGGTGGTGTCGGTCGGCTCCGCGTTTGTCTTTGGCGTCGTGGTCGCCGGGATGACGTTGTGGTAGCTACTTAGACACCGCCCTCGCTCGCTGACTCCAGTTCTTTTACACGACATTCCACACCAGAAGCGCAGAGCCATGCAAGACACTGACCACTGTTGCACAAAACTAGGGCCCTGAAAGGGATTCCCTGACCCTAGAAGTCAGTTCGCAGAACAAGGAGGATGGGTGGGGCGGTAAGGAATCTATAACTAATCTATGTCTCTACCGAAGGTAAGTAACTTGTTCATCTGAAAGAGACAATTAGTTAAAGATTCCTTACCTTAGAATAGATACCCTAGCAATACCAACCCCGGAGGTGAGTCTGCGAACTAAGTTCACACCAGAAAGTCCTGGAGAACAGAACGGCCAAAGAAGCCATCTCTCCGGACTTGGCTGTCCAGGCAGTAGTGTCTAGTGAACGTGTGCAGAGATGCCCACATAGCTGCCTGACAGATGTCATTGAGGGGGACTCCTCGTCCCAAAGCAGTAGTAGCTGCCGTCGCCCTGGTGGAATGGGTGCGCAGCCCCACTGGAGGCTCCTTCTTTGCAAAGGAATAGCAAGCCTTAATGCACAAAACGACCCACCTAGAGATGGTCCGTTGGTGCACAGCCCAACCTTTCTTGGCAATCCACGTAGCCCACAAAGAGCTGGTCATCCACCCAGAATTGTTTGGTGCGATCTAAATAAAAGGAAAGCGCCCGTTTTGGATCCATACTTCTTTAGAAGGATCAGGAGGCGGAAAGAAGGTGGGCAAAGTGATGGTTTGGCCAATGTGGAAGGAAGCAACCACCTTGGAAAGAAAGGAAGGTCTGGTTCTTAGTACGACCTTGTCCGGATGAACAGCCAGGAAAGGAGGTTTTGAAGAAAGAGCCTGGAGCTCACTCACCCTGCGAGCAGAGGTGATGGCAACCAGAAAAGCAGTCTTTAAGGTAAGAAGTCTGAGAGGACGGTTATGAAGAGGCTCGAAAGGGAGCGCACCTAAGGTAAGTCAGAACCAAGTTCAAGTCCCACTGAGGCATTACGAAGGGAACAGGAGGAAAAAGATGAGTAATGCCCTTGAGGAAGCAATTTACAACAGGGGACTTGAAAATAGAAGGCTCATCAGGAAGCCTAAGAAAGGCTGAAATGGCCGAGAGGTAGCCCTTAAGCGTGCCCAGAGCAGAGCCCTGCTGGGCCAAAGAAAGAAGGAACAAGAGAACCTCAGAAAGAGGGGCTGAAAGGGGATCCACAGCCTTTGCTGCGCACCATGCCACAAATGTGTTCCATCTACAGGCGTATACAGACTTAGTGGAGGGACGCCTGGCTGCCAAGATAACATCACAGACTTCGGGATGCAGGTCAAATGACGTCAACTGCCGCCGCTCAAACTCCACGCAAGGAGGTGGAGGCTGGACAGGTTCGGGTGGAGGACCATCCCCTGCTTCTGCGACAGAAGATCCTCCCGAAAAGAGGCAGTCTGATCGGAGGATCGATGGCCATGTGAAGCAGCTCGGGATACCAGACTCTTCGTGCCCAATCCGGAGCCACAAGAATGACTTGGGCCCGGTCGCGCTTGATCTTCTTCAGCACTCTGGGCAGAAGTGGCATAGGCGGAAAAGCATATAGAAGACCGCAACTCCACTCGTTACGAAAAACGTCGCCTAGCGTGTGCCGCCTTGGAAATTCCAACACGCAGAATTACTGACATTGCGTCTTCTCTTCGGTGGCGAATAGATCTAACCAAGGCTCTCCCCACTGCTGAAAGAGACCTTGCGCCACCTCCGAGTGAAGACGCCATTCGTGATCCATCATGCACCTGCGGCTGAGTTCATCCGCCCTGACGTTCAGGAAACCTGCCAGGTGTTGAACCACCAGGGATATGCCCTGATGTTCCAGCCATGTCCAGAGATGGAGAGCCTCTTGACATAGGGTCCACGACCCCACCCCGCCCTGTTTGTTGCAGTACCACATGGCGGTGGTGTTGTCCGTGAACACCTGCACTACTCTTCCCCGGACAGAGGGAAGGAATCGCCCGAAGCTCCAGAAGGTTGATGTGGAGCTCAGACTCCGCCGGAGACCAGAGGCCTATGATCTCCTCCTCCCCCATGTGTCCGCCCGATCCCAGAAGTGATGCATCAGTCACCACTGTGAACTCTGGTTGGGGAAGGGAGAGGGACCTGCAGTCTACCCAATCCTGGTTCGTTAGCCACCACTGCAATTGGTGTGCAGTGCACTCCGAGATCTGGACGCAATTGGATAGGTTCCAATGATGTTGAGCCCACTGGAACTTCAGGTCCCACTGCAGAGCCCGCATATGCCATCTGGCATGGTCCACCAGCAGGATGTAGGAGGCCATCAGGCCCAGTAGCCTGAGGGTCATCCTGACCGAAACCCGGGATAGAGGCTGAAAGGTCAGAATCATAGCCCGAATATCCCGGACTTGCTGTTCGGGAGGATAGACCCGAAATTGCGTCGTGTCTAGAACCACTCCGATGAAGAGGAACTTCTGAGAGGGAGTCAGGTGCGACTTCGGCACGTTGATGGAGAACCCCAGCGAATGCAGGAGGTCGGCCGTAGTCTGGAGGTGGGAGACGACAGCCTGGGGCGAGCCCGCCTTCAACAGCCAGTCGTCGAGATAGGGGAAGACTGGAACCCCTGATCTGCGCAGATGAGCTACGACCACCGCCATCACTTTCGTGAACACCCAAGGGGCGCTGGTAAGGTCAAAGGGGAGCACAGTGAACTGAAAGTGCTCGAAGCCTACCGTGAACCGCAGGTAACACCGGTGGGCCGGCAGGACGGGGATGTGAAAATAAGCGTCCTGCAAGTCCAACGCTACCATCCAGTCTCCAGGGTCGAGAGCAGACAGGACCTGAGCCAGTGTCAACATCTTGAACTTCTCCTTCTGGAGGAAGCGGTTGATGTTCCTGAGATCCAAGATAGGACGCAGGCCTTTGTCCTTCTTGGGCACCAGAAAGTAGTGGGAATAGCAACCACGACCTACTTCTGGGGCAGGAACTCGCTCGTTGGCTCCCTTGGCCAAGAGTGCCGAAACTTCCTGTTGTAGAAGGGCCAGATGATCCTCTCACATGTGATGGTGCTGAGGTGGCATGGAGGGAGGGGTAGTCTCGAAGGGGAGGGAGTATCCCCTTCGGACTATCTGCAAAACACACCTGTCTGACGTGATTGTGCGCCAGTGGGGGAGGTGATGGCGAATCCTGCCACCCACTGGCGATTGGTGGCCCTGAAAGGTCGGACTAGGAGGGTTTGGAGGCTGCTGCAGAGGTGGCTGTGGTGGACTAGCCCGCCTGCTGGCCCCCAGAACCACGGCGGTGGTACCCACGTCCCCGGCCGCGCAGGGGCTGAACAGCTTGTGCTGGCTTGTGGCTCTGGGCGGGATGTGGCGGGGCACCCCCTCTGTAGCCCCGAAAGGGGCGAAAAGCAGACTGCGCAGGGCGGGTGGTGGAGAGGCCCAAGGACCTGGCCGTAGCCCGAGAGTCCTTAAAGCGCTCCAGCGCGTTGTCTGCCTTGTCTCCGAATAGGCGACGGCCATCAAAGGGCATGTCCATAAGAGTGGATTGGACATCCCCTGAAAAACCAGTCGACCTCAGCCAGGCGTAGCGTCGAAGGGCTACCAACGTGGAAATCGTCCTGCCTAGTGAGTCGGCGGTATCCAGCCCACAGTGGATGGTAAACTTTGCTGCGTCTCTCCCTTCGGCAACTGCATGGGAGAGTAAGGCTCAGGCCTCTTCCGGGCACTGGGGCAGCACTTGCGCCACCATATTCCACATGGAGTGGGTGTAACGGCCCAACAGACATGCAGTGTTTACCAACCGCAGTCCCAAGCTGGAGGAAGAAAACATCTTCTTCCCAAGATGGTCCAGCTTTTTGCATTCCCTATCAGGTGGTGCGTTAGGGAATGTGCCTTTGGAGGTGGAGGCTTGGACCAAGCTCTCAGGGGTGGGGTGTTGGTAGAGGAAAGTGGGGTCGCCCGGGGCCGGGCGGTGGCGTAGGGCAATTATCCTATCCACAGGAGCCCCTGTGTTGAGCCTGGACCAGGTGCCCAAAAGGATGTCAGTGAGGGCTTAATTAAACAGTAGCAGGGGCTCCGAAGAGCTCGCTGCCGGTTGAAGCACCTCTGTCAGGAGGTTAGTCCTGACTGCCACCGTAGGTAGCTCGAGGTTGAGAGCCTCGGCTGCCCTATGCAACACCATGGCGTAAGACGCTCCTTCCTCCGTAGCGATGGTAGGAGGAGACAACATGCCAAGGTCTGGTGAGGTATCCAGATCACTGGCTTCCCCCAGTTTCTCTCTCCAGTCCGGTTTGTATCCAACTGGTCAGTTAAAGGGTCTCCAGACCCCTCACAGTCCTCCTCACCCTTCTCTAGCTGCCAATCTGGTCTAAAAGAGCCAGGGTAGAACAAGGGCACAAAAGTACCCGTCGGCGCAGGATCAGGCGTCGGTCGACGCCGGTCAAGCTCTGTGTCTACCTCGAGGTGGAGCCCGGGGTCGACGCCGGCTGGGGACACAACCGGCGTCGGCTGCGGATGTGGTGCCGGTGGAAGCGGCGCCGGTGGAGGTGTAATAGGGTCGACCAGTGCCGATCCGGATCCAGGCCTGGTTCCAAGGGGACCCTGCGGTGCCGGGGCCGGAGCCGCCGGCGTCGAAGGCCCAGGGCCCCCAGCCGAGTCCGTGGGGCCCGAAGGCACGCCGGCAGAGTCGGGCTGCCCAAAGATGGCATGCATCGCTTCGTAAAATTGGCAAAGCTGGGCAGGAGTCGCTCCGAGTCCCGGGAAGGAAGGTAAACTCGGAGTTGACCCTTCGGGCTCCGCACGCAGAGCCGCGGGAGGGGCACCACCCGCATCCCTCGTCACGTCGGCCGACTGACGGGGAGAAGTCGAAGAGCGACAATGCTTCTTCAACTTCTTCTTGTGCTTCGACTTACCTGAGGAGTGCCAACACTTGGAAGAAGACTGGTGGTGGTGGCCCCGCGACAGGTCCCTCGACCTTCCGCGCTACCGGGACCTCGAATGGTGCGGAGCCGATTGCCAGGCCTCGAGAAGCTTTCGGGACCGCTCCTGCAAAGACTTCGGATTCATGGTCGGGCAATAAGAGCACGACTTGGGGTTGTGGTCGTACTCCAGGCAAAACAGGCACACAGGCACCAACATCAGTCGGCTACAGGAGCCGCAAGCCTTGAAACCAGGCATCCCTGACATGCACCAGGAGTCGAAGACTCAAAAACGGTGTAGACAAAAGTCACCAAAAGTCAGTCAAAAAGTGACTGGAGGTACTGCTCTCTCCGAAACTGCGCTGGCTGGTGCAGAAAAAGAAAGAACTGATGTCAGCGCGCGAGGGTGGCGTCTAAGAAGCAACCGCAACGTCATCCCGGCAACCACGACGCCAACGACGAACGCGGAGCCGACCGACGCCACCTTTCGACGTGCAGGGGTACTGCTGACGAAAAATTCTCCGGATCCAGTCAGACGCCTGGGGGTAATTCTAAGGTAAGGGATCTATACCTAATTGTCTCTTTCAGATTAATCCTGTGACATTTATGCCTCACTGCACCTATTTAAGGAATTAATATTAAGTAACTCGTTCTCTTAATAGTTCTCACTTTCCACCAGTTCCTTGCTACTTATTAAAATAAGGCTAATTCAGAGCAGACTTGCTGTTTAGTAATCACATGCAATATCACCTTCATTCTGGAGTCAGAGGTCTGTTGTATTGTTTCTAGACACTCATCTCCCATACCTCTTGATAACATCCTAGCTATATTTCTTCTGAAAATTACCCCACAGGAACCTAATGAACACAAATAATTGCATGGCTATTAAAGAAATAGAGGTCCATCTGTTCATTTAAAAACAATTAAAACTTTATCCTGTAACTGTATTCAGGATTGATAAGCAAAAAACAATTATAAACCAGAATAAATATCAATATCAAATAGATTACCGATGACTTGCTTTTCGGTGTGCCGTGTAGGTGGTGGTGGTGGACGGAAAGTAATAATGTCTAATGAAAGAAACAGCCATTATGTTACATGACAAACAGTTGAATGCTCACCCATCGTGCAGTCATTCCACTGTGACCTACACTAACGCAACTAGCCTCCTCTCATAATTAGATATGAAGTTCACTCATTTTAGAGGTCACTTACACTACCTGAGAGTTGGGGATTTAATACTGGTTCTGCGCAATTCTAGGTTAATATTGTGCACCCAGTAAATAGCAAATAATACAGAAGGTCTTCCCAGCCAAAAACCATGCAGGGAAGAATCCTACGAGATGCACTACTAGTGTACAAGCTATATAATTCTGAAGTTGGTTAAAACCACTGTGCCCCTGAATTGGAATTTGCAGAGTGATTAGAATGAGAAACTTTGTTGGTTGAGTTGTTCAAATCGATCAGCAACAAAAGTGATGGTGTTATACTTATAATGTTGTTAGTATTGTGTCACTGTGTATGACTTTTGAACAATGCCAATAGATCACTCTATTTGTACCAGGGTAGTTAGTATTGGTGTATGTAGGTAGTATGCCATTCATGAATCAAAGAATGAATGAGATTAATAATAAAGTGCAAACAGACGGCCAAAAGTTTCATGGCGCTAGAACTGCTGGAGGACAGATCTATCTCTAACTCCCTAACAGAATAAGATCATCTTCTAAGCTTATCTAAACCTCCCTAACAGAAGAACACATTCAAAGCTTTTCTAAATGACTGAATTTTTTTTTAAGGCAAAGAGAGATGCAAAGCACTCTGATCCTTTTTTGGAGGATTTTATGATCCATGTCATTGCCTGCCATACCTGCCAATTCAAGCTTGTAGTTATGAGATGGTATTGCATCTGAAGGTCATGCTTGAGTGAACCCAAAAGTTGCCCGCTTTCATTGTAAATGAGATTATACGTGGCACAGTAGTATCTTGTTTCCACCAACTTTATCCTAGATATTGGATCTTGAGCAAAATATTTGCGTGTGTGGCTATTAGTAAGAATAAGGATTCGCGAGGAATATCATTCCCTCGTCCTTTCTAGGAGGGAGGGATGAGTACATAACACAAACAGATGGTGGGCCACTGTGCAATTGATAAGTAATGCAGCAGTATACCACATAACTCATCTCAGACTATTAAATGTAAAAATTATGATTTAACCATTCGTGCTCTCACACATCACATGTTGCCAAATACTCAGTCAGTAAATGACTATAAAACACCTAACAGTGCATCTGTGTTTACAGTGATTGTAATTGCCTTTCACACATGCTATATGCAACAGAACATTCTCTAGCTAATTATAACAAACAATACAGCCCTGAGACATTTATGCAAGCCTTAAGACAGGCAGGCAAACACAGAAGCAAATGTGCAATGATGGCATGGTGTGCACTGACACAGAGCTGTACAGACAGACGGAGAGGTAGACAAAACACAGCACATGTTTAGTGTGTCACATGCCCTGGGAGTATGGCTGCTGGGGAGGTGCTGCATCCCCAAAAACACATGCTGGATTTGAGAAGGTGAATGAGCAATAAAGATGTTATTTTCTTAAAGGTCAAATGTCAGGCTCTGCTTTATGACAAATTGCTGCTTATTCTTTTGACATAGAGACTGATGCTTACTATTCCTTCTCTGACTAAAAAGTGAGAGGATTTTTTAATATAAACTATGAGACAAAATTGCTGAGTGGGCAGGGAAGGGTTATATGATGTTATTTGTTTTGTAACACATAACAAACTCTACAAATATTTCAAAATATTTCAGCAGTTAGAAAAGCACAAATGAAGTACTCTCTTTTGTAACTGGAGTGTGTTGGAATCAAATATTTTAACAGGATTAAAACCAATCAAGACACTTTACCTTGTGATGCACAAATGATACATATGCACTAAAACCTGATGTGCACACATTATAATGTGTGCGCTGTATAGTGGAATCAGTAAACCTAAATGTCTGTCAAATGTGGTGGCCAATTCAATGTAAAATGTGCTAACTGTACATGACAGGGCTCTACCACATCATGCCCTGGTATTATTTTTGAAATAGTGTGCTCCGGAATACATCATCGGCTACATTTCACACCTTTACCTCTCTCCTGAATGGGCGTGGCTCTTTTGCTACAGTTGTTCTTTGTATGCTACTTGGCTTTTTCACAACCCCAATGACTTCAAGGACGTAACACTGATGGCAGTACCCCTACTCGGGAAATTGTACTGGCACCACTACAGTTTAGTGGTAAAAATAAGAACAACTTTTTGGAGGAGTTCTGCAGCTATGAGTAGCAGATAATTTAAAATTTTAAGCAGTTAGGGTCAAATTTAATGGGTATTTACAAACATCTTTCAAAAAAGTCATGTTGAGGCACAACGTGGACTACAAATGCCAGGAACCATCTGATGGGACCAAAACAGTAAAGAAATATTGTGGTATCATTCAAATATAGGAGCAATACAAAATAGAGGGCTCTCTCATTAAAGATTAGAAATGTTTTAACAAGTCCAGTTCACAAATCACAGTGTTCCTCTTGACAGCCAATAACTGACCTGCTATAATTCCCAGAGCCAATTCCACTGAAGAAAGAATTAGGTGGTAACAGACTTTAGGGACATCCTAAAGTATATTTTTTATCCATACTTGGCAGCACATGTATGGATGCTAAGTGCGCCTTCCTTAAGGTGGTGGCGAGTGCAAAGCTTACACCAATTTCATGGTTATAATTGAAAACAAGAACATTCACTTCCTGCATGTTCAGCTGTGTTGTGTGATGTACTCAGATTTTTAAATGCAGATGATCCAGCAAAATACAAATTGCACATGCTGCGTTTATAATTTTTACATGAAAGTTGAAAGGGCCAGTTTAATAAAGAAAGGGACAGATGTACAAACATTAGGAATACCGATTTCCTAATTGCGATTATCTCTAAATCGCAATTAGGAAATTGGTATTCCTAATTTATGAAGTACTTTTACTCCCAAATAGCGATTCCTAGAAAGCCGTAAATTGGTCTACCTCATGAATATTAATGAGGTAGGTCGCAATTTGCGACCCAATAGGAATCGCAGTTATCACATGGATGGTGGCCAGCTGGGGTGAACAGACCACAATATCTGTGATTAATTTTCAATAAAGCATTTTTTTTAAATGCAGACCATTTTCCTTAAAGGCAAACAGATTGCATTTAAAAAGAAAAAAATGAAACTTTGAAGATGAACTTTTTTTAGAATCCGGGGTCCGTGGGACTACTGGCCGCTCTTAAAAACAATTTTTTTCAACAGTCTCAAGGGGACCCATTCCCATTTGCGAATGGATTGCCATCACTTTTTAAAATGGGGGTAAATTCTTACTGTTTTGCAAATGGAATTCGACCGCAAAACAGTAATGCAAATATTACTGATTTGATATTTCGAATGAATTCCCAAAACATGCCCCTTCCAAATACCTCATCGAAAATGTAAACTGCGATTCGATATCAAATTACCAAATCGCATTTTGTACTTTTGAATAAAGATTTTTACGGTTGCAAAAGGCTAGATTTTGGAAATCATGCTGTTTGCTAACAGTAAAATGCTTTGTACATTTAACCCTTAGTGGGGTTAAAACAAATTGAAGGATTACAATGTTATTCTCTATTTTGCCAATATAAATTTCATGCTTTTTCAAAATCATGTTGGTGTGAGAAACGTGGATATGCTGAGGATTTCACATGTTAATGGATCCTGTTTCAGGCAATATGTAAAATCTTTCTAATCAAGATTTAAAATTATACATTTCAACAGCAACTAAAATTTACTGGAATGTTTTCCAAAATGGCAACATGACAAAAATCAAAAGATTTTTATATTAATGTCTTTCATGGAAAAACATGTCTTAATCTAAGTGTATATGAAGTTCTTCTCCCAGATAGTGATTTGCAGTGCAAAATGTTCTGAGTTAAATAATGTATTGTAACGTGTCTTCTCACGGTGATCAGTGATCTGTGCCACACAAAAACACACACACACGTGTGGATTAAAGATATACGCACATTAATCATTAAGACGCTTTATATATAAATATAACATTTTATACATAATGTATTCATATATATATATATATATATATATATATATAATGTTACATATATGTATGTTTGTGGATAAGTATACATTGATATATGTAAATAAAGATATACATGCAACAAAATGGTACATATGTATGGCTTTTAGATATATAAGTATAAACCTATATTTACATATATCTACATATATATCCATGCTCAGAAAACACATGGCCTGGGCCTTTGTCAGTGTTTGTGCCCAAAATGTAATCACATAGTTACATTTTGAATTAACACTAAAAATACCTGGACCAGGCGGCGTAGTCTCAGTTTCTTTCTCTGAAAAGCAAAGTTTAATTTTATTGCAAATAGGAACACGTACATTGTTAAAAGTCCTGTATATTTTCAAACATGGTTACCTTATATTTAAGCACCATGCTTATATAGATGCATTTCAATACAACTATTATTATAAGTCAGGTGTTTGCATGACCGTTTGCCTGTTAAAAAAAATCTCTAATTACAGCCAGCTGAATGATAAGGTGGTTGCTCAAGGGAAGTTATTATTCAGGACTCAGAATTGAACTTCTAAATCAAATCAAAAACTAAGAACACTTAACAGCCATGTGCAGGGCTGGCTTTAGGGGGGTGCAACCAGTGACACTACACCAGGTGCCGAACCCTAGCGCGCTGCATTTCGAAATATCTTATGGGATTAAAGCTTCTGCTGCTGAGTTCCTTATGTGTCCAGCAATTTTTTGGCAGTCATAAAATTGTCAATGTAACTCTGCTGATTATTGTACCTGCTGGAGAGATCTGAGTTTTCTCAAGTGTTTTTTTTTACTCATTATAAACAAGAGCAGAGGGTTAATGTGTCTGCTGCAAAGCCCATGCAGATCATAGAGTTGTATTTTTTGTAGATAGCTTTGTGGGTTTATTGCTTATGTCACAAAGACCCTTTTTTTACTTGCAGTTCATTAGTTGCAATCCTAATACAGCACAGTGGACTATGAGTTGGCATCAACGAGCTGCAGGCAAACAGTAAGGCATAGATGTAGAACCTTATGTTTATCCCTAGTCTTTTATTGCTAAAATGTATTTGCTTCGGTTTAAATAAATTCTTATTAGTAAAGCCAACCTGAAACACTGGATTACATTTTAAATCCAGAGTTTGTGATTCTCCAGATCAATCACTCCTAAAATATACTCCCTTCCAGTATGGATGACATTTGACCCCTACACCCTGTAGGCCTCGTTGACATTGCCTTATTTAACATATCCTGTACATTGATTTACAAACTAGGATTCATTGTATAATGTGTGTGTGATATAAAGTGCACTGACAGACTACATTAGTATGAGTAGTGCTATAAAGGAAATGAAATGCATGTGAGAGAAGAGCAATGGAAAGATGAGGGGCACCCTTGAAGGGCGGTAGTGAGAGAATCCATGAAGAAGTAGGCCATTGTGGGGGAGGGCATCAACAAAGATTGGTGCACCGGGCACAACCAATACTAAAGTGGGCCTTGGCCATTTGTGCTAATATATGTGAAAATGGGCGAAATCAGAACAAGAAGTGGAAGGCTGAGATTGTGCTGGTTAATGGGTTAATCTAAAAAACAGAAATAAGAACATTAGAAAATTGGAATGTTCAGAGCTTCAATGAAGGCAATGAAACAGCATTGAGCTATGAACCCTGATATATCCACACCACCTTCAACATTTCAATGCCATAATCCACAGCCTCTCTGTCTCCTCTCCTCAAAATAAGTGGGATTGTAGAGAGAAATGAGACAGAGAGAAGGTGTTGCCTAGGGAAAGAGCTCACTGCTCCCTCGACTCACACTATAATCGGCACACATATGCAGTTATAGCCTGAGCCACATAAGGAAAGAGGTCCTGTGTCTCCTCCTGCCTTTACAAACAAAGCAAAATAATTTGGCAGAGCAGGGGCTGAAGTACAGCTTGTGGATGCCCTCTAGCTTTTCTTGGACAGCTCTTGCTGTTGCTACATGTCAAATACCGTGGAGCCTCACATGCCTTCGTAGACAGCTTTGACATGAATACACAACAGGGATGTCAAAGAAAGGAGAGAGAAGCTTCAGGAGAGTTAAATAGGTTTCTACGCCACGTGTGCCTCAAGAGAGGCTTTTTAAAATTAGAACATTCCACTGTTTTTGAGCAGAAAGTTCTACTACCCCATGCCTCACCACAGCAGATTAGAACAGCCATTAATTTCCACTTGCGTGTCAGTGGCCTTTTCCTTTGGCTTAGTCAAATAACACTAAGGATGATATGATCCCAGGCTTAATCCATTATTAACATAGAACTAAATTTGTCCATGACCACATGTCCTGATGCCTCTCTCTCATCGTAGAACTCTGTAGTGACTGCAGTCTTTGGCAGTACTTCGTCTTTATAAGAAGCCGGCAACAAGGCTTGATAAACAATAATGCAGCAGAATACAGGTTAATATTATTGAGCAGGTTACAACTAAACAATAAGTGCAAGTCCAAGCAGTGGCAGTCATGGGAAATCATCTTCATTCTTCAGTTTGAGGTAAATACTGTTGCACAAAAATAATTCAATAAATTAAATAGTACAACACTCTAAGGCACTGTACTTCACTATAAGGCAGCACCTTGAATGAAACATGGCCAATTACTTTACCCATTTTCCTACCTGCTTTAGTACTGCCCAATCATGGTCTCATTTTCCCCTCACTTGCCCAATACTAAAATTTTGCCTAAGCCATCTGTGTGGCAGGCTGTGTTAGGCATGACCACATATACCTGCAAATAAATACTTAACTCAACGCGAAAGTTGTTGAATAGCCCTGTTTAGTTAAAATATCTTTCTAAAATACGACAGCCCTATATGAGTGATGATGTTTGGTAACTGAAAAAGTTAGCATCAAGAAATTTAAAATCTAAAACAGGATCATTGCAAAAGGATCACTTTTTTTTACCAAAATCAGCTAAATATGTCAGCTATACCCAGGTTCTAAGTTATATGTGATGTCATCCTGGAAATAATCTGTTTAGTATTATACCAAACTGGAACAGTACAATAACATCTGTAGATGAGCAACACAATTCAAAATCACACATATAGTAGTAATGTTAGTACACCTCATCTGATACTTTTAATTGTCATCAGACCTATATGCTTCAAGAAGTATTAGTATAAAATCCTATCAAAATTTAAATAAAAAAAGTTGAAAATATAAGTATTGCATAAGTAATTTGATCAAAATGGAACTGGCATCTATATAGTCTTAGAGTCCGCCGTTGCGGGCTCTACCGACCATTAAAGGCCCACTCCAGCATTAACAAGGGAGCAGGCCTTTAATGGCCGGAATAGCTTGCTACGGAGGGCTCTAAGGATATTAGAACATCCCGCCCCTAGAGGCCAGAATGTTCTAATTTGTAAAACAAAGGCCTCACGGAGCCCGAAGGGATTACAATCCCCTTGGGCTGCGTTAGGCCTTTAAACGTTGGAATGTTGGAGGTCAGGGCTTCTACAGGCCATTAGAAGCACGGAGAGCTCCATTGTTTTCAATGGAGCTCCCAACATTTCAATGTTCTAATGATGTTTTCAAATCTGAAATGTTGTGACAAATTTAATGCCAGCTATAAGCACATCAAACAAGGCATGAATGTGAAACTCTGCAGGGAAGAGGCCAACACACCAGACTTTTTATGACTTTTATGAGCTGCTTATTCAATACATATCATGCAATTTCTAAATTATGAATGCGAGCTAAAACAGAGCAATTGCTAAAGTATGAATGCAAGCTAAAACAGAGCAATTGCTGAAGTTAGTTTAAAAAATCTAGAAATTTCAAAATATACCAGAAATAGATGGAAACATGTTACTTGTTCGTAATGAAACGACCATTCCTAACCTGTTTAGATTCTTGTTTTTCGGGACTCTATAATAGGTAGAGACATGCAGAATGAAGCCAATTTGGTATTGCCTATTTCATTCATTTTAATGATGGAAAAATATTTTTTAATCAATCTACTAAATTTACTTGTTGAAAACTCAAAACAAGGGCATAATGTTCTTATCAGTGAAACTACATCACCAAATGAGAATTTAACACTTTTAGTAATACTATTCCTAAATCTAAATCAAGTAAGCATGAAACATCTGATGACTTGTTACATAAAAATTATTTGTTCGCATCTCAGCTATTACCGATTAAGTTAATCTTTGAAATTAATAGTTGCAGCACTACTTGAGGTATAGGATATCGTTTAAAAAAAAAAGTTATTATTATTTAAAAAGTGACAGGGTATAACCAGTAGCGTACGAAGTGTGCTTGGACACAGAGGTATTATAATTCTGGGTCCGGGGTTCAAATCCACCAAAGTGAAATGGCAGTGTTACGACTTCCCACTTGATGAGAAGTTGCTTGTTAGCCCAAGCAAGCTTAATGAATTGTGTGCAGAAGTGTCTTAGAAGGTATTGGGTGAATGGCAGGGGGATGTTGATGAGCAGGTTGAGAGCTTAGGGAGCAGTACCATCTTAATGAGGCCGATTCTTCCAGCCAGTGATAAGGGCAATGATGTCCAGATTGCTGTCTGCTCTGACATCTTACAAAGTGTTTGGCCATAATTCTCCCTCTGTACTACTTCCATATCTCTGTTCATCTCAACTCCCTATGTACTTCATGGCATTCCAAGGGAAAGTCAGGGGTGAAATGGTGCACGCTCTTTGTCAATTATTATTATTATTAATTCCAGAGAACGCCCGAAAGCGTAGGTACTCCCGAAATATATCGTTTAGGACCTCTCCAGGATTTCTTAAGTACAGTGTCATGTTATCCTCGTAGAGTTAAATGAGGATATGTCCCTAGGCATATCTAATAGCATACTTTGTGTAGTGTTGTTGTAGTTCAGCTGCTAATGCCTGCAGGGAAAGGGCTAACATAATCAGGGTGAGGGGACACCCCTGTCTGGTGCCCCTGAGAATTCTGAGGAGGGCCGAGAGACTATTATTCACGCGTACCCTCATTTTTGTTGTTGCAGTTTAAAGCAACTTTATGCATGCCAGGAAGGTGTCCAGGAGTCCCATCCTTGCCAGAATGGTGAATAAATAACCCCATTTCAGGGAAACAAAGGCCTTAGTGGCACACACAAAGACCACCACCTTATTCAGGTCAGGGTCTAGATATGAGAGCGAACTAGGTCCTCAGGTTGTGGGCTGTGGATCGACGGGCACAAATCCGGATTGATAACAATGGAAGGTCTGGTATCAAGAGATTCAGGAAGTTCGCTATTAATTTAGTGAAAATTTTGTTATCACAGTTTAGTAAGGCTAAAGGACGGTACTAGGTGCTATATTTTGGTGGCTACCTTGATTTTAGGAGAGTAACTAGGATAGCTTTGCGTAGTGGTGGGGGTAGTATGTCGATCTCCCAAAATTCCTCAAATACTTTTAACAACCAATATGTATTGATAGCACTTGGTGGGAAAGCTATCGGATCCCAGAGTTTTATGGGACGAGAGACCTGAAATCACCTCCTTAAGTATGTCCATCGTGAATGGCTGAGCCAGTAACTGCCACAGCGCCGGGGTAAGCCAGTCTAGTGATGTGTCCTCTAAATATGTTTCAACTGATGAATGTTGGGGAGGTCCTCTAGAGGAAGAGAGTGTAGTATAGTGCATGTGAAAAGCATTTAGGATCTGCTGTGTATTGTGGTGTTTACTACACTGTTTGTCTATGATTTTTGGTATATAGTTTGCTGCCCAATGGTGTTTAATCTGCTCTGTAAGACCTTTGTTGTGGTGCTCTCCCTTGCCATAGTTCCGCACTCATTCATATTTACCCTCGTATTTGGCTTCCGTGTCCAAAGTTTCCGCATATTACATGAGTTAAACTCTAAGTCTAGCTTGAATTGCAGAATAATCCACCATGGCGAGTTCCCTCTCCATTTCCCTCAATTCTAACTCCAGTCGTGTACGGTCTGCCCGCAAAGTTTTTATGATCCCAGTATGCTTAGAAATACACACCCCTCTGATAGTGGCTTTGAATCCCTCCCATAGTGTTCCAATGCCATCTACCATTTGTTGAAATCAAAGATATGCAGCAAAGATATCATCTAGCAGGGCCTCCACGTTTAGTCTTCAGTCCCCACCCAGTGATTGTGCCCCCTGTGGCTTCAAATCAGCACCACCACTGAAATGAAATTAAATTAAAGGATTTGATATAGCGCAAAACAGCTACTCCAGCTAGAGTATTCTGGCGCTAAGATGAACATCACTGCTAAGGTGGACATAGTGGCCGGATACTAAGCTAAGACTAATTGACCACTGAGTGTTCAGATAGTGTGCGAGTGAGGTGTTGAACCCCCTTGACCCAGGGACTCATCTGCCTGCAACAGTCCAACCTTGACTATACTCCATGGAAGGTACCCTCTCCCCCGTCCGGGTTTCTCTGCTCCCATATAGCCACCATTCCTTCATTATGTCCCGCAGTCACGCTGACACTAGTGTTCCACCCCAAGTGGCTGCCCGAGACCTGTCCTGTGCGTCGTGTAGGATGCAATTAAAGTCCCCGGCACATAGTATCAATCTACGGTCTGCGGTCACCACTGCCTTCCATAGAACGTCGAAGAAGTCAGGGTAGTTCATGTTGGGGCCATAGCAGTTAACAATCTTAAGTGGAGTCATCCCCGATCTACCCAGTAACATGACATAATGTCCTTATTTGTCTAAGTGTGAAGCTTTCACCCTAAAGGATGTTACTTTCCTAATCACAATGGCTACGGGCCTAGCATGGGAGGAAAAGGAGGACAGATCGACATATGATGCTCATTTCTTTGCAAACACTGGTACAGCCTGTGGGTCAATGTGGGTTTGCTGCTGTAGGGCTAGCAAGACTTAATGCCATTGCAGAAAGGCTTATGCAAAAGAAAGAAGAAAGGCCAGCACCAGCAGTTTTTTATCAGGATTTAACAATCCTCACTCATTCCAAGAAATGCACACATCTGTCTGATTATGTACATGTTTGGTAGTGGTCATGTCAAGGGAACATGTCAGTGGATGTGTACCCTTAGAGGGTAGTGTGCTGTCTGTGCAGTCAATGATTCAATCACAGAATTTGTAGAGCACACTACTTACCCGCGAGGGTCTCAAGGCGCTGGGGAGAAAAGAAGGGGGGGTTGCTGCTACTGGTCGAACAGCCAGGTCTTGAGTAGCCTCCTGAAGGTCAGCAGGTCTTGGGTCTGTCGTAGGCTTAGTGGAAGGGTGTTCCAGGTCTTGGCGGCGTGGTGTGAGAAGGATCTGCCGCCGGTGGTTGTTCTTCGAATGCGAGGGACGGTGGCGAGGGAGAGGTCGGCGGAGCGGAGCTGGCGGTTGGGGACGTAGAAGAAGAGTCGTCTGTTGAGGTAGGCTGGGCCAGTCTTGTGGAGTGCCTTGTGTGCGTGGATGAGGAGTTTGAAGGAGATTCTCCTGTCGACGGGGAGCCAGTGCAGGTTCCTCAGGTGGGGGGTGATGTGGCTGTGGCATGGTACGTCGAGGATCAGGCGTGCGGAGGCGTTTTGTATGCGTTGCAGTCGCTTGATGAGCTTGGCCGGGGCTCCCGCGTAGAGGGCGTTCCCATAGTCAAGTCTGCTACTGACGAGGGCCTGGGTGACTGTTCTTCTTGTATCTGTCGGGATCCACCTGTAGATCTTGCGAAGCATGCAGAGGGTGTTGAAGCAGGAGGAGGAGACTGCGTTGACTTGCTTGGCCATGGAGAGCGTTGAGTCGAGGATGACTCCCAGGTTGCGTGCGTGGTCGGTGGGTGTCGGGGCTGCTCCCAGTGTCGTTGGCCACCAGGAGTCGTCCCAGGCTGAGGGGTTGGAGCCGAGGATGAGGACCTCTGTCTTGTCCGTGTTCAGCTTTAGTCGGCTGATCTTCATCCAATCGGCGACGGCCTTCATTCCTTCATGGAGGTTGGATTTGGCGGCGAGGGGTCCTTGGTGAGGGAGAGGATCAGTTGAGTGTCGTCGGCGTAGGAGATTATGTTGAGGTCGTGCTGTCTGGCGATGCGTGCGAGCGGGCCATGTAAATGTTGAACAGTGTTGGGCTGAGGGATGATCCCTGGGGTACGCCGCAGATGATCTCGGAGGCTTTGGATCGGAATGGTGGGAGGCGGACTCTCTGGGTTCTGCCGGCGAGGAAGGAGGTGGCCCATTCCAGGGCCTTGTCTCGGATCCCTGCGTCGTGGAGGCGTGCGCGTAGAGTGCGGTGGCAGACAGTGTCGAAGGCGGCGGAGAGGTCCAGCAGGATGAGGGCTGCGGTCTCACCGTTGTCCAGCAGGGTCCTGATGTCGTCGGTGGCGGCGATGAGGGCAGTCTCAGTGCTGTGGTTGCTGCGGAACCCTGATTGGGATGGGTCCAGGATGCTGTTTTCTTCGAGGTATCGGGTTAGCTGTTTGTTTCGATCTTCTCGATGACCTTGGCTGGGAACGGAAGCAGGGAGATGGGCCGGAAGTTCTTGAGGTCTCTCGGGTCCGCCTTGGGTTTTTTGAGTAGGGCGTTGATCTCTGCGTGTTTCCAGCTCTCTGGGAAGGTCGCGGTCTCGAAGGAGAGATTGATAACGTTGCACAGGTGGGGTGCGATGGAGCTGCTGGCCTTGTTGAAGATGTGGTGCGGGAAAGGGTCTGACGGGGAGCCGGAGTGTATTGTGCTCATGGTCTTGATGGTGTCATCGATGTTCACACTGGCCCAGGCTGGCAAGGGGTCGTGGTCGATGGTGTGCGGAGGGTCTGGTGCATCGATCTTAGTTGGGGCTGTCTGGGTGTTGAAGCTGTCGTGGATGTTGGCGATCTTGCGGTGGAAGAAGGTGGCGAGGGAATCGCACAGGGCTTGCGACGGCGGGATGTCATTGGTGTTGGAGCTGGGGTTGGAGAGTTCCTTCACGATGTTGAAGAGCTCCTTGCTGTTGTGTGCGTTGTTGTCGAGGCGGTCTTTGAAGGAGATTCTCTTGGCGGACCTGATGAGGTGGTGGTGGTTACGGATGGCGACTGCGTCGCTGTCCGGTGTCTTATCACTGTGCCATTTCTTCTCTAGTTTCCGGCAGGTACGCTTGGACGCTAGGAGTTCCGGGGTGAACCAGCTGGCTCTTTTGGTGGTGTCACTGTGGGTGAGTTTTTTCAGCGGGGCGAGGGTGTTGGCACAGTCGTCTATCCATCGTCTGAGGTTGCAGGCAGCGTCGTCGGTGTTGGATGGGTCGGAGGGAGGGCTGAGAGCGAGGTTTGCCCGTAGTTGGTCTTCGGTGACTTTGCTCCAGCAGCGGCGTGGGATCTGTTGGGTGCGGTGGTGTGTGGTGGGTTTCTGGAAGGTGAAGTGGATGCAGCGGTGGTCGGTCCAGAGGAGTTCCGTGGTGTGGCTGAAGGAGACGTGGGAGCTTGAGGAGAAGACGGGGTCGAGCGTGTGGCCGGCGGAATGGGTCGGTGTTGTGATGAGCTGTCTCAGTCCGAGGTTGGCGAGGTTGTCGATCAGGGTGGTGGAGTTGCTGTCGTTGTTGTTCTCCAGGTGAAAGTTCAGGTCTCCGAGGAGGATGTAGTCGGTAGAGGTCAGGGCGTGCGTGCTGATGAAGTCGGCGATGGAGTCGCTGAACTGGGGTCGGGGCCCAGGGGGTCTGTAGACAAGGGTGCCTCTAAGGGTGGTGTTGGGGTCCGTGTGGATCTGGAAGTGCATGTGTTCGGCGGTGCAGAGAAAGTCGTCGGTGCTGGTCGAGACCCTGATGGAGTTCTTGTGGACGATGGCGATTCCTCCTCCTACTCCGTTGATGTGGTCTCTGCGGGTGATCTTATAGCCGTCTGGGATGGCTATGGCGATGTCGGGTGCGGAGGAGTCGTTCATCCAGGTCTCTGTCAGGAAGGTGACGTCTGGTGCTGATGTGTCGAGCAGGTCCCAGAGCTCGACGGCGTGTTTGCGTGTGGAGCGGGTGTTCAGTAGGATGCATCAGAGGTGGTTGAGGTCCTTCTTGGCGGGCGCTTTGGTGGCTCTGAGGCTGGTGTAGCTGCAGTTCCGGCAGGTGAAGGGACCATGAGTGCGTTTCGGGGCGGCCTTGAAGCAGTTGTGTGTCCGTCCGGGGTTGAGAGCGTGGAGTGTGGTGGCATCGTATCGGCGTCGGTCCTCGAGGCTGGAGCGGGGGGCGCACGGCCCAGGGGTTCTGGCACTGGGCGCGGTCCAGGCGCGGACGGGCGCAGACGGGCTTGCCTTAGGCGCGCCAGCGGCGCGGCCGCGCAGCGGCCTCCATATATGGGGAGGTGGGAGGGAGGAGCAGCTGGGAGGCGGGAGGCAGGGGCAGCGAATGGGCAGTCAGGGGGGCGGGGCCGCAGGGGACGCAGCGGCGGGAGCGGAGAGAGGCAACGAGGGGTACAGAAGGCAAAGATGGACACAAGAAAACAGGGGCAGCGAGGGGTACAGAAGGCAAAGGTGGACACAAAATACGGGGGCAGCGAGGGGTACAGAAGGCAAAGGTGGACACAAGAAAACAGGGGCAGCGAGGGGTACTGAAGGCAAAGGTGGACACAAAATTCGGGGGCAACGAGGGGTACAGAAGGCAAAGGTGGACACAAGAAAACAGGGGCAGCGAGGGGTACAGAAGGCAAAGGTGGACACAAGAAAACAGGGGCAGCGAGGGGTACAGAAGGCAAAGGTGGACACAAGAAAACAGGGGCAGCGAGGGGTACAGAAGGCAAAGGTGGACACAAAATACGGGGGCAGCGAGGGGTACAGAAGGCAAAGGTGGACACAAGAAAACAGGGGCAGCGAGGGTACAGAAGGCAAAGGTGGACACAAGAAAACAGGGGCAGCGAGGGGTACAGAAGGCAAACGTGGACACAAAATACGGGGGCAGCGAGGGGTACAGAAGGCAAAGGTGGACACAAGAAAACATGGGCAGCGAGGGGTACAGAAGGCAAAGGTGGACACAAGAAAACAGGGGCAGCGAGGGGTACAGAAGGCAAAGGTGGACACAAAATACGGGGGCAGCGAGGGGTACAGAAGGCAAAGGTGGACACAAGAAAACAGGGGCAGCGAGCGGTACAGAAGGCAAAGGTGGACACAAGAAAACAGGGGCAGCGAGGGGTACAGAAGGCAAAGGTGGACACAAAATACGGGGGCAGCGAGGGGTACAGAAGGCAAAGGTGGATACAAGAAAACAGGGGCAGCGAGGGGTACAGAAGGCAAAGGTGGACACAAAATACGGGGGCAGCGAGGGGTACAGAAGGCAAAGGTGGATACAAGAAAACAGGGGCAGCGAGGGGTACAGAAGGCAAAGGTGGACACAAGAAAACAGGGGCAGCGAGGGGTACAGAAGGCAAAGGTGGACACAAGAAAACAGGGGCAGCGAGGGGTACAGAAGGCAAAGGTGGACACAAAATGCGGGGGCAGCGAGGGGTACAGAAGGCAAAGGTGGACACAAGAAAACAGGGGCAGCGAGGGGTACAGAAGGCAAAGGTGGACACAAAATACGGGGGCAGCGAGGGGAACAGACGGCAAAGGTGGATACAAGAAAACAGGGGCAGCGAGGGGTACAGAAGGCAAAGGTGGACACAAGAAAACAGGGGCAGCGAGGGGTACAGAAGGCAAAGGTGGACACAAGAAAACAGGGGCAGCGAGGGGTACAGAAGGCAAAGGTGGACACAAAATACGGGGGCAGCGAGGGGTACAGAAGGCAAAGGTGGACACAAGAAAACAGGGGCAGCGAGGGGTACAGAAGGCAAAGGTGGACACAAGAAAACAGGGGCAGCGAGGGGTACAGAAGGCAAAGGTGGACACAAAATACGGGGGCAGCGAGGGGTACAGAAGGCAAAGGTGGATACAAGAAAACAGGGGCAGCGAGGGGTACAGAAGGCAAAGGTGGACACAAGAAAACAGGGGCAGCGAGGGGTACAGAAGGCAAAGGTGGACACAAGAAAACAGGGGCAGCGAGGGGTACAGAAGGCAAAGGTGGACACAAAATGCGGGGGCAGCAAGGGGTACAGAAGGCAAAGGTGGACACAAGAAAACAGGGGCAGCGAGGGGTACAGAAGGCAAAGGTGGACACAAAATACGGGGGCAGCGAGGGGAACAGAAGGCAAAGGTGGATACAAGAAAACAGGGGCAGCGAGGGGTACAGAAGGCAAATGAGGGGAAGCAAAAGGCAAAAACGGGCACAGAGGCAGCAAACAGGGGGGCGAGCTTACCAGCAGCAGCAGCGGGTAGGGCGCCACAGGCGGAGCTGTGTGGTGGGGGAGCGACCTACCTGGCAAGGTTAAGGGTCGCTCTCCTCACCGCGCAGCGGCTGCCATATATGGGGAGGTGGGAGGGAGGAGCAGCTGGGAGGCGGGAGGCAGGGGCAGCGAATGGGCAGTCAGGGGGGCGGGGCCGCAGGGGACGCAGCGGCGGGAGCGGAGAGAGGCAACGAGGGGTACAGAAGGCAAAGAAGGACACAAGAAAACAGGGGCAGCGAGGGGTACAGAAGGCAAAGGTGGACACAAAATACGGGGGCAGCGAGGGGTACAGAAGGCAAAGGTGGACACAAAATACGGGGGCAGCGAGGGGTACAGAAGGCAAAGGTGGACACAAGAAAACAGGGGCAGCGAGGGGTACAGAAGGCAAAGGTGGACACAAGAAAACAGGGGCAGCGAGGGTACAGAAGGCAAAGGTGGACACAAGAAAACAGGGGCAGCGAGGGGTACAGAAGGCAAAGGTGGACACAAAATACGGGGGCAGCGAGGGGTACAGAAGGCAAAGGTGGACACAAGAAAACAGGGGCAGAGAGGGGTACAGAAGGCAAAGGTGGACACAAGAAAACAGGGGCAGCGAGGGGTACAGAAGGCAAAGGTGGACACAAAATACGGGGGCAGCGAGGGGTACAGAAGGCAAAGGTGGATACAAGAAAACAGGGGCAGCGAGGGGTACAGAAGGCAAAGGTGGACACAAGAAAACAGGGGCAGCGAGGGGTACAGAAGGCAAAGGTGGACACAAGAAAACAGGGGCAGCGAGTGGTACAGAAGGCAAAGGTGGACACAAAATGCGGGGGCAGCGAGGGGTACAGAAGGCAAAGGTGGACACAAGAAAACAGGGGCAGCGAGGGGTACAGAAGGCAAAGGTGGACACAAAATACGGGGGCAGCGAGGGGTACAGAAGGCAAAGGTGGATACAAGAAAACAGGGGCAGCGAGGGGTACAGAAGGCAAAGGTGGACACAAGAAAACAGGGGCAGCGAGGGGTACAGAAGGCAAAGGTGGACACAAAATACGGGGGCAGCGAGGGGTACAGAAGGCAAAGGTGGATACAAGAAAACAGGGGCAGTGAGGGGTACAGAAGGCAAAGGTGGACACAAGAAAACAGGGGCAGCGAGGGGTACAGAAGGCAAACAAGGGGAAGCAAAAGGCAAAAACGGGCACAGAGGCAGCAAACAGGGGGGCGAGCTTACCAGCAGCAGCAGCGGGTAGGGCACCACAGGCGGAGCTGTGTGGTGGGGGAGCGACCTACCTGGCAAGGTCAGCAGTAATCTTAGTGCATGTTGTAGAGCCTGCATGACCATACCACATATATATAACAAGGTTCTAGAACTTACCCCACACCCAACCTAATCCTCCCACTCTGATGGCCCAAATCCGCAAGGACAATCACGTCCCTTGCCCCATATCGTCAAACCTATACGTGCACAATTAAGGTAACTATCAGGAACAAAAAGGTGAAAACAATATCTCCAACAGATGTGAAGGGGTAATACTCTTGGAGGTAGCCAGCATTGTCTGTGGGGGGTCTTTTATGTACTGTAGCACATGGGTGCCAGAGGGTATATATTTACTTAGTCAATGTCTGGTGCATTGCAGGAGTTCTGCACAGGAATGACCGCAAATTCCCTCTAAACAATGCTGCTGCAATTCTTGGATAGGACTCATGTACTCTGTTAGAAAGGAGGAGGCACCGCAGACTACAGAATGTCTATAGCTAACCCTCTAGCTCAGTCATATTAGTCTGAGTCTATCAGTTGCAGCAGTGAATCATCTCATTCTTGACTGGATCTTTCTCTCTGCGACTTACTTGTGACAGCTTTTCTAAAGTCTGCCACTTGTTGGGGCACTGAAAGAGCATTGCCTACTGTATGTTGGCCTTAATGAATTGCTGTTTGATAGAGAGGAACTTCCTACGAGCATCCTGAACCACAAGGGTATAGTCCGGATATATGGAGACGTCATTGCCCTCAAAATTTAGTCTCACCTTTTCCCTCACAAGGCAGAGCACCATGTCCCTGTCACGGAAGTGCAACAGGAGCTCTATGATGGGCTGCACTGGTGCGCCCAGAGGGGGGGTCATGCTGCCATGGATCTTTTCACTCTCACCATTACCAAGAGTCTCGAGAAGGCCTTTGCGCCAAACAGTCCCACGAGGAGCCTTTCCACGTAATTTCCATTCACCCAGTACTGGTTGATTTGGAATACCCAGTATAGATATTTTTTTGGCCCAGGTCTTCATTCTTGGTGGTGATCAGTCAGAGGACTTTTTCCATGTTCTGTAGTGTTTTTCTCCTTGACGTAAGTGCGTCCTCTTTTGTGGATATGTGATGTTAAGCCTCCATGATATGGTCTTTATGTTTAGCTAATTTGCCTGTTATAGAGTTCATGCGGGATGTCCGCTTCTCGGTTCAAATGGCAGCTCCATTTGCTTGTTAACTGTTTTCCTCATTGTTAGGTTCATCAGTGTTGCTATCTCCCTCCAACTCCAACTCCAGAGTCTTGGGTGCCAGGTCCCAAGAGTAGTGAGAGTTCACTGTAGTACGCGTCTGCGGTGATTTCTGTGTGAAAGCAGCGGGTATATAAACACTGCGCGCCTTCACTTCCTTGCTTGGTTTCACCTCCAGTTCATGCCACCGGAAGGACTTTGCCTGCAGCGTCTCTGGGTTACACGCTGCCTTCTTCGTTTCTTGCTCCGCACTGGATTTCATTCAAACGGATGCTGGTTCCTGATGCTTTGGTTCTCCTTTGGATTCACCGTTAAGTATTCTGCCCATTGCTGGATTGATCATTCGGGATACACGCCGGTGAGATTACGGGATGTTCGTTTGTTTTCCCCGTCTCGCCTTATTCTCAGTTTATCCTCAATTTTGCTACCTATTGTTTTTGTTGTGGGTTTCTTGGGCACTTCTACGAAGCGTAGAGAAACCGAGAAGTACAAAAGGGATCCCTTATATTTTTTCTCATTAGGAACTGGTTTTTTGCCATTTCTGGTATTTTTCTCCTGTATAGAGACGGTGGCACTCTATGGTATTTGGACTTGACAGCCTCAATGTGTGTTCATTGTTACTGCATCCAGAGGGATCCACTATAAATAGATTGACTCTCTTGGACAAAGCCTATAAATATAAGGGGTAAGAAAAACACACATTATTGCTTTATGAATTCATAACTGGTCGTGTATGAATGGTGTTCTCTTCAGTACCCACTACTTAACACTTTTTTCTTTTCTCTTTTTCAAAAGCTGCCTGTTCTTTACCTGTGATCCATCTACAGCCAGAGAGGGGGAGCCTAAGATGGATAGTCCATTTTGTTTTTTCTCTTCCCTTGTTTCCCCCACCTTCTCTCTATGCCTTCTTCTACGGTTGCCGTTATATATATGTAGGCAATTGTAATTAAGGCACTGGTAGTGGAATGGGACATTCTTTGCTCCTGCAGTGTTGGTATAACCAGTGAGTGGTGGCGGAACACAAAAACAAAGCCCACAAAAATTACACTGCCTGAGCGAAGATGGACCAGGAAAATTTGAGCCAGATGACCTTGGATAGTGGGGGTGCTGGGGTGGGTCCTTCAATGCAGGAGTTTATGTTAGCCCTTTCTAATCTTCAGACAGAACTACAGGAGTTGCGGCAAGAGAACCATGGGTTGCACCAGGAATTGAATATTTTTAAAGCCAGAGAACATCCCTGGGGGAGAAGTCCTGGTCCTCTGCCTAAGACAAAAGGGCCTGTAGTACAGCCCGCTACCTTTCAGTTTGATCGACATTCTAGTAATGGGACTAGTGGGGGTGCACCTGTTGAAATCACTGTCACTACTCCTATTCCGGTTCCTTTGGCAGGTCCAGAAAGATTTTCAGGAGATAGTAATAAGTATGGCATATTTATGAACCAATGCCATTTGCATGTTATGTGTAGATCCACAGCATTCCCTGATGATTCAGGAAAGTTCGGGTTTGTTTTTTCTTATTTGGCAGGAATGGCAGCAATGTGGGCTGTCCCTTTGGTGGACAGCGATGACCCTATTCTTTATAATTTTCCACTTTCAAGGAGCAAATGCGTCGTTTGTTTGCAAAACATGCGTTTATGCAGGCCAGTGACAGAGAATTGCTCAAGTTAAGACAAGGGAAGCAGGACTTGTTAGTTTACATCTCTTCCTTTAACCGTCTTGTATCTGAAAAGCATTGGCCCATTGAGAAAAGGACATGATTATTTTATCAGGGCCTCTGTGAAGAGCTGAAGGATATAGTATCTTAGGTTGTCAATCCTCCGGAGGATTGTGTGGAGTTCATTGATTTGGTGGTTAAATTGAACCATCAGTTGTCGGAACGAAAAGGGGAGAAAAATCGGTTTCAGGCATCACGTGTGATAGTTGTCCGAGGGGAACAAAAAGAAGAAGTAGGGTCGAAATCTATGCCTGAACCCATGCAGATTGGTAGGGTGCGGGGTCCTTTATCAAGAGAGGAAAAGGAAAGACGGGGGTACACAATTTGTGTTTGTATTGTGGGAAGAGCGGGCATTACGCCCGTGAATGTCCCGTGAAACCCTCCAGTGCTATGCTTAGAAAATCAGTGGCTTTTGTGAAACAGGATGTTATCTCAACGTGCTCTGAAGAAGGTGTTCACAGCAACCCAAATGATATTGCTGGTTCAGTCCAAAGGGTACCGCATCATTTCACTATCTCAGTTAGTTTGGTACTTACTAAAAGCAAGAGAACTACCATTTCAGTGTTGCTTGATTCCGGTGCTACCGGGAACTTTATGGATATTCAGTTGGCTGATAGATTGGACGTTCCTTGTGTATATAAAGAACAACCCAAACCAGTAAGAGCTATTGATGGCACTGATTTGTCATCTGGGTTAATCACTAAGCAAACCGAGCCTCTCCTGGTGATATGTGATAACGGACATTCTGAAACTGTTAGTTTTGATCTAATTGATGCCCTTTCTTTTGGGGTTATACTTGAGTTACCCTGGTTGCAGCTTCATAACTCAAAAATTGACTGGGTGAGACGTACAGTTACACTCGACTCTGAATATTGTTTGCAGCATTGTTATCAGGAGGCTACAGATTGGGTTTCACCATTAATGTGTGCAGTGGGTACTTGTGTAGAGGACAGTAGTATTCCTTCCCCTTATGCGGCGTATGTTGATGTGTTTGACAAAGCCCAAGCTAGTGTGTTGCCCCCACATAGGAACTTTGATTGCCGTATTGATCTGATTCCAGGGGCTACTTAGCCATGTAGTCGCATTTATGCTCTATCCAAACCAGAGGAGCGTCATTTGCGGACCTATTTGGATGAGATGTTGGCATCTGGGTTTATTAGACCGTCCTCTTCCCCTGTGTCATCTCCTATCATCTTCATACCAAAGAAAGATGAAGATCTTCGTGCCTGTATTGATTACAGAGCTCTCAATAAGGTGGCGATTAAAAACAAATATCCGCTTCCTTTGATTCCGGTGTTATTGGATCAATTAAGGCATGCAACAGTTTTTACGAAACTTGATTTGCGGGGAGCTTATCATCTCATTCGTGTCCGTGAGGGGGAGGAATGGAAAACTGCATTTTGCACTAAGTTTGGTTTATTTGAGTATTGTGTTATGCTTTTTGGTTTATGTAATGCCCCTGCTGCTTTTCAGTTTTTTATTAATGAAGTGTTACAGGATTATCTGGATGTGAGCGTCATTTTTTATATCGATGATATATTGATTTTTTCCAAAAATGCTGAGGAGCATGATTTACATGTAAAACAGGTGTTGCAGAAACTACGTGATAGCCGTTTATTTGTGAAATTGGACAAATGCAAGTTTTGGGTGTCTTGTGTGGAGTTTTTGGGTTTTCTCATCTCCACTGATGGTATCAAGATGGACCCTAAGAAAACTGTGGCAATTACTAGTTGGCCAACTCCTACCTGTGTGAAGGATGTACAGGTACTTTTGGGATTCACCAATTTCTATAGGCGTTTTATCTCACATTTTTTAGACATTATAACACCTATGACTAATTTATTGAGAAAAGGGGTGCCCTTTGTTTGGTCTTCTGCAGCCCAACTTGCGTTGGAGACATTGGTGGAGATGTTTACTACTGCGCCTATCCTTAAACATCCAGATCCCGCCCTTCCTTTCTTTGTTGAGGCAGATGCTTCACAATATGCTGTGGGGGGGGTCTTGTCACAACAGGATGTAGATTCGGGACAAATGCATCCCATTGCTTTTTTTTCCAGAAAGTTGTTACCGGCTGAGCAGAATTACACTCTGGTTACCGGCTGAGCAGAATTACACTCTGGCCGAAAGAGAGTTGTTGGCTATAAAGATGTCCTTTCAGGAATGGCGACATAATTTGTGGGAAGCCAGACATACCATCACGATATACACGGACCATAAAAATCTGGAGTTCTTTTGATCTGCACGGGCTCTAACTCCAAGGCAGATGAGATGGGTGTTGTTTTTTAAGGAATATGATTTTACGATCACATATAGACCTGCGGTTCAACAAGCTAAATCAGATGCCCTATCTCGTATACATGTTGTCCCTTGGATGATGTCGCTGTTCCTGAAGATAGACCCATGATTTCAGGGGAAAAGATCGTTGAGTGTACCTCCATTGATGAATTCCTTGCTTCGGGCAAGAAAGAATTGGGAGGCATTGACATGACCCCGTGGTTGAATAATCCACTATTTAAGTTGAAGGATGAATTGTTGTATCATGGTGACCAAATGTTTATACCGGCAGAGTTGAGGAATCAAGTACTTACCTGGTGTCATTCCTCCTCATTAGTTGGACATCCTGGGATGACTAAGACAAAGGAGTTTTGTCTTCGTTGGTTTTGGTGGGACACGGTAGGGCATGCTAATCAGGTGTTTATGGCATCATGTTCTGTTTGTGCAGTCAGTAAAGCTTCACATACCCCTCCTGTAGGTCTGTTACACCCACTACCTGTACCCCCTTCTCCGTGGCATACTATTAGTATGGATTTTGTTACCGATCTTCCCATGGAAGCAGGGTGCACCACCATATTGGTGGTTGTGGATCTGTTTACTAAAACAGCTCATTTCATACCTTTGCCTAAAGTGCCTACAGCTCGAGAACTGGCTGATGTTTTCATCTCACAGGTGTTACGATTACATGGTATACCCACTGCCATTGTGTCTGATCGGGGGCGCAGTTCATTTCCCATTTTTGGAGGGAATTATGTTCCTCATTGAAGATGGAGCTCCGGTTGTCCTCCGCTTTATCATCCACAGACGGATGGACAAACGGAGCGTACCAACCAGACTATGGAGCAGTATATACGTTGTTTATTGTCCTCTTTAACAGGCAGTTGGGTAACAGCGCTCCCTATAGGCGAGTTTGCATATAACAACAGCATACATTCAGCCTTAGGTATGACCCCTTTCTTTTGTTCTATGGGGTTTCATCCCAAGGCTATACCTATTCAACCTTTGGGACGGGTACCATCAGTAGACACTTTGAGCCATGCTTTGGCAGAGATATGGAAAAAGGCTCAAGAACACCTATTGGCAGCTAAGATTAGTATGAAGAGACAGGCAGATAGACATCGTTGTCCAGCTCCTTCCTATGCTTCAGGGGCATTGGTTTGGTTATCCACTAAGAACTTGAGATTGGGGGGCCCTAGGAAGTTACAGCCTCGTTATGTGGGTCCTTTCAAGATAGTACGGGTGGTGAATCTGGTTGCCATGAAACTGGATTTACCTGGTGACTACCGGATTGGATTCACCCTGTTTTCCATACGTCTCTATTGAAACCTTATACTATGACCTCCCAGACCTTGCCCCCACCTCCTCCAGTGGTGATTGAAGAGCATGAGGAGTTTGAGATTAATGCCATTCTGGACTCGCGGAGAAGGCGTGGTAGACTGTTTTATTTGGTGGACTGGAAAGGTTACACCCCTGATGACCGTACTTGGGAACCTGCCAGTTTTGTGCATGCCCCCGGTTGGTGCGTTTATTCCATGCGCATCATCCGTCCAAGCCTCGTCCTGTGGGGGGTCATTTGGAGGGGGTACTGTCAGGTCCCGAGAGTAGTGAGGGTCTTGCGGGGCTTGGGTCTTTTATTCTTTTGCTTTATTCCTACCTTTTCTGTGTACTGAGAGTTCACTGTAGTACGCGTCTGCGGTGATTTCTGTGTGAAGGCAGCGGGTATATAAACACTGCGCGCCTTCACTTCCTTGCTTGGTTTCACCTCCAGTTCATGCCACCGGAAGGACTTTGCCTGCAGAGTCTCTGGGTTACACGCTGCCTTCTTCGTTTCTTGCTCCGCACTGGATTTCGTTCAAACGGATGCTAGTTCCTGCTGCTTTGGTTCTCCTTTAGATTCACCGTTAAGTATTCTGCCCATTGCTGGATTGATCATTCGGGACACACGCCGGTGAGATTACGGGATGTTTGTTTGTTTCCCCATCTCGCCTTATTCTCAGTTTATCCTCAATTTTGTTACCTATTGTTTTCATTGTGGGTTTCTTGGGCGCTTCTACGAAGCGTAGAGAAACCGAGAAGTACAAAAGGGATCCCTTATATTTTTTCTCATTAGGAACGGGGTTTTTTGCCATTTCTGGTATTTTTCTCCTGTATAGAGAAGGTGGCACTCTATGATATTTGGACTTGACAGCCTCAATGTGTGTTCATTGTTACTGCATCCTGAGGGATCCACTATAAATGGATTGAGTGGAACCTAAGTTGTTTTTACTACTCTCTTGGACAAAGCCTGTAAATATAAGTGGGAAGAAAAACACACATTATTGCTTTATGAATTCATAACTGGTCGTGTATGAATGGTGTTCTCTTCAGTACCCACTACTTAATACTTTCTTCTTTTCTCTTTTCCTAAAGCTGCCTGTTCTTTACCTGTGATCCATCTACAGCCAGAGAGGGGGAGCCTAAGACAGATAGTCCATTTTGTTTTTTCTCTTCCCTTGTTTCCCCCATTTTCTCTCAGTGCCTTCTTCTACGGTTGCCGTTATATATATGTAGGCAATTGTAATTAAGGCACAGGTAGTGGAATGGGACATTCTTCGCTCCTGCAGTGTTGGTTTAACCAGTTAGTGGTGGCGGAACAGAACACCAAGCCCATGAAAAAACACTGCCTGAGCGAAGATGGACCAGGAAAATTTGAACCAGATTACCTTGGATAGTGGGGGTGCTGAGGTGGGTCCTTCAATGCAGGAGTTGATGTTAGCCCTTTCTAATCTTCGCTCCTGCAGTGTTGGTTTAAGCAGTGAGTGGTGGCGGAACATTGGGCACCGCAAGGGGTCTGTCACCTTCTGTTGTGCAATGTTTAGGGGATTTGATACTGTGGATTGCACAAGGCAGTCTAGGTATGGGTGTATGTGCCTGTGAGAAAATGGGAGATGTTGGTCACCAGGCAGGTAGGGCTACCTAGTGCAAGCCCCCCAAAGCATTAGTTAGGCTATAAGGCAGGTGTGATTGCTCCTTCTGATGCCCCAAGTGTATAGTTAGTCAAATTGTGTGGGAGCTGACAAATATTGGGGTGGCTTCAGCCGCCCCCCGAGTTCCTACCCATTTAAATTAATAAATAATGCAATTTTGTCCTCATAAATAATATCTTGTGGGTTTGTCTTTAATCAAGCCCAATACTAAAGTGTCTTAAAAGGTGCAATGTCAGAAAGAGATGAAACTACCATTTCCTCTTGCAAAGCGAATGTCGGGTTGCAGTGAAGAATCTTTTTGAAGAAACAGTGTCATATGTTATGAGCATATTCCAAATCCTTGGCTTGGGAAACCTCCACAGCTCAGAAGGCACACAAATGACTATAAGTGCAACACTTTACACTAGGAAAAATGTGGTTTTCTTACATTTACCCAACTGAGCACCTCTAATTATGACCCTAAGCCTGGCAATTCAGAGGTGTACACTGCAGCCAAGGAAGGTGGCCCAGGATAAAATGTCTAGGTATCTTCTTTGGTCTGGTCAGAATTACTACCGTACACTTACCCACACTGACCGGCTCCCCACTTTGACAAGTAAGTACCTTAAAAACTAAAGTCTATAAAGAGCTGTTCCAATTCCCAGAAACCTTTTTCATCACTTTACCTTGAAAAGCAAACCTCACTCTTGTGTTAGAGTCTCAATATAACAACTGTACTATTTCCACAAGGCCCTTATTTAATCACACCTGAACCAGGATGTCTAACGTGTCTCATATGCATCTCTGCTTGGAGTTTATCGCCCAAGCATAACTATTCAACATGATTCTGTGGGCGATAAATGATGTATATTTATGGCCTAGAAATAGTAGTAGTAATGTTGGCGTAAACAAAAAGTAGAATAAATGATAAAACATGACAAGTGTCAATCTGCCATGAACTACAATTCCCTGGATATGCTAACCACCTTAAAACCATTAGAGGAGAGCTTAGCCATAACTGGCAGCATAAACACTTAAGAAAGCATTTTATTGAAAAAGGTCTCATAAAGAAAAGCTATGGTTCGTAATTCCTGAATGTATTGTTGGACTATACTGGGGGAATCTGTTTGCAAAGAACAACATTGAACTGGAAAATTATTATATGTGTATTGGTTTTAAAGATTGAACGTTTCAATGTGTTAGCCCATGTTCTATTATACCTTGATATACCTCTAACAGCCGGGTGCTTTTTCTGTGCCTTCTCTCAGAACATCATTAAAGGGGCCCAGGGGACAGGTGACATGAAAACCAGTTCTCTTCGACCAGTCCTGCATGTCTAATAATCACTAACAATGCATATTCTGAAAAGCTTAAATTGAGGATATCTGCTGAAATCTTTAGTTCTGTTGTGACATTATTCACTGGATGGCCGATTAAATACGTGAAACCCAAAGTGCACGTCTTTACATACTGTAAGTGCTCAAATAAACTAGTTCAATGTTTTGCAAAAATGCCAATTCAGCACAAACTAATACATCAAACGTGTATCTATCAATCAAAATATACATCACATTTTGTTTTAGATGTTAACAGCCTTTCAGGAAACATGTAATTGCTTCTTCTGAAGCAAGCAAAGTATTAGGAAAGGTGTGCCATCATGAAAACTTTGGGCCCATACAAATCTTTAATAAACCAAAGAAAGGCAGTGTGCACAGATACACACACCAAGGTGGCTTGAAACAAAGTATGCTGGACAGTAGCTTACACACAGCACCTCAAGGTGCCAAAAAAAAGCCCAAATGAATATATACGATACCTTCCTAAAAGAACAAAGGAGAGTGCAAAGAAGAGATACAATGTATCTCCGTGGACGCCAAATCATAACATTTATTAAACTTTCCCATTGTACAAACACTTAAGCTAAACCAACCCAAATCCCCTCACCCTTTCTACAACTTACGTTTGCTCTGACCTTAATGACAAACCTCTTTATAATTCTACCAATGAACCTAGCATTCACCCTCACCCATAATAAAATAATCACCATTTTTCAAAATGGAAGTAAAAAAACATTATATTTTTTCGTTATCTGCTAAGGTTAAAAATCATCGGAGTCCCTTTTCCTCATAACATATTTTTTTTATTGAGGATGTCTTCATAAAACATTATTGATGACCATCAGCTCCCACAGCAGAGCCTTTATGTGCAGTCAGGGATGGTTGACAAACAGGATGCAGCGGGCCAGTAGGCCAAGAAGCCTCAGAGCCATTCTCAGTGAGACCTAAGGCTGAAGCTGAAACATCATATTCATAGCCAAAATGTTCTGGACTAGTTGATTAACAGTGAAGGCCTGAAAGTGCACTTTATCTAGCAAGTCTCCAATGAAAGGGAGCATCTGTGAAAGAGACAGATGAGTCTTCAGCATGTTGAATACGAGCCCCAGCAATTTAAGGAGGTTTGCCATCAGCTGGAGGTGGTCTACGACTGACTGTGGTCAGTCTGCCGTGTTTGTGATGGTCTCTACAAAGCTTAAACCCTGTAGGTTTAGGAAGGCACGTGTTCCCTTGCACACTGTAAAGAAATTTGAAGAGATTAAAGCTCCCAAACTGATGAGAAAATATAGGAGCTATCTCTGGACCATCTACGAAGGTGCAGAAAGAAAGAAACTGACATCAGTGCGCTTGGGTTGCACCTATATGATACTCCAGAGGTTACTTTCTAGGTGGAGCAAAGCCAAGATGGACCACACAACGCCACCTATTGGGGTGCAGTGGGTGTGCTGAAAAATCTTCCGGATCCAGTCTGGCACCTGGGGACATTCTAAAGGTGAGAAAGCTGTGACTAGAAGTATTCATGAGAGAAACAACCAAAAGATTGGATGAGTAAAGGATTGAAAGAGTTAAAAAACAGAGGTGGAGGGGACAGAGAGGCTAGAAGAACCTGTGAACATTTCCAAGACCAGAAACAATAAATAAGCTTCATAAGGTTACAGCGCGTGCCTTATGGTCCTCTATCGTCTGCTCCATGTGATACGTGTTACTGCTGGGGGAGGAGATGACATACCAGACTCATGAAACATATATATTGAAATCTCTTTGTCTGTATTGTGAGTAATAACTAGATGATCCAAGAATAAGGAACACTTTTCCTTCCATGTCCTGTTAAACACACTGTGCTTGTGGTGCCTGATCCCTCTGTGTCTTTAGAACTAAGACAGTCCAAGAAGATCCATACTTTCAAATCCTTACTAGCTTTGCCGTACAGGAGGCAAAATCATTGGACTTAAAACAAATAATTTTATCACAAGCACCATCTGCTGTGGGCAGGGCTGGCATTATATAACACCTACTGCCTTATCAGGAGTAATGACTCACCAACAAAAAGAGAATGGTTGCTTTATCAATAGAATAAAACCTGTATGGATTGAGACGCTTTGGAGCCCTCCTGCCTGGAATCAGAGAAAGGAAGTTGAATTAAGCTGATGAGGTGACATCAAATCAAGGGCGGATGTTTACCTGCGCACAGAACTAGTAGCGGTTTTGGGTATTCCTAAAATTATACCATTGAGGCAAATTACATTTTGAAGACCATCCTATGTTATGAGGAGGAAAAGTGTTGGACACCAAAAAATAACGCATATACTTTTCTGTTTTAGATAAGTAATACAGTTATGGAATAACAACACATAGGGTTTTCTATGTAGTGTTACCTATATTTCCCACTCTTTTTCACACTATTAAAACAATATCTTCTATGCAAAATATTTGCACCTGGTTTATGCTTTAACATAACAGAACACATACCCATTGTTATTGTTTCTGGGGAATGAAACAGAGAGTGGTTTTTAAAAAAGACTCATGATATAAGGTGTTGTTCAGGTTACAATTAGAAACTAGCAGCTTAGAAGATAGTGTCGACTAGACCCCTACTCCACCCACAAACTACATGCAGTTAAGAGTTATGTACAGAGAAAATATTTGGCAAAATAACATTAGGTAACGAAACTACTCTAATATTGAGTTGATGTTTTCAAGCAGCATAGCATCATATGTAACTGTAAAGTACGCCCAAGCAAATACAAACTTTTTTGGCAAGGAGAACGTCTGCTTTTTAGCTTGTACCAGTGCTTGAGCTGGTGGTTGCTGGTGGGGCACCAGTACTCCTTTTTTGGGACCGGTACTTCTTTTTATACATCAGACATTTACCAAGACAAAAGAGGGAAAAACACACAAAACAGAAGGATGATGAAAAGAAAGATGGAAAAACCATCATAAAGGGATAAAGCAGAAACATGCAAGAGGGAGATAAAGCAGCAGTGAGTGTCTGGTAGTAAACTAAAGAGTCATGAAGTGAATTTAAGATGGCACAACCTTGGTATTTGGTGCACCAGCATTGATGTGTAGAGTTTTGGGCCGCTTAACTCATTCTTCCTGCAAATTAAGCACTGGCTTGTACCAATAATTAGGGACAGCTTTTCACACATCCTATTTCTCCATCCCACTGTCAGAAGTAAAATGAATTTTACTAGTGTGAATGTGCCGCATTATGTTGCATAATTTGCCTTTTCTTGCTTAATTTACTCAACCCTGCCCATACTTATGCCCTCCTCTACTGCACAGTTCCAGTGGGCATGAAAATAACCCTGTGTTGCAAATGTAATGCTATGCAGTGTCGGTATTATAAATTGCCAGCACAAGCCATAGTTTAGAGCAACCCTACATTAATAATGAGTACCCTTTGGCCGGTCTCTGTGGCTTTGCCTAAGGATGTCCTATGGACTGGGGCCAGGAGATGCAAAAGCGTTTTTTGCTCTAATGTAATCCTGTGACATTTAAGCCGCACTGCACCTATTTAAGTAATTAATATTAAGTAACTCTTTCTCTTAATAGTTCACACTTTGCATCAGTTCCTTGCTACTTATTAAAATAAGGGCTAATTCAGAGCAGAACTGTTGTTTAGTAATCACAGACAACATCACCTTCATTCTGGAGTCAGAGGTCTGCTACATTGTTTCTAGACACTCATCTCCCATACCTCTTGATAACATCCTAGCTATATTTATTCTGGAAATTACTCCACGGGAACCTAATGAGCACAAATAATTGCATGGCTATGAAAGAAATAGATGTCCATCTGCTCATTTAAAAAAAATTAAAACTTTATCCTGTAACTGTATTCAGGATTGATAAGCAAAAAACAAATATAAAACAGAACAATAAATATCAATGTCAAATATATTACCGATGACTTGCTTTTCGGTGTGCCGTGTAGGTGGTGGTGGTGGACGGAAAGTAATAATGTCTAATGAAAGAAACAGCCATTATGTTACATGACAAACAGTTGAATGCTCACCCATTGTGCAGTCATTCCACTGTGACCTACACTAACGCAAATAGCCTCCTCTCATAATTAGATATGAAGTTCACTCTTTTAGAGGTCACTTATGTTACCTGAGAGTTGGGGATTTATTACAGGCTAGGCACAATTCTTGGTTAATATTGTGCTCCCAGTAAATCGCAAATAATACAGAAGGTCTCCCAAGCCCAAAAACCATGCGGGGTAGAATCCTACGAGATGCACTACTAGTGTACGAGTTATAATTCTGATGTTGGTGCAAACCACTGTGCCCCTGAATTGGGATTTGCAGAGTGATTAGAATGAGAAACTTTGTTGGTGGAGTTGTTGAAATCGATCAGCAACAAAAGTGATGGTGTTATAATGTTGTTAGTATTGTGTCGCTGTGTATGATGTTTGAACGATGCCAATAGATCACTCTATTTGTACCAGGGCTGTTAATATTGATGGATGCAGGTAGTATGCCATTCATACATAAAAGAATGACTGAGATGAATAATAAAGTGCAAACAGACGGCCAAATGTTTCATGGCACTAGAACTGCTGGAGGACAAATCTATCTCTAACACCCTTACAGAATAAGCTCACCTTCTAAGCTTATCTAAACCTCCCTAACATAATAAGAACACATTCAAAGCTTTTCTAAATGATTGAATTTTTTTAAGGCAAAGAGAGAAGCAAATCACTCTGGTCCTTTTTTGGAGGATTTTCTGATCCATGTCATTGCCTGTCGTACCTGCTAGTTCAAGCTTGTAGTAATGAGATGGTCTTGCATCTGAAGGCCATGCTCGAGTGGACCCAAAAGTTCCCCGCTTTCATTGTAACTGAGATTAGACGTGGCACAGGAGTATCTTGTTTCCACCAACTTTATCCTAGATATTGGAACTTGAACAAGATATTTGCGTGTGTAGCTATTTGTAGGAATAAGCATTCACGGGGAATATCATTCCCTCGTCCTTTCTAGGAGGGAATGCTGATTACATAACACAAACATATGGTGGTGCCACTGTTGTAAATTGGCAAATTTACAAAGACACTGTGCAATTGATGAATAGGTAATGCAGCAGAATACCACATAACTCATCTCAGACTATTACATGTAAAAATATGATTTAACCATTCGTGCTCTCACACATCACATCTTGCTAAATACTCAGTCAGTTAATGACTATAAAACACCTAACAGTGCATTTTTGTTTACAGTGATTTTAATTGCCTTTCACACATGCAATATGCAAAAGAACATTGTCTAGCTAATTATAACAAACAATAGCAGCCCTGAGACATTAATACAAGCATTAAGACAGGAAGGCAAGCACAGATGCAAATGTGCAATGATGGCATGGTGTGCACTGAGACAGAGCTGTACAGACAAACAGAGAGGTAGACAAAACACAGCACATGTTTAGTGTGCCACAGGCCCTGGAAGTATGGCTGCTGGGGCGGTGCTGCAGCCCCAAAACAAATGCTGGATTTGAGAAGGTGAATGAGCAATAAAGATGTTCTTTTCTTTAATGTCAAATGTCAGGCTCAGCTTTATGACACATTGCTGCTTATTCTTTTGACATGGAGACTGAAGCTTACTATTCCTTTTCCGACTAAAAAGTGAGAGGGTTTTTTAATATAAACTATGAGACAATATTGGTGAGTGGGCAGTGAAGGGTTTTATAATGTTATTTGTTTTGTAACACACAACAAACTTTACAAATATTTCAAAATATTTCAGCAGTTAGGAAAGCACAAATGAAGTACTCTCTTTTGTAACTGAAGTGTGTTGCAATCAAATATTTTAACAGGATTAAAACCAATCAAGACACTTTACCTTGTGATGCACAAATGATACATATGCACTAAAACATGTTGTGCATACATTATAATGTGTGTGCTGTATAGTGGAATCAGTAAAACTAAATGTCTGTCAAATGTAGTTGCCAATTCAATGTAAAATGTGCTAACTGTAAATGACAAGGCTCTACCACATCATGCTCTGGTATTATTATTGAAATAGTGTGCTCCGGAATACATCATCGGCTACATTTCACACCCTTACCTCTCTCCTGATTGGGCTTGGCTCTTTTGCTACACTTGTTCTTTGTATGCTATTTGGCTTTTTCACAACCCCTATGACTTCAGGGACGTAACACTGATGGCAGTACCCCTACCCGGGAAATTGTACTGGCACCACTATAGTGTGGTGGTGAAAATAAGAACAACTTTTTGGAGGAGTTCTGCAGCTATGAATAGAAGAGAAGTGAGGATTTTAAGCAGTTTGGGTCAAATTTACCGGGTATTTACAAACATCTTTCAAAAAAATCATGTTGAGGCACAACGTGGACTACAAATGCCAGCAACCATCTGATGGGACCAAAACAGTACACAAATATTGTGGTATCATTCAAATATAGGAGCAATAAAAAATACAGGGCTCTCTCATTAAAGATAAGAAATGTTTTAACAAGTCCAGTTCACAAATCACAGTGTTCCTCTTGACAGCCAATAACTGACCTGCTATAATTCCCAGAGCCAATTCCACTGAAGAAAGAGTTAGGTGGTAACAGACTTAAGGGACATCCTAAAGTATATTTTTTATTCATACTTGGCAGCACACGTATTAATCCAAAGTGGGCCTTCCTTAAGGTGGTGGTGGGTGCAAAGCTTATACCAATTTCATGGTTATAATTGAAAACAAGAACATTCCCTTCCTGCATGTTCAGCTGTTTTGTGTGATGTACTCAGATATTTAAATGCAGATGATCCAGAAAAATACAAATTGCACATGCTTTTATAATTTTTCCATGAAAGTTGAATGTGCCGTTTAATAAAGAATGGGACAGATGTACAAACATTAGGAATACCGATTTCCTAATTGCGATTATCTCTAAATCACAATTAGGAAATTGGTATTCCTAATTTATGAAGTACTTTTACTCCCAAATAGCGATACCTACAAGACCGCAAATTGGCCTACCTCATAAATAATAATGAGGTAGGTCGCAATATGCGACCCAATAGGAATCGAAGACATCACAGGGACCTGTTGGGGTCAGCAGACCACCATATATTGATTGCTTTTCAATAAAGCATTTTTTTTAAATGCAGACCATTTTCCTTAAAGTCAAACAGGTTGCATTTAAAAAGAAAAAAATGAAACTTTGAAGTTGAATATTTTTAGAATCCGTGGTAAGTGGGACTCCTGCCTGCTCTTAAAAACAATTTTTTTCAACATTTTCAAGAGCACCCCTTCCCATTTGCGAATGGGTTGACATCACTTTTTAAAATGGGGGTAAATTCTTATTGTTTTGCGAATGGAATTCGATCGCAAAACAGTAATGCAAATATTACTGATTTGATATTTGGAATGAATGCCCAAAACATGCCCCTTCCGAATACCTCATCGAAAATGTAAACTGCGATTTGATATCAAATTACCAAATCGCATTTTGTACAATTGAATAAGCATTTTTCCGGTCACAAATGGCTAGATTTTGGAAATCATGCTATTTATTACCAGTAAAATGCTTTGTACATTTCACCCTTAGTGAGGTTAAAAGAAAATGAAGGATTACAATGTTATTCTCTATTTTGCCAATATAAATGTCATGCTTTTTTCAAATTCATGTTAGTGTGAGAAACGTGGATATGCTGAGGATTTCACATGTTAATGGATCCTGTTTTAGGCAATATGTAAAATCTTTCTAATCAATATTTTAAATTATACATTTCAACAGCAACTAAAATTTACTGGAATGTTTTCCACAATGGCAACATTACAAAATCAAAAGATTTTTATATTAATGTCTATCATGGAAAAACATGTCTTAATCTAAGTGTACATGAAGTTCTTCTCGCAGACAGTGATTTGCAGTGCAAAATGTTCCGAGCTAAATAATGTATTGTAACGTGTCTTCTCACAGTGATCAGTGATCTCTGCGCCACAAAAACACACACACACACGTGTGTGGATTAAATATATATGCACATTAAACATTAAGATGCTTTATATATAAATATAACATTTTATACATATGTTATTCATATATATATATATATATATATATATATATATATATACACATATAATGTTACACATATGTGTGTGTGTGGTTAAGTATGCATTGATATATGTAAATAAAGATATACATGCAACAGAAAGATACATATGTATGACTTTTAGATATATAAGCATATATAAGTATAAACCTATATTTACATATATCTACATATATATCCATGCTCAGAAAACACATGGCCTTGGCCTTTGTCAGTGTTTATGTCCAAAATGTAATCACATAGTTACATTTTGAATTAACACAAAAAATACCTGGACCAGGCGGCGTAGTCTCAGTTTCTTTCTCTGAAAGATAAAAGATTCATTGTATTGCAAATAGGAACACGTACATTGTTAAAAGTCCTGTATATTTTCAAACATTGTTACCTTATATTTAAGCACCATGCTTATATAGATGCATTTCAATACAACTATTATTATAAGTCAAGTGTTTGCATGACTGTTAAAAAAATCTCACATTACAGCACAGCTGAATGATAAGGTGGTTGCTCAAGGGAAGTTATTATTCAGGACTCAGAATTGAACTTCTAAATCCAAATCAAAAACTAAGAACACTTCACAGCCATGTGCAGGGCTGGCTTTAGGGCGGTGCAACCGGTGACACCACACCAGGTGCCGAACCCTAGGGCGCCGCATATCGAAATATCTTTTGGGATTAAAGCTTCTGCTGCTGAGTTCCTTGTGTGTCCAGCAATTTTTTGGCAGTCATAAAAATGTCAATGTAACTCTGCTGATTATTGTACCTGCTGGAGAAATCTGAGTTTTCTCAAGTAGGGCTTTTTACTAATTATAAACAAGAGCAAAGGGTTAATGTGCCTGCTGCAAAGCCAATGCAGATCATAGAGTTGTATTTTTTGTAGATAGCTTTGTGGGTTTATTGCTTATGTCACAAAGATCCTTTTGTTACTAGCAGTTCATTAGTTGCAATCCTAATACAGCACAGTGAACTATGAGCTGGCATCAAAGAGCTGCAGGCACACAGTAAGGCATAGCTTTAGAACCTTATGTTTTTCCCCAGTGTTTCTTTGCTAAAATGTATTTGCTTGGGCAGAAATGAATTCTTATTAGTAAAGCCAACCCGAAACACTGGATTACATTTTAAATCCAGAGTTTGTGATTCTCCAGATCAATCACTCCTAAAATATACTCCCTTCCATTATAGATGACATTTCACTCCTACACCATGTAGTCTTCATTGACATTGCCTTATTTAACATTTCCTGTACATTGATTTACAAACTAGGATTCACTGTATAATGTGTGTGTGATATAATGTGTGATATAAAGTACTCTGACAGACTACATTAGTATGAGTAGTGCTATAAATGAAATGAAATGCATGTGAGAGAAGAGCTATGGAAAGATGAGGGGCACCCTTGAAGGGCGGTAGTGAGGGAATCCATAAAGAAGAAGGTCATTGTGGGGGAGGGCATCAACAGAGATTGGTGCACCGGGCGCAACCAATACTAAAGTGGGCCTTGGCCATTTGTTGTAATTTATGTGAAAATGGGGTGTAATTAGAACAAGAAGTGGAATGCTGAGGTTGTGCTGGTAAATGAGTTAATGTAAAATTAGAAATAAGTAACATTAGACAATTGGAATGATGAGAGCTTCAATGAAGTTAATGGAACAGCATTGAGCTATGCACCCTGATATATCCACACCACCTTCAACATTTCAATGCCATGATCCACAGCCTCTCTGTCTCCTCTCCTCTAAATAAGTGGGTTTGTAGAGAGAAATGAGACAGAGAGAAGGTGTTGCCTAGGGAAAGAGCTCATGCTCCCCGACTCACACTTTAATCGGCACACATATGCAGTTATAGCCTGAGCCACATCAGGAAAGAAGTCCTGTGTCTCCTCCTGCCTTTACAAACAAAGCAAAATAATTTAGCAGAGCAGGGGGAGAAGTACAACTTGTGGATGCCCTCTAGCTTTTCTTCGACAGCTCTTGCTGTTGCTACATGTCAAATACCGTGGCGCCTCACAGGCCTTCGTAGACAGCTTTGACATGAATACACAACAGGGATGTCAAAGAAGGGAGAGAGAAGCAGCAGGAGAGTTAACGAGGTTCCTACACCACCTGTGCCTCAAGAGAGGCTTTTTAAAATTAGAACATTCCACTGTTATTGAGCAGAAAGTTCTACTACCCCTATGCCTCACCACAGCAGGTTAGACCAGCCATTAATTTCCACTTGCATGTCAGTGGCCTTTTCCTTTGGCTTAGTCAAATAACACTAAGGATGATGTGATCCCCTGCTTAATCCATTATTAACATACAACTAAGGGGCATATTAGCAAGACCCAAGTTAAAATTATCGCCGTTTTAGCGGCAGGAAACTGCCGCTAAAACGGCGATAATGGGCTTGCTAATATGCGTTATAGAATTCAATAGAAGCCCAGGTTAGATGTCCTGCACATCTAACCTGGGCTTCTATTGAATTCTATAACGCATATTAGCAAGCTCATTATCGCCGCTTTTAGCGGCAGTTTCCTGCCGCTAAAACGGCGATAATTTTATCACCGGTCTTGCTGATATGCCCCTATATTTGTCCATAACCACATGTCCTGATGCCTCTCTCTCATCGTAGAACTCTGTAGTGACTTCAGTCTTTGGCAGTACTTCATCTTTATAAGAAGCCGGCAACAAGGCTTGATAAACAATAAAGCAGCAGGATACACGTTAATGTTATTGAGCAGGTTACAACTAAACAATAAGTGCAAGTCCAAGCAGTGGCATTCATGGGAAATCATCTTCATTCTTTGGTTTGAGGTAAATACTGTTGCACAAAAATAATTCAATAAATAAAACAGAACAACATTCTAAGGCACTGTACTTCACTTTAAGGCAGCACCTTGAATGAAACATGGCCATTATTTAACCCATTTTTCTACCTGCTTTAGTACTGCCCAGTCATGGTCTACTTTTCACCTCACTTGCTCAATACTTAAATTTTGCCTAAGCCATCTCTGTGGCAGGTTGTGTTATGCATGACCACATATCCCTGCAAATAAATACTTAACTCAACTCAAAAGTTGTTGAATAGCCCTTTTTAATTAAAATACCTTTCTAATCTACGACAGCCCTATATGAGTGATAATGTTTGGTAACTGAAAAAGTTAGCATCAAGAAATTTAAAATCTAAAACAGGATCTTTGCAAAAGGATCACCTTTTTTTACCAAAATCATCTAAATATGTTAGCTATACCCAGGTTCTAAGTTATATGTGTTGTCATCCTGGAAATAATCTGTTTAGTATTAAGCCAAACTGGAACAGTACAGTAACATCTGTAGATGAGCAACACAATTCAAAATCACACATATAGTTGTAATGTTAGTACACCTCATCTAATACAACTAATTGTCATCAGACCTTTATGCTTCAAGAAGTATTAGTCTAAAATCCTATCAAAATTTAAATAAAAAAACTTTTAAAATATAACTATTGCATAAATGATTTGATCAAATGGAACTGGCATATATATAGCATTAGAGTCCGCCGTTGCAGGCTCTACCGGCCATTAAAGGCCCGCTCCAGCATTAACAAGGGAGCAGGCCTTTAATGGCCGGCATAGCCCGCTACGGAGGGCTTTATGGCTATTAGAACATTCCACCCCTAGAGGGCAGAATGTTCTAATTTATAAAACAAAGGCCTCACGGAGCCCGAGGGGATTTCAATCCCCTTGGGCTCCGTTAGGCCTTTAAACATTGGAATGTTGGAGCTCAGGGCATCTACAGGCCATTAGACGCCCAGAGCGCTCCATTGTTTTCAATGGAGCTCCCAACATTTCAATGTTCTAATGATGTTCTAATCACACCAGATTTTTTATGATTTTTACGAGCTGCTTATTCAAGACATATCATGCAATTTCTAAATTATGTATGCAAGCTAAAACAGAGAAATTGCTAAAGTATGAATGCAACCTAAAACAGAGCAATTGCTAAAGGTATTTAAAAAAATCTGGAAATGTCAAAATATACCAGAAATAGATGGCAACATGTTACTGGTTCTTAATGAAACGACCATTCCTAAACTGTTTAGATTCTTGTTTTACGGGATTGTATAATAGGTCAAGACATGCAGAATGAAGCCAATATGGTATTGTATATTTCATTCATTTTAATGATGGAAAAATATTTTTTAATCAATCTGCTGAATGTATTTGTTGGAAACTCAACAGTAAAATTACATTACCAAATGACAATTTAACACTTTTAGTAATACTATCCCTAAACCTAAATCAAGTTAGCATGAAACATTGGATGACTTGTTACATAAATTTTTTTTGTTCGTATCTCAGATATTCCCGATGAAGTTAATCACTGAAGAAAATAGTTGCAGCACTACTTGAGGTATAGGATATCGTTTTAAAAAAAGTTATTATTATTTAAAAAGTGACAGGGTGTAACCAGTAGTGTACGAAGTGTGCTTGGGCACAGAGATTTTATAATTCTGGGTCCGGGGCTCCAAATCCACCCAAGTGAAATGGCAGTGTTACGACTTCCCACTTGATGACAGGTTGCTTGTTAGCCCAAGCTAGCTGTATGAATTGTGGGCAGAAGTGTCTTAGAAGGTATTGGGTGAATGGCAGGGGGATGTTGATGAGCAGTTGGAGGAGCTTAGGGAGCAGTACAATCTTAATGAGGCAGATTATTCCAGCCAGTGATAAGGGCAATTATGTCCAGCTTGCTGTCTGCTCTGACATCTTAATTCTCCCTCTGTACTACTTCCATATCTCTGTTCACCCAACTCCCTATGTTTTTCATGGAATTCCAAGGGAAAGTCCGAGGGGAAGTGGTGCACGCTCTGTGTCAATTATTATTAATTCCAGAGAACGCCCCAAAGCGTTGGTACTCCCGAATTATATCGTTTAGGACCTCTCCAGGATTTCTTAAGTACAGTGTCATGTCATCCTCGTAGAGTTAAATGAGGATATGTCCCTAGACTTATCTAATAGCATACTTCGTGTAGTGTTGTTGTAGTTCGGCCGCTAATGCCTGAAGGGAAAGGTCGAACATAATCAGGGTGAGGGGACACCCCTGTCTGGTGCCCCTGAGAATTCTTAGGAGGGCAGAGAGACTATTATTCACGCGTACCCTAATTTTTGTTGTTGCAGATTAAAGCAACTTTATCCATGCCAGGAAGGTGTCCAGGAGTTCCATCCTTGCTAGAATGGTGAATAAATAATCCCATTTCAGGGAAACAAAGGCCTTAGTGGCACCCAGAAAGACCACCACCTTATTCAGGTCAAGGTCTAGATATGAGAGGGAACAAGGTCCTCAGGTTGTGGGCTGTGGATCCACGGGCACAAATCCGGATTGATAAAAATGGAACAGTTCTGGTATCAAGAGACTCAGGAAGTTCGCAATTAATTTAGTGAGAATTCTGTTACCACAGTTTTGTAAGGACGGTACTAGGTGCTATATTTTGGTGGCTACCTTGGTTTTGGGAGAGCTACTAGGATAGCTTTGCATAGTGGTGGGGGTAGTATGTCGGTCTCCCAAAATTCCTCAAATACTTTTAGCGGGGGCGTGGCCAAGATGGCGAGCGGGTAGGACGTGCCTCGCTTGTCTCCCCGCTCCCGTCGGCCACCCGCTTGCTTCCCGGCGCTATAGCTGAGCACCGGACCTTTGGCTGTGTACCGGAGACGAGCAGCGATCCCAGGGACTGGTTGGAGATGGGACTTGAGCTCAGGAACGGTCCCAACCAACGACCCCACCAGCCCGGCCCCTGCGAACTAAAATGGCGGCCCGGGCAGCGTAACGGAGCTGAGAGGGGAGCCGGGTCATTGGCGGAGCTTGCTTCTGTGAAGCTGTTGATTTCGGCTGCAAGCCTCCGGCTCCACGGATACGAGGGGTGATTTCCCCCCCCCTCCCTGCAGACTGCTCACGGCGGAGACAGAAACGGAGGAGGAGCGGCGGTGTGCTGCGGCCCGTGCAGGGCCGGAGAGGGCTGGACGGCAGCGCTCACAACCAAGAGCCTGGGCCTAAGAGGGCAGTGATTCCTGGGTCTACAGCACTGAAGGTGAGCGGCATAGCAGCGCTTCCTCCCCCCGCTCGGCGGAGCGGATTCCACATGCAACGCTGCATATCGGGGACGGCAGAGCACGATTCCTGCTGAGGAGCCCCTGAGAGACTGGACAGGGAGCGGGCTGCAGAGGCCCCGAGCTGCCTTCACGCGCTGGTTCCATCGAGGGGAGGGGAGAACTCAAGGTCCCCCACAGGCCCTATAGTCTGCTGCAGGCCTTCGCCCACCATATATCCGGGCAGGGACCCACCGGGCCGCCCGCCGCAGTCAGTAGAGGGCGGAGGGCCCCAAGTCCGGAGAGGAGGTTGGGGAGCGACCCAGCGGCCCACACAGCACTTGGGTGAATCAGCGAGCCCTCGCTCATATTCAGCGCATGCCATGCTGGGGTGTTGAACGTGGCGATCCTCAAGCCCCAGTGGTCTCCCAGAGAAGGGCCAGAGTGAGGGACTAGTGGACAAGCACCGGGCACAACACGCTTGGCTCCAGGGCAGGAGTGCCCCGGGAAGCAGTAGACGGGGCTCAGGCCAGACGGAGAGCGGCCTTGTGGTATCACACTGCTGGAGCTGGGCTTAGAGAACACTTGCACGACACGCGGTGGTGATCTCGTCGTGCCTGCGCCCGTCCATAAGCTGCCTCAGGGGCTGCGTCTGCAAGTCCCATTGCTTACGCATCATCACCCTTAAGGGGCGCATGCCGACGCCCGTGCGGCCAGGATCCCTGACACCACTCTCGAGCGCATCCATTCGCTGCTGCCCCAGGTGCCCAACCGCAGCTCGGATATGTCCTCAACAAGCCCGAAGAAAGACCGAAACGTGAAAGATATGCTCACTAAGATGGCGGGGCAAGCGGAGGAGATGGCTGCGCCTCCCCACTCGCGTCGGGAGGGTTGGACGCGGAGTCCATGGAGGAGCCGGTTACGCGTGCTTTCTTAACATAACTGTTCTCCAGTCTACGGGACAATCTACTGGCCCTCAGGAAGGACCTCTCCAATGAGATTAAGGAGGTGCGGCGGGACCTGGACGCGGTTGTAGAGAGGGGGGCCACGATGGAGGATCACAAAGAATCGCGGAACGAAGAAGTGGAGCAATTGAAGCAGGAGGTGATCCGACTCCAAACCCAACAGATAGACCTCCAGGCCCATGCAGAGGATTTAGAAAATCACTCCCGCAGAAACAACATTCGCGTGAAAGGTGTTCCCTCTCAAGTAGAAGGCACGGACATCACCCAATACCTCCAGGGCCTCTTTCGCCACATCTTGCAGGAATCACAGGACTTTGCTATAAAAATTGATAGGGCCCACAGGGTGGGTTTGCAAAGGAAAGCTCCGGCACCTCCTCCCGATATACTGGCCTACCTCCCAGACTCTCAACTTAAGGAACTTATTCTGCGGAAAGCCAGGGATGCGCAACCACTAACCTATGGAGGGCAAGACATCGCTTTATATCAAGACCTGGCCGCAATCACGTTACAAAAACGCAGAGACTTCAGACCAGTCACAATGCATCTTCGAAACCAGGGTGTCCCTTATTCCTGGGGGCACCCCTTTCGTTTAATCTTCAAGTGGGACGGCAGGCTGAGGCAACTAAGGTCACTGCAGGAGGCATGCAAAGTCCTGGGTATTGATGAATCCCACTCCGCCGAGTCAGCAGACGGAGACAAGAAAGGTGAGAGAGAGAGATGGCAGCGCGGGGGCAGACGTCGGAGGCCGGAGGCCGCCTCCAAGCCAGATTCAGAGACTATAGCCCAGGAACGCTGGGCAGTGCTGGCCTCGCTCACCGCCGACACCGGATCCAAACCCGAGGACTAATTGGCTTATTGGGTCAGATAAGTGGTTTAATTTAACGCTTTGCCGGGGGTGGCGGGTGGGCGACTGGGGGCGGGGGGAGCGCTGATGGCCACAAGATGCACCCCACAACCTGTCTCACCACGGAGGCGCGTACGAACAATGCGTCTTCTGGACTATTTCCTGGGGTAAATATTGTTTTACTTGTTGGGGTTAGGGAGGGGGGGGTCCGGTATGTCAACAGTTTCCTTCCAGGTGGTCCCAGGGGTCAAGGGAGCATCCTCCAATGCACTTCCACACCGTTCAACACCAATATGACCCGGGAGGGGGACACTCAGGTCAGTTCGAGAACAGGGCGCACCTCAGGGGGCTGTAATAGCTCAATCTATACCTACCTGTCATGGTTACGGAAGAGGTGAAAATACTCACGCTTAATGTTAAGGGTCTCAATAACCCAGTTAAAAGGCGGGCTATCCTGTCCTATCTGGAACATACGGAGGCCGATATATGTCTCCTACAGGAGACTCATCTCATGGCCAAAGATCATCACCGAATGAGGTCAAGAGTATTCCCCCACAAATATTTCTCTTCCGCAGGGGGGAAAAGGGCGGGGGTGGCCCTGCTCCTATCCAACCGCTGCAAGTGGGTAGTGCGCGATAAGGTGGCTGAGTTACAAGGACGATTACTGGCCTACACTATATAATTTGGCTCCCAACTCGTAGTGGTAGGTTCCATATATGCCCCCAACTCGGGACAGGAAAGCTTTCTTAAAGCAGCCCTGATGGATGTCATGACCACACAGAATCGCATGACACTGATTGGGGGGGATCTCAATATAGTAATGGATTCATGCAAGGATATATCCCAGACCTCACATTGGCACAAGGGAGAATTGTCAGGGGAGGGGAAGAAATGGCTGACGGAAATGGGCTTCGTGGATATCTGGAGCGAGGCGCACCCCACCTCGACGCAATACTCCTTTTTTTCACACACACACAGATCCTATGCGCGCATAGATTATTTCCTGGGAACTGGGCAGATTAATAGGGTGGTCAAAGCAGTGAGCATCGAGCCCGCGGCCCTTTCTGACCATGACGCACTGACTACACGTATATCACTGCCGTCAAGCCCCCGTCAAGCTGGCTGTTGGATGCTTAAAGAGAATATTCTCCACAAGAAAACAGTGGAACAGCAACTTACTAAGTGCATTCAGGAATATCTCGCTCTTAACGATACCCCGAACATAGCGACAACGACACTTTGGGAAGCGATGAAAGCGGTAGTATGGGGGGATCGAATAGCGTTGTCGGCTGCCAACAATAGAGAGCGCAAGGAACTGAGATCTAGCTTAGCGGCACAAGTACAGGAACTGGAAAGGGTACATAGCCGAACAGGTTTGCCCAGGGTCTGGAGGCAGCTGAAAGCAGCAAGGGCACAGCTTGCTGGGATAGACTTGGACAGGGTGGAGTATGCTGCAGTCAGGCTAAAACACTCCTATTACATTGGGGGCAACCGCACCGGCTGCCTTCTGGCCAATAGGCTTCAGGCCCAACAACAGCGGACTCAGGTCTCATCGCTCCAGGGGGATGACCAGAGAGTGGTTACCGGGGATCAGGAGATAGCCCACACCTTCAGGGAATTTTATGAACAATTGTACACGGCTGACACCGCTCCAGAACGCGCAATCTCTGATTATCTTCAGTCCGTGTCTATGTCCACACTCACTCCGGACCAGGCGGCGGCACTAGACGCTCCCATTAGGGTCGAGGAAGTGATTATAGCAATATCGCGTCTCAAGGTACTCAAGTCCCCTGGCCCCCGACGGCTTTCCCGCTCTTTTTTATAAGAAATTTTGCCACCTCCTCGCCCCGATTTTAACGAGAGAGTTCAACTCCTTTGGGAGTGCAAATCTGATACCCGCCACGATGTTAGTGGTAGCTATTGTGGTGCTGCCTAAGCCGGGCAAAGACAGGCAACAATGTGGCTCATACCGCCCTATATCTTTGCTCAATGTAGATCTTAAAATTTTCACTGGCATACTCGCCACGCGTCTAGGCCCCTGCATGCTACACTTGATTGAGCCAGACCGGGCGGGATTTATTCAGTCCCGCCAAAGCGCGGATAACACAAAGAGGATACTCCACCTTATAGATAAAGCCCACCAAACACAAATGGACGCTCTTCTGCTGACAGTCGGCGCTGAAAAAGCATTCGACCGGGTGGATTGGGGCTTCCTTAGTCATACGCTATCCAAGTTCGGCTTGGGAGAGAAATTCAGGGAATGGGTGAGCTGCTGCTACAGTAGGCCATCGGCGTCCATTAGAGTTAACGGCATCTCCTCACGACCATTTGCCAGTCAAAGAGGCACTAGGCAGGGGTGCCCGTTATCCCCCCTGCTGTTCGCCTTCTATATTGAGCCCCTGGCACAAAAGATCAGGGACAATACTAACATTCGAGGGATTCCATTCGGGGGGAAACATACCAGATCAGCCTCTATGCAGATGACGTGATTGCGGCACTGAAAGACCTGAAGGTGTCACTCCCCACCTTTCTGGAAGAATTGGACCAATTCAGACACGTCTCAGGTTTCCGGGTTAACGTCGGGAAATCGCAAATCTTGAACTTACGCCCAGCGTCGGCCACTCTTAGCCCCAGGGAGAGCTGGCTATCTGGTATTCAAGTAGTAGATCGTATCCCATACTTGGGCTTAGACCTAGCGGCAACAGTGCACCAGACGACTCATCTGAATTATGCCAGGTTAGCCAGGCAAGCGAAGAAAGATATGGGCACCTGGAGTGAACATCACCTGTCGCTACTCGGGAGAATTGCGGCGGTTAAAATGTCCTTTTTACCAAAGGCACTTTATCTATTCCAAACCCTACCGGCATTGCCTCCCCCGGGGGCGATTACCTCACTACAGCGGGACATCAATCAGTTTGTCTGGGCGGGGGCATGACCACGGATGAGTAAGGCCCTGGGATATATGAGGCCCGAAGCTGGAGGATTGGGGATACCGGACCTCCTTAGCTATTATAAAGCGGCACAATTGAGGTACTTAGTGGAATGGGCATGGCCAGAATCTGAAAAAAGATGGCTCTTTCAGGATAGAGCGTTGGCAGGGATCCCGCTCTGGAAGGTCCCCTTTTTAAAGAAGGCTCAACGTCCCAGCGGACTGATGGGGTCGCCCATCACCAAATCCGTGATGACAGTTTGGGAAGGGGTGGCGACAGCAAACAACCTTACTACATTCCCGTCCCCCTGAACTCCCTTGTTTGGCAATAGCGAATTTGCACCTGGGATGTCGGACAAAGCTTTTCCGGCATGCTGGGACACCTCTTGTCGATCGATAGGCCACCTGTTTGATCTCTCAGGAATTCTTCCGTTCTCTCAAATGAAGCTTGAGTATGGTATTCCCGAAACCGAGAGACTGAGATACTTGCAACTGCGACATTGGGTACTTCAGAAGGGGGTGAGGGAACAAGGGTCCCGCCGGCTGACCAAATATGAAAAATGGCTAATTACCAAACTCACTGATAAAGGACTCATATCTGACATGTATGACATGATTAGACATAGCCCACAAACACAGGCCACACCAAGCCAACGGAGGTGGGGGAGGGAACTGGGTGGGGAGCTCACGCAAAAAAGACTGGGAAGGAATTTACTATAGGGCAAAACACACAGCTCGCAATGTCACCAGTATAGAAACCGCTATGAAAATAGCCACTTATTGGTATCTCACACCTGCGCGCCTCCATAGGGGTAACCCACAACGGAGCCCTACATGCTGGCGCGGCTGCGACAACGAGGGAACACTGCTTCACATTCTGTGGGATTGTCCACTGCTGTCTCATTATTGGACTACAATCCTTGACGAGATAGACGAGCTATTCGACACACAGATCCCAAGACTCCCTGTTTATGTTATCTTAGGCCTACCCAACCCAGTCACATACCCACTTAAAAAGTATGCGAGGACGTCAAATGGGGCTGGCATTTGGCGCAGCGTTGCAAAATATATTGTCGCACTGGGGTTCCACCACCTCCCCTACACATACAGGTTGGCTGGGGATGGAACGGATCTCGGCTACCCTGAACAACACCAAAGACTCTTTCCAGAAGGTGTGGAGTCCATTCCTAACACTGCTCTCATCGGAGTTCAATGAAGTCACCCAGCCCAAATATCTGAGAGTGCTGCGTCTCTCGAACTTATGGACAGAACACGCATAATTTCATATTGTTTGTAAGTGCTGTATCACACGCAGGAGTGGGACTCGCTCAAGGCGAAATGGAGACTACCGGAGGGGGCGAGTTTGCAAATTTGGTTTATTATAGAGGCAGAACATCCACAGGTGCCGTCTGTTTACTGTTACACAACGGATTTATGAGGGCACTTACTGCGCTGACGATATGTTTCTTTCTGTTTTTGAAATGTGCGCGGATGGTGCCCTCTATTGCATTGTGTGATTTATGCCTTGGTATTGTTTTCTACTTTTTGAAAATGCTAATAAACACATTTAAACATAAATACTTTTAGCAACTGGAGAGCCAATATGTATTGATAGCACTTGGTGGGAAAGCTATCGGATCCCGGAATGTTATGGGACGAGAGACCTGAAATCACCTCCTTAGGTTCGTCCATCGTGAATGGCTGAGCCAGTTACTGCCACAGTGCCAGGGTAAGCCAGTCTAGTGCTGTGTCCTCTAAATATGTTTCAACTGATGAATGTTGGGGAGGTCCTCTAGAGAAATAGGGTGTAGTATAGTGTAGTATAGTGCCTGTGAAAGACATTATTACACTTTGTCTATGATTTTTGGTATATAGTTTGCTGCCCAGGGGTGTTTAATCTGCTCTGCAAGAGATTTGCTGGGGTGCTCCCCCCTTGCCGTAGTTCAGCACTCATGCATATTTACCCTGGCATTTGGCTTCCGTGTCCAAAATTCCCGCATATTCCATGAGTTTACTCTAAGTCTAGCTTGAATTGCGGAAGAATCCACCAGAGTTCCCTCTCCATTTCCCTCAATTCTAACTCCAGTCGTGTATGGTCTGCCCGCAAAGTTTTTGGGCCAGATGTATGACCATATCATTTTGCGATTCGCAAATTGCGCCAAACTGCCAGTCGCAATTTGCGAGTCTTAAAATGCTATGTACAACAGTGTCACAGACACTGTTTGTGATTCCCAATGGGGTCGCAAATTGCATGCCTCATGAATATTAATGAGGCTGTCGCAATTGGCAACCCCATTGGGAATGGCTGGTACTCCCAGTGATGGTGGCCTGCTGGGGTCAGCAGACCACCATGTCTGGGACTGCTTTTAAATAAAGCAGTTTTTCTTTTAAAATGCAGCCCGTTTCCTTAAAGGAAAATGGGATGCATTTTAAAAAATAAAAATGAAACTTTTCAGTTTCATTTTTTAAGGGCAGGCAGTGGTCCCTGGGACCACTGCCTGCCCTTAAAAAATAATTGTGCATGCATTCCCAAAGGGGAAGGGGTACCCTGCGGACCCCTTCCCATTTGCGAATGCCTTACCACCCTTCTGAGAAGGGTGGTAAACTGCGAGTGTGCGGTCGCAAAACATTCATACATAGGTTTTGGAGTCGCTATTAGGAAGGGACGCCCTTGGAACGCCCCTTTCTAATAGCGAGTCGCTAACCCTATTTTGCGAGTTGCTAATTGATTAGCGACTCGCAAAATAGGGTTGGTACATGGGCCACACGTTTTTTGCGGTAGCAAACGGGCCTAAAACCCCTTTGCGACTGCAAAAAACAGTTCTACATCTGGCCCGTTATGATCCCAGTATGCTTAGCAATACACACCCCTCTGATAGTGGCTTTGAATCCCTCCCATAGTGTTCCAATGCTATCTACAATTTGTTGAAATCAAAGTAATTTATGATCGCGTCGCACAACTATGCAGCGAAGATATCATCCAGCAGGGCCTCCATATTTAGTCTTCAGCCCCCACCCATTGATTGTGCCCCCTGTGGCTTCAAATTCAGCACCACCACTTAGTGGTCAGATTGTGCGCAAGTCTGAGTCTATCTGTCACAGCAGTGGCTCATCTCATTGTTGACTGGATCTTTCTCCCTGCGACTTACTTGTGAGAGTTTTTTTTAAGTCTGCCACTTGTTGGGGCATTAAAAGAGGCGCTGAAAGCCTTTGTGTATTACCTTCAGAAGGGCAGGATAGAGCATTGCATACTGTATGTTGGCCTTAATTAATTGCTGTTTGATAGAGAGGAACTTCCTACGAGCCTCCTGAACCACAAGGGTAAAGTCCGGATATATGGAGATGTCATTGCCCTCAAAGTTTAGTCTCACTTTTTCCCTTACAAGGCAGAGCACCATGTCCCTGTCACGGAAGTGCATTAGGCGTGCTATGATGGGCTGCACTGGTGTGCCCAGAGGAGGGTTGTGCTGCCATGGATCTTTTCGCTCTCACCATTACGAAGAGTCTCGAGAAGGCCTCTGCGCCAAACAATCCCACAAGGAGCCTTTCCACGTAATTTTCCATTCACCCAGTATTTGTTGATTTGGAATGCCCAGTATAGATATTTATTTGGCCCAGGTCTTCGTTCTTGGTGGTGATCAGTCAGAGGACTTTTTCAATGTACTGCAGTGTTTTTCTCCTTGACGTAAGTGCGTCCTCTACTGTGGATAAGCGATGTTCAGCCTCCATGAGACGGCCTTTATGTTTACCTAATTTGCCTGTTACACAGTCCATGCGGGATGTTAGGGCGTCTATCTTGAAGTCATGTAGGTTAGACTCTCTTGCATGGCTTTTAATAGCAATTTCATGTCATCCCCTGTTGGTTCCTCGGCTGGGCCCAGTTCCTCTTCGTTTGTGGGCTAGCCACCCTTCTCGGTTCAAATTGAAGCTTCATTTGCCTGTGGTCTGTTTTCCTCATTGTTAGGTATCTCAGTGTTGCTATCTCCAACTCCCTTCAACTCCAGCATCTTGGGCACAGTAAGGGGTCCGTCACCTTCTGTAGTGCAATTTTTAGGGCCTTTGATAAGGTGGGTGGCGCAAAGCAGTCTAGGTATGGGTGTATGTGCCTGTGAGCAAGCGGGCGATGTTGGTCACCAGGCAGGTAGGGCTACCTGGTGCAGGCCCCCCAAAGCATTCGATAGGCTATAAGGCAGGTGTCATTGCTCCTTCTGATGCCCCAAGTGTAAAGTTAGTCAAATTGTGTGGGGGCTGACAAATATTGGGGTGGCCTCAGCCGCCCCCTCGAGATCCTACCCATTTTAATTAATAAATAATGCAATATTGTCCTCATAAATAATACCTTGTGGGTTTGTCTATAATCAAACCCAACACTAAAGTGTCTTAAAGGTGCAAATTCAGAAAGAGATGAAACTACAATTTCCACTTGCAAAGCGAATGTCGGGTTGCAGTGAAGAATCTTTTCGAAGAAACATTTTCATATGTTATGAGCATATTCCAAATCCTTGGCTGGGGAAACCTCCACAACTCATAAGGCACACAAATGACTAAAAGTGCAACACTTATCACTAGGAAAAATTTGGTTTTCTTACATTTACCCAACTGAGCACCTCTAATTATGACCCTAAGCCTGGCAAGTCAGAGGTGTACACTGCAGCCAAGGCAGGTGGCCTAGGATAAAAAATCTAGGTCTCTTCTTTGGTTTGGTCAGAATTAGTACTGTGCCCTTGCCCACAATGACCGGCTCCCCACTTTGACCAGTAAAGTACATTAAAAACTAAAGTCTATAAAGAGCTGTGCCAATTCCCAGGAACCTTTTTCATCACTTAACCTTGAAAAGCAAACCTCACTCTTTTGTTAGAGTCTCAATATAACAACTGTACTTTTTCCCCAAGGCCCTTATTTAATCACACCTGTACCAGGATGTCTAACGTGTCAAATATGCATCTCTGCTTGGAGTTTATCGCCTAAGCATAAATATTCAACATGATTTTGTGGGCGATAAATGATATATATATATATATGGCCTCGAAATAGTAGTAGTAATTTTGGCGTAAACAAAAAGTAAAATAAATGATAAAACATGACAAGTGTCAATCTGCCACCAACTACAATTCCCTAGATATGCTAACCACCTTAAAACCATTAGAGGAGAGCTTAGCCATAACTGGCAGCATAAACACTTAAGAAAGCATTTTATTGAAAAAGGTCTCATAAAGAAAAGCAATGGTTCATAAATCCTGAATGTTTTGTTGGAATATCCTGGGGGGATCTGTTTGCAAAGAACAAAATTAAACCGGAAAATTGTTATATGTGACTCTGTTTTAAAGATTGAACGTTTCAATATATTATCCCGTGTTCTATTATACCCTGATAAACCTCTAACAGCTGGGTGCTTTTTCTCTGCCTTCTCACAGAACATCTTTAAAGGGGCCCAGGAGACAGGAAAAAGCAGTTCTCTTCGACCAGTCCTGCATGTCTAATAATCACTAACAATGCACATTCTAAAAAGCTTAAATTGAGGATATCTGCTGAAATCTTTAGTTCTGTTGTGACATTATTCACTGGATGGCCGATTAAATACGTGAAACCCAAAGTGCACGTCTTTACATACTGTAAGTGCTCAAATAAACTAGTTCAATGTTTTGCAAAAATGCCAATTCAGCACAAACTAATACATCAAACGTGTATCTATCAATCAAAATATACATCACATTCTGTTTTAGATGTTAACAGCCTTTCAGGAAACATGTAACTGCTTCTACCGTTTCTTTCAAAAACCAACGATAAAAGGCAGTTTGCACACATACACACACTAAGGTGCTTGAAACAAAGTATGCTGGACAGTAGCTTACACACAGCACCTCAAGGTATCATAAAAAGAAAGCCCAAACGCATATATTCAATACCTTCCTAAAAGAACAAAGAAGAGTGCGAAGAAGAGATACAATGTATCTCCGTGGACGCCAAATCATAACATTTATTCAACTTTCCCATTGTACAAACACTTATGCTAAACCAACCGAAATCTCCTCACCCTTTCTACAACTTACGTTTGCTCTGACCTAATGACAAACCTCTTTATAATTCTACCAATTAACCTAGCATTCACCCTCACGCATTATAAAATAATCACCATTTTTCAGAATGGAAGTATAAAAACATTATTTTATTTTTTCTAATCCACTAAGGTTAAAAATCTTCAGAGTCCCTTTTCTTCATAACAGTTTTTTTTATTGAGGATGTCTTCATAAAACATTATTGATGACCATCTGATCCCACAGCATAGCCTGTATGTGCAGTCTGGGAGGGTTGACAAACAGGATGCAGCGGGCCAGTAGGCCAAGAAGCCTCAGAGCCATTCTCAGTGAGACCCAAGTCTGAGGCTGAAACATCATATTCATAGCCAAAATGTTCTGGATTAGTTGATTAACAGTGAAGGCCTGAAAGTGCACTGTATCTAGCAAGGCTCCAATGAAAGGGAGCATCTGTGAAGGAGACAGATGTGTCCTCAGCATGTTGAATACGAGCCCCAGCAATTTACGGAGGTTTGCCATCAGCTGGAGGTGGTCCACGACTGACTGTGGTCAGTCTGCCTTGTTTGTGACGGTCTCTACAAAGCTTAAACCCTGTAGGTTTAGGAAGGCACATGTTCCCTTGCACACGGGAAAGAAATTTGAAGAGATTAAAGCTCCCAAACTGATGAGAAAGAATAGGCGCTTTCTCTGGACCATCTACGAAGATGCAGAAAGAAAGAAACTGACATCAGTGCATTTGGGTTGTACCTATATGATCATCCAGAGTTTACTTTCTAGGTGGAGCAAAGCCAAGATGGACCACACAACGCCACCTATTGGGGTGCAGGGGGTGTGCTGCAAAATGTAAAGGTGAGAAAGCTGTGACTAGAAGTATTCATGAGAGAAACGACCAAAAGATTGAATGAGTAAAGGATTGAAAGGGATAAAAAAAAAAACGAGGTGGTGGGGCAGAGGGCAGAGAGTCTAGAGAACCTGTGAACATTTCCAAGACCAGAAACAATAAATAAGCTTCATAAGGCTACAGCGCGTGCCTTATGGTCCTCTATCGTCTCCTCCATGTGATACGTGTTACTGCTGGGGGAGGAGATGACATACCAGACTCATGAAACATATATATTGAAAGAAATCACTTTGTCTGTATTGTGAGTAATAACTAGATGATCCAAGAATCAGGAACACATTTCCTTGCATGTCCTGTTAAACATACTGTGCATGTGGTGCCTGATCCCTCTGTGTCTTTAGAACTAAGACAGTCCAAGAAGATCTTTACTTTCAAATCCTTACCAGCTTTGAAGGACCGTGGGCAAAATCATTGGACTTAAAACAAATAATTTTATCACAAGCACTATCTGCAGTGGGCAGGGCTGGCACTATATAAAACCTACTGCCTTAGCAGGAGTAATGACCCACCAACAAAAAGAGAATTGTTGCATTATCAATAGAATAAAACACGTATGGATTGAGACGCTTTGGAGCCCTCCTGCCTGGAATCAGAGAAAGGAAGTTGAATTAAGCTGATGAGGTGACATCAAATCAAGGGTGGATGTTTACCTGCGCACAGAACTAGTAGCGGTTTTGGGTATTCCTAAAATTATACCATTGAGGCAAATTACATTTTGAAGACCATCCTATGTTATGAGGAGGAATAGTGTTGGACACCAAAAAAATAATGCATATACTTTTCTGTTTTAGACAAGTAATACAATTATGGAATAACAACACATAGGGTTTTCTATGTAGTGTTACCTATATTTCCCACTCTTTTTCACACTATTAAAACAATATCTTCTCTGCCAATTATTGACACCTGGTTTATGCTTTAACATAACAGAACACATACCCATTGTTGTTGTTTCTGTGGAATAAAACGGAGAGTGTTTTTAAAAAAAAAAATACTTATGATATAAGGTGTTGTTCAGGGTACAATTAGAAACTAGCAGTTACAAGATAGTGTGGACTAGACACCTACCCCACCAACAACCTACATGCAGTTAAGAGTTATGGACAGAGAAAATATTTGGCAAAATAACATTAGGTAACGAAACTACTCTAATATTGAGTTGATGTTTTCAAGCAGCATAGCATCATATGTAACTGGAATGTAAGCCCGAGCAATAACAAACTTTTTCTGGCAAGGGGAAAATCTGCTTTTTAGTTTGTACCAGTGCTTGAGCTGGTGGTTGCTGGTGGGGGGGTCACCAACACTAATATTTTGGGACTTGCACTTTTTTTTATACATCAGACATTTACCAAAACAAAAGAGGGAAAAACACACAAAACAGAAGGACAATGAAAAGATGGAAAAAGCTTCATAAAGTGATGAAGCAGACCATGCAAGAGGGAGATAATGGGGCAGTGAGTGTCTGGTAGTGAATTAAAGAATCATGAAGTGAATTTAAGATGGCACAACTTTGGTATTTGGTGCACTGACATTGATGTGTAGAGTTTTGGGCCGCTTAACTCATTCTTCCTGCAAATTAAGCACTGGCTTGTACCAATAATTAGGGACAGCTTTTCACACATCCTCTTTCTCCATCCCACTGTCAGAAGTAAAATGAATTTTACTGTGTTGCAAATGAAATGCTATGCAGTGTCGGTATTATAAATTGCCAGCACAAGCCATAGTTTAGAGCAACCCTACATTAATAATGAGTACCCTTTGGCCGGTCTCTGTGGCTTTGCCTAAGGATGTCCTATGGACTGGGGAAAGGAGATGCCAAAGCGTTTCTTGCTCTAAAATAATCCTGTGACATTTAAGCCGCACTGTACCTATTTAAGTAATTAATATTAAGTAACTCTCTTAATAGTTCTCACTTTGCATCAGTTCCTTGCTACTTATTAAAATAAGGGCTAATTCAGAGCAGACCTGTTGTTTAGTAATCAAAGACAACATCACCTTCATTCTGGAGTCAGAGGTCTGCTACATTGTTTCTAGACACTCATCTCCCACACCTCCTGATAAGTTCCCACCTATATTTATTCTGGAAGTTACCCCAGGGGTACCTAATGAACACAAATAATTGCATGGCTATGAAAGAAGTAGAGGTCCATCTGCTCATTTAAAAATAATTAAAAATTCATCCTGTAACTGTATTCAGGATTGATAACCAAAAAACAATTATAAAACAGAACAATAAATATCAATGTCAAATATATTACCGATAACTTGCTTTTCGGTGTGCCGTGTGGGTGGTGGTGGTGGACGGAAAGTAATAATGTCTAATGAAAGAAACAGCCATTATGTTACATGACAAACAGTTGAATGCTCACCCATCGTGCAGTCATTCCACTGTGACCTACACTAACGCAACTAGCCTCCTCTCATAATTAGATATGAAGTTCACTCTTTTAGAGGTCACTTACGTTACCTGAGAGTTGGGGATTTATTACAGGTTAGGCACAATTCTTGTTTAATATTGTGCTCCCAGTAAATAGCAAATAATACAGAAGGTCTTCCCAGCCAAAAACCATGTGGGGTAAAATCCTACGAGATGCACTACTAGTGTACAAGTTATAATTATGATGTTGGTGCAAACCCCTGATCCCCTGAATTGGGACCTGAATTGGGATTTGCAGAGTGATTAGAATGAGAAAGTTTGTTAGTGGAGTTGTTGAAATCGGTCAACAACAAAAGTGATGGTGTTATACTTATAATGTTGTTTGTATTCTGTCACTGTGTATGACTTTTGAACAATGCCAATAGATCACTCTATTTGTACCAGGGCAGTTAGTATTGGTGTATGTAGGTAGTATGCCATTCATGAATAAGCGAATGAATGAGATTAATAATAAAGGGCAAACAGACGGCCAAAATTTTCATGGCGTTAGAACTGCTGGAGGACAGATCTATCTCTAACTCCCTAACAGAATAAGCTCACCTTCTAAGCTTATCTAAACCTCCCTAAAATAATAAGAACACATTTAAAGCTTTTCTAAATGATTGAATTTTTTTTAAGGCAAAGAGAGAAGCAAATCACTCTGATCCTTTTTTGGAGGATCTTCTGATCCATGTCATTGCCTGTCGTACCTGCTAGTTCAAGCTTGTAGTAATAAGATGGTCTTGCATCTGAAGGCCATGCTCGAGTGGACCCAAAGTTCCCCGCTTTCATTGTAACTGAGATTAGACGTGGCACAGGAGTATCTTGTTTCCACCAACCTTATCCTAGATATTGGAGCTTGAACAAGATATTTGCGTGTGTAGCTATTTGTAGGAATAAGCATTCGCTGGGAATATCAATCCCTCGTCCTTTCTAGGAGGGACGGCTAATTACATAACACAAACAGATGGTGGTGCCACTGAAGTAAATTGGCAAATTTGCAAAGACACTGTGCAATTGATAAATAGGTAATGCAGCAGTATACCACATAACTCATCTCAGACTATTAAAAGTAAAAAATATGATTTAACCATTCGTGCTCTCACACATCACATGTTGCCAAATACTCAGTCAGTTAATGACTATAAAACACCTAACAGTGCATCTGTGTTTATAGTGATTTTAATTGCCTTTCACACATGCCATTTGCAACCGAACATTGTTTAGCTAATTATAACAAACAATACAGCCCTGAGACATTTATACAAGCATTAACACAGGCAGTCAAGCACAGATGCAAATGTACAATGATGGCATGGTGTGCACTGAGACAGAGCTGTACAGACAGACGGAGAGGTAGACAAAACACAGCACATGTTTAGTGTGCCTCAGGCCCTGGAAGTATGGCTGCAGGGGAAGTGCTGCAACCCCAAAACAAATGCTGGATTTGAGAAGGTAAATGAGCAATAAAGTTGTTCTTTTCTTAAAGGTCAAATGTCAGGTTCTGCTTTATGACAAATTGCTGCTTATTCTTTTGACATGGAGACTGATGCCTACTATTCCTTTTCTGACTAAACAGTGAGAGGACTTTTTAATATAAACTATGAGACAATATTGCTGAGTGGACAGGGAAGGGTTATATGATGTTATTAGTTTTGTAACACACAACAAACTCTACAAATATTTCTAACTATTCCAGCAGTTAGGAAAGCACAAATGAAGTACTCTCTTTTGTAACTGAAGTGTGTTGGAATCAAATATTTTAACAGGATTAAACCAATCAAGACACTTTACCTTGTGATGCACAAATGATACATGTGCACACATTATAATCTGTGTGCTGTATAGTGGAATCAGTAAAACTAAATGTCCATCAAATGAAGTGGCCAATTCAATGTACAATGTGCTAACTGTAAATGACAGGGCTCTACCACATCATGCTCTGGTATTATTTTTGAAATAGTGTGCTCTGGAATACATCACCGGCTACATTTCACACCCTTACATCTCTCCTGAATGGGAGTGGCTCTTTTGCTACACTTGTTCTTTGTATGCTACTTGGCATTTTCACAACCCCCATGACTTCAGGGACGTAACACTGATGGCAGTACCCCTACTCAGGAAATTGTACTGGCACCACTATAGTGTGGTGGTAAAAATAAGAACAACTTTTTGGAGGAGTACTGCAGCTATGAATAGCAGAGAATTGACGATTTTAAGCAGTTAGGGTCAAATTTAATGGGTATTTACAAACATCTTTCAAAAAAATCATGTTGAGGCACAACGTGGACTACAAATGCCAGCAACCATCTGATGGGACCAAAACATTAAACGAATATCGTGGTATCATTCAAATATAGGAGCAATAAAAAATAGAGGGCGCTCTCATCAAAGATAAGAAATGTTTTAACAAGTCCAGTTCACAAATCACAGTGTTCCTCTTGACAGCCAATAACTGACCTGCTATAATTCCCAGAGCCAATTCCACTGAAGAAAGAGTTAGGTGGTAACAGACTTAAGGGACATCCTCATTTTTTATCCATACTTGACAGCACACATATTGATCCAAAGTGGGCCTTCCTTAAAGTGGTGGAGGGTGAAAAGCTTATACCAATTTCATGGTTATAATTGAAAACAAGAACATTCACTTCCTGCATGTTCAGCTGTGTTGTGTGACATACTCAGATATTTAAAGGCAGATGATCCAGCAAAATACAAACTGCACATGCTGCGTTTATAATTTTTCCATGAAAGTTGAATGTGCCAGTTTAATAAAGAATGGGACAGATGTACAGACATTAGGAATACCGATTTCCTAATTGTGATTATCTCTAAATTGCAATTGAAATTGGTATTCCTAATTTAAGAAATTGGCCTACCTCATGAATATTAATGAGGTAGGTCGCAATTTGCGACCCAATAGGAATCGCAGTCATCACAGGGATGGTGGCCTCTTGGGGTCTGTGATTGCTTTTCAATAAAGCATTTTTTGTTAAATGCAGGTAATTTTCCTTAAAGTCAAACAGGTTGCATTTAAAAAAAAAAAAATGAAACTTTGAAGTTGAATTGTTTTTTAATCCGTGGTCCGTGGGACTACTGCCTGCTCTTAAAAACTATTTTTTCAACATTCTCAAGGGGACCCCTTCCCATTTGCGAATGGATTGCCATCACTTTTTAAAATGGGGGTAAATTCTTATGGTTTTGCGAATGGAATTTGATCGCAAAACAGTAATGCAAATATTACTGATTTGATATTTGCAACGAATGCCCAAAACATGCTCCTTCCAAATATCTCATCAAAAACGTAAACTGCGATTCGATATCAAATTACCAAATCGCATTTTGTACATTTGAATAAGCATTTTTCCGGTCGCAAATGGCTAGATTTTGGAAATCATGCTGTTTGCTACCAGTAAAATGCTTTGTACATTTCGCCCTTAGTGAGGTTAAAACAAATTGAAGGATTACGTTATTCTTTATTTTGCCAATATAAATGTCATGCTTTTTTCAAATTCATGTTAGTGTGAGAAACATGGATATGCTGAGGATTTCACATGTTAATGGATCCTGTTTGAGGAAATATGTAAAATCTTTCTAATCAATATTTTAAATTATACATTTCAACAGCAACTAATATTTACTGGAATGTTTTCCACAATGGCAACATGACAAAATCAAAAGATTTGTATATTAATGTCTATCATGGAAAAACATGTCTTAATCTAAGTGTACATGAAGTTCTTCTCCCAGATAGTGATTTGCAGTGCAAAATGTTCTGAGTTTAATAATGTATTATTAGGTGTCTTCTCAAAGTGATCTCCGCCACACAAAAACACACACACACATGTGTGCATTAAATATATACGCACATTAAACATTAAGATGCTTTATATATAAATTTAACATTTTATACATAATGTATTCATATATATATCTATATATATATATAATGTTACATATATGTATGTGGATAAGTATACATTGATATATGTAAATAAAGATATACATGCAACAGAATGGTACATATGTATGGCTTTTAGATATATGAGCATATATAAGTATAAACCTATATTTACATATATCTACATATATATCCATGCTCAGAAAACACATGGCCTGGGCCTTTGTCAGTGTTTATGTCCAAAATGTAATCACATAGTTACATTTTGAATTAACACAAAAAATACCTGGACCAGGCGGCGTAGTCTCGGTTTCTTTCTCTGAAAGGTAAAAGTTTAATTTTATTGCAAATAGGAACACGTACATTGTTAAAAGTCCTGTATATTTTCAAACATGGTTACCTTATATTTAAGCACCATGCTTATATAGATGCATTTCAATACAACTATTATTATAAGTCAAGTGTTTGCATGACCGTTTGCCTGATAAAAAAATCTCAAATTACAGCACAGCTGAATGATAAGGTGGTTGCTCAAGGGAAATTATTATTCAGGACTCAGAATTGAACTTCTAAATCAAATCAAAAACTAAGAACACTTAACAGCCATGTGCAGGGCTGGCTTTAGGGCAGTGCAACCGGTGACACCACACCAGGTGCCGAACCCTAGAGCGCTGCATGTCGAAATATCTTATGGGATTAAAGCTTCTGCAGCTGAGTTCCTTGTCTGTCCAGCAATTTGTTGGCAGTCATAACATTGTCAATGTAACTCTGCTGATTATTGTACCTGCTGGAGAGATCTGAGTTTTCTCAAGTGGGGTTTTTTACTCATTATGTCCAGTCCAGTATTTGTAATGTCCAGTATTTGTAAAGCGCAAACAATTACCCGAGGGTGTCAAGGCGCTGGGGGCCATCGGGAAGATTAAGTGAGCTATTGCCCAGAGTCACATGGTGCTGGGCTGATCTGCCGCCAGCGCCGGGCATCGAACCGTGAGCCCCGGGTTCCGGAGAAAGCCGCCCTGGCCGCTGCGCCACACCTCTTCCCCAAACAAGAGCAAAGGGTTAATGTGCCTACTGCAAAGCCCATGCAGATCATAGAGTTGTATTTTTTGTAGATAGCTTTGTGGGTTTATTGCTTATGTCACAAAGATTCTTTTGTTACTTGCAGTGCATTAGTTGCAATCCTAATACAGCACAGTGAACTATGAGCTGGCATCAAAGAGCTGCAGGCACACAGTAAGGCATAGCTTTAGAACCTTATGTTTTTCCCCAGTCTTTCATTGCTAAAATGTATTTGCTTGGGTAGAAATAAATTCTTATTAGTAAAGCCAACCCGAAACACTGGATTACATTTTAAATCCAGAGTTTGTGATTCTCCAGATCAATCACTCCTAAAATATACTCCCTTCCAGTACGGATGTCATTTGACTCCTACACCTTGTAGGCCTCATTGACATTGCCGTATTTAAAATTTCCTATACATTGATTTACAAACTAGGATTCATTGAATAATGTGTGTGTGATATAATGTGTGATATAAAGTGCTCTGACAGACTACATTAGCATGAGTAGTGCTATAAATGAAATGAAATGCATGTGAGAAAAGATCTATGGAAAGATGAGGGGCACCCTTGAAGGGCGGTAGTGAGGGAATCCATGAAGAAGAGGGTCATTGTGGGGGAGAGCTTCAACAAAGATTGGTGCACCGGGCGCAACCAATACTAAAGTGGGCCTTGGCCATTTGTTCTAATATATGTGAAAATGGGGTGTAATCAGAACAAGAAGTGGGAGGCTGGGGTTGTGCTGGTGAATGAGTTAATGTAAAAAACAGAAATAAGTAACATTAGAAAATTGGAATGTTGAGAGCTTCAATGAAGGTAATGGAACAGCATTGAGCTATGAACCCTGATATATCCACACCACCTTCAACATTTCAATGCCATGATCCACAGCCTCTCTGTCTCCTCTCCTCAAAATAAGTGGGATTGTAGAGAGAAATGAGACAGAGAGAAGGTGTTGCCTAGGGAAAGAGCTCACTGCTCCCTCGACTCACACTATAATCGGCACACATATGCAGTTATAGCCTGAGCCACATAAGGAAAGAGGTCCTGTGTCTCCTACTGCCTTTACAGACAAAGCAAAATATTTTGGCAGAACAGGGGGAGAAGTACAGCTTGTGGATGCCCTCTAGCTTTTCTTGGACAGCTCTTGCTGTTGCTACATGTCAAATACCGTGGAGCCTCACATGCCTTGGTTGACAGCTTTGACGTGAATACACAACAGGGATGTTGTTATATCCTCACTGTGGTATTTAATACTATCCAGCCTAGCTGTCCTCTGCTGCTCAGCCAGAGTGAGAGATGCTAACAGAATGTTGGTGTGAATGTGATGAATGGAATGCCTGGGTGCCTGTTTGGATGAGTGGATGACAGTTGGAGATGAGCTGAGCAGCAGGTAGGCTGCTCCTGGAGGGGCTGGTATAGGGGCTGGTAACAGAGCTGATGTAGAGCTGATATATAGCTGTAATGGACTGATGTTCATATTACCTGGAACCAATAAAGAACTCTTCAAATTCTCCATGGCTTCCTGTGTCCACATGTGTACAGGGCACAACAGATGTCAAAGAAGGGAGAGAGAAGCTGCAGGAGAGTTAAAGAGGTTTCTACGCCACCTGTGCCTCAGGAGAGGCTTTTAAAAATTAGAACATTTCACTGTTATTGACCAGAAAGCTCTACTACCCCTATGTCTCACTACAGCAGGTTAGAACAGCCATTAATTTCCACTTGCATGTCAGTGGCCTTTTCCTTTGGCTTAGTCAAATAACACTAAGGATGATGTGATCCCCAGCTTCCATTATTAGCATACAACTAAATTTGTCCATGACCACATGTCCTGATGCCTCTCTCTCATCGTAGAACTCTGTAGTGACTTCAGTCTTTGGCAGTACTTCATCTTTATAAGAAGCCGGCAACAAGGCTTGATAAACAATAAAGCAGCAGGATACAGGTTAATATTACTGAGCAGGTTACAACTAAACAATAAGTGCAAGTCCAAGCAATGGCATTCATTGGAAATCATCTTCATTCTTCGGTTTGAGGTAAATATTGTTGCTCAAAAATAATTAAATAAATAAAACAGTCCAACACTCTAAGGCACTGTACTTCACTATAAGGCAGCACCTTGAATGAAACATGGCCAATTACTTTACCCATGCCATACTTGGGCTTTAGTACTGCCCAATCATGGTCTCATTTTCACCTCACCTGCCCACTACTAACATTTTGCCTCAGCCATCTCTCTGGCAGGTTGTGTTAGGCATGACCACATATACATGCAAATAAATACTTAACTCAACACGAAAGTTGCTGTACAGCCCTGTTTATTTAAAATATTTTTCTAATTTACGACAGCCCTATATGAGTGATGATGTTTGGTAACTGAAAAAGTTAGCATCAAGAAATTTATAATCTAAAATAGGATCTTGGAAAAGGATCACTTATTATCCAAAATCAGCTAAATTTGTCAGCTATACCCAGTTTCTAAGATATATGTGATGTTATCCTGGAAATAATCTGTTTAGTATTATGACAAACTGGAACTGTACAATAACATCTGTAGATGAGCAACACAATTCAAAATCACATATATAGTAGTAATGTTAGTACACCTCATCTAATACTTCTAATTGTCATCAGACTTATATGCTTCAAGAAGCATTAGTCTAAAAACCTATCAAAATTTTAATTAAAAAACATTGAAAATATAACTATTGCATAAATAATTTGATTAAATGGAACTGGCATCTATATAGCATTAGAGCCCGCGGTTGTGGTGAAATTACTTCACCAAATGACAATTTAACACTTCTAGTAATACTATTCCTAAATCTAAATCAAGTTAGCATGAAACATCTGATGACTTGTTACATAAAAATTATTTGTTCGTATCTCAGCTATTACCGATGAAGTTAATCATTGAAAAACATACTTGCAGCACTACTTGAGGTATAGGATATCATTTAAAAAAAAGTTATTATCATTTAAAAAGTGACAGGGTGTAACCACTAGTGTACGAAGTGTGCTTGGGCACAGAGGTATTATAAATCCGGGTCCAGGGCTTCAAATCCACCCAAATGAAATGGCAGTATGAGGACTTCCCACTTGATGCAAGGTTACTTGTTAGCCCAAGCTAGCTTTATGAATTGTGTGCAGAAGTGTCTTAGAAGGCATTGGGTGAAGGGCAGGGGGATGTTGATGTGCAGGTGGAGGAGCTTAGGGAGCAGTACAATCTTAATGAGGCCGATTCTTCCAGCCAGTGATAAGGGCAGTGAGATCCAGCTTGCTGTCTGCTCTGACATCTTACAAAGTGTTTGGCCATAATTCTCCCTCTGTACTACTTCCATATCTCTGTTCACCCAAATCCCTATGTACTTCACGCCATTCCAAGGGAAAGTCATGGGTGAAATGGTGTACGCTCTGTGTCAATTATTAGTAATTCCAGAGAACGCTGCAAAGCGTAGGTACTCCCGAATTATATCGTTTAGGACCTCTCCAGGATTTATTAAAGTACAGTGTCATGTCATCTTCATAGAGTTAAATGAGGATATGTCCCTAGGCATATCTAATAGCATACTTAGTGTAATGTTGTAGTAGTTTGGCTGCTAAGGCTGAAGAGAAAGGGCGAACAGAATCAGGGTGAGGGGACACCCCTGTCTGCTGCCCCTGACAATTCTGAGGCGGGCCGAGACACTATTGTTGGCGCGTACCCTAATTTTTGTTGTCGCGATTTAAAGCAACTTTATCCATGCCAGGAAGGTGTCCATGAGTCCCATCCTTGCTAGAATGGTAAATAAATGATCCCATTTCAGGGAAACAAAGGCCTTAGTGGCAACCAGAAAGACTGTGTCTCGATATAAAGCACGAACAAGGTCTTTAGGTTGTGGGCTGTGGATCGACGGGGCACAAATCCAGATTGATCACAACGGACGAGGTCTGGTATCAAGAGATTCAGGCAGTTCGCTATTAATTTAGTGAGAATTTTGTCATCACAGTTTTAGTAAGGATAGAGGATGGTATGAGATACAATATCTTGGTGGCTACCTTGGTTTTGGGAGAGCTACTAGGATAGCTTTGCGTAGTGGTGGGGGTGGTATATCGGTCTCTCAAAATTCCTCAACTACTTTTAACAACTGGAGAGCCGATATGTGTTGATAGAGCTTGGTGGGAAAGCTGTCGGATCCCCGAGTTTTATGGGACGAGAGACCTGAAATCACCTCTTAAGTTCGTCCATCGTGAATGGCTGAGCCAGTAACTGCCACAGCGCCGGGGTAAGCCAGTCTAGTGCGGTGTCCTCTAAATATGTTTCAACTGATGAATGTTGGGGAGGTGCTCTAGAGGAATAGAGTGTAGTATAGTGCATGTGAAAGCCATGTAGGATCTGCTGTGTATTGTGGTGTTTATTACTCTGTTTGTCAATGATTTTTGGTATATTGTTTGCTGCCCAGAGGTGTTTAATCTGCTCTGCAAGAGATGTGCTGGGGTGCTCCCACCTTGCCGTACTTCCGCACTCATGTATATTTGCCCTGGTATTTGACTTCCATGTCTGAAATTCCCGCATATTTCATGAGTTTAGCTCTAAGTCTAGCTTGAATTGCGGAAGAATCCACCTTGGCGAGTTCCCTCTCCAATTCCCTAAATTCTAACTCCAGTCGTGTAAGGTCTGCCCGCAAAGCGTTTAGGATCCCAGTATGCTTAGCAATACACACCACTTCTGATAGTGGCATTGAATCCCTCCCATAGTGTTCCCATGCTATCTACCATTTGTTGAAATCAAAGTAATTTACGATGGTGTTGCGCAACTATGCAGCGTAGATATCATCCAGCAGGGCCTCCACGTTTAGTCTTCAGTCCCCCCCCTACGGTGATTGTACCCCTGTGGCTTCAAATTCAGCACCACCAGTGAGTGGTCAGATAGTGTGCAAGTGAGGTGTTGAACCCCCATGACCCAGTGACTCATCTTCCTGCAACAGTCCAACCTTGACTATACTCCATGGATGGTTGAGTTGAAGTTATCCTCTCCAACGTCCGGGTTTATCTGCTGCCATATAGCAATCATTCCTCCATTATGTCCCGCAGTCACGCTGACGATAGTGTTCCACCCCAAGTGGCTGTCCAGGACCTGTCCTGTGAATCATGTAGGATGCAAGTAAAGTCCCCGGCCCATAGTATCAATCTAGGGTCTGCGGTCACTACTGCCTAATTCCTGCATATTCCATGAGTTTAGCTCTCAGTCTAGCTTGAATTGCGGAAGAATCCACCATGGCGAGTTCCCTCTCCAATTCCCTAAATTCTAACTCCAGTCGTGTAAGGTCTGCCCGCAAAGCGTTTACGATCCCAGAATGCTTAGCAATACACACCCCTCTGATAGTGGCATTGAATCCCTCCCATAGTGTTCCCATGCTATCTACCATTTGTTGAAATCAAAGTAATTTACAATGGTGTTGCGCAACTATGCAGCGAAGATATCATCCAGCAGGGCCTCCGCATTTAGTCTTTAGTCCCCCCCCACGGTGATTGTGCCCCCTGTGGCTTCAAATTCAGCACCACCAGTGAGTGGTCAGATAGTGTGCAAGTGAGGTGTTGAAGCCCCGTGACCCACTGACTCATCTGCCTGCAACAGTCCAATCTTGACTAAACTCCATGGATGGTTGAGTAGAAGGTACCCTCTCCCCCGTCCGGGTTTATCTGCTGCCATATAGCCACCATTCCTACCAAGACCATGACCAAGTGGTTGTCCGGGACCTGTCCTGTGAATCGTGTAGGATGCAAGTAAAGTCCCCGGCCCATAGTATCAATCTAGGGTCAGGGGTCACTACTGCCTTCCATAGCACGTCGAAGAAGTCAGGGTAGTCCACGTTGGGGCCATAGCAGTTAACAATCGTAAGTGGAGTCATCCCTGATCTACTCAGTAACATGACATAATGTCCTTGTCTGTCCGAGTGTGAAGCTTTCACCCTAAAGGTTGTTATATTCTTAATCACAATTGCTACTGCCCTAGCATAGGAGGAATAGGAGGACAGATCGACATATGATGCTCATTTCTTTGCAAACACCGGCACTGTCTGTGGGTCAATATGGGTTTACTGATGTAGGGCTATCAAGACTTTATGCCGTTCCAGAAAGGCCAGCATCTGCCATTTTTTACCAGGATTTCACAATCCTCTGACATTCCAGGAATTGCACACCGCCGTCTGATTCTGTACATGTTTGGTAGTAGTCATGTCAAGGGAACAAGTCAGTCGATGTGTACCCTTAGAGGGTAGTATGTTGTCTGTGCAATAATCTTAACGCATGTTGTAGAGCCTGCATGACCATACCACACATACATAACAAGGTTCTAGAACATACCCCACACCCAACCTAATCCTCCCAATCTGATGGCCCAATTCCACCAGGGCAATCCCGTCCCTTGCCCCATATCATCAAACTTATACATGCACAATTAAGGTAACTGCCAGGAACCAAAAGTGAAAACAATATCTCCAACTGATGTGAATGGGTAATAATCTTGGAGGTTGCCAGGGTTGTCTGTGGGGGTCCTTTATGTACTGTAGCACATGGGTGTCCGAGGGTATATATTTTCAATGCCGATGTTTGGTGCATTGCAGGAGTTCTGCACAGGGATGACCGCAAATTCCCTCTAAACAGTGCTGCTGCAATTCTTGGATAGGACTCATGCAGTCTGTTGGAAAGGAGGAAGCACCGGTGGCTACGGAGTGCCTATAGCTAACCCTCTAGCTCAGTCACATTAGTCTGAGTTTATCTGTTGCAGCAGTAAGTCTGGTTCTAGCTGTCGCAGCAGTGAGTCATCTCATTCTTGACTGGATCTTTCTCTCTGTGACTTACTTGTGACAGTTTTTATAAAGTCTGCCGCTTGTTGGGGCATTGAAAGATGCGCTGACAGCCTCTGTGTATTTCCTTCAGACGGGCACCGTACTGTATGTTGGCCTTACTTAATTGCTGTTTGATAGAGAGGAACTACCTACAACCCTCCTGAACCGCAAGGGTAAAGTCCGGATATATGGAGATGTCATTGCCCTCAAAGTTTAGTCTCTCCTTTCCCTTTACAAGGCCGAGCACCATGTCCCTGTCACGGAAGTGCAACAGGCGTGCTATGATGGGCTGCAATGGGGCACCCGAAGGGGGGTCGTGATGCCAAGGATCTTTTTGCTCTCTCCATTACCAAGAGTCTCGAGAAGTCCTCTGTGCCAAACAGTCCCACGAGGAGCCTTTCCACGTAATCTTCCATTTGCCCAGTATTGGTTGATTTAGAGTGCCCAGTATAGATATTTGTTTGGCGCAGGCCTTCCCTCTTGGTGGCGATTGCTCAGAGGACTTTTTCCATGTTCTGTAGTGTTTTCTTTGATGTAAGTGCTTCCTCTATTGTGGATATGTGATGCTCAGCCTCCATAAGATGGTCTTTATGTTTATCTAATTTGCCTGTTATAGAGTCCATGCGGGATGTCAGGGCGTCTATCTTGGAGTCATGTAGGTTAGTCTCTCTTGCATGGCTTTTAATAACGATTTCATGTAATTCCCTGTTAATTCCATGACTGAGCCCAGTTCCTCTTCGTTTGTGAGCTAGCCCCCCTTCTCGGTTCAAAAGGCATCTTCATTTGCCTGTTGTGTGTTTTCCTCATTTTTATGTTCCTCAGTGTTGCTCTCTCCAACTGCCTCCAATTCCACCATCTCGGCCGCAGTAAGGAGTCCGTCACCTTCTGTTACGCAATGTTTAGGGCCTTTGATACTGTGGGTTGTGCAAGGCTGTCTAGGTATGGGTGTATGTTCCTGTGAGGAAACGGGCGATGTTGGTCACCAGGCAGGTAGGGCTCCCTAGTGCAGGCCCCCCCCAAGCGTTCGATAGGCTGTAAGGCAGGTGTCATTGCTCCTTCTGATGCCCCAAGTGTGTAGTTAGTCAAATTGTGTGGGAGCTGACAAATATTGGGGTGGCCTCAGCCGCTCCCCCGAGATCCTACCCATTTTAATTAATAAATAATGCAATTTTGTCCTCATAAATAATACCTTGCGGGTTTGTCTATAATCAAACCCAATACTAAAGTGTCTTAAAATGTGCAATGTCAGAAAGAGGTGAAACTACCATTTCCACTTGCAAAGCGAATGTCGGGTTGCAGTGAGGAATCTTTTAGAAGAAACAGTGTCATATGTTATGAGCATATTCCAAATCCTTGGCTGGGTAAACCTCGACAAGGCGCTCAAATGACTAAAAGTGCAACACTTATCACTAGGAAAAATGTGGTTTTCTTACGTTTACCCAACTGTGCACCTCTAATTACGACCCCAAGCCTGGCAAGTCAGAGATGTACACTGCAGCCAAGGCCGGTAGCCCAGGATAAAATGTCTAGGTATCTTCTTTGGTCTGGTCAGTATTACTACCGCGCACTTGCCCACATTGACTGGCTCCCCACTTTGATCAGTGAAGTACCTTAAAGACTAAAGACTATAAAGAGCTGTTCCAATTCCCAGGAAACCTTTCATCACTTACCTTTGAAAAGCAAACCTCACTCTTCTATAAGAGTCTCAATATAACAACTGTACTATATCCCCAATGCCCTTATTTAATCACACCTGCAATAGGATATCTAACGTGTCAAATATGCACCTCTTCTTGGAGTTTATCACCCAAGCATAAATATTCAACATGATTTTGTGGGCAATAAATGATATATGTTTATGGCCTAGTAATAGTAGTAATAATTTTGGCATACACAAAAACTAGAATAAATGATAAAACATGACAAGTGTCAATTTGCCACTAAATACAATTCCCTGGATATGCTAAACACCTTAAAACCATTAGAGGAGAGCTTAGCCATAACTGGCAGCATAAACACTTAAGAAAGCATTTTATTGAAAAAGGTCTCATAAAGAAAAGCTATGGTTCGTAATTCCTGAATGTATTGTTGGACTATACTGGGGAATCTGTTTGCAAAGAACAACATTGAACTGGAAAATTATTATATGTGTATTGGTTTTAAAGATTGAACGTTTCAATGTGTTAGACCATGTTCTATTATACCTTGATAAACCTCTAACAGCCGGGTGCTTTTTCTGTGCCTTCTCTCAGAACATCATTAAAGGGCGCAGGGGACAGGTGACATGAAAAGCAGTTCTCTTCGACCAGTCCTGCATGTCTAATAATCACTAACAATGCACATTCTGAATAGCTTAAATTGAGGATATCTGCTGAAATCTTTAGTTCTGTTGTGACATTATTCACTGGATGGCCGATTAAATACGTGAAACCCAAAGTGCACGTCTTTACATACTGTAAGTGCTCAAATAAACTAGTTCAATGTTTTGCAAAAATGCCAAATCAGCACAAACTAATACATCAAATATGTATCTATCAATCAAAATATACATCACATTCTGTTTTAAATGTTAACAGCCTTTCAGGAAACATGTAATTGCTTCTTCTGAAGCAAGCAAAATATTAGGGAAGGTGTGCCATCATGAAAACTTTGGGCCCATACAAATCTTTAATAAACCAAAGAAAGGCAGTGTGCACAGATACACACACCAAGGTGCCGGGGGCGTGGCTAACTGCCGAGCATGGCAGACGCGAACTAGCGGAGCTCCGTGCCGGGCCCCGACACTTTGGCAATAATCCTGACGCTGGGTGACCATCCGCACACGATATGCAATGTACTGGACTGCGGGGGTGCTGGAGCATGCAACAATGCTAAAATAATGAGCCTGTGCTGGTAATCGATGGAGAAACGGAAGCGACTCACCCGACTACGCAGAAACTAATGAAAGGGAAGCCCGTCGACGCCGATGAGAACACCCCGGGACATTTGGCAGACGTGCAGAGACAACGGCGGCACAGAACAGTAAGCTCGATTGTCTCCTGGATTGACCACTGAAGAGACAGAGACACCGCACGCCCAGGAAGAAGAAACTGCAGGTTCGGTGAAAAACAAGATGGCGGGCGGAGGCTTTCCGGGGCTGCGAAACGCACATAATGCCACAAGAGACTATTAAACCGAAACGGCCTCTTGCATGCATGGCGCCCCGCAACGATGCTTACTTTGGAGGCCACAAGGATATATCAGCGGCTGCAGATGCACATTAAAATACTGGTTGGCCCCTACCATCGCCACTGACTGCGTCACACAGCAAAGCGGGAACAGCCCCTGAGCGAGGGAAACGGACGGAGAGAATAGTTTCCACGTCACTTAATATACAGGCTTGGGTTAGAGACTTGCCTACAAAATATCCCTGGCAGATGAGTTACACAGTGAAGATAAGGGGCGCACTGGAAATACAGTGAGGACTGAGCAGGCTGGAAACACGAGCGCGTTATCGTGGACATTGTGATGGGTGCCGAACTCCTGCGGACTTGGTGAGTTCAGTGGTGTGAGATACACATGACGGCAGTGATGAATGAGAGGCCAACTTCCCTGATACAGACGTCGCCTGCGCCAAGAAGGTAATTATTGAAAGAGGCAAAGAGAATCGGAGTGTAGCCTGATGGGGTGAGACACTTAGATGGAAGAGTGTGACTCAGAGATACTGGGAACTGCTAACACATTAAAAAAAGGGAATAAAAGGACAGAACAGAGATAATTAAGTGCAACATTCTCCCTTGTATATAATACTTCAAACCCTGGCACTGTGGGAGACGGCATCGACGAAAGCAGAGATCACAATTGCATATTTTGATCAACTGGGGCCAAACCACTTCACGGATTGCTGCGGAGAGGTGTGGGGTAGAGCATACCAGTGGCAGTCTGCACATATTCTACAAGGGACAGAGAAAGCAGAGACGAGAAAAGTACACTCCGCATTAAACCGACCAAGGGGCAGAATAAATAGCTGATCAAACCGAGAATGGGATGCACCAAAGCCAAACAACCGGACCCCTCACCTTTCGAGGAAATGGAACCCACAATCAACAGCGATCAAACACAAAACTCTGAACAAGACGTGGTGTCACCTACGGAGCCAGGAAACCCTAGTGATAAACTAGATCTGATTCTGAAAGAAATAAGGGAATCGCGCACAGCTATTGAAACACAAATAGGTGCATTGACCACTAGCTTTACTCTACTGAAGGCGGACCACGCAAAACTGGCGGAAACAGTGAAAAATAACAAAATGGTGCTGGATGACTTGGCACCGCAGCAACAAACCAATGCTTCCCAAATAGAGCAATTAAGGTGGCAACTGGTGGGGTTACAAGACAGAGTGGAAGATGCAGAAGGAAGATCTCGCCACAACAACATCCGAATTTTGGGAATACCGGAACGGAGCGAAGGTACCAATCCCACTCATTTCATAGAGACATGGCTCCGGGATCATGTAGCACCAGTGGGACTTACAGACTTGTGTAGTGTGGAACGAGCACACAGAGTTCCACCTAGGCCCCCGACCCCTGGTGCGCCACCTAGACCGATCATAGCGCACATATTGAACTATAAAAACCATGACACGCTCCTGCGTGCCGCCAGGGAAAACGCTCCAATTCAATTTGAAAGTAAACGTATTTCACTGTATCCGGACTTCACCATGGCGGTTCAGAAGGCAAGAGCCACATTTCAGAACGTAAAAAAGACACTTCAAACTCACAAACTAAAATATGCACTGCTCTTCCCTGCTCGCTTGAAGGTTATATATGGACAGAAAGCCTTGTTTTTTGATAACCCGGATGAGGCGATGGACTGGGCAGAAATTACATTGACACCGAATGCGTCACAGGAATAGTCCCAAGCAAACCGACGGCAACAATCCCAACCACGAAGACTAGGACGAACAAAAACGAACGGCAACCGGAAAGCTCGATCTGTCCCGGATGTGAATCCCACTCCGGAGCAGATCTCAGTAAGCCAAAAGGACGCAATACGAACGGCGGCGGCAATGACGGAGCAAGATGCGGAATCCATTGCTGAATCTGCTGATTCCGCAGAAGACACCATGGTCCACTCGGACTCTGAGAACAGTTTGGCATTGTTCCCCCTGGTCACCCCGTAGACTGCAAATGACTATCTGGGCTAAGTAATACGAATACCCCATGTTGACCTATTGCTATAACAGATGAGTATGTAACACCCTACAGTATGTTTGTGGATGATCCCAATGTATCTTGTATTTCTACTAAGATGGGGCCTGAGCCGGGGCACTGCATATGGAAATGTTGTGTGCTATATCATGTACGTTCAAAGATTGGTAATTACCAACTCCCCCGTGGCGACTGCACTATGTTACAGAGTTTACAGGGTTCATGTTGAACTTGTTTTCATTGTTTGGTCCTCTAATGTTTTATGGGGGAACCGGTTATTGCGAGGTTTAATGGGTTATGTACGCACAGACTCGGTTACAGCTTATTCTATTTATAGTCAGAGAGGAAGGGCAGGCGCTAGTTACATCACACATAACACAAAGGAAAATGGCTAAATCTGGTAAATATACATATATGTCCTGGAATGTAAGGGGTCTTGGCTCTGTGCACAAGAGACACCGAATACTTGCACAACTCAATCGTAGAAGGGTACATATTGTTTTTCTTCAAGAATCCCATCTTGCACACACAGAAGCTATTAAATTACAAAAGAAGTGGAGGGGACAATTGTTTTTTACATCATACTCTGCATTTGCACAAGGGGCTGCGATATGAATAAGAAGCGTCGTCCCCTTTACATTGCTGGAACGAAAAATAGACTTGAATGGTAGATATGTGCTACTACATGGCATATTAGATGGGGAGCACATAGTGTTGGGCAGTATATATGCACCGAACTCGGAGCAAGACAAATTTCTAGGCATTCTTACCAATGTACTGACGGGATGGGACGCTTATCCCTGGGTCCTGGGTGGGGACTTCAATGCTGTATTGGATGTAGGACTAGATCAATCGCACCCTCCGCTACAGGGCACTGGTTGCAAAAAACAGGCAGACGCACTCAAGGGATGGGCAGAGGGCTGGAACATCGGTGATGTATGGCGTATGAGACACCCCGATAGTAAAGAATACTCATTCTTCTCACCACCACATGGGTTGCACACACGTATAGACAGAATTTTCTGTTCTATGTGTTTAATTACCAGTGTAACAGGCACCACATATCTAGGTAAAACTTTATCGGATCACAACTCTGTGAAGTCACACTAAAATGGGGGAAGATTCCCACACCAATCCCGACTTGGAAGTTGCAACCTTCACTTCTCGAAGATCCGGTGTTTCACAGTTCCCTATCCACAGCAATTAATAATTATTTCACAGAAAATGTAGACACTGCTAGTACACGTCAACTGGAATGGGATGCATTTAAAACTGTAATACGGGGGGTAGCTATTAGTACGCAGGTAGGGGCCCGTTCTGTTCTAGCCAAAGAGCTGGCGGCAGTTGAAAATAGCCTAGGCGAACTCGAAAGGGAGGCAACAATAAGTGACACAAATAGGGACAAGCTGCAAGAAGCACACATAAGACATGCAGAACTCCTGGAAGAACTCTGCATTATAGATTATCGCGCATACACACAAAAGCAGCATGCAGCCGCGGACAGAGCGGGATCGCTTCTCGCTAGGATTATTAAAGACACACCGGTGATAGCTCCCATTACTGAAATTACCACTCCAGAGGGACCCGCTGCCCGCACTCAATTAGAGATAAACACAGCTTTTAAAAATTACTATGAGACACTGTATGGAGCACCGATAGAGCAGTGTGAAGCCGACTACATGTCCTTCTTTGAGGAACTACGATTTCCACAATTGACAGCAGATTAAAAGGAAGAATTAGAGAAGCCCATAACAAAAGCGGAAATAAGGGCAGCAATCAAACAACTTCCCCGCAATAAAACTCCAGGTATGGATGGACTACCAATAGAGTTTTACGCAATGTATACAACACTACTAGTCCCCCACTTACAGAGACTATATCAAGTCTCACTAGAAATGGGCTTCCTTCCACCTACCACCATTCAGGCAATAGTGGTCTCGCTGCTGAAACCGGGTATGGACAGTAAAGATATGGCAGGATATCGCCCCCTTTCACTGTTAAATACGGATTATAAGATATTAAGCAAGATATTAGCAAACAGAGTCCTCCAGTTTATATCTAAACTAATACACATGGATCAATGTGGGTTTGTGCCTGGCAGATGCACAGCCCTTAATATTAGACGGTTGCACCAGGTCATGTCACGAGAAACTTCGACAATCAACATGCAGGGATGTGTGTCTCTAGATCTACGCCAAGCATTTGATTCACTACACTGGAGCTATATGCTCCGTGCTCTCTCAAAATTTGGAATACCAGATGATTATGTGAAATGGGTTAGCCTACTATATATGCACCCCACGGCACGTGCACGTACGGGTGCACAAATTTCACAGTAGTATACAGTAGCGAGAGGTACCCGACAAGGGTGCCTGCTTTCATCCTTATTATTCATACTAGCCCTCGAACTGCTAGCTATTAAAATACGTAACATTGCTGAACACAAAGGAAACAAAATGGGAAATGACATGCATCTTATCTCTGCATATGCGGATGATTTAATATTATACTTTAATGATCTTAAGGCGGATCATGAACCAATCCCCACAATATTCCATGAATTCCAATTGCTGTCTGGGCTAGCGATCAACGAGACAAAATCATACGCGTACTTCTTCACAGACCCCACACAAATAGACCCACTACACTTTGGTCACTGGACGTTTCAAACGGCAGCAGTCACCTTTCGATACCTTGTCATTCAGCTATATAGAGAGGCGGGAGACATATTGGATGGCAACTTGATCCGGGCAATTGCAGCTCTTAAAGCGCAAATACCATTCTGGACATCCTTGCCGCTCTCGGTAGCGGGGAGGGTAGCTATTGCCAAAATGGTGATGCTTCCTAGACTCCTTTATTACTTTACAGATTTACCAATCATAATACCCGCACATGTGTCTAAGACACTGGATACTCTAATGGTTGAGTTGATCTGGGGGGCTGGACGCAGAAGAATAGGATTATCAAAATTCCAGTTAGATACAAAACATGGGGGTCTTGGGGTTTCAGATCTGAAAGCATACTGCTACGCAGGCCAATTGTAATGGCTGGTGTATTGGATTGCAGGTTGCAATCTGCAAGAGATAGCCATGACTAAACGCGAGTGGGAAAGAGGGGAGTTGCATAAGCTTTTGATGCCAAACAGTAAAATGTCACCAAATGTGCCTCCATTGTTAAACAATGCATTGAGGTACTGGAAGAAGGCAATTCACTATACAAAGGTATTGGTTCCATATGCTCCCAATATCCCATTCATGGGCCTACCTATACCGCTAGGGACAGTAACATTACAGCATATAACTAGTTGGGTGGAAGTAGGAGTAAGCACGGTGGGAACGTTATTCCTGGATAATACGCTAATGAATCACGACACATTTGTAAGAGAACAGGGAGTACCAAATACATTATTTCTGCTATATGCGAATATTAGCAGGTATGTTCGGACCACATGGGCCGCAGAAGGGACGGAACCCCCGACGCACGAGTTAGTACACATGCAGTACCTAATGGGTAACTGTAGTCACCTGACCAGATGGTTATATCGGGGAATATGAATGCATGCTGCAGTATCACTACAGACACTCCGTGATAAATGGAATGCAGACATAGGCCGAGAAATGACGGATAAGGAATGGGGAATTATAATGGAATACCCGAGGAAGGTTTCGCGTAACCCAAAGTTCAAATTTATACAGCTCATGATAGCGCACCGGGCCTACCTGACTCCCCGCCAGCTAAGTTTGATGTTTCCAGGCACAGTAGTCACATGTCCTCGATGCCACGCCTCAAATGCAAATCTGTTACATATGTTATGGGCTTGTACAAGACTGACACACTATTGGACAACAATACAAACCACATTAAATGCGGTTGCCCCCGGTGGGGGGGATCCACTAGAATACTGCATACTGGGCCTGAATCCTAGATGTAAGAAAGGAGGGCCCAAAAGTAAATTTGCAAACCTGGCATTGATACTAGCTAAGCGAACAATAACCATGCGCTGGAAAGCGGCGAAATCACCCGCAGTGTTAGACTGGTACAATGAAGTGGTCAGATGGGGTAGGGCTGAAAGCGCGGAACTCAAACGAGAGGAACAAAGGGGATTGCGGAAAAAACCTATCTCAATGGAATGGAATGTGATGATGGAAGAATTTATAGCAGCAGAGACACAGATAATATACAATGAGTGTTACTATTCCCATAACATGACCAAGGGAACGTACTAGAAAATGAGATCAGGATGATGTATTATTATACCATATTACTGAAGATTACTACTGGAAGTGTGCTTAAAATTTACAACTGTACTACACTATAATGCTGACTGAGACAGATATAGGTAAAAGTAGAACTGAGTCTGTAGGGAAAAGGGAGGGGGAGGTATATATTGGTTTTGTTATTGTTATGGGGGGGGGTGGGCTGGCTAGCTTATTATGGTCATTACAATACATGATAGGTGCCAGAATACTGAAATCCTAGCGGAAACTGTAAAGGGTTGAAGATACAAATGGCTCAACTCATTGGATTGTACCGCAAATGAATCATACTTCTCTATACAATTGTAAAGTCTTATGTTATTGGATTATGGGTACTGAAATGATATAATGTCTACCAAAGACGATGTAAATGGCCGTATCAAGAAAATTAATAAAATATGTTTAAAAAAAACAAACACACCAAGGTGCCTTGAAACAAAGTATGCTGGACAGTAGCTTACACACAGCACCTCAAGGTGCCAAAAAAAAAAGCCCAAATGAATATATACGATACCTTCCTAAAAGAACAAAGGAGAGTGCAAAGAAGAGATGAACAAGTTACTTACCTTCGGTAACGCTTTTTCTGGTGGATACAGTATCTGCCTGTGGATTCCTCACCTTTTGAATACCCCCTGCACCAGCATTCCGTGGAAATTCTTTCCTAGCTCTCCCACGTCGACGAGGACGTCATAATAGCATGGCTCCGCTCGCGACTCCGTATGACGTCATTGGAGCCATAAGAAGACCTCGTCGGCGTGCTGACGTCAGTTCCACCCATTTTTTTCGTGCCTCCGAGGCAAAACGGGTGGACCGACACATTTTCACACATATACACAGTATACCAAATATATGTACAAATGCATAACCAATAACAGCATGGAAAAAGCGCAACAGACCAAGCATTTTCCACTAATAAAGCATAAGCATTAAAAAGACATATTAAAAACATTCATGTCAAACAGTTAAAGCAATTTTGGTAGAAACAGGTGGACAACAGGGAGGCAGGTGGGACAGTGAGGAATCCACAGGCAGATACTGTATCCACCAGAAAAAGCTTTACCGAAGGTAAGTAACTTGCTCTTCTGATGGATACATCTGCCTGTGGATTCCTCACCTTTCGAATAGAATCCCAAAGCTGTATCTCACCCGGAGGAGGGTGTCCACCTGACTAGACCAAAAAATCTTACAGCACAGAACGAGCAAAATGGCTGTCCCTCCTAACCTCCGAATCTAAGCAGTAATGCTTTGCAAAGGTGTGGAGGGAGGCCCACGTTGCTGCTTTACAAATATCAATAACAGGAACACCTCTAGCCAAAGCCGAAGAAGATGACTTAGCTCTGGTAGAATGAGCTCTGATACCTTCAGGCGGGTCCTTCTTGGCCAGGGCGTAGCAGATCTTGATGCACAAGTTGATCCACCTGGAGAGAGTCCGCTTGTGCACAGCCTTGCCTTTCATTCGCCCAACGTAGCCCACAAAGAGCTGATCGTCCAGCCTCAGATCCTTTATTCTGTCCAAATAAAAGCTGACAGCTCTTTTAGGATCCAAATGATGAAGTCTCTCCTCCTCCTTGGAAGGGTGAGGGGGAGGATAGAAGGTAGGTGAGGTAATGGACTGTCCCAAATGAAAAGGAGTAACCACCTTAGGAAGGAAAGCAGCCCTGGTCCTAAGAACCAACTTATCTACATGAATGGTCAAGAATGGAGGCTTAGGACTAAGAGCTTGAAGCTCACTTACCCTCCTGGCCGAGGTAATGGCAATCAAGAAAACCGTTTTAAAAGAGAGAAGCCTCAAAGGACAAGTATGAAGAGGCTCAAATGGAGAACCCATTAAAAAGGTAAGAACGAGATTTAAATCCCACTGAGGCATAATGAAAGGAGTGGGAGGAAACTTATTTGTAAGGCCCTTAATGAACCTCATAACTACAGGAGATTTGAATAAAGACGGCTGATGCGGCAAACAAATAAAAGACGATAAAGCAGACAAATAAACTTTAACTGTAGCCACAGCACAACCCTGCTGGGTCAAGGGAAGAGAGAAACTCAATACGTCAGACAAACGAGCCTTTAAAGGATCAATGGACCTCTCTCCACACCACTTAACAAATTTGGACCACCGGGAGGGAATAAATAGACTTGGTGGAGTGTCTTCTGGATGATAAAATGACATCCACCACATCCGGTGGAGAGAGAAAGAACTCAGGTTGCCCCATTCAATCTCCAGGCATGAAGGTGCAGGCTCTGGAGGTGGGGGTGTAAAACCTGCCCCTGCGATTGCGAGAGGAGGTCTACCCTGAAAGGGAGACGGAGCGGAGGGTGCGATGAGAGGTGAAGTAGATCTGTGTACCACACCCTTCTTGGCCAATCCGGAATGATCAATATAACTTGGGCCCGGTCTTGGCGAATCTTCCTCAGAACCCAAGGAATCAAGGGTATGGGAGGAAACGCGTAAAGGAGTTGCGAGCTCCAATCCAATTGAAACGTGTCCCCCAACGCTCCCTGCATCAGATACTGGAGACTGCAGAACAACGGGCAGTGCGCGTTCTCGTGAGTGGCAAACAGGTCCAACCGAGAAGACCCCCACATCTCGAAGATGTGATGAACCACCTCCGGATGAAGCCGCCACTCGTGAGCGGCCGAGTAATGCCGACTGAGACTGTCCGCACGAGCATTCAGCACACCGGCTAGATGATTTGCAAACACACAAATATGATGGCCCTGAGCCCAGGACCAGTGTCGCAGAGCCTCTCGACAGAGGCGATACGACCCTACAACTCCCTGTTTGTTGATGTACCACATCGCGGTAGTGTTGTCCGTCAGGATCTGAACTGACTGACCGCGAAGGGAAGGAAGGAAAGCTTTTAGTGCCAAACGATTCGCCCGCAATTCCAGAAGGTTGTTGTGAAGCAACCTTTCCTCTGGAGACCAAAGACCTTTGACCTCCAGATCCCCCAGATGAGCACCCCACCCTAGAGTGGCGGCATCAGTGATCACTGTGGCCACCGGCGGAGGAGGCTGAAAGGGCTTTCCCTGAGACAGGTTGCCCTGCACACCCCACCAAGTCAGCTCCGCTGCAGCGTCTCTGGAGATGCTGACCTTCTCCCCTAGATCTCCGTTGTGTTGATACCACTGCCTGCAGAGGCACCACTGAAGTGCCCTCATGTGCCAGCGTGCATGACTGACCAACAGTATGAAGGAAGCAAACAGACCGAGCAGACGTAGAACCTTCAGGACTGGAACAACTGCTCCATCGTGAAACAAAGGAATCATCTCCTGAATGTCGAGAATCCTCTGCGGAGGCGGGAATGCCCGACAAACAGTAGTGTCCATTATTGCCCCTATGAACAGGCTGCGCTGAGAAGGCACCAGGTGAGATTTGGGTACATTTATCGAGAAATCCAAGTTGAACAACAGTTGCATTGTTGCTTGCAAGTGGCGCAACACCATCTCCGGAGACTTGGCTTTCAACAGCCAGTCATCCAGATAGGGGAAAACAGGAACCCCTGACCTTCTGAGATGTGCCGCTACCACCGCCATCACCTTTGTAAAGACTCGAGGCGCGTAAGTCAGACCGAACGGGAGGACCCCAAACTGGTAGTGTTGCGATCCTACCGTGAAACGGAGATACTTCTGATGCGACTTCAGGATGGGAAGATGAAAATACATCCTGCAGATCGATGGACACCATCCAGTCTTCCTGTTGCAGCGCGAGAAGAACCTGAGCCAAGGACAACATTTTGAACTTTTCCTGTCTGAGGTAAAAATTCGAAATCCTGAGGTCCAGGATCGGCCTCAAACGACCGTCCTTTTTGGGAATCAGAAAATACCGGGAGTAGCACCCCTGAACCCTCTCCTGCTCTGGAACCACCTCTATCGCACCTTTCTGTAGCAAGGTAAGAACCTCCTGCTGCAAAAGCAGCAAGTGGTCCTCTGAACACCAACCCTGGCGAGGAGGGTAAGGAGGAGGAAACGCTAAAAAAGGGAGGGCGTACCCATTCTCTACAAGATTTAAAACGCAACGGTCTGAAGTAATCGATTTCTAATCTTGTAGAAAGTGGGACACCCGACCTCCTACAGGACCAACATGCTTTAAGATGGGGGATCTAGAGCTGCTTTCCTGTGGCACCAACGGTGGGGGGAGGAGAAGAGGAGGAGGAGGACTGCTGCCGAGCGGCTCCTCGAAAACGGCCTCTATTATTACCCCTGTACGATTTATACAAGGGGTTCTGCTGTTGTTGACTCTGCTGAGGCTGCTGGCGGCCACGAAAGGAAGCCGCCCTTCAAAATCCTCGAAACCGCTTGTAGCCGTATCCTCTAGACTGCGTTTGAAGGCCCAGAGATCTTACAGTCGCTCTGCTATCCTTAAAGCGTTGTAAGGCAGAGTCAGCTTTAGTGCCAAACAGTCTCGTATCATCAAAGGGCAAATCCAACAGGGTTGCCTGAACATCAGGAGAAAATCCAGATGACCTTAACCAAGCATGTCTTCTTGTAGCCACAGAAGACCCATTACACGAGCCACCGAGTCAGCTGTGTCCAACCCTGACTGTATAACTTGACGGGCCGCGGCCTGAGAGTCAGAACGAGCCTCCAGGAAGTTAACCCGATCATCTTCAGGTAGCTTTGGGGCTAGCTGTTTGACAGAGTCCATAAGAGCATGGATATATCTCCCAAGTAAACAGGTAGCATTAGTGGATTTTAATGCCATACTCTCAGATGAAAACACTTTCTCTGCCGCCTGCTCCATTTTTTTAGAATCCCTATCTCCTGGGATGGTAGGGAAGGAACCAGAAGATTGTTTTGAACAAGAAGCTTAGACCACCAAGCTTTCAGGTGATGGATGTGATGAAAGAAATGCAGGATCCCCAGGAGTTGGCCTGTACCTTCTCGCAATAGACCTGGAAACGGCTGGAGCAGTCAAAGGTTTCTGCCAGACTTCTAAAATGGGTTCTGTCAAGGCCTCATTGAAGGGAAGAAGAGGCTCAGAAACTGCAGAAGATGTATTTAGAACCTCAGTTAGAATGTTAGATTTTATCTCAGCTGAAGGTAACTGCAGATCAAGTAACTCAGCTGCCTTCCTTACAACAACATGATAAGGAGCAACATCCTGTGATATCCCAGCCTTTGGAGATGAAAGTTCATACTCAGGGGAAGTATCCAACCCACTGGCCTCCTGTAAACCTTCAAACTCATCCACAGATTCCACAATCTCTCCCTCCTCCTGATCCTGTCTATATTCCTCCTCTTCAAGCAGCCTCTGCGCATCCCTCCTAGAGCGCTGCTTCAGAATCTGCGTCGGCGGCGCAAGACGCGGCACCGGTGACGACGGCATCGGCGCCGATGGAGGACCTTCAGGGTCAATCCGAGGCGTCGATCGAATCCGAGGCAGCCGAAGGAACCGGAGTGTAAGACCTTGGCGCCGGAAAATGCCAAGCCGGAGTCGTTGGCATGAATGGCACAAAGGGCGCCTGGGCATACTGATGAGGTACACCCAAATTAAAGGCCAATGGTCCCACGGGGCCCGAAGGCGCACCAGTTGGATAGGAAGCCTTGGAAAACATGGCAAACATCGCATTTAAAAAATGCGTTGGATCCGTTCCAGGACCAGGAAAAGGAGGATATGGATCCGTACCTTCCTGAACAGGTATCACCTGAGGCTGAACTGGAACTTGCAGAGCCGGTGGAGACGGCGCCCGCACAGGCGAAGCCACACGAACAGGAGAAGACTCCCTGGGCATCGGAGACTTACTGGCGCCGGAGAACCTTTAGGCGTCGCAGAGCCCCTCGACGCCAGCGACCTCGGAGCCGGAGAATGAATCGGCGTCGCCCGTGGAGATGGAGAAGGAGATGGAGACACAAAGTCTTTCCTCCGAAGCCGTTGAACCGGAGAAGGCGACCTCGATGCCCTGTTCTTCGACGAACAGCGCCGAGAACCATGCCTCTTCTTCAACTTCTTGTGTGTTTTTGACTTCGAAGTGTGATATGACGACGACTTCGCACGCTTTCGAACCCCTCTTCTCCTTTTTTGCTTTGGCCATGAAGAGTTTAGCCTCACGTTCTTTTAGAGCTTTCGGATTCATCTTCCTGCAGCTTTGACACCCTTCGACGTCGTGATCGGAAGACAAACACCAAAGGCAATCATCGTGGGGATCAGTCATCGACATGTGACCGCCACACTCCCTGCAGGGCTTGAATCCGGACTTCTTAGAAGTAGCCATGTCTGTAATACTTCGAGGAAAAAAAGTAATCACCAAGAAAATGGAAAGTCCCTAGAAAAACCGTTATGCGTCGACGGCGCGGAAAAAAGGGAACTGACGTCAGCATGCCGACGAGGTCTTCTTATGACTCCGATGACGTCCTACGGATTCGCGAGCTGAGCCATGCTATTATGACGTCCTCGTCGACGTGGGAGAGCTAGGAAAGAATTTCCGCGGAATGCTGGCGCAAGGGGTATTCAAAAGGTGAGGAATCCACAGGCAGATGTATCCATCAGAAACAATGTATCTCCGCGGACGCCAAATCATAACATTTATTCAACTTTCCCATTGCGCAAATCCTTATGCTAAACCAAAACAAATCCCCTCACCCTTTTTACAACTTACGTTTGCTCTGACTTCAATGACAAATGCTCATTATAATTATACCAATGAACCTAGCATTAACCCTCAGCCATTATAAAATAATCACCATTTTTCAAAATGGCAGTAAAAAAACATGATTTTATTTTTTCGCTATCTGCTAAGGTTACAAATCATCTTAGTCCCTTTTCCTCATAACAGTTTTTTTTTATTGAGGATGTCTTCATGAAACATTACTGATGACCATCATATTCCACTGCAGAGGCTGTATGTCCAGTCTGGAATGGTTGACAAACAGGAAGCAGCGGGCCAGTAGGCCAAGAAGCCTCAGAGCCATTCTCAGTGATATCCAAGTACGAGGCAAAAAAATCATATTCATAGCCAAAATGTTCTGGACTAGTTGATTAACAGTGAAGGCCTGAAAGTGCACTGTATCTAGCAAAGCTCCAATGAAAGGGAGCCTCTGTGAAGGAGACAGATGTGTCATCAGCATGTTGATTATGAGCCCCGGCAATATACGGAGGTTTGCCATCAGCTGGAGGTGGTCCATGACTGACTGTGGTCAGTCTGCCTTGTTTGTGACAGTCACTACAAAGCTTAAACCCCACAGGTTAGGAGAGCACATGTTCCCTTGCACACTGGAAAGAAATTTGAAGAGATAAAAGCTTGTCAACTGATGAGAAAAAATAGGAGATATCTCTGGACCATCTACGAAGGTGCAGAAAGAAAGAAACTAACATCAGTATGCTTGGGTTGCAACTATATGCAGCTCCAGAGATTACTTTCTGGGTGGAGCAAAGTCAAGATGGACCACACAATGCCACCTTCTGGGGTGCAGGGGCAGCGCTGAAAAATCTTCCAGATCCAGTTTGGCACCTGGGGATATTCTAACGGTGAAAAAGCTGTGACTAAAAGTATTCATGAGAGAAACGACCAAAAGATTGGATGTGTAAAGGATTCAAAAGGTTAAAAAAAGAGGTGGAGGGGCCAGAGAGGCAAGAAGAACCTGTGAACATTTACAAGACCAGAAACAATAATTAAGCTTCATAAGGTTGCAGCGCGTGCCTTATGGTCCTCTATCGTCTCCTCCATGTGATTCGTGTTACTGCTGGCAGAGGAGATGACATACCAGACTCATGAAACATATATATTTAAAGAAATCTCTTTGTCTGTTATGTGAGTAATAACTAGATGATCCAACAATCAGGAACCCATTTGCTTGCATGTCCTGATAAACACACTGGGGCTTATTTATGAGCCCCTTGCGCCGTCGGTGCGTTACGTTGCGTGACGCACCGACGGCGCAACCTGCTCCGTTAAATTTACAAGCATGCGTAAGGCCAGCATGCGTGGCTTTACATGTGCTCATAAATCTCGCCCCATTTCATGCAACACGTTGCATGTTAAGGGCGTGACATGGGTGTTGCTGTGCGTGTTCCCACGCAACAACCATGTCCACTGATGCATTTCCAGATTTACCCCTGGGGGTGGCGTAGGGAAGAGCACCAAGGATAAATGTTTTCATTTCTCCTCGTTTTTTCCTCTTTCAATGCATTCTGCTTTCTACAGCACACACTGGAAGAGGAAATCACCTCAAGTGATTGTTTTTGTGCAGGAAGGTGCCCCTTCCTGCACAAAAACAATCTCCCCATGACGCAGGCACCCTTGCACCATGCCCCCACCCCCACTGCACAGTTCCAGTGGCCATGAAAATAACCCTGTGTTGCAAATGAACTGCTAGGCAGTGTTGGTATTATAAACTGGCAAAATACACAGGCCATAGTTTAGAGCAAGTACCCCTTGGCCGGTCTCTGCGGCTTTGCCTAAGGATGTCCTATGGACTGGGGCCAGGAGATGCCAAAGCGTTTCTTGCTCTAAAATAATCCTGTGACATTTAAGCCGCACTGCACCTATTAATGGAACTATTATTTAGTAACTCTTTCTCCTAATAGTTCTCACTTTGCACCAGTTCCTTGCTATCTATTAAAATAAGGGCTAATTCAGAGCAGACCTGCTGTTTAGTATTCATAGACTACATCACCTACTTGCTGGAGTCAGAGGTCTGTTACATTGTTTCTAGACACTCATCTCCCACACTTCCTGATAAGTTGCTGGCTATATTTATTCTGGAAATTACCCCACGGGAACCAAATGACCACTAATAATTGCATGGCTATGAAAGAAATACCGGCCCATAAGTTCATTTAAAAATAATTAAAACTTTATCCTGTAACTATAATCAGGATTGATAAGCAAAAAACAAATATACAACAGAACAAAAAATATCAATGGCGAATATATTACCGATGATTTGCTTTTCAGTGTGCCGTGAAGGTGGTAGTGGACGGAAAGTAATAATGTCTAATGAAAGAAACAGCCATTATGTTACTGTCAGGGTCCCCATGCGCCCGAGGAGGGTACTGACAGTAAGGCTGAGTGGTGGCATGTACCTCACGAAGAAGATCCTCTCCTTTTTTTGCAACAGGAAGAACCTTCGGAATGGACTGGGTTTCACTGTCGCACTCCTCCCCTCCAGACTCCGAAGACCCCGCCCATGGACCCTACGTCACTGCCCTGGAGCCAATGAGGGAAGCTGATGGACCCGGCTCCGGACTTGAAACGTCAGACCGTGGAAGACGCGAGTTCGTCGCCCACGCATCGCGAAGAGGGGAGACACCGACTCCCGAAGAGGAAGCTATGCTCCTGACGGCGACAACGGTGGAGACTGAAAAACAGGGAGAGCCAGGAGGCCAACGATTCCGTGTTGCGCCCAGCCACACTCCAGGAGGAGCGTGGCTCACCCAGGTATGTGAGCGGTTCACGGGGTGGGCTGGGAGGAGGGAGAAAGCCGGCAAGTAGTGGGCAGGTTCTCGCGTCTCCTGTTTGTCAGACCCCCTCCCTTCCCTATCACTACCTCACGTCGCTGGGACCGGTACGAGGCACTTAGGTGTTCCTTCACTCCCTTTCCCTACGCGACAGTTCAGAGCATCCCACTTACCATTCCACTCCTTCTCTTTTTTTTGCATGAGGACGCCCCGGGGGAGGAAATACGGACAAAGGAGGAAGAACCCGAAGTACAAGACCAGGGTTGACCACAACAGGATAAGAGGCATTATCCAACAGCTGAACTCTGGCTCCTGTTAAACGTCGCATATGTAAAACAATAAAAGATAGCCCAAGCAGTTCACGTGTGGACCTCGATCCTTGCCAAAGCTCACAGTTACATGGCAAACAGTTGAATGTTCATCCATCATGCAGTCATTCCTCTATGACCTACACTAATGCAACTAGCCTCCTCTCATAATTAGATATGAAGTTCACTCTTTTTAGAGGTCACTTACATTACCTGAGAGTTAGGTATTTATTACAGGGGTTCGGCGCAATTCTAAGTTAATATTGTGCACCCAGTAAACAGCGATAGTGCAGTGCGCGATATTTACTTGGTGTTTAATTATTGTATTATTAGGATTTACACACCTCTGAAGTGGGAAATCATGGTAATGCCTCTTGCTTTTCCCCTACTGAGGAATGTGTGTGATTTGCTTGCAAATAATACAGAAGGTCTTCCCAGTCAAAAACCATGCGGGGAAGAATCCTACGAGTTGCACTACTAGAGTACAAGTTAGAATTCTGATGTTGGTGCAAAACAGTGTACCCCTGAATCGGGATTTGCAGAGTGATTAGAACGAGAACCTTTGTTGGTGGGATTGTTGGAATGAATCAACAACAAAAGTGATGGTGTTATACTTATAATGTTGTTAGTATTGTGTTGCTGTGTATGACTTTTGAAGGATGCCAATAGATCACTTTATTTGTACCAGGGTAGTTAGTATTGGTGTATGTAGGCAGTATGCCATTCATGAATAAAAGAATGAATGAGATTAATTATAAAGTGCAAACAGACGGCCAAAAGTTTCATGGCGTTAGAACTGCTGGAGGACAGATCTATCTCTAACTCCCTAACAGAATAAGATCATCTTCTAAACTTATCTAAACCTCCCTAACAGAATAAGAACACATTCAAAGCATTTCTAAATGATTGACATTTTTTTAAGGCAAAGAGAGAAGCAAAGCACTCTTATCATTTTTTGGAGGATTTTCTGATCCATGTCATTGCCTGCCGTACCTGCCAGTTCAAGCTTGTAGTAATGAGATGGTCTTGCATCTGAAGGCCATGCTCGAGTGGACCCAAAGGTTCCCCGCTTTCATTGTAACTGAGATTAGACGTGGCACTGGTGTAGCTTGTTTCCACCAACTTTATCCTAGATATTAGAGCTTGAGCAAGATATTTGCGTGTGTGGCTATTAGTAGGAATAAGGATTCGCGACAAATATCATTCCCTCGTCCTTTCTAGGATGGAGGGCTGATTACATAACACAAACAGATGGTGGTGCCGCTGTTGCAAATTGGAAAATTTACACAGACACTGGGCAATTGATAAATAGGTAATGCAGCAGTATACCACATGACTCATCTCAGATTATTAAATGTAATCATTATTTAACCATTCGTGCTCTCACACATCACATGCTGCCAAATACTCAGTCAGTAAAGGACTATGAAACACCTTCATGTTGACTAACAGCACATCTAAGTTTACAGTGATTTTAATTGCCTTTCACAGATGCTGTATGCAACAGAACATCATCAAGCTGATTATAATAAACAATACAGCCCTGAGACAATTACACAAGCATTAAGACAGGCAGGCAAGCACAGATGCAAATGTTCACTGAGACAGAGGTGTACAGACAGACAGAGAGGTAGACAAAACACAGCGCATGTTTAGTGTGCCACAGGCCCTGGAAGTATGGCTGCTGGGGAGGAGCTGCAACCCCAAAAACACATGCTGGATTTGAGAAGGTGAATGAGCAGAAAGATGTTCTTTTCTTAAAGGTCAAATGTCAGCCTCTGCTTTATGACAAATTGCTGCTTATTCTTTTGACACAGAGACTGATGCTTACTATTCCTTTTCTGACTTCAAAGTGAGAGAATTTTGTAATATGAACTATGAGACAGCATTGCTGAGTGTGCAGGGAGGGGTTATATGATGTTATTTGTTTTCTAACACACAACAAACGCTACAAATATTTCAGCAATGAGGAAAGCACAATAAAGTACTCTCTTTGGTAACTGAAGTGTGATGAAAACAAATATTTTAACAGGATTAAAACCAATCAAGATACTTTACCTTGTGATGCGGATGAATATTCACTGAAACCTGATTTGCACGCATTATAATTTGTGTGCTGTATAGTGGAATCAGTAAAACTACACGTCTTTTAACTTTTGTGGCCAATTCAATGTGAACAGTGCTGACTGTAAATGACAGCGCTCTACCACATCATGCTCTAGTATTGTATTTGCAACAGTGAGCTCCAGAATACACCACCAGCTACATTTCTCACCCTTACTTCTCTCCTGAGTGGGCGTGGCTGTTTTGCTACACTTGTTCTTTGTGTGCTGCTTGGCTTTTTCACAATCCCTACGACTTCAGGTACGTAAGACTGATGGCAGCAGCCCTACTCTGTAAATTGTTCTGGCACCACTGTAGTGTGGTGGTAAAAATAAGTACAACTTTTTGGAGGAGTTCTGCAGCTATAAATGGCAGAGAATTGAGGATTTTGAGTAATTAGGGTGAAATTTAATGGGTATTTACAAACATCTTCCAAAAAAGGTCATGTTGAGGCACAACGTGGATACAAATGCCATCTGATGGGACCAAACAGGAAACAAATATTGTGGTATCATTCAAATATTGTGGTATCATTCAAATATAGGAACAATTAAAAATGAAAGGCACTCTCGTTGAAGAGAAATTTTTAACGAGTCTAGTTCACAAATCAGAGTTCGACTTGACAGCCAATAACTGACCTGCTATAATTTCCCGAGCCAATTACACTGAAGAAAGAGTTAGGTGGTAACGGACTTAAGGGACATCCTAACATATATATTTTTATCCATACCTGACAGCACATGTATTGAGCCTTCCTTAAGGTGGTGGCGTGTGTAAAAATGTCTTGGTTAGAATTGAAAACAAGAACATTGACTTCCTGCATGTTCACCTTTGTTGTGTGACGCACTCAGATATTTAAATGCAAGTGATCCAGCAAAACATTAATTGCACATGCTGCATTCATAATTTTCAATGAAAGTTGAACGTGCCGGTTTAATAAAGAATGGGCCAGATGTGCAAACATTAGGAAGACCGATTTCCTAACTGCGATTATCTCCAAATCGCAATTAAGAAATCGGTATTCCTAATTTATGAGGTACTTTTGCTCCCAAATAGCAATTCCAGAAAGGCCGCAAATTGAACTACCTCATGAAAATTAATGAGATAGGTCGCAATTTGTGACCCGTTAGGAATTGGAGTCATCACAGGGATGGCAGCAATCTTCTTTTTTTTTAATGCAGCCCGTTTTTCTTAAAGGAGAACAGGCTGTATTAAAAAAAAAAAAAAATTAAACTTTGAATTTTCATTTTTTAAGAGTAGGCAGTGGTCCGTGGGACTACTGCCTGCTCTTAAAAAATATTTTTGTAACATTTTGAAGGGGACCCTTTCCCATTTGAGAATTGGTTGACACCACTTTTAAAATGGTGGTAAATTATTACTGTTTTGCAAACGGAATTCGGTGTCAAAACAGTAATACATACCATACTGATTTGGCATTTTGATGGGACACCCAAAATACGCCCCTTCAAAATACCAAATTGCAAATGCAAATTGTGATTCAGTAACAAATTACCAAATAGCATTTTGTACATTTGAATAAACATTGTTCCAGTCGCAAACGGCTAGATTTTGCAAATCGTACAGTTTGCGACCAGTAAAATGCTTTGTACATCTGGCACTTAGTGAGGTTTAAATACATCGAAGGATTAGAATGTTATTCTCTATTTTGCCAATATAAATGTCATGTTTTTTGTAGTTCATGGTGGTGTGAGGAACGTGGATATGCTGAAGATTTCACACGGTAATGGATCCTGTTTTAGGTAATATGTAAAATCTTTCTAATTAATATTTTAAATTATACATTTCAACAGCAACTAAAATTTACTGAGAATGTTTTCCACAGTGACAACTTGACAAAATCCAAAGATTGTTATATTAATTTCACACAAAAACACACAAACACACGTGTGGATTAAACATATATACAAATTAAACATTAAGATAATTTATATATAAATATAACATTTTATACATATGTTATTCATATATATAATGTTACATGTGTGTGTGGTTAAGTATAAATTGATATATGTAAATAAAAACACATGTAACAGAATGGTACATATGTATGGCATCTAGATATATAAGCATATATATCTAAGTATAAACCTATATTTACATATATCTACATATATATATCCGTGCTCAGAAAACAAACATACAACCTTGGCCTTTGCTAGTATTTATGTCCAAAATGTAATCACATAGTTACATTTTGAATTAACACATAAAATACCTGCACCTGTCTCAGTTTCTTTCTCTGAAAGGTAAAAGTTTCATTTTATTGAAAATAGGAACACATACATTGTTAAAAGTCCTGTATATTTCCAAACATGGTTATTTTATCTTTAATCATCATACATATATAGATGCATTTCATTACACCTATTATTATAAGTCAAAGGAAGCCATTATTCAGGACAAAGGAAGTCATTATTCAGGACTCAAAATTGAACTTCTAAATCCAAATCAAACATTAAGCACACTTCACAGCCATGTGCAGGGCTGGCTTTAGGGAGGTGCTACGGGTGCCACCACACCAGGCACCGAGCCCCAAGGGTGCTGCATTTTGAAATATCTTAAGGGATTAAAAGCATCTGCTGCAGAGTTCCTTGTGTGTCCAGCAATTTTTGAGCAGTAATACAAATGTTAATGTAACTGCTGATAAATATACCTGCTGGAGAGATTCTCTAGTGGGCTTTTTACTCATTATAAAGTAGAGCAGAGGGTTAATGGGCCTGCTGCAAAGCACATGCAGATCACAGAATTGTATTTTTTGTAGCTAGCTTTTTGGGTTTATTGCTTTTGTCACATAGATCCTTTTGTTACTTGCAGTTCAGTAGTTGCAATCCTAACACAGCACAGTGAACTATGATCTGGCATTATAGAGCTACAGGTAAACTGTAAGGCATAGGTTTAGGACCTTATGTTTTTCCCCTGTCTTTCATTGCTAAAATGTGTTCACTTGTGTGGAAATAAATTCTTATTAGTAAAGCCAACCCCAAACACTGGATTACATTTGAAATCCTGAGTTTGCACTTCTCCAGATCAATCACTCTTAAAATATACTGCCTTCCAGTATGGATGACATTTGATTCCTACACCTTGCAGTCCTCATTGACATTGCCTTATCTAACACTTCCTGTACATTGACTTACACATTTGTAGGATTCATTGTCTATTGTGTGTGTGATATAAAGTGCTCTGACAGACCACATTAGTATGACTAGCACTATAAATGAAATTAAATGCATGTGAGAGATGAGGGGCAAACTTGGAGGGTGGTAGTGAGGGAATCTGTGTAACAGAAGGTCGTTGGAAGGGAGGACATCAACAAAAGTTTTTGCATAGGGTGCCACCAATATAGAGCTGGTCTTGGCGATTGTGCTAATATATATGAAAATGGGGCGAATTCAGAACAAGAAGTGGAAGGCTGAGGTTGTGCTGGTGAATGAGTTGATGTAAAAAACAGAAATAAGAAGCATCAGATAATTGAAATGTTCCCGCGGTTGTCCCCACAAGCATACTAAAATCTGGAAGCAGTGGGCCGCATACAGACATATACCCTTCGAGACGCACACCATGGGAGACCTTCAATCACTGCCCGATGCGGGTGCAAACCGTTAATTTTGTTACCATTCACGGTTACTCTACACCCGCAATGGGGACACATATATCATGAGACGTAGGCACGAGAATAAGCGCAGATTCCAGCTTGGTACGATGCGGTTCTTGATGTTGTTTTTGTTCAAAGTATGTTATCCTTCGATACTGGATATGCAGTGAATGTCACTTCTGTCTACTCACAAATGTTATTATTCATATGTCCTTTATCGTACAGTAATCTTGTATTGATCTCCATAAAATCAATAAAATATGTTTATAAAAAAAAAGATAATTGAAATGTTGACAGCACAATTGAAGGTAATAGAACAGCATTGAGGTATGAACCATGATATATCCACATCACCTTCAACATTTCAATGCCCTAATCCACGGCCTCGCTGTGTCCCTCTCCTGATAATACGTGGAATTGTAAAGAGAAATGAGACAGAGAGAAGTTGTTGCCTCGCTGCTCCCTTGACTATCAATGTGATTAGCAAATTAATTTGGCAGAGCAGAGGGAGAGGTACAACTTGTGGATGCCCTCTAGCTCTTCTTTCACAGCTCTTGCTACATGTCACATACAGTGGAGCCACATATGTCTAGGTGGGCAGCTTTGACATGAATACACAACAGGGGGTGTCAAAGGAGGGAGAGGGAAGCTGCAGGAGAGTTACAGAATTTTCTACGCCACCTGTGCCTCAAGAGAGGCTTTTAAAATTTGAGCATTCCAGTGTTATTGAGCAGAATGTTCTACTATGCCTAACCACAGCAGTTTATGACAGCCATTTCATTTCCACTCTCGCGTCAGTGGCTCTTAGTCAAATAACTCTAAGGATGATATGATCCCCAGCATAATCCATTATTAACATACAACTAACTGTGTCCATGACCACATCAAGGCGCTGGTCCTGATGCCTCTTTCTCATCGTAGAACTCTGTAGTGAACTGCAATCAGTGGCAGTACTTCATCTTTATAAGATGCCGGCAACAGGGCTTAATAAATAATGAAGTAGCAGGATACAGGCTAATATTACTGAGCACGTTACAACTAAACAATAAGTGCAAGTCCAAGCAGTGGCATTCATGGGAAATCATCTTCATTCTTCGGTCGGAGGAAAATAGTTTTGTTCAAAAGTAATAAAATATGTATAACACAAATCAATAAATAAAACAGTACTGTTGCAGGGATTCTGCCCCAAAACAGAACTATGAGCAGGATTATAGGACCTTGGTGTATAGGGACTGAGTTATCCTACCACCTTAGTACCCATAAGCCCAGGACCGACTAGCTATAGAGTCTCACTTGCTCTCCTACTCACTCACAGAGAAACAAATGATTAGACATCCCAGAACAGAACACTCCCAGATCTCTCAGAAATCGCGGTAACAAGACACACCCTTTCGCTCTCACTCTTGTTCTTGTCCACAATAAGATCTGACAGAGACATGAAACAGTTTAAAATATTTATTTAACTAATGTGCCCTAACATGCGGTATACGTGCCTCAACAAGCAGGAAAATACATAGCACAAATTCAGTCAGCATAGCAGCTAGTCCATATATCATGAAGGAGGATGTCATGATGAAAAGACAATAGAGCCTAAACTCCCTCCCCTTGCTAAGAGGCCGTATTATTATATATTAGAAGATCTCTGGGCATTGTCAGCAGGCCCCATACCTTAGCCTATAGATGGTAGATCTACATCATAGGTGCTGTCTCCCTCTTCTCCCTGGAAAGGTCCCTCTCCAAGTGTGTGCTACCTATTTGTGTATTCTAATAAAACCAAAGTGCGTTTGTCCAAACAACAGCTGCATCAGTATGTTTTTTCTAAGGACTAAGGCCTGGCCAGAACAAAATAACAAGGGGTATTGTTGCTCGAACTTGCACATAATGTTCAGTCAAAATCCCCGGAACATGCAGAGAGTGAACACAGCGATGAGTTCTCATGTGAAAACAGCCATAGAAATTATTGCAAAAATAAAGAAGTGTAGTAACATGCGCAAAGCAGCAAGCAAGCTGCAGCGTGCTCATGCTAACTTAGTGAAGACGACAATGTCCCTATGGGCCACGTGACAGTACAACACTCTAATGCACTGTACTTCACTATTAGGCAGCACCTTGAATTAAACATAGCCAAATACTTTACCCATTTTCCTACCTGCTTTAGTACTGCCCAATCATGGTCTCATTGTCACCTCACTTGCCCAGTACTAATATTTTGCCTATGCCATCTCTGTGGCAGGTTGTGCTATGCATGACCACACATACCTGTAAGTAAATACTTACCTCAACGCAAAATTTGTTGAATATCCATGCTAAATTAAAATATATTTCTAATCTATGACAGCCCAACATGATTGATGATGTGTGGTAACTGAAAAAGTTAGCCTCAAGAAATGTAAAATCTAAAACAGGATCTTTGCAAAAGGATCACTTTTTTTTTAACCAGAATCAGCTAAATATGTCCGAAATACCCAGGTTTTAAAGTACATGTGATGTCTGTCTGGAAATAATCTGCTTACTATTATTACACACTGAAAAAATGCAATAACATCTGCAGATGAGGAATACTATTCACAATTACACATAAAGTAGTAATGTTAGTACACCTGCTCTAATACTACTAAACTAAAAAACATTGAAAATATAACTATTGCTTAAATAATTAAAATACATGGAACTGGCATCTAATGTTTTCTAAGCTGAAATGTTATGACAAATTTAATGCCAGCTATAAGAAAAAATACACTTAAAACAAGGCATGAATATGAAAGTCTGGAGGGAAGTGGGCAATTATATTTACGTATTATATTTATTCAATAAATATCATGCAATTTCCAAATTATGTATACAAGCTAAACCAGAGCAATTGCTAACGATATTTAAAAAAACTGGAAATGCCAAAATAAGCCAGAAATAGATGGCTACATGTTACTGGTTCTTAAATAAACGACCAATGCTAAACTGTTTAGATTCATTCTTGTTTTGTGGGACTGTATAATAGTTAGAGACACGTAGCTTGAAGCCAATATGGTATTGCATATTTTAATCATTTTAATAGATGGAAAAATATTTTTTAATCAATCTGCTAAATTCATTTGTTGAAAACCCAAAACAAGGGCATAATATTCTTAACAGTGTAATTACTCCACCAAATGACAATTTAACACTTTCAGTAATACTATTCTTAAATCTAAATCAAGTTAGCTTGAAACACCTGATGAACTGCTACATAAAAATGTGTTATTTGTATCTCAGTTATTACCGATTAAGTTAATCATTAAAAAACATACTTGCAGTTCTACTTGCAGTATAGGATAGCGTTTAAAAAAATACATATATTATTCATTTTTAGGTTTCGTCTGCACAGGTCTTGCGCTGGGCTTGTGAAATCTATAGTGTTTAATATAAATCTTCAAAGCAGCTTACATCCAGCCCTTACTTTTTATTGGTTTGTGTGCTTGCCGCTTACTTTTCCTCCGTTTCTATTGGCTGTTGCACACTATTTCCTGCTGCTCCATGTGTGTTTGCTCTTATCACTGTCACAAGGCCAAAGTACTCATTTTCATCAGTAGAACCTCTTTGTGAGGTTGCTCTCTTGATGCCGACAAAAGTCAGTGTTCTAGTGTTCTTGCTCTACAGTGTGCACCTCGGCTACACAGCACTTCCTGTTTGTTCAGTCCTCCGTTTTTAATGCAGTTTTCCCTCAGACTCCCCCTGCCATGTCTTCTGACGGCTCCAGGCATATTTTTGATATGATATAATTTCAAAGCTTGCAGTGACCCTGTTAAGTACAAGCCATTACATAAATACAAATTTGCTACATTGTTCATCAGACGTGATGCACATCAGAGGGGGGTGGATTCACCTCACTGCAAGCTTCCTGCTATGCTGGTTTGTTCCAGTCACCCTTGTTTTCGTACCATAGGAAGCAGATTTAATCACGGTGCATTGCAGGTTCGGCTCTTTGACCCAAGCTAGTGTTTTTGTCATAACAGATCTGCGAATACAAGCTCCAATGCCTAAGTAATTAATGCTTTTTACATGCCATGCTCTTGCTTACAGAATGGTAATTTTTCTTCTCATTGAAATCTGTCACTTTCGTGACTAAAGTACTTAAAGTATGCATGGCCTTAAGCTCGTCCTGCCTCGCTGCCAGCAGCCCCTGCCAGGTGCGCATGCAACCTCACCTTCCTCTGCTTCAGTCGGGTGCTAGCCACCAGCAACCAGGGGGTTAAGGTGGAAATTGGGTAGTACCACATGGTAAATTATGTATGCTGATAAATCTCATAAAGGCGTAAGTGAGGGATTCATCCTGCCTTTAATAAAGCAGCGAGGTATCACAGGTAGGAATATCTGCATGCCTCAGGTAGGGCAGAGCGCTTATTTCAAGAAGCACGTCCTCATATTTTGGACATGGTTTAAAACATTGCTTTCCTTAATTACAAAATAAGCCATTTTGCCGGATCTTCAAAGGGGCGCAAGCCCATTGATTGTCCACAAGCCTTCGGCATGGCTAGATCGGCCATATTGGGCACTGGGGACCCCCACCCCTCAACAGGCTGAGGAGCAGAAGGCTGTTATTAGTAATGGATGGGCGGAGGGCTCATCAATTAATCAGCCTGGCATATACCCATGAGGACTGCACCTAATGTTCTTTAGACGCCCCTTGTATTTCCTCCCCTAAATCCTGGAGATGGTCGGACTCTGCACAATAAGGAGGTGGCTGAAACACATTTTCCAGGGCTGCTTGTAGATAAAATGTCAGGGCTAAACTAAAAGTGAAAAAACTTAGTTGCATATTAGTAACAATTTCCTTAAGGGCGACATATAAATAAGCTATTGTAGAGATTAGATTCTTGTGCTTCTAATTTTTAAATACATTAACTTTCTAATTAATGACAAAGACAAGAAATATTGCATGATGTGCAGAAAATTTTGTAATCGCTGTAATTTTCATTTAAACACTGTATAGGTTCTCAGTCTTTTATCGCAGAAGTGTACGATTTATTTACTGTAGCTTAAAGTAAGCTTTACACACTTAACTCAGTCTGGCATGTGTCACAAATTTCTGAACACCCTCTTCAGAGCATTGACAGGGATTAGCAAAATGTTTCATTTTAATCACTTTGCCTAATCTCTCCATGCTGTGTCGGTGCTCACCACCATGTACAGTTCTACTAATGCTCTGCTTTTCCAGTCCCACAGATAAGCACCTTCAATGTGATTTGTGAAACCTCTGCAAATCCTGTACTGAGAACCAAGAATCACACTGCCAAAGAAAGAGTCCATAATACCAGCATGGATAGAGCTCAAAAGTGGGAAATCAGGACTTGGATCAGCTCAGGACCATCTTAAAGTGTGCACTCTGTTGCCTGACCTTAAAAAATTGCCACAGAAGTAAACAGAGTGCCAAAAAGTGAAATGTAGAAGGCCTTAGCATAAACCGCATGGACAGGAGACACTTATTAGGAGTCATCAGATAAAGCGTCTCACACTACTGTAGTGGTCTCCAGACACGAATCTGCAGGGCAGGCACATTCAGAGAAACACATAACGCACAAGTTACTACTTGTGTAATGATATATCTGTAAGAGACATTAGTTAGTGATAGATTCCTTACCTTAGAATATCCCCAGGCGTCAGACTGGATCCGGAAAGTTTTTCGCTAGCAGTACCCCTGCGTGTCAGTAGGTGGTGTCGTGCGGTTCCGCGTCCGTCGCTGGCGTCGTAAGCGCCGAAATGACGTCACGGAGACTACTTAGGCGCCACCCATGCGCGCTGACGTCAGTTCTGTACACGACTTTCCGCGCCAGGAACGCAGAGCCATGCAAGAAACTGACCATTGGTGCCATGAAACTAGGGCCCTGAAAGGGATGACCTTAACCCTAGAAATCAGTTCGCAGAACGGGGAGGATGGGTGGGGCAGTAAGGAATCTATCACTAACTAATGTCTCTTACAGATATATCGTTACACAAGTAGTAACTTGTGCATCTGAAAGAGACACGTTAGTGATAGATTCCTTACCTTAGAATAGATACCCCAGCAATACCAACCCCAGTGGTGGATCTGCGAATAGATTACACCAGAAAGTCACAGAGAACAGAACGGCCAAAGAAGCCGTCTCTCCGGACTTGACTGTCAAGGCAGTAATGCTTGGTAAATGTGTGCAGCGAGGCCCACGTGGCTGCCTGACAAATATCCTGCAAGGGAACGCCGCGTCCCAAGGCAGTAGTGGCTGCTGTTGCCCTGGTAGAATGGGCACGCAGCCCCACAGGAGGCTCCTTCTTAGCCAAGGAGTAACATGCTTTGATGCACAAAACGACCCACCGAGAGATGGTGCGTTTGTGCACGGCCCGACCTTTTTTGGCGCCCACGTAGCCAACAAAGAGCTGGTCATCCACCCGGAACTGTTGTGTGCACTTTAGATAGAACGAGAGCGCACGTTTTGGGTCCAGACGATGGAGCCTCTCTTCCTCTTTTGAAGGATGCGGAGGCGGAAAGAAAGTGGGCAAAGTGATGGTCTGCCCGATGTGGAAGGGCGTGACAACCTTTGGCAAGAAAGAAGGACGGGTCCTTAAAGCCACCTTGTCCGGATGAACAGAAAGGAAAGGAGGTTTAGAAGAAAGAGCCTGGAGCTCACTCACTCTTCTGGCAGAGGTGATAGCTATCAGGAAAGCCGTCTTGAGAGTAAGAAGACGCAAAGGACAGTTATGAAGGGGCTCAAAAGGAGCGCACATCAGATAGGTCAAGACAAGGTTTAAGTCCCATTGAGGCATTATGAAAGGCACAGGAGGAAACGTGTGTGTAATGCCTTTGAGGAAACGGTTAACAACCGGGAACTTAAAGAGAGAAGGCTGATCTGGAAGCCTGAGAAAGGCGGAGATGGCCGAAAGATAACCTTTGACAGTGCCCAAAGCAGAGCCCTGCTGGGCCAAGGAGAGTAGAAACAGAAGGACCTCAGAAAGAGGGGCAGAAAGGGGATCCACAGACTTAGCTGTGCACCATGCCACAAATTTGTTCCACCTGCAGGCGTATACCGATTTAGTGGAGGGACGCCTGGCTGCGAGAATGACAACACAGACTTCAGGAGGCAAGTCAAATGGAATCAGCTGTCGCCGCTCAATCTCCACGCATGGAGGTGGAGGCTGGACAGGTTCGGGTGGAGGACCAACCCCTGTTGCTGCGACAGAAGATCCCCCCGAAGAGGCAGGCGGATTGGGGGATCGATCGCCATGGTGAGTAGCTCGGGATACCAGTATCTTCATGCCCAATCCGGAGCCACAAGGATGACTTGGGCCCGGTCGCGCCTAATCTTCTTCAGCACTCTGGGCAGAAGTGGTATAGGCGGAAAGGCGTACAACAGACCGCAACTCCACACGCAACGAAAAGCGTCGCCGAGCGAGTGCCGCCTTGGAAATTCCAGCGTGCAGAACTGATGACACTGCGCGTTCTCTTCGGTGTTGGATAGATCTAACCAAGGCTCTCCCCACTGTAGAAAGAGACCTTGCGCCACGTCTGAGTTCAGACGCCATTCGTGATCCATCAAGCACCGGCGGCTGAGTTCGTCCGCCCTGGCGTTCAGAGAACCTGCCAGGTGTTGAACCACCAAGGTAATGCCTTGATGTTCCAGCCATGTCCAGAGGCGCAGAGCCTCCTGACATAGGGTCCAGGACCCCACCCCACCCTGTTTGTTGCAATACCACATGGCGGTGGTGTTGTCCGTGAACACCTGCACTACACTTCCCCGAACAGAGGGAAGGAATGCCTTCAGTGCAAGCCGGATCGCCCGAAGCTCCAAAAGATTGATATGGAGCCGGGACTCCGCCGGAGACCAGAGGCCTCTGATCTCCGCCTCTCCCAAGTGGCCACCCCATCCCAGGAGGGACGCATCCGTCACCACTGTGTGCTCCGGTTGGGGAAGGGAGAGGGATCTGCCATTGACCCAATCGCGATTCGTGAGCCACCACTGCAATTGTCGTGCAGTGCCCTCCGAGATCTGGACAAGATCGGACAGGTTGCCCTGATGCTGTGCCCACTGGAACTTCAGGTCCCACTGCAGAGCCCGCATATGCCATCTGGCATTTTGCACCAGCAGGATGCAGGAGGCCATCAGGCCCAGTAGCCGGAGGGTCATCCTGACTGAAACCCGGGATAGAGGCTGAAAGATCGGAATCATAGCCTGAATATCCCGGACTCGCTGCTCGGAAGGATAAACCCGAAACAGCGTTGAATCCAGAACCGCTTCGATGAAGGGGAGCTTCTGAGAGGGACTCAGGTGCGACTTCGGCACGTTGATGGAGAACCCCAGCAAATGCAGGAGGTCGGCCGTAGTCTGAAGGTGGGTGACGACTGCCTGGGGCGAACCCGCCTTCAACAACCAGTTGTCGAGGTAGGGGAAGACTGACACCCCTGACCTGCGTAGATGAGCTCCGACCACCGTCATCACCTTCGTGAACACCCGAGGGGCACTGGTAAGGCCGAAGGGGAGCACGGCAAACTGAAAATGCTCTTGGCCTACCGTGAACCGCAAATATCGCCGGTGGGCCGGCAGGACGGGGATGTGAAAATAGGCGTCCTGCAAGTCCAACGCTACCATCCAGTCTCCAGGGTCGAGTGCAGCCAAGACCTGAGCCAGAGTCAGCATCTTGAACTTCTCCTTCCGGAGGAAGCGATTGACGTTCCGGAGGTCCAAGATGGGGCGCAATCCCCCTTGTCCTTCTTGGGGACCAGAAAGTAGTGGGAATAACAACCACTCCCTACTTCTGGCCCAGGAACACACTCGATGGCCCCCTTGGCCAAGAGGGCCGTGACTTCCTGCAGGAGAAGTGCCAAGTGGTCCCCCGACATGCGGTGGAACTGAGGTGGCATGGCTGAGGGGTGGACTGAAAGGGAAGGGCGTAACCCTTGCGGATGATCTGCAACACCCACTTGTCCGATGTGATAGCATGCCAGTGGGGGAGATGATGGCAGACCCTGCCACCCACTGGCGTGGGGTGCCCCACAAAGCTCAGATTAGGAAGGTTTGGAGGTAGAAGCAGCGGGGGCGGAGGTGGACTGTCCCCCACGCTGATTCCCAGACCCGCCCCTGCAGAAACCGCGTCCGCGGGCCCGCTGAGGCTGGTTCTGCACAGGCTTGCTGAAGGAACGTGCCTGGGCACCCCTTCCGTGGCCACGAAAGGAACGAAAACCAGGAGTGGCTGGGCTCCTCGTGGAAAGACCTAAGGACTTGGCCGTGGCCCGCGAGTCCTTAAAACGCTCCAGCGCACTGTTGGCTTTATCGCCAAACAGGCGAGTGCCATCAAAGGGCATGTCCATGAGTGAGCTTTGGACATCTGGCGAGAACCCAGTAGACCTCAACCAGGTGTGGCGACGAAGCGCCACAGTCGTAGAAATTGCTCTACCGAGTGAGTCCGCGGTGTCCAACCCACACCGAATGGTGAACTTAGCCGCATCTTTACCCTCGGCAACAGCTTGGGACAGCACAGCTTGGGTCTCCTCAGGACACTGAGGCAACACCTGTGCAACTGTATCCCACACCGCGTGGGAATAACGGCCCAATAGGTATGCAGTGTTCACCGACCACAGCCCCAAGCTGGCCAAAGAGAACAACCGCTTGCCGAACTGTTCCAGCTTCTTAGAGTCCTTATCCGGCGGAGCCATGGGAAAGGCACTCTGGGACGTCGAAGTTTGCATGACCAGACTCTCGGGCGTAGGATGAGTGGTCAGAAAGGCAGGGTCACCGGGCACCGGGCGATGACGCCTGGCGACGTTCTTATCCACAGGGGCCCCTGTGGCGGGCCGCAACCAAGTGCCCAGTAAGACGTCAGTGAGGGCGTCATTAAATGGCAGCAGGGGCTCCGACGAAGTGGACGCCGTCTGGAGCACCTCAGTGAAGAGGTTAGTTTTGAGGGTCAACGTAGGGAGGTCAAGGTTGAGAACCTCAGCTGCCCGATGGAGCACCATCGTGTAGGAGGCGCCCTCCTCCATGGTAGGCGGGGAGAGGCAAACCCCGGGTCAGAAGAGACGTCGAGGTCACCGGCGTCCCCCAAATCGTCCGCCCAGTCCTGTTCAGAGTCACACTGACGAGCAAGCGGGTCCTCGGACCCCTCCCAGTCGTCCTCCACCTCCGCTGCATGTGGCACCGACTGTGGCAGCAGGGCAGGAGCCGGAGAAGGAACAAACGGCATCGGGAACGGCGCCGAGAACGGCGCCGGCCGGGGCCGGACCGGCGCCGTGTCCCAATGCGGGTCCCAGGTAGGAGCAAAATGGTCCTGGAACAAGGGCAAGGGTGGGACAAATGGCACCCACTGCGGCGCCGGAGGCGGAGCCGAGGATGGCGCTGGGGCCAGAGCCGGCAGCGATGGACCATGTGGCGCCGTGGCCGGAGCCGATGGCGCAGGATCTTGTGTCGCCGAAGCTGGATCCGCCGGCGGCACCGAAGGCCCAACAGGATCCTGACACGGGACCGCTGGGCCCGAGGGCGCGCCGGCGGGAGCCTGAGGCCTAAAAATGCAGTCCATGGTAGCAAAAAACTCTTGCACCTGTGCGGGAGTCGCCGACGGACCCGGGTAAGGTGGGTAGGCCGCAGGACTCTCGAGCTCCGAAGGTCCCCCTCGACCGCATACGGGGACCGACGGAGGAACGTCAGAGAGCGAACACGCTTCTTCGACTTCTTTTTGTGTCGTCTCTTACCCGAATCCGAGGGTGAAGACTTGGAGCCCGAGGAGCGATGACTGTGGCCCCGCGAGCGTTCCCTGGAACGGCCCCTGGACCGGGAACGGCGCTGGGACGAGCGCCGGACCTCCAGCAGCTTCCGGTGCCGCTCCCTCAAGGCCTTTGGGGCCATCGCCCGACAGTCCCGACAGGACCGGGAGTCGTGGTCGGTCTCCAGGCAGTAGAGGCAGACATCGTGGGGGTCCGCCACCGACATATTGTGATGGCAGGCCCCACAAGACTTAAATCCAGGCATCCCTACGTGCACCAAGGAAACCAAGGCTAACAGGAGACAAAGTCTCAAAAAAGGGTAGTCCAAAAGTGACTAAGGTACGTGCTCTAACCGGATCTGCGCCTACTGGCGCGGAAAAAGAAAGAACTGACGTCAGCGCGCATGGGTGGCGCCTAAGTAGTCTCCGTGACGTCATCTCGGCGCTTACGACGCCAGCGACGGACGAGGAACCGCACAACGCCACCTACTGACGCGCAGGGGTACTGCTAGCGAAAAACTTTCGGGATCCAGTCTGACGCCTGGGGATATTCTAAGGTAAGGAATCTATCACTAACGTGTCTCTTTCAGATATGCTTGTTACATTATAGCTGTATATGATTCTTTACTTGTTCTCTGCACTTCACCTAATCTCCCTCTGGTTGTACACCTTCACTCTATACTAGTTAACAACTTCACGGACGGTGTAGATATTTCTTTAGGAATACATTTGATTGGCTTGCTTTTCCGCTGCATTTTTTGGTTTTTCCAATCTTAATTGTCAGCATGCATTTCAGTTGTGCTTGTGAGCTGTAGATGGTTTTTTCTCTGATGCATTTTAGCTCATCTTCTTGTAGTTTCTACACGCCCCTTTCTACCCCCTAAATCAAAACCGTACTAAAACATGTTTCTCTCATTTTTATTTGGAGAACATTGTGGACTGCATTTCATTTTAGTTAAATCCTCTGCACCATTGTTGGATCTGGAGATTTTCCTACAGTTTGGAAGAAAGCTTGCATTAGGCCCATTTTAAAGAAGTCCTCTATGGACCCTAGGGATGTTAAGAGCTATAGACCTATCTCCTGCCTTCCTTTGGCGGCCAAGGTTCTGGAGAAAGCCATTAATCAGGAACTAAATGACTTTCTCATCTCCAATAATACTCTGGATACCTCACAACATGGTTTCCGTGCAGACCACTCTACAGAGTCCGCACTGGTTATGACCACGGAAGAACTTTGCATGCAAACTGATAGTGGTGGAAGGGCGGTCTTCATCCTACTTGACCTGTCGGCCGCGTTTGACACGGTGAATCATCTAATTCTTACGCAACGACTGAAGGCAAGTGGGATCAGGGACAAGGCGCTGGCTCTTCTTTCATCATTCCTGACAGAGAACATAAGGTTTGTTGGGACAACCTTAAATCGGACATTTTCCATCTCCCTTGTGGAGTCCCACAAGGGTCGGCGCTTTCACCCACCCTTTTCAATATTTATGTGACGCCATTGGCCAAACTAGTCAGAGACTTTGGCTTTTCCCTTGTGTCATATGCCGACATCACTCAAATCATAGTTTCAATATCTTCAGTTAATGAGGTGCCGTCGGCAAGGTTTCATAGTTGTCTTGATCGCATCATACAATGGATGCACACCAACTATTTGAAACTAAATACACAGAAGACCGAAATAATGGAGTTTGGCAATGGCCCTCCAATTTGGAACATAGCCTGGTGGCCAACGAGGGCAGGAGAGTGTCCGTCACCAGTGGACAAGATGAGAAATCTGGGTGTGGTTTGGGACACACAGCTTAATTTCTCTGCTCAGATTAATCAAGTCACTTCAGCCTGTTATTTTACATTAAGGATCCTACGGAAGATCCTACCATTTCTTCCAATGGAGCTGAGGAAAACTGTGGTGGTTGCTCTTGTATTGTCTCGCATCGATTATTGTAATGCCCTTTACTTAGGGGTTGACAAACAGCAGCTTACTAAGCTGCAATCCCTTCAAAATACTGCTGCTCGGACATTACTCAACATACCTAAATTTAATCATATTTCCGGGGCCATAAGGAGCCTTCATTGGCTCCCTGTTAAGCAGCGTATTGAATTTAAGGCTCTTTGCCTAGTCCACAAAACCCTGTATGGTGGCGGTCCTTTGGCGTACCGCAACTTATTTCAATGGTATTGTCCAGGGCGTGCACTACGGTCTGCCAATCAGGCCTTGGTTAAAATCCCGAAATGGAGGAAGGCCAGATGGGGTGGTAGATGCCTTTCATACTTGGCTCCCAAACTCTGGAATAGGCTGCCTTTGGATATCAGATTTCAACCAGCTCTTTCCAAATTCCGTGGCCTATTAAAAACCTGGCTCTTCCAGGTCTAGCAGTGGATCTTGTACCTGTGGACTTACCCTTCTTTCTATGTTTCTCCAGCGCCAAGACGCCTCGGCAATCGAGGGCTATATAAAACCCCTACTTACTTACTTACTTCACCTAATATCCCCACTTTATATTACCACCAGTTACTGCACAATATATTGCCTTCCTCAATAAACAAGTCATAACACTTTATGGAGTTTCAGTAACTTATATTTCACAACTGCTCACCAAGCTAACACTTACAACAAAAAATAACTTATTATTAATCACATAGGTGAAACCTATTGCATTTACCAATGCTTGTTTGTAAAGACTTCAAAGTAACAAAAGACTACATGAACATCACATCCGCATCATGGTAAAATTACAGTGTACCATAAGCATAGTGCAACGGCTGGGCAAGGCTCTTAGAGGATGTTCGTGCAGGAGGGTTTCTTTATCGTTGCAGCCTTGAGCTAGCCTTAAAAAACACGGACTTATCTTATTGGCCCGTACTGATCCCTTTTGGCACTCGGACTATAACCTCTAGATATCAGACAGAATTCTGGAGCAGCGCAACATATTTATACTTGGCGGGCGCGCACGTCCTCTCTATATTCCGGATACTTGCCGATCCGTGAGACATTTGAACGTTATCACGTTTGTGTTCTGTATTCAATGTTATCTTTACATCTTGCAGCCTTAGCATTTTTCGCTGCACTCTCTCTGCTACAACTCACCCTGATGATATTTTTCAGGCAGCATTTCCTGGTTTATTCTTTGACAGCCACCGGTCGAGAACAGGTGCTTAATGCGTCACACCCTTGGATAATGGACTCATTTTCTGCATCGCATCATATAGACTCCTGCCCATCACAGGACATCAAGTCTTTAAAGCTGTGGCTCTTCCTGACGAAGGCATTTCTGGTGCCGAAACCCACATAGAAACCATCGAAATCATTTGAGTCTGTGCCACGCTGTTTGTTCTGTCTTTTCAGTCCTATATCCAAAATCTTTGAACCTTAATCTTATGTCTTATTCATGCTTGAAATCATCAAATCATCTTGAATTGTTTCAGAGCAAGACTGATTAGCTTCTGCAAAAATGTATCAGCTATCTTCGAATAATTTTTTGTGTTTTTAATAATGTGGATGTGGAGTGTGCATGTGGACATGAATGAATTAAGTATGAGTGATTATTTTATGTAAAGTGCATTCATTTGTAACAATAAATTATGTTTTGTATTTTTTGAAAAAAATCTTTGGTTCTTTCAGTTTATTTTTGCAACTGTTGTTGTTCAATAAGTAGTTAGTTGCCTTAAGTCTTTGCACTCATTAATCGATATCTGCCTTAAGGAACGTTCATCCTACTAGCAGGGTGCCTCTTTTTCATTAAATTTCAAGGCTCTTAGATACCCTGTGATTGAACTGAGAATTAGATTCCTTGCTCTCCTGTCTGTACGGAGTGGCGGAGGCCTGAAATGACGCTGTATGAATAAGGCCACTACTTAGCAGCATCACTGCAGGTTGTATTGGAATCAGGGCTGTATCCCTCCGGAGGTGTGCCCGGTGCACTGGTCCCGGGGAGGCACAGTCAAGAGGAAGGTCTTCAGTGTCCCCCATGTATCTCTGGGTTTAGATGTTGGGGGCAGAAATGTTGAGTGTATATCCAGTTGTTTGTTACAATATATTACGGCCACCAGAAACCTGCCACTTGCCTCTTTGTCATTTGTAGTACTAGTACTGTGTATCTCCTGTGGGCAACAGGGATATCCCCTACCCATCCCAGTTCCACAACCCTCTGGTCCCCGGGCACTTCATGACGATCATTATGGTTAGTGCGGAGAACATCTCACTCCAGTATGACTGAATCGCACAACAGGTCCATGCCAGCACAAATGGACGTTTCTCATAGTGCTAGTCTGTGCAATTGTGTAGGAATGTGATGGGCCTGCTGCAGGAAGTTGTAGTGTATAATACAGAGCCTACTTCTGGCAGATATAAGACCTGGCGCAGCAAACGTTCCACATTTTTTCCAGTATTTCCATGTTCACCTCACGCTCCCACCGGCTGCGTGCAGCACATGGTCAAGCGGGGTGTCCTCCAAGGATGCGAGGTAGACCCTAGACACCAGCTATTTCGTGGAAGTGGACGCAAGGAGGGATTCTAGCGGCCAGCAGGTCGTTGACTCCCACAGGAAGCTTAAGAAGTGCATTCTGAGTACTTCTCTTTTTAGATATTATAGAAAAGTATTGAGGGGGGTGTGCATGACATCACCCAGAAACACCTTCAGCGATTTGAATGCTATGTCAGTGTAGAGATCTCCATTTTTGGAGAGTCAATTAAGTGCTAGTTGTGTGAGTGCCTTTGGATCATGGATGGCTAGAATCTGTGGTTGGTGCCACATTGGGACTAAGGGTGCATAAAGGGGTGTTGAGCCAAGTCACCTGCAAAGCATGCTGGCTCTGAACGTGCATCTTGCAGTGGCCATACATAAAGAATAGTGAGGGGGGTGGGCCCCAAGCAGGGTTTGCAATGGCAGTAGCGCAAATGCATCCGTTTCAACTTCAACATGTGGGCAAAAAGGGACAGGGTGTGACCAGTTGTGTATGGAGTGTGCTTGGGCATAGAGGTATTATAATTCTGGGTCTGGGGCTTCAAATCCACCCAAGTGAAATGGCAGTGTTACGACTTCCCTCTTGATGCACGGTTGCTTGTTAGCCCAAGCTAGCTTTATGAATTGGGTGCAGAAGTGCCTTAGAAGGCATTGGGTGAGTGGCAGGGAGATGTATATGAACAGGTGGAGGAGCTTGGGGAGCAAGTACCTTCTTAATGAGGCTAATTCTTCCAGCCAGTGATAAGGGAAGCGAGGTCCAGCTTGCTATCTACTTTGACATCTTACAAAGTGTTTGGTCATAATTCTCCCTCTGTACTACTTCCATATCTCTGTTCACCCTAATCCCTATGTACTTCTCGGAGTCCTCACACCATTCCAAGGGAAAGTCATGGGTGAAATGGCGCACACTCTGTGTCAGTGGGAATATCTGTGACTTTCACCAATTAATACTAATTCCAGAGAATGCCCCAAAGCCTAAGTACTCCAGAAGTATCTTGTTTAGGCCCTTTCCAGCATTTCTTAAATACAGTGCCATGTCATCCTCATAGAGGGAAATGAGGATGTCTCTAGGGGTAACTAACAGCATATTTCATGTAGTGTTGTTGTAGTTTGGCTGCTAATGGCTGAACGGAAAGGGCGAACAAAATCAAGGAGAAGGGAATCCCTGTCTATTGCCCCTGGAAATTCAGAGCGTGGCTGAGAGACTATTGTTTACGCGTATCCCAATTGTTAGTGCGGTTTAAAGCAACGTTATCCATGCCAGAAAGGTGTCCAGGAGTCCCATTCTTGCTATAACGTAAATAAATAATCTCATTTTAGGGAGACAAAGACCTTAGTGACGTCCAAAAAGACCACCCCCGTGTCCAGGTCAGGGTCTAAAACTTGTAAGAGTGCGAACAAAGTCCTCAGGTTGTGGGCTGTGGATCGACCGGGCAAAAAATCCAGATTGATCAGGATGGAAGCGGTACATTATCAAGAGAATCAGGCGGTTTGCTATTAATTTAGTGAGAATTTTGTTATCAGACTTTAGTAAGGATAGAGGACGGTGTGAGATGCAATATTTTGTTGACTTCCCTCCGTGGCAGCGGCGCCGGTGACTTTGGAACCAGCGTCATAGGAGGATCCACTGAAATGGGGTTCGAAGTCAGCTGAGGTCAAACTGGCGCTGGTTCAGATCCAGACGGAGCAGGAGAAGAACCATTCAATGGAACACAACCCTCTGTAAACTGCAACAGAGTCAGCAACCTCGGCGCCTGTGGAGGCAAACTTCCTGGTGCCACAGGCAAAAAGGGCATGAATGGCGCCTGGGGAAAATGAGGGAGAAACCCTCCCAGAAAGTAAGCCAACGAACCCGTCGGGCCAGCAGGCACACCAGTAGGATTCTCAGCCCTTGCGAAAATGCTAAACATAGCTTTTAAAAAATGCGACTGATCCGATCTAGGAGTCGGGAATGCAGGATATGCTGGATCAGGAACAAAAGGCTCTGGAGCAATACATGGAGGCACCGTGTTCTCGGGGTCGGAGGTGGAGTAGCAGACCTCGGTGCCAGAGGATGAGTAACATTCCTCGGAGGAGTAACAGCCCTCAGTGCAGGAGACGGAGCCGAAGACACCCCTGGTGAAGGAGTTGGAGAGTTCTCATCCTTGTGATGATGCCTAGGACTCGGAGACACTGACTTTGGAGTCACGTCCTTCGAAGAACAACACCGAGAATCATGGCGCCTCTTATTCTTGTGCTTCTTGGAGGACCTCGAAGTATGAGGCATCGGTGACTTCCATCAGGTCTGAGATCTCGTGTGACCCCTTTTCTGTCTTTTGGCATTGGCCATGAATAACTTGGCCTCCCTTTCCTTCAGGGCCTTTGGATTCATCCGCTTACATGAAGTGCATGTCCCGACATCGTGATCTGAGGACAGGCACCACAAACAATCTTCGTGTGGGACAGTGATGGACATCTGGCCCCCGCATTTCCCTGCATTGCTTGAATCCAACTATCTAGGAGTAGTCATCTTCAATGGCTACAAAGTCACAGTAACAATGAACATTCCCAAAAATGGAGAGCCTGGAAAAAAAACGTTACGCGCCGACGGCGTGGAAAAAAGCGAACTGACGTCAGCACGCCGACGAGTTCTTCTTATGACTCCTATGACATCACGCGGAGTCTCTTGCATAGCTGTTCCATTGTGATGTCCTCGTCAACGTGGGAGAGCTGAGGAGAAAAGTTTCTGTGGAATGCTGCGTATTGGGATAGTTCAAAAGGTTAGGAATCCACAGGCAGATGTATCAATCAGAAGCAGAGTGCAAAGAAGTGATAGAATGTATCTCTAACAGCGAAGCACCAGGGGCCAATACAATTACTTTCCCCAAATGATATTCTTAGTATTTATTATACACCATCTCCGTCCTTCACCCCATTCTTAACCTTCATGCTTAGTCTAATACTTATTATGTTCTATATCCAAATCATAACATTTAATCACCCTTCCCTTTGCCCAAACCCTTATGCTAACCCAACCCAAATCCCTTCACCCTTCCTATAACTTACATTAGCTTTGACTTTAATGAGAAAACTCTTCGTAAAACTGCACATCAACCTAGTATTCACTGCTCCCATTATAAAATAATTTGATTTTTTCAAAATGCCAGTAAAAAATATTATTTTTTTTCGGGATAATCAGCTAAGATTAAAATTCATCATAGTATCTTTTCCCCAAAACAGTTTTTTTGTATTGAGGATGTCTTCATAAAACATTGTTGATCACCATTTATGCCCATTATTGTTAGGTATTTGTTCAATTATGAGGGATCAGAACTGAGGAAGCTATGGGTTCAGTGGTTCAGAAGAGCAATTCTCAAGGACCTTTTGCTAATCTCACTGGTTAAGCAGCCACCACTGCTGATCTCCTCCGAAAACTGGATGGAATCTGACAGATTCCCTTGGTGCTGGGCACAGTGAGACTTCAGATCAGATGTCAGAGCCAGCATGCGCTGTCTCACATGGTCTTCAAACAGGATGCAGCAGGCCAGTAGGCCAAGAAGCCTCAAAGCCATCCTCCCCAAGACCCAGATATGAGGTTGAAACATCGTAATCATAGCCCAAATGTCCTAGAGTAGTTGATACAGAGTGAAGGCCTGAAAGTGATCCGTATCTAAGAAGGCTGCAATGAAAGGGAGCCTCTGTGAAGGAGTCAGGTGTGACTTCAGCATGTTGTTTTTGAACCCCAGCAATGTAAGGAGGTTCACCATCATCTGGAGGTGGTCCACGACTGACTGTGGCAAGCCTGCCTTGTTAGTAACAATCCCAACAAGGTTCAAACCCTATAGTTTTAGACGGGGACATGTTTGCCTGCACACTAGAAAGAAATCTGAAGAGATGAAAGCTTATCAACTGATGAGAAAAAATAGAAGCTATCTCTGGATTTATTTACAAAGGCTCGGAGAAAAAAGAAACTGACATCAGTGTGCTTGAGTTGCCCCTGTATGGAGCTCCAGAGGTTACTTTCGGGGAGGAACAAAGTCAATATTGGCCACACAACACCACCTACTGGCGTGCAAGGGCTGTGCTGAAAAATGTTCCAGATCCAGTCTGACACCTGGGGCTATTCTAAAGATCATAAATCTGTGGCTAGAAGTATCTATCAGAGAAGGGTCTGAGTCTGTGAATGTTTCCAAGACCAGAGACAATAAATAAGCTTAATAAGGTCATGAAGTGTGGCTTATGGTACTCTACTGCCTCCTACGTGTAATTCTTGTTTTTACTGTACTGGTTTAACCATGGTTCGGGGAGGAGATGACATACCAGACTCATTTAACATATTTATTGAAAGAAATTCCTTTGTCTGTATTGTGAGTATTAAATGGATGATCCAAGAATCAGGAACACATTTCGTGGCATGGCCTGTTAAATAGACTGTACTTGGGTTGCCTGATCCCTCTGTGTGTTCAGAACTAAGACAATCCAAGAAGATCTTTACTTCCAAATGCTTTCTAGCCTTGAAGAAGAAATGGCAAAATAATGGACTTAAAACAATTAATTTATCACAAGCACCATCTACTGTGGGCTGGTCTGGCACTATATGCCTTAGCAGGAGTCATGCCCTGCAACAAAAAAAAAGAATGGTTGCTTTATCATTACACATATAGATTGAGAAGCTTCAGAGCCCTTCTGTCTGGAAGCAGAGAAAGGAAATCGAAGTTGCGGAGGTGACAGCAAATCAAATGCGGATGTTTACCTGCGCACATAACCAGTACCAGTTTGGGCATTTCTGAAATTATACCATTGAAACTAACCAAATATTGAAGACCATCCTTTGTTTTGAGGAAGAATGGTGTTAAACACCAACAAAATCGATATATTTTTGTGTTTTATACAAGTAATACATTTTTGAAATAATAGCTCATATGGTTTTATATGTAGTGTTACCTCTATTTCCACACTTTTTCACATTATTAAGAAAATACTTTCTATGCAATTTAGTGACACCTGGTTTATGCTTTAAAATAACGGAACACATACCCATTGTTGTTGTTTCTGGGGAATGAAATAGAAAGAAATTTTTAAAAAAGACTCATAATATCAGGTGTTGTTCAGGGTACAATTAGAAACTAACAGTTTGCCGAATAGTGTGGACTAGACCCTACACACGTACAAGCGTTATATACAGAGAAAATATTTGGCAAAATACCATTAGGTGATGAAACTACTGCAATATTGGTTTTCTGTTTCCCAGCAGTATAGCATCATATGTAACTGAAATGTAAACCCGAGCAATAATGAATATTCTCTGGCAAGGAGAACGCCTGTTTTTTTGCTTGTGCCAGTGCTTAATTTGAGCTGGTGATTGCAGGAGGGTGCCACTGGCACTAATATTTGGGGACCAGCACACATTTTTATGCATCAGACATTTACCAAGACAAAAGAGGGAAAAACACACAAAACGGAAAGACGTGGAAGCGAAAGATTGATATTCGGGGCACCAACGTTTAATTGCAGAGTTATGGGCACCATAACTCATTCTTTTACAAATTAAGCACTGGCTTGTTCGAATAAATAGGGACTGCTTTTCAAGCAACCAATTTCTCCATCCCAGTGTCAAAACTAAAATAAATATTACTAGTGGTATGGTGTGTGCCCAACTGCGCTGTTTCTCTCCTCATAAGGTGAGAGTTCACAATACTAAACAGCAATTTCCTTGTCTTAGCTGCAACTGTGTCTGCTCCTCAAGGTCTTAAGAGAGAGCTAATACATCTTATGGAGAGATTGTCTTATTTATATTTTTCTAGCTGTAATTATAACAATCAATATTTTTCAAAATAAAATTAACAGATAGACCAGTTTGAGCTCCCACTATCTAGAAGAAGGCTGGATTTCTATCTCTTTCCAAGGGACTGTTATCGCTGATCGTTCAAATGTTTTAGCTTGACTTCTTAGTACTTGTTGGGAGGTGGATAACAATTGCAATAATACAAGATAATTTGTTACCTGAAAAGGCATTGTGATGTTCTAACAAGATTGTGTAGCAGTGACGCTCTTATTTGCTAAATTACTGAATGGAATTATCTGCTTGGGATGAAAGTTCACCCTAAACAAAAGGTAGGGTCAGATGTTTTAAATAGAATAATATATAACCCTGTGTTGCAAATGAACTGATAGGCAGTGTCGGTATTATAAATTGGCAAAATACACAGCGCTTAGTTTAAAGCAATGCAGCATTAACCATGAGTACCCTTTGGCCAATTTCTCTGGCTTTACCTAAGGATGTCCTATGGTGTATGACAAAATAACGCATGCCGAAACAACGCATGCTGAAACAACGGGGTCTCAACCACGACCATGGGGCACATGCATCAAACCATTTTGCGATCGTTAACAGTGCGAATCGCAAAAATCGGCCGTTTGGATCACAAAATGGCCTTTTCAGATGCATGTACTTTTTTTGCAATTCACAATTAAGGAAATCGCAATTTTTGGCGATTCCCTTAATTACGAATACAGTTAGGGAATCGCAAATTGCGATTCCCTAAATGCGATGCATCATGCATTCGCAAATTGCGTTTTCGCAATTTTGAATTGCAAATTACCATCAACTTCAAGTTGATGGTAATTTGCAATTCCTTTGAAAAATGCCCAAAAATGCATTTTTCAAAGTGCATTGTGGTGCATACACATGCCCTTAGGGCATGTGTGTGCACCACATGTGCATACTTACATGTTTTTGGGGGTGCATCAGGGTGGCCTTTTGGCCCCCTTGCACCCTTGAAACTGCATGCGCAATTTGCGAGTAACTATTTGGTACTCGCAAATTGCGAATGCAATCCCATTCAGTCCTATGGGCCTCTAGGCCCATAGGAATGAATGATAAGCCATTCCTTAATAGCGAACCGCAATTTGCGATTCGCTATTAAGGAATATGTAGGAATCGCAATTTACATTGCAAAACCAACATGCATAGGTAATTGCGACTCCTTAATAGCGATTCCTTAATAATCGGTATTAAGGACTCGCAATTCCTAACTTTGATGCATGTGCCCCAATGTCTTTACCACGCATGCATTTAATTAATACATCATCCTGTAACTGTATTCAGGAGTGATAACCATTAAAACAAATATATAACAGAACAATAAATGTCAATGCCAAATATATTACCAATGACTTGCGGTTCGATGTGCTGTGTAGGTAGTGGTGGATGGAAAGTAGTAATCTCTAATGAAAGAAACAGCCAATATGTTACATTACAAACAGTTGAATGCTCACCCATTGTGCAGTCATTCCTCTACAACCTAACCAAACGCAACTACCCTTCTCTCATAACTAGATATGAAGTTCACTCATTTTAGAGGTCACTTACATTACCTGAGAGTTAGGGATTTATTACAGGTTCCCCATAATTCTAGGTTAAATATTGTGCAATAGCGATAGTGCAGTGTGCGATATTTACTTGGTGTACAATTATCACATTATTCTGATTTACACAACTCTGAAGGGGGAAATCATGGTAATGCCTATTGCATTTCCCCTACTGAGGAATGTACATGATTTGCTTGCAAATAATACAGAAGGTCTTCCCAGCAAAATTCCATGCGGGGAAGAATCCTAGGAGATGCACTACTAGAGTACAAGTTATAATTCTGATGTTGGTGCAAAACAGTGTACCCCTGAATCGGGATTTGCAGAGTGATTAGAATGAGAACCTTTGTTGGTGGAGTTGTTGCAATCAATCAACAACAAAAATTGATGGTGTTATACTTACAATTTGTGAGTAATGTGTTGCTGTGTTTGACATTTGAAGGGGTGCCAATAGATCACTCTATTTGTACCAGGGTAGTCAGTATTGGTGTATGTAGGCAGTATGCCATTCATGAAAAAAACAATTAGATTATTTATAAAGTGCAAACGGACGCCCAAAGGTTTCATGGCGCTAGAACTGCTTGAGGACAGATCTATAAACTCTAACTCCCTAACAGAATAACAACGTCTTCCAAGATTTTTTAAATCATTGACTTTTTTTTAAGTCAAAGAGAGCAGCAGTGCACTCTGATCCATTTTGGGGGATTTTCTGACCCATGTCAGTGCCTGCTGTACCTGCCAGTCTCCTGGTTGTGCTTGATAAAAGCGAGTATGAGTAATTGACCTTGGATCATGCCCAAGTCAGAATCAGTAGCACACAATACAAGACCTACGTTCTTAATCACCTCTGATTAAGTATTACAGCTGAAGGTGCTGAAAGGAAGATGGCAGTGTTTCTAATTATGATACCTCGGTCAACGAGCAGTTCAAGCTTGCATCTGAAGGCCATGCTTGAGTGGACCCAAAAGTTGCCCGCTTTCATTGTAACTGAGATTAGACGTGGCACAGGTGTAGCTCTTTTCCACCAACTTTATCCCAGATATTGGAGCTTTTGCAAGATATTGCATGTGTGTCTACTAATAGGAACAAGGTTTAGTGGGGAATATCATTCTCTCATTCTTTCTGGGGGGCGGGGTCCTGATTACATATCATATACTGATGGTGGTGCCATTGTCGAAAATTGGCAAATTTACAAGGACACTGTGCAATTGATACATTAGTAACACAGCAGTATACCAGATAACTCATCTCAGACTATTAAATGTAATAATTATTTAATCCTTCCTGCTCTCACACATCACATGTTGCCAAAAACTCAGTCAGTAAATGACTATGAAACCCCTTTGTATTGACTAACAGTGCACCTGTGCTTACAGTGATTTTAATTGCCTTTCACACATGCTGTTTGCAACAGAACATCATCAAGCTGATTATAATAAACAATACAGCTCTGAGACAATTACACAAGCATAAATACAGGCAGGCAAGCACAGATGCAAATGTGCAATGATGGCATGGTGTGCACTGAGACAGAGCTGTACAGACAGAGAGGTAGACAAAACACAACACATGTTTAGTGTGCCACAGGCCCTGGAAGTATGGCTGCTGGGGAGGTGCTGCACCCCCAAAAACGCATGCTGGATTTGACAAGGTGAATGAGCAATAAAGATGTTCTTTTCTTAGAGGTCAAATGTCAGGCTCTGCCTTATAACAATTGCTGTGTATTATTTTAACATGGAGATTAATTCTTACTACTCTTTAACTGACTGCAAAGTGAGAGGATTTTGTAACGTGAACTATGAGACAATATTGCTGAGTGTCGAAGGAGAGGCTATAGGATATTATTATTTTTTTGTAACTCATAGAACTGTACAAATATTTCAAAATATTTCAGCAATTAGGTAAGCACAAATGAGGTACTTCTTTTATCATTCTGAAATATGATGGAATCAAATATTTTAACAGGATTAAAACCAATAAAGACGCTTTACCGGTGATGCACAAATGATATATATTCACTGACACCTGATTTGCACACATCATAATGTGTGTGCTGTATAGTGGAATCAGTGAAACTACATGCCTGTCAAATATAGAGGGCAAATCAATGGAAAATGAAATGTGATGACTGTAAATGACAGGGCTCTGCCACATCATTCTCTAGTATTATATTTCCAATAGTGTGCTCCAGAATACACCACTGGCTACATTTCACACCATTACCTCTCTCCTGAATGGGTGAATGGGTGTGGCTCTTTTGCTACACTTGTTCTTAGTGCGCTGTTTGGTTTTTTCACGACCCCTATGACTTCAGGGACGTAACACTGATGGCAGCACCCCTACTCATGAAATTGTTCCGACACCACTGTAGTGTGGTCATTATAAAGCCTTTTTGAAGGAGTTCTGCAGCAGTAAGGATAACATTTACAAACATCTTCCCAAAAAATCGAATTGAGGCAACAACGAGGACTACAAATGGCAGCAATCTTCTGATTGGACCATAACAGAAAAGAATATTGTGGTCTCAATAAAATATATGTGCAATAAAAAATAACATGCACTCTCTTGGTGATAACAAATAATGTACCCACTGTAGTTTGCACATAGTGTTCCACTTGATAGCCAATAAACGGACTACTATACTTTCCAGAGCCAATTCAACTAAAGAAAGAGTTAAGGGGACTTAAGGCACATCCTAAAGTATTTTTGTATCCATACCTGGCAGTACACGTGCATTGATCCTAAGTGGGCCTTCCTTAAGGAGGTAAATGCAAAAAGAACAATTGATGGACAGAATGCTGAACAATGTCAAACATTCACCCTCAGTTAGAGACCTGGGTCTAAATCCATCTAGCCAAATGCAAATCAGTCTTGACCCTGCTCCCCATGGGAACAGTCCAGCCTGAACTGCCAGGTCAGGTTCTCCCTGGACCGTAATCAAGCATCCTAGAACCGGTTTTGGGGTATCAACCTATATCAGCCAGGATAGCCTGAATCCAGTGGCATGGCGAGCACAGGAGCCACTTCTGGGCATACCCGTCCCACTTGGGGTGACAAATGCAAAAAGTACACCTGATGAACGGAATGCTGAACAATGTAAAACACTCATACCCAGTCAGAGATCGGGGCCTAAATCCATCGCTATTTTTTTTCATAATTTGGTGCAGAGTGCAAAACTTACATCTTTGTTTTGTTAAAATTAAATACAAGAATATTCACATCCTTCATGTTCAACTGTGTTTTGTGATGTACACAGATATTTAAATGTAAAGGATCTAGAAAAACATGAATTGCACATGCTGCACTTTTAATTGTTCAATAAAACTTGAGAGTGCAGTTTAATAAAGTTAGTGAGTTTAACATAAATCGAAGGATTATAATGTTATTCTTATTTTAACAATATAAATGTCATGTTTTTTCGAATTCATGGTTGTTTGAGGAACATGGATATGCTAATGATTTCACACTACTGCATCCTTTATTTGGTAACATGTAAAATCTTTCTAATCAATATTTTAAAATATACATTTCAGCAGCAACTAAAATGTACTGTGAGTATTTACCACAGTGGCAATGCAAGGAAATCAAAAGATTGATATATTAATTTATATCAGGAAAAAACTTGTCTTAATCTAAGTGTACATGAAGTTCTTCTCACAGATAGTGATTTGCAACGCCAAATGTTCTGAGTCCAATAATGTATTATAAGAGGCGATCTCACAGTGATCTCCATGTAAATCTATCTATCCATCTATCCATCTATCTATCTATTTGATAGATTGCTATTGAGCTATATATACAAACACATACATATTTGTGGATTAAAAAAAAATGTAATTAAGATTTCCATATAAATATGACATTCTATGCATATAATGTTATTCATATATAATGTCATAGTCGTGTGTATGTGTGAGTTTAAGTATAAATATATACTTGTAAATACAGATACACATGCAACAGAATTGGGAGAGGATGTGGCCTAACGGCTAAAGAGCAGTTGATTTCGGAGCTGGGGAACTGGGTTCGAGTCTCGACAGGGACGCTCAACATCCGGTGATTCTCAGCAAATCACTTAATCTCCCTGTGCCTACAATAGTGAATGTGTCTGTCTGTAACTCAACTGGTGCTCATGTAAAGCGCTCTGATACCTTTAAGTCACGGTTGCACTATATAAAACTAAAAATATATATATTATTTTACATATGTATGGCATTTAGATATATATATATAAAATATATATATATATATATATATATATATATATATATATATATATGTAGACAGCAAGGAGCCCAATGGACTCAATATCGATGAGGACCTGTTTACATGCCTGTACTAAGAAGTATTAAGAAAGCTGCACATTCAAAGGAACTATTTTTTTTAAACTTTACAATTTATATTTGAGGAGAAGGACAAGGGACACTAGCACTTTAACATTCAGTACTTTAATTAGTAATAGAGAGAATGAAGCACTAGCACTTTAAATCTTATTCCATGTAAGTAAAGTATATGAATTTTTTATATACGGAAGCAGTGGGATATATATATATATATAAAACAATAAAAAACACAAAATAAAAAAAACAGCACTAGCACTTTAAGGAACAAATGTACTGTATATAAATATTGAAAAAATAGAAAACCAAACGCAAAAATGAGCACTAGCACTTTAATAAGGCCATACAGACTATAAACTTAGTAAATTGCTAAGTGTATAATGGGTCACCGAGGAATATCTAGCACTTTAATTCAAAGTATTGAAGAAAAGAAAAGTTTTTATGTATTTATTTGGTCATGAACGTTTGAGAAGGTGATGAATTATACTGCTCTAAACAGAACCAATGCAATACAATATGCACCTACATGTGAAATACTATAAAAACTATGCTATTCAGTATATTCCAAAATGGCGCCCATATTAACAGAGTCTCAGGCTTTGATGTGCAATGGGTTTGTCCTTTGTCTATGTTCATGTCACACTTAAAAAGTATTTAATGTTTAAATTAATGGCAAACTGCATCGTGAACAAGGCTGCGTGTAGCAGCCGAAACGCGTAGATGCCATCACCTCACTAATAAAATCGAGTGAAGAAAACCTTCTTGGAGTGCTGGAATATTGTCCTCGTAACGAGGAGATTTGTACGCGATACATAGAGACGCGGCAGGCATCTCACAACCAGCACCCCCGGCAATCAGGAAGCACGCCAGTACAGCCGTCGCTTGGAAACTGGGAGAAAGGAGACAGGCATGCCCCCGCTGACCCGATAACGCCACCTACACGAGAGCGGATTTTGAGCGCGAGGAACCTCGGGACCGGGATCGGAAGACTCCAGTCGGCGTTGGTGTACTCGTGCGATACTCCGGTAAGCAGGGAGAGCCAAGGGCAAGCGGGAGCCGGGCTGGAAAGCGACGAACTCTCCTAAAGGAAGGGAAGAGGGAAGGAAGATAGTCGCAGACAAGCTTGGGGGCATTTCACTGACATACCAACAATGAGTGATGAGGAATGGGCAGCTAGAGAGCTTGACGCTCTTAAGCTTTTTGAGGAAACCGTTACAGTGCCTAACAGGGACAAAGGAGAATCGATCCCATTGATCAACAACAATGAAATTGGGAAGCAATTGCAGGAATATGAGAAATTAAAAAAACGAGAAATCTCACGCTGGTGGGAGGTAGCATCCCTGAGACAGTACATCCAGGTAGGCAGAGTCCCTAGGTGATTGCGTATTATGATCACGCCTACATACGAAAATCCTAACCCAGAGCTTCTACTTGAATGGGCTGATAATAGTGCAAGTAGCTCCACCAACATGATTAGGATTAACCCTGGGCATAATACTTTGCTACGCTCACGGAGCATGCAAAGTTTGTGTTACTACGCACTACGCAAATTGCACGTAGCAGAGTAAAAAACTGTGCTAATCAACATAGCGTAGCAACAGTATATTAAACACATACAAATGCTTTGTTAAAGCAATTTTCTATGCTAAAAAGCATATAACAAATTCACAAAAGTGAACTTTGACAATGAAAATATCAAGCAATGAGAGAGGTGATGATTTTGGGGTCCCCCCTAACCTAGGGGGAGGACCAAGCAGATGCCTTGAACACAAAAAGCATATCATGTGAACGATTCAGTGGTGGTCCCTTCCTCCTAGGACCACCCCAAGCACAGTTATGGGCAAAAATACAATCCCAACCAAAGGCCCTGCAAAGCATTATGGGACGAGATTAGCAGTGGGCAGTGAATATTATAGTGTCCAATATCAAAATAATTCTACAAAGAGCTGCAGTTCAACTAGTCGTTACTAGATGTCCCTCACGAGTCAAATGCAAAAGCATTGAAATTATTAATACATCAAGCTGCAGTTCCACTAGTCGTTACTAGATGTCCCTCACGAGTCAAATGCAAAAGCATTGAAACCCTTTCATGAAGCTTTTGCATTTGACTCGTGAGGGACATCTAGTAACGACTAGTGGAACTGCAGCTCTTTGTAGAATTATTTTGATATTGGATACTATAATATTCACTGCCCACTGCTAATCTCGTCCCATAATGCTTTGCAGGGCCTTTGGTTGGGATTGTATTTTTGCCAATAACTGTGCTTAGGGTGGTCTTAAGAGGATGGGACCACCACTGAATCGTTCAAAAGATGTGCTTTTTGTTTTCAAGGCATCTGCTTGGTTCTCTCCCTAGGTTAGGGAGGATCCCAAAATCATCACCTCTCTCACTGCTTGTTAATTTATTGTTTTCACTTTTGTGAAATGACTATATGCATTTTTAGCATATAAAGACAGAGTTATTTATTTTATTTTACCTTGCACTGTGCAAGATGCTTTTGGCAATTATTGTACAGTGCAGTCAAGCACACAGCTACGCAATTTGCATAGCTACGTGTAGTTCAAAATGTACTTCACGTAGCTACGTGAAGTGCTACTACGCAAACTACGCCCAGGCTTAATTAGGATGCTAATAAAATATGCAGAAATAGAGAGACAAGAAGTTGTAACAAAAATTAAAGAACTTACTGCTATATTGGATAAGAATTTGGATCAGGCAAGAGTAATCAAATTTAAAGGAGACTTGAAGAACAGACTTGATAAGTATGAGAAGAGGATAAAAGACAGAAAAGCAACTACATTTTTACATGATCGGCTAGATTACGAAAATGGTCGAATATACACATTTGCCAAAAGATTCGATCCAGAAAGGAGGCAAAAAGTCCAAAGTGGCAATATAACACGCCAAGAAACTTCACAGAGTGAAGCCAGTTCAGATACAGGCTCAGAAGTAGAACAGGAAGAGTCCACTAGAAGAGGTGCATTAAATATGAGGCTCACTGTTACCGATGAGCTTCGATTTTACAGTTGGATCAAAAAACAGACCACCAAACGACAAGGGGTTGGGGGAAGGGAAGAGGACGAGGAAGAGGAAACAGAGGGGAGGAGGGGAAGGATATCGGAGAAACTCACGGAGGGCAAACAGACAGATCAATGCGCTCCAATCCGAGACATCAAAGAAGTAACCTCCAACAATACAGTTATAAATTTAAGTGAAATCATACTATCAGAGGAAGACAAATCAGTATTGGAATTGGGGCTCTCATATTGCGACAAAAACGAATTCAACTATGCCAATTGTAGAATGGACCTCTATAGGTTTGTTCGCAAACTGAAATTGTCTAAACTGCACATAAACAATAAGAATCTCCAAGGAACCTCAATGTCTCCCCAAACTGATACCCCCCAGAAGAACAAAATAGACTAACAGTAATGGACATGCCCACCTTAGAAAATCTGTGGTCATTACAAAATGAGAACAATGAGACTGATCCAACAATGAATGAATATCAAATAAACAATAAAGAAAGTGACTCTTTTAACTTACAACTGGAGGATACGGGCCATACTTCCTTCCGCCCACGGTCAGGTTACATACCCCAAATGACAAGAGATAATTTAGACATTTTTTCTGATAACGTGACAATGGACTTGAGATGCTTGTACCATAGAATGGGGAATCAGACATGAAAGAGAGACCCCAAAGAAGCACAAATTCATAGAGTCAGTAACAAAATCCAAAAAGAAGAAGGAATCCTGGTGAAACCCTCAGACAATGGAGGAAATGTCGTGCTCTGGGGACAGGACATGTATAGAAAGGAAGCCCTTATACAACTAAATAATAGAGAATGTTACAAAAGGATTGAAAGAATGGAATACGATAAAGTAAAAGATCAATTCTTTGAAAGATTGGAAAACTGGAAACAACAAAAATTATTAAACTGGGATGAATTTATGTTTGTCAAACAGGACAATCCAATTATTCCAGTGTTCTACATGACGCCTAAAGTGCATAAGAGCACTGTAAATCCACCATGGAGATCTATAATTTCATCTTGCAACAGTCTATTCGAGAACGTCTCCAAATATATTGACTATTTCCTAAATCCAATTGTAAAGACTTTAACATCATATATTAGAGACTCTAATGACTTTTAAAGCATATATATGATGTACGATGGGACAACAACATGGTGCTATTAACGCTTGATATAACTACACTATATACTAGCATAAGGCATGCTGATGGATTAAGGGCCACTGAATATGTTTTGAAAACAAGACCTATGAGATTTTTAAACCATAATAGAATGCTTTTAGAGATGATGGAGTGGTGCCTTACAAAAAATATTTTTTGTTCGGAAATGAGTTGTTCCAGCAGGAGCAAGGGACAGCCATGGGCACCTGCTTTGCCCCCAGTTATGCCAACTTACATCTAGGCTGGTGGGAGGAGCAGGTGCTCTTTTGCCCAAAACTGGAACAATGGTCAGAGAATGTCCTACTGTGAGTAAGGTTTATTGATGATGTTTTTGTGCTGTGGCAGGGCACAGAAGCTAATCTTGACCTGTTCATCAATGACCTAAATGAAAACAACCTCAATTTAAAATTTGTGGGACAACACAGCAGGACGTCAATTGATTTTCTAGATGTCAGGGTAACCCCAAGAGGGGATAAGTTGGAAACTACTATTTTCCGTAAGCCTACGGCTGGGAATACCATCTTGCATGTGGGGAGCTCCCACCCAGTACCACTCATTTGGAGTATACCTTTTGGTGAGTTTTACAGGGCGAGGAGAACCTGCAGCAATTTTGAAGAATATGAAAAAGTAGAGACAGAGATGACGAATCACTTCATACAAAGAGGGTATTTCCAGGAAATCATCCAGAAGGCATCAGACAAGGCCAGAAAACTAAAAAGAGAGAAGGTACTTTTTGAACCATCAAAGACACAGATAAAGAAAAAGCAGAAAGAGGGCTTGAAGAATCATAGATTTATAATGACTTTTAATATCAAACATAATGAAATAAGATCAATTTAAAAAAAAGCATTGGCACCTTATTAAAGGGGATCCAATTTTAGGTCCAGAGAGCAAAAACTATCCAGAGATAACATACAGAAAATCAAAGTCTCTCCAGGACCATCTAGTAAAAAGTGAATATCAAGAGAGCACGAGCAATCAATCATGGCTACAAAAGAAAGAGGGTTTTAGAAAGTGGTTTAAATGCAAAGCATGCCAACATGGGGAAAACCTAATGAATTTTAAAACAGCTTTTAATAAAACTATAAAAATAAGAGGCCATCTAACTTGCAAGTCTAGCTTTGTAGTCTACATGTTGGAATGCCCATGCGAGAGGATTTATATAGGTAGCACCACCCTGCCAGCTCACAAGAGAGTCCTGCAACACAGAAGAGCCATTATCAATAAAGATAGAAGTTACCCTGTGGCGAGACACTTCGAGAAAGAACACAAAAGTGATCCCAGATTGATGAGATATAGCTGTATAGTGGAAATCTCCAAGAGAAGGAGGGGGGGGGGTAACAGAGAAAAAGAACTCCGCAAACTAGAGACATATTTTATATTGGAGCTAGACAGCAAGGAGCCCAATGGACTAAATATCGATGAGGACCTGTTTAAATGCCTGTACTATGAAGTATTAAGAAAGCTGCACATTCAAAGGAACTATTTTTTTTAAACTTTACAATTTATATTTGAGGAAAAGGACAAGGGACACTAGCACTTTAACATTCAGCACTTTAATTAGTAATAGAGAGAATGAAGCACTAGCACTTTAAATTTTATTCCATGTAAGTAAAGTATATGAATTTTTAATATACGGAAGCAGTGGGATATATATATATATAAAACAATAAAAAAACACAAAATAAAAAAAACAGCACTAGCACTTTAAGAAACAAATGTACTGTATATAAAAATTGAAAAAATAGAAAACCAAACGCAAAAATGAGCACTAGCACTTTAATAAAGCCATACAGACTATAAACCTAGTAAATTGCTAAGTATATAATGGGTCACCGAGGAATATCTAGCACTTTAATTCAAAGTATTGAAGAAAAGGAACGTTTTTATGTATTTATTTGGTCATGAACGTTTGAGAAAGTGATGAATTATACTGCTCTAAACAGAACCAATGCAATACAATATGCACCTACATGTGAAATACTGTATAAACTATGTTATTCAGTATATTCCAAAATGGCGCCCATATTAACAGAGTCTCAGGCTTTGATGTGCAATGGGTTTGTCCTTTGTCTATGTTCATGTCACACTTAAAAAGTATGTAATGTTTAAATTAATAGCGAACTGCATCGTGAACAAGGCTGCGTGTAGCAGCCAGAAACGCATAGAAGCCATCACCTTACTAATAAAATCGAGTGAAGAAAACCTTCTTGGAGTGCTGGAATATTGTCCTCATAACGAGGAGATTTGTACGCGATATATAAATATATATACATATATATATATATATATATATATATATATATATATATATATATACATATATATATATATATATATATTCACTGAAAAAACCATAGGTTTTAGGGACAGTTATAGTTAGTTGGACATTTCACTCGTACAAAACCATAGAAATTCTCCCGTTATAGTTAGTTCAGCTAACTATAACTCGCGCCTCGCAATGCACTGCTGATGACGTCACATATTACATCACTCATGACATGGTCAGTGACATCACTGATGACATCTCAAATGACATCACTGATGACATCACTGATGACATCATCCAGTGACTGTGTGTTTCTGTAAAGTTTAAATATGTTTAATATATATAGGGAAAGGCGTATTGAAGAATGAGTGGGTGTATAAGTGTCTGAATGGATGATTTAGTACGTGAGTGACTGACTCTACAAGTGAGTGATTAAACGTATCTTACTGAATGCATGGGTAAGTGACTAAACTGTGTGAATGTCTGTATCCGTCTGTTTGTTTGTGTGTAAGTGGATGCATGGATTTGCGAATAGCTACATGAGTGTCTATATGGGTTAGATTGGTTCTCTGAGTATCTGTATGGCTGCCTGAGTGTTTGTGTGGCTGGGGTGTGTGTGACTCTGTACATAGATGTGTGAGTGGGTGATTCACTGGGTGCATGATTTCAAGAGTGCATCTGTGATGGACTGCTTGGGTGGGTGAGTGTGTGTATGGGTGTGTTAGTGAGTGAATGTATATCTCAGTGGTACATGTGCGAGTAACTACATATGTAAAAGGCAGTATATATGTGTGTTAGAGTATTTAAATGGCTATAAGTGAGAGTATGTGATAGTGAGAGTGGCTGTATGGATGCGTGTGTGCTTGTATCAGTTATTGTATAAGAGCGTAAGAATGTGCTAGTATTTGTATGAGTAAGTGAGCTGGTGTGTGTATAACTGTATAAATGAGTAAATGGGTATGTGATTAATTTTTTGCAAGACTGACTAGGTGTGTGAGTACCTCTATGGATGAGTGGCGGTGTGTGAGTGTTTATATAGGTGTATGAGTGCATATGATAGTCCTGTACTGAGTGACTGTAAGTATGAGTGACTGTACGGGTGAGTGAGTGGATGTGCGTGTAGACCTAAGAATCAGTGAGTGGGTATGTAGTTTTTGGTGTTGGAGTGTCTATGGTTTTGAGAATGGCAGTCTGTAATTTAGAGTGGGTGTATCAAAAGTTATATTAGGGTGTGAGAAGATGCATGAAATTATCACATGGATGATGTCATCAGTGATGTCATTTGAGATGTCATCAGTGATGTCATCAGTGATGTCACTGACCATGTCATGAGTGATGTAATATGTGACGTCATCAGCAGTGCATTGCGGGGCGTGAGTTATAGTTAGCTGAACTAACTATAACGGGGGAATTTCTATGGTTTTGTACGAGTGAAATGTCCAACTAACTATAACTGTCCCTAAAACCTATGGTTTTTTCAGTGAATTTCAAAGGTTTTTTAAATGCTAATTTCTAACTATGACGTGTCTGAAACCTATGGTTTTTTCAGTGAATTTCAAAGGTTTTTAAATGCTAATTTCTAACTATAACGTGCCTGAAACCTATGATTTTTTAAGTGAATTTCAAAGGTTTTTTAAATGCTAGTTTCTAACTATGCCTACAGAGGTAGGACATGTGAAGAAAGAAGAAAAAACGCACAGAAAGAAGCAAAAGATGTGCAGAAAGAACCAACAGAGGAGCAGAAAGAGGCCTTGTTGCAAAATCATCCTGTGCCCACAACTTTTTCAGACGGGTACTGGTGGTAACTGACTCTGACTAACCAGAGCCAGTGCTATGCTAAAAGACACTTAGAATACAGTGAAAACACCTACATACACTAGGGAACACTATGCGTTGGGGTACCCCTGTGATTAGCATGACCTCCTCTGCAAGTCCCTAGTACATAATAGGGCAGGGGATTAAAACTACCTCTTAAAACGCGCTACAGGGCGCGTTTGCACAGTGGTGAAGGGAGGGGGGGCCTGAGGTGACATGTGTGCAAACGCGCACCGTGGCACGTTTTAAGTTGCGGGATTAAGTCCCCTTGAATCCTGAGGGTCCCTGGGGCCCAACTAGCCCCCAGGTACCTACAGTTAGGACCACAGAGCTGAGTTGCAGAGAGGCGTTCCGAGGCCACGCACCTTTTTTCACCTCTCTGCAACGCAACTCTGTTGTGCTTACTGAAGGTACCTGGTGGGCTAGTTGGTCCCCAGGGTCCCTTAGGATTCAAAGGGAATTAATTCCCCAACTTAAAATGCACCACAGGGCGTGTTTGCGCACATGTCACCTGAGGCCCCGCCCGCTCCCTTCACCACTGTGCAAACGCGCCCCGTGGAGCGTTTTAAGTTGGGGGATTAGGTCACCTTGAATCCTGAGGGTCCCTGGGGCCCAACTAGCCCACCAGGTACTTCCAGTAAGCACCACAGGCCTGCGTTGCAACGCCTGTAACAAATTGTGCAGTTGTGTTTAGGTAGTGAAGAGGGTCGTGCAGGGGGTAGTGTTTTAGGGTTTAGGGTAGTGCAGTGGTGTTTGTGTAGTGTAGGGGGTCATGCTGGGGTAGATTTAGGGTTTAGGGTAGTGCAGTGGTGTTTGGGTAGTGTAGGGAGTCGTGCTGGGGGAGTGTTTTAGGGTATAGGGTAGTGCAGTGGTGTTTGGGTAGTGTAGGGGGTCGTGCTGGGGGTAGTGTTTTAGGGTTTAGGGTAGTGCAGTGGTGTTTGGGTAGTGTAGGGGTCGTGATGGGGGTAGTGATTTAGGGTAGTGCAGTGGTTTTTGGGTAGTGTAGGGGGTACTGCTGGGGGTAGTGTTTTAGGGTTTAGGGTAGTGCAATGGTGTTTGGGTAGTGTAGGGGGTACTGCTGGGGGTAGTGTTTTAGGGTTTAGGGTAGTGCAGTGGTGTTTGGGTAGTGTAGGGGGTACTGCTGGGGGTAGTGTTTTAGGGCTTAGGGTAGTGCAGTGGTGTTTGGGTAGTGTAGGGGTTCGTGCTGGGGGTAGTTTTTAGGGTTTAGGGTAGTGCATTGGTGTTTGTGTAGTGTAGGGGTAGTGTTTTAGGGTTTAGGGTAGTGCAGTGGTGTTTGTGTAGTATAGGAGGTCGTGTTTTAGGGTTTAGGGTAGTGCAGTGGTCTTTGGGTAGTGTAGGGAGTCGTGCGGGGGTAGTGTTTTAGGGTTTAGGGTAGTGCAGTGGTCTTTGGGTAGTGTAGGGGGTCGTGCGGGGGGTAGTGTTTTAGGGATTAGGGTAGTGCATTGGTGTTTGGGTAGTGTAGGGGGTCATGCGGGGGGTAGTGTTTTAGGGATTAGGGCAGTGCAGTGGTGTTTGGGTAGTGTAGGGGGTCGTGCTGGGGGGAGTGTTTCAGGATTTAGGGCAGTGCAGTGGTGTTCGGGCAGTGTAGGGGGTCGTGCAGAGGGTGGTGTTTCAGGGTTTAGGGCAGTGGTGTTCGGGCAGTGTAGGGGGTCATGCTGGGGGTGGTGTTTCAGGGTTTGGGGCAGTGCAGTGGTGTTTGAGCAGTAAAGGGGTCGTTCTGGGGGTGGTGTTTCAGGGTTTAGGGCAGTGCAGTGGTGTTCGGGCAGTGTAGAGGGCGGTGCAGGGGGTGGTGTTTCAGGGTTTAGGGCAGTGCAGTGGTGTTCGGGCAGTGTAGGGGGTGGTGCAGGGGGTGGTGTTTCAGGGTTTAGGGCAGTGCAGTGGTGTTCGGGCAGTGTAGGGGGTCGTGCTGGGGCTGGTGTTTCAGGGTTTAGGGCAGTGCAGTGGTGTTCGGGCAGTGTAGGGGGTTGTGCTGGGGCTGGTGTTTCAGGGTTTAGGGCAGTGCAGTGGTGTTCGAGCAGTGTAGGTGGTGGTGCTGGGGGTGGTGTTTCAGGGTTTAGGGCAGTGCAGTGGTGTTCGGGCAGTGTAGGGGGCTATGCTGGGGCTGGTGTTTCAGAGTTTAGGGCAGTGCAGTGGTGTTCGGGCAGTGTAGGGGGTCTTGCTGGGGCTGGTGTTTCAGAGTCTAGGGCAGTGCAGTGGTGTTCGGGCAGTGTAGGGGGTCTTGCTGGGGCTGGTGTTTCAGGGTTTAGGGCAGTGCAGTGGTGTTCGGGCAGTGTAGGGGGTCGTGCTGGGGGTGGTGTTTCAGGGTTTAGGGCAGTGCAGTAGTGTTCGGGCAGTGTAGGGGGTCGTGCTGGGGCTAGTGTTTCAGGGTTTAGGGCAGAGCAATGGTGTTCAGGCAGTGTAGGGGGTGGTGCAGGGGGTGGTGTTTCAGGGTTTAGGGCAGTGCAGTGGTGTTTGGGCAGTGTAGGGGGTCGTGCTGGGGGTGGTGTTTCAGGGTTTAGGGCAGTGCAGTGGTGTTCGGGCAGTGTAGGGTGTCGTGCTGAGGGGTGGTGTTTCAGGGTTTAGGGCAGTGCAGTGGTGTTTGGGCAGTGTAGGGGGTCGTGCTGGGGGTGGTGTTTCAGGGTTTATGGCAGTGCAGTGGTGTTCCGGCAGTGTAGGGGGCATGCAGGGGGTGGTGTTTCAGGGTTTAGGGCAGTGCAGTGGTGTTTGGGCAGTGTAGGGGGTCGTGCTGAGGGGTGGTGTTTCAGGGTTTAGGGCAGTGCAGTGGTGTTCGGGCAGTGTAGGTGGTCTTGCTGGGGGTGGTGTTTCAGGGTTTAGTGCAGTGGTGTTCGGGCAGTGTAGGGGGTCGTGCTGGGGGTGGTGTTTCAGGGTTTATGGCAGTGCAGTGGTGTTCCGGCAGTGTAGGGGTCATGCAGGGGGTGGTGTTTCAGGGTTTAGGGCAGGGCAGTGGTGTTTGGGCAGTGTAGGGGGTCGTGCTGGGGGTGGTGTTTCAGGGTTTAGGGCAGTGGTGTTCGGGCAGTGTAGGGGGTCGTGCTGGGGGTGGTGTTTCAGGGTTTAGGGCAGTGCAGTGGTGTTTGGGCAGTGTAGGGGGTCTTGCTGGGGCTGGTGTTTCAGGGTTTAGGGCAGTGCAGTGGTGTTCGGGCAGTGTAGGGGGTCTTGCTGGGGCTGGTGTTTCAGGGTTTAGGGCAGTGCAGTGGTGTTCGGGCAGTGTAGGGGGTCGTGCTGGGGGTGGTGTTTCAGGGTTTAGGGCAGTGCAGTAGTGTTTGGGCAGTGTAGGGGGTCGTGCTGGGGCTAGTGTTTCAGGGTTTAGGGCAGAGCAATGGTGTTCAGGCAGTGTAGGGGGTGGTGCAGGGGGTGGTGTTTCAGGGTTTAGGGCAGTGCAGTGGTGTTTCGGCAGTGTCGGGGGTCGTGCTGGGGCTGGTGTTTCAGGGTTTAGGGCAGTGCAGTGGTGTTCGGGCAGTATAGGTTGTCGTGCTGAGGGGTGGTGTTTCAGGGTTTAGGGCAGTGCAGTGGTGTTCGGGCAGTGTAGGTGGTCTTGCTGGGGGTGGTGTTTCAGGGTTTAGTGCAGTGGTGTTTGGGCAGTGTAGGGGGTCGTGCTGGGGGTGGTGTTTCAGGGTTTATGGCAGTGCAGTGGTGTTCCGGCAGTGTAGGGGGTCATGCAGGGGGTGGTGTTTCAGGGTTTAGGGCAGTGCAGTGGTGTTTGGGCAGTGTAGGGGGTCGTGCTGAGGGGTGGTGTTTCAGGGTTTAGGGCAGTGCAGTGGTGTTCGGGCAGTGTAGGTGGTCTTGCTGGGGGTGGTGTTTCAGGGTTTAGTGCAGTGGTGTTCGGGCAGTGTAGGGGGTCGTGCTGGGGGTGGTGTTTCAGGGTTTATGGCAGTGCAGTGGTGTTCCGGCAGTGTAGGGGGTCATGCAGGGGGTGGTGTTTCAGGGTTTAGGGCAGTGCAGTGGTGTTCGGGCAGTGTAGGGGGTCGTGCTGGGGGTGGTGTTTCAGGGTTTAGGGCAGTGGTGTTCGGGCAGTGTAGGGGGTCGTGCTGGGGGTGGTGTTTCAGGGTTTAGGGCAGTGCAGTGGTGTTTGGGCAGTGTAGGGGTCTTGCTGGGGCTGGTGTTTCAGGGTTTAGGGCAGTGCAGTGGTGTTCGGGCAGTGTAGGGGGTCATGCTGGGGCTGGTGTTTGAGGGTTTAGGGCAGTGCAGTCGTGTTCGGGCAGTGTAGGGGTCGTGCTGGGTCTGGTGTTTCAGGGTTTAGGGCAGTGCAGTGGTTTTCGGGCAGTGTAGGCGGTCGTGCTGGGGCTGGTGTTTCAGGGTTTAGGGCAGTGCAGTGGTGTTCGGGCAGTGTACGGGATTGTGCTGGGGCTGGTGTTTCAGGGTTTAGGGCAGTGCAGTGGTGTTCGGGCAGTGTAGGGGGTCATGCTGGGGGTGGTGTTTCAGGGTTTAGGGCAGTGCAGTGGTGTTCGGGCAGTGTAGGGAGTCGTGCTGGGGCTGGTGTTTCAGGGTTTTGGGCAGAGCAGTGGTGTTCGGGCGGTGTAGGGGGTCGTGCTGGGGGTGGTGTTTCAGGGTTTAGGGCAGTGCAGTGGTGTTCGGGCAGTGTAGGGGGTCTTGCTGGGGGTGGTGTTTCAGGGTTTAGGGCAGTGGTGTTCGGGCAGTGTAGGGGGTCTTGCTGGGGGTAGTGTTTCAGGGTTTAGGGCAGTGCAGTGGTGTTCGGGCAGTGTAGGGGGTCTTGCTGGGGGTAGTGTTTCAGGGTTTAGGGCAGTGCAGTGGTGTTCGTGCAGTGTAGGGGGTCGTGCTGGGGGTGGTGTTTCAGGGTTTAGGGCAGTGCAGTAGTGTTCGGGTAGTGTGGGGGTCATGCAGGGGGTGGTGTTTCAGGGTTTAGGGCAGTGCAGTGGTGTTCGGGCAGTGTAGGGGGTCGTGCTGGGGGTGGTGTTTCAGGGTTTAGGGCAGTGCAGTGGTGTTTGGTTAGTGTAGGGGGACGTGCAGGGGGTGGTGTTTCAGGGTTTAGGGCAGTGCAGTGGTGTTCGGGCAGTGTAGGGGTCGTGCTGCGGCTGGTGTTTCAGGGTTTAGGGCAGTGCAGTGGTGTTCGGGCAGTGTAGGGGGTCTTGCTGGGGGTGGTGTTTCAGGGTTTAGGGCAGTGGTGTTCGGGCAGTGTAGGGGGTCTTGCTGGGGGTGATGTTTCAGGGTTTAGGGCAGTGCAGTGGTGTTCGGGCAGTGTAGGGGGTCTTGCTGGGGGTAGTGTTTCAGGGTTTAGGGCAGTGCAGTGGTGTTCGTGCAGTGTAGGGGGTCGTGCTGGGGATGGTGTTTCAGGGTTTAGGGCAGTGCAGTAGTGTTCGGGCAGTGTAGGCGGTCGTGCTGGGGCTGGTGTTTCAGGGTTTAGGGCAGTGCAGTGGTGTTCGGGCAGTGTAGGGGGTCATGCTGGGGCTGGTGTTTCAGGGTTTAGGGCAGTGCAGTGGTGCTCGGACAGTGTAGGGGGTCGTGCTGGGGGTGGTGTTTCATGGTTTAGGGTAGTGCAGTGGTGTTCGGGCAGTGTAGGGGGTCGTGCTGGGGCTTGTGTTTCAAGGTTTAGGGCAGTGCAGTCATGTTCGGGCAGTGTAGGGGGTCATGCTGGGGCTGGTGTTTCAGGGTTTTGGACAGAGCAGTGGTGTTTGGGAAGTGTAGGGGGTCGTGCTGGGGGTGGTGTTTCAGGGTTTAGAGCAGTGCAGTGGTGTTCGGGCAGTGTAGGGGGTCGTGCTGTGGTGGTGTTTCAGGGTTTAGGGCAGTGGTGTTCGGGCAGTGTAGGGGGTCTTGCTGGGGGTGATCTTTCAGGGTTTAGGGCAGTGCAGTGGTGTTCGGGCAGTGTAGGGGGTCTTGCTGGGGATAGTGTTTCAGGGTTTAGGGCAGTGCAGTGGTATTTGGGCAGTGTAGGGGGTCGTGCTGAGGGGTGGTGTTTCAGGGTTTAGGGCAGTGCAGTGGTGTTCGGGCAGTGTAGGTGGTCTTGCTGGGGGTGGTGTTTCAGGGTTTAGTGCAGTGGTGTTCGGGCAGTGTAGGGGGTCGTGCTGGGGGTGGTGTTTCAGGGTTTATGGCAGTGCAGTGGTGTTCCGGCAGTGTAGGGGGTCATGCAGGGGGTGGTGTTTCAGGGTTTAGGGCAGTGCAGTGGTGTTCGGGCAGTGTAGGGGGTCGTGCTGGGGGTGGTGTTTCAGGGTTTAGGGCAGTGGTGTTCGGGCAGTGTAGGGGGTCGTGCTGGGGGTGGTGTTTCAGGGTTTAGGGCAGTGCAGTGGTGTTTGGGCAGTGTAGGGGGTCTTGCTGGGGCTGGTGTTTCAGGGTTTAGGGCAGTGCAGTGGTGTTCGGGCAGTGTAGGGGGTCATGCTGGGGCTGGTGTTTGAGGGTTTAGGGCAGTGCAGTCGTGTTCGGGCAGTGTAGGGGGTCGTGCTGGGTCTGGTGTTTCAGGGTTTAGGGCAGTGCAGTGGTTTTCGGGCAGTGTAGGCGGTCGTGCTGGGGCTGGTGTTTCAGGGTTTAGGGCAGTGCAGTGGTGTTCGGGCAGTGTACGGGATTGTGCTGGGGCTGGTGTTTCAGGGTTTAGGGCAGTGCAGTGGTGTTCGGGCAGTGTAGGGGGTCGTGCTGGGGGTGGTGTTTCAGGGTTTAGGGCAGTGCAGTGGTGTTCGGGCAGTGTAGGGAGTCGTGCTGGGGCTGGTGTTTCAGGGTTTTGGGCAGAGCAGTGGTGTTCGGGCGGTGTAGGGGGTCGTGCTGGGGGTGGTGTTTCAGGGTTTAGGGCAGTGCAGTGGTGTTCGGGCAGTGTAGGGGGTCTTGCTGGGGGTGGTGTTTCAGGGTTTAGGGCAGTGGTGTTCGGGCAGTGTAGGGGGTCTTGCTGGGGGTAGTGTTTCAGGGTTTAGGGCAGTGCAGTGGTGTTCGGGCAGTGTAGGGGGTCTTGCTGGGGGTAGTGTTTCAGGGTTTAGGGCAGTGCAGTGGTGTTCGGTGCAGTGTAGGGGGTCGTGCTGGGGGTGGTGTTTCAGGGTTTAGGGCAGTGCAGTAGTGTTCGGGTAGTGTAGGGGGTCATGCAGGGGGTGGTGTTTCAGGGTTTAGGGCAGTGCAGTGGTGTTCGGGCAGTGTAGGGGGTCGTGCTGGGGGTGGTGTTTCAGGGTTTAGGGCAGTGCAGTGGTGTTTGGTTAGTGTAGGGGGTCGTGCAGGGGGTGGTGTTTCAGGGTTTAGGGCAGTGCAGTGGTGTTCGGGCAGTGTAGGGGGTCGTGCTGCGGCTGGTGTTTCAGGGTTTAGGGCAGTGCAGTGGTGTTCGGGCAGTGTAGGGGGTCTTGCTGGGGGTGGTGTTTCAGGGTTTAGGGCAGTGGTGTTCGGGCAGTGTAGGGGTCTTGCTGGGGGTGATGTTTCAGGGTTTAGGGCAGTGCAGTGGTGTTCGGGCAGTGTAGGGGGTCTTGCTGGGGGTAGTGTTTCAGGGTTTAGGGCAGTGCAGTGGTGTTCGTGCAGTGTAGGGGGTCGTGCTGGGGATGGTGTTTCAGGGTTTAGGGCAGTGCAGTAGTGTTCGGGCAGTGTAGGCGGTCGTGCTGGGGCTGGTGTTTCAGGGTTTAGGGCAGTGCAGTGGTGTTCGGGCAGTGTAGGGGGTCATGCTGGGGCTGGTGTTTCAGGGTTTAGGGCAGTGCAGTGGTGCTCGGACAGTGTAGGGGGTCGTGCTGGGGGTGGTGTTTCATGGGTTAGGGTAGTGCAGTGGTGTTCGGGCAGTGTAGGGGGTCGTGCTGGGGCTTGTGTTTCAAGGTTTAGGGCAGTGCAGTCATGTTCGGGCAGTGTAGGGGGTCATGCTGGGGCTGGTGTTTCAGGGTTTTGGACAGAGCAGTGGTGTTTGGGAAGTGTAGGGGGTCGTGCTGGGGGTGGTGTTTCAGGGTTTAGAGCAGTGCAGTGGTGTTCGGGCAGTGTAGGGGTCGTGCTGTGGTGGTGTTTCAGGGTTTAGGGCAGTGGTGTTCGGGCAGTGTAGGGGGTCTTGCTGGGGGTGATCTTTCAGGGTTTAGGGCAGTGCAGTGGTGTTCGGGCAGTGTAGGGGGTCTTGCTGGGGATAGTGTTTCAGGGTTTAGGGCAGTGCAGTGGTGTTCGGGCAGTGTAGGGGGTCGTGCTGGGGGTGGTGTTTCAGGGTTTAGGGCAGTGCAGTGGTGTTCGGGCAGTGTAGGGGGTCGTGAAGGGGTGGTGTTTCAGGGTTTAGGGCAGTGCAGTGGTGTTCGGGCAGTGTAGGGGTTTGTGGTAGGGGAGGTGTTTCAGGGTTTAGGGCAGTGCAGTGGTGTTTGGGCAGTGTAGGGGGTCGTGCAGGGGCTGGTGTTTCAGGGTTTAGGGCAGTGCAGTGGTGTTCGGGCAGTGTAGGGGGTCGTGCTGGGGGTAGTGTTTTAGGGTTTAGGGTAGTGCAGTGGTGCTTGTGTAGGGGGTCGTGCTGGGGGTAGTGTTTTAGGGTTTAGGGTAGTGCAGTGGTGTTTGTTTAGTGTAGGGGGGTCATGTTTTAGGGTAGTGCAGTGGTGTTTGGGTAGTGTAGGGGGTCATGCTGGGGGTAGTGTTTTAGGATTTAGGTTAGTGCAGTGGTGTTTGGGTAGTGTAGGGGGTCGTGCTGGGGGTAGTGTTTTAGGATTTAGGTTAGTGCAGTGGTGTTTGGGTAGTGTAGGGGGTCGTGCTGGGGGTAGTGTTTTAGGGTTTAGGGTAGTGCAGTGGTGTTTGTGTAGTGTAGGGGGTTGTGCTGGGGGTAGTGTTTTAGGGTTTAGGGTAGTGCAGTGGTGCTTGTGTAGTGTAGGGGGTCGTGCTGGGGGTAGTGTTTTAGGGTTTAGGGTAGTGCAGTGGTGTTTATGTAATGTAGGGGGTATTGTTTTAGGGTAGTGCAGTGGTGTTTGGGTAGTGTAGGGGGTCGTGCTGGGGGTAGTGTTTTAGGATTTAGGTTAGTGCAGTGGTGTTTGGGTAGTGTAGGGGGTCGTGCTGGGGGTAGTGTTTTAGGGTTTAGGGTAGTGCAGTGGTGTTTGTGTAGTGTAGGGGGTCATGCTGGGGGTAGTGTTTTAGGGTTTAGGATAGTGCAGTGGTGCTTGTGTAGTGTAGGGGGTCGTACTGGGGGTAGTGTTTTAGGGTTTAGGGTAGTGCAGTGGTGTTTTTGTAGTGTAGGGGGTCATGTTTTAAGATGCAACGCTCCAATACCTGACCAGTCTGCACTACATAAAACTGCAAAAAAACTAAAAATAAAAAGTGTTTTGCACACTTTTGTCATTGGTCTATATGTGGGCTACATCTGGGTAATATTTGTGCTACATTTGGGCTCTTTTTTTTACTGGTGGCCATCTTGGAAGACTTCTTTGTTATGAAGTTTCCTAATTTCCTCATTTACTGCAGTCTCCTCTGTAGGAAATGCTTTCAGTTTTTTACTTTGATTCCCTCAAGAAGGCATTCAGATGTGTCTCACATTTGCCATAAATTCAGAATGTTAGCACTCTAGTTGCTCATTAGATCACTGTAGTAAAGCTACTGCTCACCAGGAGTTAACTGGAAGTCTGCTGCTGGTATTGAAAGTGATTGTTTCAGTCTGCATGTCAGAATTTTCTAATGAAATAGAAGAGGATTTGAGATCTCACTTAAAACATGCCCTAATTTTTCTTTCTGCAGCACTAACCATAATTTCTATTTCAAAAAGAACCCCTCATTTTGTTCCTTTTTAAATTAAATGTTTTAAGTGTTACCGGTTTATTCCAATCAAGATGGCTTCAGGTGTGCCATACTTTTGTCATAAGTAAGGCTGTTAGCGCTCTAGTTGTTCTTTAGAACACTCTGGGAAGACTGCAGTAGAACACAAAGGAATCAACTGACAGTCTCTGCCCTTGTTGGATGTACATGTTTTACTGAGAATGTCAGACTTCATTCTCACATGACTGAGAAAGATAATGTGAATTTACAGAAAATATGCTCTCATTTTAGCTTCTGGAGCACCTTCCAAAACTGTATGGGACAAGCATGTGAAAATAGTTTTCTCTCAAACATGATTCATGATATCCCAGCAGAAGGTTTTTCACAGGGTAAAATCACCTTAGAACCCACCACAATTCCTGAAATTAGTATGGTACCATCAACAAATGAATTCTAATGTAACTAAAGTCTGTTATCACCCTTTATAGTTCTCCTTTTGGTAACCCTCAAAATCTTTGATTCACTACAATGCATTTCAATTGGGTACTATCATTTATATTGGTCCCAAGATGGCTGCCAGCAATTCCAGGATGAAGTGCTGACAGCCAATCAGATCTCACGATGACATGTGTGGTTAGGCTCCGCCCAGATATATATGTGATTTTACTTTTGATTTTCTCAGGAACTACTGAACGGATTTACACCATTTAAGCAAAAGGCACGACACTGAACCAAGGGCTACCTCTTTGCCAAATTTGGTGTAATTCCGTTCAGCAGTTCGGGCTGTAGCTGCGACTAAAGGTTCCTATGGAAAAATGAATGGGGAAAACACGTTTTGGAACCCCCCTTTTTTCTCGGCCCCCGCTTGACGAATCACCCCGAGACTTTCAGGATAGGAGCGGACTGGAGCGCCCCAACAAGTTGGAATCTTTCGCGAAGATTCGTCAACCGGCACCAACGTTATTTCAAATAGAATGTTGCGGATTTCCTATGGAAAATAGGTCCTAACTATAACTATCTACTGGCGACCGCCAGTAGATTATATATATATATATATATATATATATATATATATATATATATATATATATATATATATATATATATATATATAAGTTTATACGTAGATTTACATATATCTGCATACATATTCATGCTTGGAATATATATTGCCTTGGTCTTTGATAGTGTTAATATCCAGAATATAATCACATAGTTCCATTTTGAATTAACACATAAAATAACTGGACCAAGCGACGTAGTCTCACTTTCTTTCCCTGAAAGGTAAATGTTTCATTTATTGCAACTAGGAGCAAGTTGCACACTGACAAAAGCCCTGAATATTCTCAAACATGAAGTTATCTTATCTTACATTAAAGCACCATACATATATAGATGCATTTCGATACACCTATTACATTAAGTTACGTTGTAGCATAAAAATGTGCCTGGGCAAAAAATGTTATATCACAGCACAATTGAATGTTAAGGTGGATGCTAAAGGGAGGTCATTATTCAAGGCTCATCAGACATGCACTTATAAATCCAAATCAAACACTAAGCACACTTCACAGCCATGTGGCAGGCCAGCTTTTGGTAGATGCGACTGGTGCCACCATACTGGGCGCTGAGCTCCAAGGACGGTGCATTTTTAAATATCTTAAGGGATTTAAAGCACATGCAGCAGAGTTCCTTGAGTTTCCAGCAATTTTTTGGTAGTGATTAAAATGTCAAGATAACTCTGGTGATTAATGCACCTGCTGGAGAGATCTGAGTTTGTCTAATGGGTGTTATGATTTATAATAATGTAGAGGAGAGGGTTAATGTGCCTGCTGCAAAGTGCATGCAGATCACAGATTTGTATTTTTTGTAGATAGCTTATTGAATTAATTGTTTTTCTCACAAAGATAATTTTGATACTTGCAGTTAATAGGTTACAATCCTAATATAGCACAGTGCACCATGAGTTACCATCAAAGAGATGCGGGCAAACAGTAAGGCATAGGATTAGAACCTTATATTTTTCCCCAGTCTTTCATTGCTAAAATGGAGTTGCTTTGGTAGAAAAGAATTCTTATTAGTAAAGCCAAGCCCAAACACTAGGCTACTTTTTGAATCATGAGTTGGTGATTATCCAGACCAATCACTCCTAAAATATACTGCCTTCCAGTGTGGATGACTCCTACACCTTGTAGTCTTCATCTCATTGCCTTATATAACATTTCCTATACATTGATTTGCACACTTGTATGGTTCTTTGTATAATGTGTGAGTGATATAAAGTGCTATGACACTCTACAAAGGTATGATTAGCGCTATAAATTAAATTAAATATATGTAAGAGAAGGGCAATGGAGAGATAAGAGGCATGTTTAGAGGGCGATAGTGAGGGAATCTATGAAGAAGGAGGTCATGAGGGGGGTTGTCAACAAAGATTGTCGCACCGAGCACCAAGCACGCTAAAACCAGCCTTGGCCATGTCTGCTAAGATACGAGAAAATGGAACAAAATAAGAAAAAAGTGAAAGCTAAGGTTTGCTGGCCAATGAGATCATGTAAAAATAGAAATAAGTAGCATTAGAAACTGGAATGTTTAGAGCTCCATCGAAAATAATGGAACAGCATTAAGCTATGAACCTTGATATAGCCCAACCACCTTCAACATTTCATTGCCTTAATCTATAGCATCTCTGTCTACCTTGCCTCAGAATATGTGGAATTTTACAGAGAAATCAGACAGAAAAAGTTTTTGTCCAGGTTATGTCCAGGTTAAGTTAACTACGAACAGTGACTACTGATTGGTGCTGACTTTTTCTTAGCTCTTTTTACAAAAAATCTGTAAAAAATTCATATCTCTAGTTCCGCTTTTTGGATTTTTGTTGCTTTGGTATGTTTTTACTCATTAAATTCATCTCTATTTTTATAAATGTGTTGTGGGATTTTTATTGCATTGTGTTTTGACTTTTTAACTGTTTTGTTGCTGCTAAATGCTATACACATTTTCCTAAATTGCACCTCTTTGCTGTGTGTTATAGCTACTAGGGGTTGTCAATTTATCTGATTTAGAATGGAACCTGATGGAAGTAACTTCTACAATAATAATAGGGGGTGATTTCAATTTTCTATTACACCGAATACAAGATAGGTCAAATAGGAAAAGCCATGATCATGCTCCTTGTGTGCGTCAGGCCTTAAAGAATATGCTACACGATCTGGCGCTTATAAATGTATGGAGGTATAGAATGGGAGCCAGTCAAGTTTTTCCTTTATTAGTAAAAAGTATGGTCACTTTTCCAGGCTAGACTACCTCTTTGCAGACAGGGCTGTTACAGAGGCAAAAACGACAATAAACAATCTCCCTGGTGATACTTCGGATCTTGCTTCGATTAGCATGGCCTTAGTAAGTTATGGTAGAGGGTCCAGGCCAAGATGGACATTAAAGAGGGCTATCCTTTCTGATCCTGAGATGGGTGAGGCATTAAAACGGACTAGCGTGGCTTACTTTAATGATGATATCAGATCTACTTCCTTAGATGTCGTGTGGGATGCCTTCAAAGTATACTTAAGAGGGGCTTTGCAAAATCAGGCATATGTTAAAACAAATGCCGAGAAATCACGCCTAAAGGAACTTGAAGATAGAGTAGGATTGCTCGAGGGTGATCTTTTACGGGTTGGTTCGGGGTCAATCTCTGCAAGGGAGCAGGCACAGAGACTCTTAGAAGAGGCAAGCCAAGATTACAGTATTAAAGTGGATCAAAAGTGTAGAGCGCAGTGGCAAGCTAGATCTATACAGAATTTTGAGTATGGTGAAAAGGCAGGTGCATTTTTGGCGTGGAAAGCTAGAGCAGACAGATCAAGGAATACTATCACACAATTGGTTGTGAATGCTAGTGGGGATGTCTCAGATAAAATGGAAGACATGCAAGCCTGCCTAGTTTCCCTATTTTCCACACTGTATAAGGATCAGATTCGTCCTAACCAAGACCTTCTCCAAACCTGATTAAGTAAGATACAACTGTCAAGTCTAACTATGGAGAGTCGGGAGATACTAGAGGCTATTTTAACTAAGGAAGAGATTCGTCTAAGTTTAGCTAATGGTAGAATGGTAAGGCTCCGGGTACGGACGCCCTCCCAAGTGAAGTTTATAGTTTATTAATCGAGAAGTTGGTTCCAGTTTTGGAAATCCTTTTTAACTCAATATATAGACAGGGGGGATCCGTCCCAAGATCTTGGAAAGAGGCCATAAGTGTTCTCATTCGGAAGCCCTCTAAGGATCTCAGCAAAGCCGATTCCTATAGACTGATCTCCCTGCTGAATGCGGATTATAAAATCTTTATGAGTATTTTAGCAGGGAGATTGGCTAAGCTTGCTCGACAGCTGATACACTCAGATCAGAAGGGCTTCATCCCTAAGAGGCAACTACAGCAGCAGACCTAACAACTTATTGACACAATAGACCTTGCCAATGGAGCCAACGTTCTGCTCCATTGGCAGTGATTGCTGTGGATGAGGACAAGGCTTTGGACCAAGTGTGTTGGATGTTTCTCTGGGAGGTCATGAGAACAATATACACACTTCAGTCGATGTATGAGGGTGCATCGGCTAAGAGCCTCCTAAATGGTAAACTGACCTCTAGTTTCAGTATTTCAAGAGGGACACAGCAGGGTTGCCCCCTACTGTTTGATATATATATATATATATATATATATATATATATATCTAGAACCTTTAGCTCCTGAGATCAGACGCCCTGGTGGTCCCTTTTAGCTCTCCACCTTACAGCAGCAAGGTCGCGCTTTATGCAGACGACCTACTTATTTCCACGGCAGACCCCACTACAACTATCCCGAGAGCAGATCATGTTGTGGCGGAATTTGGGGCCCTCTCAGGATATTCAGTGAATACTTCTAGAACTGAGGTAATGTGCTGCAATGTTAGAGATTGGGGTGGGAGAGTGAGCTCAAACTTTAGATATTTGGGAATCTCAATTGTGGATGATGTAGATAAAATCCCCCAGATCAATTTGCAGAGGGTTGCTAGAGAAATAGATTGCCTACTTGTCAGGTGGAAAAATCTCTCATTAACCATCTTTGGGCGTGTTAATTTGATAAAAAATGATGATACTCCCCAAATTAACTTACCACTTTAATGCTATTCCTCTTGCATTCTCAAAATCAAGCATCAACAAAATTCAGGGGAAGCTCACCAGTTTCATTTGGGCCTACAAGGGGTGCTTGGAAAAAGCTTAGACGAAGGCTTGATAAGGGAGGGTTGGCCGTGCCTGATTTTAATCTATATTGCACAGTGTTCCAATTTAAAAACATTCAGATGCTGTTGGGGAAGCCTGATGATTCCACATAGGGGAAGTTATTAGGAAAATGATGAGAGAGTCGAGTTCGGAGGGATTTCTCTATAAGTTCGGTGCTCCTAGATTTTTTAAGAAAGTTCGATTAAAAGTATTGAGTTCCACTCTGAACTTATGGTATAAGATATGGAGAATGTGGGGCTTAGGTTACTATTCAGATCTGGCCCCAGTTTGGGACTCTCCTGGTACACCGGCATGCTTGAAAGATAGTTTAAGTCTCCCACTCAGGAGGGCGAGCCTCAATACATGGGCAGATCTGATGACAACTGAGGGGTTGCATTCCTGGGAAACCCTAAAGGCAAAAACTGGAAATAATTTATCCAAGTTTAAATTTATCCAACTGTCTTCTTGGTTTGTGGCCTCAAAACAGGAGATAGGGGGCGACTGAGAACTTGAGATTCTTCTTCAAGATACAAGATCTAAGAGCAAGGAGGTTGCAAGGTGGAATGAGAAATTTTGGAGGCTGAGGAGAAGAAGCTATCACCTCCCCACCTGGTATGGAGCAGGAGAGGGATATCAAATAGACTTGGGATAACTCCCTGAGGCTCTTGTATTCTACTGTTAAACCTGCTAACCTGAAGAGGATTGATTTCTTCACTATTAACAGACTTTACTGGACACTGTTTAAAATTGCAAAGTTCACACCCAGCCCCTTCCCAAGTGTATAAGGTGTGGATATTTGGTCGCAGAGGATGTCCATATTTTCTTCCAATGCCCTAGGCTAAGAGATTATTGGGGCGACATAGACGTCTCTCTGAAAGATATTCTAGGTGTGGCGATTACTCCGAGTGCATCGGTTGTCATCTTTGGAGTAGATGAGATAACTAGCAATCTCCTGAGGTGATCGCAGAGAGGGCTGCTTTTCTACCTGATATTAATTGCCAGAAGAGAAATCTGTATGAAGTGGAGGGACCCTATACCTCCGAAAGTTGAAGATTGGATCAGTGAGGCTGTCAGGGTATGGTGGTTAAATCAGGATACAGAAACGAGCTGCCCACCGGCGATATGGACTTATTTCTCATCTTGGTATTGTCCTTTGGGTACCAGCCATACATTCCAATGATTGCATCAAGTCACCAACAACGATGAAGGTCCTGAATGGTGTCAGGACCCTGGGCAAATGCAGTGACCGCTGGGCAGATAGATAGACGGAGCTGTCCCTTGAGAGTTGCAGACGCTCTTGGTGGTATGAGGATTAAAAAGAAAAAAAAAAGTCCATGTTTAAATTATTTAAACTGTATTTCGTCTTAACAAGTTTGTGGCCTTATTTCCTGAGGTGGACCCTCATCCACCCCATTTAATAATGCACTTTCTTACTCTGAGAAATTGGGTTACTGCTTGAGGGGGGGTGATACACTACTCAAGCAGCAACCACAATCCATGTTAGGGTGAGGTACAAGCAAACCCCAAATTAACCTGTGCTCAACTCTGGTAGCTTAGCACAGAGCAGTCAGGCTTAACTTAGAGGAAATATGTAAGTATTTATGCAACACTTCAAACAGTAATACATTGAAATCACAAAACAAGGAAAATCCCACACCAATTTGGAAAAATAGAGCAAAATTAATAAATAATTAGACACCAATGCTGGAGGAAGCTCCAGCACTGGTTAGCAGCGTTAAAGTACGCAGAGTCCTAAGGCCAGCAAAACGAGATCAGCAAAAATATGGGAGGGGTGAAGGCAAAATGTTTAGGGGAAGATCACCCTGAGGTTTACAGGTCTAACACTTACATTCAGAGTGCCTGAGTAGGCTTCAGCTAATCTATTGGGAGGTTATGTTGCTAAATGAAAAAAAGATAGTAGAGAGAATATTGCTAAAATCATTCATTTTGAGTTGAAAGCAATTTACATGATTTGTTCCATATATTTCAATGTATGAACATCAGCCATCAATATTAATTGAACGACATGACATATGTGTATCCTCATCTAAGCAAACATAACTTATCTGGTGTGCCTAGTTATCAGAGAAAAGACGGGTTTTCAGGATTATATAACAGTATAATTGCTACTATGAAACATTTAAGGTGAAAGAAGCTCCTTCTATAATTAGGAGCAATTAAATTCACCACAATTGCACAAAAATGTAACTATTATAAGAATAGCTGGTTGCCCATTGCAAAGTAGCTGGCCCAATATCCTCCCATGTTTTCCAACCCGTTTTCCTTGGCCTTGAGTGAATGGTTGTATGCATTTGTAACAGGGGCCAAATCATGAAATTGTGAACTGGCACAGATCATAGCTGTGCACCTTCAGAAACAGGGAGCATTGCGTGTTTCTAACAAGTGCAGCTCACACACTGACATGTACAATTTCTGAGTTAAGGGTATTTGCCTTAGACAGTACATTGTCTTAACAGCATTACACATGTTTTGTGTGCTACAGAATTCATGGAGAGGCAATGAAAATGGCACAGATTAGTAGAAACCTCTCAGTTCAGAGAAAGCGTCTTGTAGATGCTGCCTAATGAATGACATTAGGATAGATGCAAAAAGCAAAAAACATCAACTGAACTTAATGAGAAATTCCAAAGAATACAAAATGCATTTTAATTAATGAGAGAATGACAATCTTTATTACAGAAGTGGTATTGTTTAGACAGAAGTTTTGTCCATTCTTTCATCACTGAGAAATGGTGTTGAAAATAATAGTATTTACACTTGTATATTTAAAATCTTTGACAGGCTTAGAAGATTGATATTTTAGTAGTTGGAAATATAATTCAACATATATGAAATATTAAAAAAAGAGGTAAGATATGTCATGAGTACTAGAAGGTCGTAATGCAGCTCATATTTATTATTTGATTATGAAATGATTAAAAAATATTATACTCTTAAATTTGAAATGTAATTTAAAACTATTGAGAAAGCACTTGTTTTAGGATATCTGGTGAAGATTTCTAACTGCAACCAGACCTATATAATTTAGAAAATTGTGGATATATTTTAAAGTATAGGGTAAATAAAAAATATCTTCATTTTTAAATGATGTGAATGAGTAACACGCTTGTCAAAATATTAAACAAAACAACAAAATGGGAGAAATATAATTTTAAAAAATGCAAATCCATCATATGAAAATTGCAGCTGATATTGTTTTGAAATTTAAATTGTTAAGGGAAAATAAATATAACCAAGAGCAAATTACTGAAATACAATACAATATATCAATGTGAAACTCAGCAAAGAAACAATATTTTCTTGAAATCACAGGTGAATAATTAATTTCAATTATTTTATCCATTTTCATGCATCCAATATATGTTTGGGGAGGAGATGACATACCAGACTCATGTAAGATATATATTGAAAGAAATCTCTTTGTCTGTATTGTGAGCATTAACTAGATGATTCGAGAATCAGGAACACATGTTGTGATGTGGCCTGTTAAACACACTGTGCTTGTGGTGCCTGATCCCTCTGTGTCTTTAGAACTACAACAGCCCAAGAAGATCGTTACTTCCAAATCCTTACTAGCTTTGCAGTAGAGGAGGCAAAAACATTGGTCTTAAAACAAATAACTTTATCACAAGCACCATCTGCTTTGGGCAGGGCTGGCACGGTATAACATCTACTGTCTTAGAATGAGTCATTACCACCCAACAAAAAGAGAATGGTTGCTTTGTCAATAGAATAAAACACTTATGGATTGAGACTCTTTGGCGCCCTTCTGTCTGGAAGCAGAAAAGGAAATTTAATGAAGCTGCAGAGGTGACAGCAAATCAAGGGTGGCTGATTAGCCGAGTGCAAATAACCAGTTTGGGTATTTCTGAAATTATACCATTGAAGCAAATTAAATTTTGCAGACCATCCTATGTTTTGAGGAGGAATGGTGTTTGACACCAAAAAATAACTGATAATTTGTCTGTTTTAGACAAGAAATACAATTATGGAATAATAATATATAGGGTTTTCTATCTAGCGTTACCTGTATTTCCACTCTTTTTCGCATTAATAAAACTATATCTTTTATGCAATGTATTCACACCTGGTTTAAGCTTTACCATAACAGAACACATACCCATTGCTGTTGTTTCTGGGGAATGAAACAGGGAGAAGTTTAAAAAAAAAAAAGACTCATGATATTGGGTGTTGTTCACGTTACAATTAGAAACTAGTCGCTCGCAAGATCATGTGGACTAGACCCCTACCCCATCCACAAACTGCATGCCGTTAAGAGTTATGTACAGAGAAAATGTTTGGTAAAATAACATTAGGTGAAAAAACTGCTGTAATATTGGGTTTATATTTCCAAGCAGCATAGCATCGTATGTAACTGAAATGTAAGCCAAAGCAGTAATGAATAATTCCTGGCAAGGAGAAAGTCTGCTTTTTAGTTGTATCAGTGCCTACTTTGAGCTGCTGGTTGCCGGTGGGGGGCCACCAGAACTAATTTTTGGGCACCAGCACTTATTTTTCCGGATCAGACATTTACCAAGACAAAAGAGGAAAACACATACAAAATAGTAAGAAGAGAAAGAGGAAAAACCGTCATATAGGGATAAAGCAGAAACCTGCAAGAGTTAGATAAAGGGACAGTGAGTGTCTAGTAGTGGCTTAAAGAAGCAGGAAGCGAATTTAGGATGGCAAAGCCTTGATATTCGGTGCACCATCATTTAATTGCAGAGTTTTGGGCAGTGTAGCTCATTCTTTTACAAATTAAGCATTGGCTTGTTCCAATAATTAGTGACTGGTTTTCACACATCCTATTTCTCCATCCCACTGTCAGAAGTAAAAATAATTTTACTAGTGGCATGGTGTGTACCTAACCGTGTTGTTTCTCATCTCCTAAGGTGAGACTTTACAAGACTAAACTGCAATTTCCTTGTCTTGGCTGCAATGGTGTCTGCTCCTCAATGTATTAAGTGAGAGCTAATACATCTTAGAGAGATTGTCTTATTTATTTATATTTTTCATACCTGTATTTATAACAAATAGTATTTTTTTAAACAAAATTAACAGATAGACTAGGTTGAGCTCCCACTAGATAGAAGAAGGCTGCGTTTCTATCTTTCCAAGGGACTGTTATTGCTGACTTGACTACTAAGAACCTGGTGAGACGTGGATAACAATTTCAATTTTGTAAAAGATCATTTATTACTTGAAAATGCATCTTGATGCTCTAAGAAGTTTGTCTAGCATTGAAGCTTACTAAATTAATAAATCTAGTCATCTGCTTGGGATGAAAATTCACCCTAAACAATACCTAGGGCCAAATGTTTTAGGTAGAGTCAAGCAAGACCAGGGCCACTGGAATTATGCGATTGTGAGGCCGCCACTTTTTTCACATAAAAGATTTCCTGCTTTTTTCCACATAAAAAAAATCATCTGCTGCATAACCTGCAGATTTTAAACCCCAAAAATAGTTTCTAGCTTAAACAATTCAAAAGTTAATAAAAACGTAGCAACACATGTTGACGCGCAGTGGAAGGCCCTTTACAAAGCTTGACTGGTTACCTTTCTGTTGTTTATTGCTATATTTGGTGTTAAACCGGTACTAATGAGGTGCAACCAATGCCCAGAAAGTGTAGACATAATGAAATAATGAAGTAATACTATCACAAAATGTGCCTCATTCTGTTGCATAATTTGCCTTTTCCTACCGCATAATTTACTCAACCATGTGCATAATTTTGCCCTCCCCTGTCACACAATTACAGGGTCCATGAAATAAGCCTGTTTTGCAAAGGAGCTGATATGCAGAGCAGGCCTGGTGTTTAGTAATCACAGACTACATCACCTTCATGCTGGAGTCAGAGTTCTCCTACATTGTTTCAAGACGCTCATCTCCCACACTTCCTGATTAATTCCTGGCTTTACTTATTCTGGAAATCACCCCAAGGTCACCAAATGACCACTAATAATTGCATGCATATGAAAGGAAATAGTGGTCCGTCAGTTCATCTAAAAATAATTAAAACTTTATCCTTCAGGAGTGATAACCAAAAATACAAATATATTTCAGAACAATAAATATCAATGTCAAATATATTACCGATGAATTGCTGTTCATTGTGCTGTGCAGGTAGTGGTGGATGCAGTGTAATAATCTCTGATGAAAGAAACAGCCATTATGTTACATGACAAACAGATGAATGCTCACCCATTGTGCAGTCATTCCTCTACAACCTACACTAACGCAACTAGCCTTCTCTCATAACTAGATGAACAAGTTACTTACCTTCGGTAACGATGTATCTGTAAGAGACATATGTAGTTATAGATTCCTTACCTTTAGACTTACCCCGAGGCGTCAGACTGGATCCGGAGAATTTTTCTTTAGCAGTACCCTTGCACGTCGGTAGGTGGCGTTGGGTGACTCCGCGTCCGTGGTTGACGTCGTGGTCGTCAGAATGACGTTGCGGTGTCTACTTAGACACCGCCTGTGCGCGCTGATGTCAGTTCTGACACGGCTTTCCACGCCAGAAGCGCAGAGCCATGCAAGACACTGACCACTGGTGCACATAACTAGGGCCCTAGAAGGAAGTCCCTATCCCTAGAAGTCAGTTCACAGAATGGGGATGATGGGTGGGGCGGTAAGGAATCTATAACTACATATGTCTCTTACAGGTACATCGTTACCGAAGGTAAGTAACTTGTTCATCTGAAAGAGACTGTAGTTATAGAATCCTTACCTTTAGAATACATACCCCAGCAATCCCTACCCCGTAGGTGGGTCTGCGAGCAAGTTCACACCAGAAAGTCCTGGAGAACAGAACGGCCAAAGTAGCTGTCTCTCCGGACTTGGCCATCCGAGCAACAATGTTTGGTGAACGTGTTCAGGGATGCCCACATGGCCGCCTGACAGATGTCAAGGAGTGGGACTCCATGCCCCAAAGCAGTAGTAGCTGCCGTCGCCCTGGTGTAGTGAGCTCGCAGTCCCACTGGGGCTTCCTTCTTTGCCAAGGAGTAGCAGATTTTAATGCATAGGACCACCCATCGAGAGATGGTGCGTTTTTGCACAGCCCGACCATTCTTGGCCCCCACATATCCAACAAAGAGTTGATCGTCCACCCAGAAATCTTTTGTGTGGCCAAGATGGTAAGACAGCGCACGTTTTGGGTCCAGACGGTGGAGTCTCTCCTCCTCCGTGGAAGGGTGCGGAGGTGGGAAGAAGGTGGGCATGGTGATGGTCTGTCCTATATAGAAAGAGGTAACCACTTTGGGAAGAAAAGAAGGCCTTGTGCGAAGGACTACCTTGTCCGGATGAACAGCAAGAAAAGGAGGTTTGGAAGACAAAACCTGAAGCTCACTCACTCTGTGAGCAAAGGTGATGGCAACAAGGAAGGCTGTCTTTAGAGTGAGGAGCCTGAGAGGACAGTTGTGAAGAGGCTCGAAGGGAGCGCACATAAGATAGGTTAAGACCAGGTTCAAGTCCCACTGGGGCATTATGAACGGAGAAGGAGGAAAGAGGTGAGTAATGCCCTTTAGAAATCTATTTACAATAGGGGACTTGAAAAGAGAAGGCTGATCAGGAAGGCGAAGAAAGGCAGATATGGCCGAAAGGTATCCTTTAAGAGAACCCAGGTCAGAGCCCTGCTGGGCCAAAGAAAGTATATACAAGAGAACCTCCAAAAGAGGGGCAGAAAGGGGATCCACAGCCTTTGCTACACACCATGCCACAAACTTATTCCATCTGCAGGCGCATACCGTCTTAGTGGAGGGACGCCTGGCTGCCAAGATTACATTTCAGACTTCAGGAGGAAGGTCAAAGATTGTCAACTGTCGCCGCTCAATCTCCACGCAAGGAGGTGGAGGCTGGACAGGTTCGGGTGGAGGACCCTTCCCTGCTGCTGGGACAGAAGATCCTCCTGAAGAGGCAGTCTACTCAGAGGATCGATGGCCATGTTCAAGAGCCCTGGGTACCAGACTCTTCATGCCCAGTCTGGAGCCACAAGAATCACCTGAGCCCGGTCATGCTTGATCTTCTTCAGCACTCTGGGCAGAAGTGGTACAGGCAGCAAGGCGTACAAGAGGCGGCAGTTCCTTTCGTGACGAAAAGCGTCGCTGAGCGAGTGCAGCCTTGGAAATTCCAACGCGCAGAATTGCTGACATTGCACGTTCTCTTCGGTGGCGAACAGATCTAACCAAGGCTCTCCCCACCGCTAAAAGAGACCTTGTACCACCTCCGAGTGAAGACACCATTTGTGAGCCACCGGTGGCTGAGTTCATCCGCCCTGGCATTCGGAGAACCTGCCAGGTGTTGAACCACCAGGGACATGCCCTGATGTTCCTGCCATGTCCGGAGACGAAGAGCCTCTTGACATAGGGCCCACGACCCCACCCCGCACTGTTTGTTGCAGTACCACATGGCGGTGGTGTTGTCTGTGAACACCTGCACCACCTTCCCTCTGAGAGAAGGAAGGAATGCCTTCAGTGCCAGACGAATGGCCCCGAGCTCCAGCAGGTTGATATGGAGCTCGGACTCCACCGGAGACCAGACACCTCTGATCTCCATCTCTCCCAGATGGCCGCCGCATTCCAAAGTGATGCATCTGTCCTAACTGTGAGGTCTGGTTGGGAAAGGAAGAGGGATATGCCTCTGACCTAAGCTTGGTTTGTTAGCCACCACTGCAGCTGACATTCAGCCCCCTCCGAGATCTGGACGGAGTCGGAAAGATTCTCCTGATGCTGCGCCCACTGTAACTTCAGGTCCCACTGCAGAGCCCGCATATGCCACCTGGCATGTTTCACCAGCAGGATGCAGGAGGCCATGAGGCCCAGTAGCCTCAGTGTCATTCTCACCGTAATCCGGGATAGAGTCTGAAACTTCGGTATCATAGCCCGAATATCCCGGTCTCGCTGCTCAGGAGGATAAGCCTGAAACTGTGCTGTATCCAGAACTGCTCCAATGAAAAGGAGCTTCTGAGAGGGAGTCAGGTGTGCTTCGGCACATTGATAGTGAACCCCAGCGAGTGCAGGAGGTCCGCCGTAGTCTGGAGGTGGGAGACGACAGCCTGGGACATCCTGCCTTCAACAGCCAGTCGTCAAGATATTGGAAGACTGGAACCCCTGATCTGTGCAGATGATCTGTGACCACGGCCATCACTTTCGTGAACACCCAAGGGGCGCTGGTAAGGCCTAAGGGGAGCACGGTAAACTGAAAATGCTTGTGGCCTACCGTGTACCGTAGGTAACGCCTGTGGGATAGCAGGACGGGGATGTGAAAATAGGCGTCCTGCAAGTCCAACGCTACCATCCAGTCTCCAGGGTCGAGGGCAGACAGGACCTGAGCCAGGGTTAGCATTTTCAACTTCTCCTTCCGCAGGAAACGGTTGAGGGCCCTGAGGTCCAAGATAGGATGCATGCCTTTGTCCTTCTTGGGTACCAGAAAGCAGTGGGACCTTTTCGATAGCTCTCTTGGCAAAGAGAGCTGCAACTTCCTGGCGGAGAAGGGACAAGTGATCCACTGACATGCGATGGAAGGATGGTGGCACGGAGGGAGGGGCAGTCTTGAAGGGGAGGGAGTAGCCCCTTCGGACTATCTGCAAAACCCACCTGTCCATCGTGATGTTTTGCCAGTGGGGGAGGTGATGGCGAATCCTGCTCCACTGGCCTCTGGTGGCCCTGAAAGGTTGGACTAGGAGGGCTTGGAGGCTGCTGCAGGGGGGTTATGAGTAGACTGGCCTGCTGGCTGGGTCCAATGCCTGCAGCCAAGCACAGGCTGGGCAGCTTGCGTGACCCAGTGGCTAGACTGGGTCAAACCTGGTGGGGCACCCTTCAATAGCCACGAAAGTGGCAAAAAGCATACTGCGTGGGGTGTGAGGTTGCAGCGAAGCCCAAGGATCTGGCCATAGCCCTAGAGTCCTTGAAGCGCTCGAGCGCGAGTCCGCCTAGTCACCGAAAAGGCGACAGCCATCAAAGGGCATGTCCAGTAAGGTGGATTGGACATCCCCAATGAAACCAGATGTCCTCAACCAGGCGTAGCGCCTCAAGGCTACTGGCGTGGAAACCGTTCTGCCTAGAGAGTCGGCAGTATCCAGCCCACATCTGATGGTGAACTTAGCTGCGTCTCTACCCTCTGCAACTACGCGGGTGGCACTTGCGCAACCGTATCCCACACTGTATGGGTATAACGGCCCAAGAGGCATACGGTGTTCACCAACCCCAGAGCTGAGCTGGCGGACGAAAACATCTTCTTCCCAAGGGGGTCCAGCTTCTTGGATTCCCTATCTGGAGGAGCAGTAGGGAATGCGCCTTTAGAGGACGAGGCTTGGACCACCAAGCTTTCAGGGGTCGGGTGTTGGGAGAGGAAAAGTGGGTCGCCCGGGGTCAGGCGGTGGCATCGGGCAATAATCCTGTCCACAGGAGCCCCTGTGCTGGGCTTGGACCAAGTGCCCAGAAGGACGTCGGTGAGGGCTTCATTAAAAGGCAGAAGGGGCTCCGAAGAGGCTGCTGCCGGTTGAAGCACCTCTGTCAGGAGGTTAGTCCTGACTGCCACCGTAGGAAGCTCAAGGCCCAAGGCCTCAGCCGCCCTACACAACACCACTACGTATGAAGCCCCCTCCTCCGTAGCCACGGTAGGGGGGAGAGCATGCCAAGGTCTGGGGAGGTATCCAACCACTGGCATCACCCAGTTCCTCTCGCCAGTCCGGCTCTTCAAGCTGGTCAGCCAAATGGTCCACAGACCCCTCCCAGTCCTCCTCACCCTCCTCTGGTTGAAACTCAGGCCTGAAAGGAACACCAGGAATGAACAGAGGCACAAAAGTACCTTTGGGCACCGGTACGGACGTCAATGGATGTCGGTCCGGTGCCGTGTCCAAGTTGGGGGTGAGGCTGGGGTCGGCGCCGGTGTTGTATTCGGCTTTAGGTGTCCGTATATAGGTTTTCCTCAATCATGTCCTTATATAGGCACAATTCGCATTGCCCTTATATAGGCTTAGAATCCCGGTCCTTATTTAGGCATTAACCGTGCACTCCAAATACAGGCATGGTCACCGACATCCGTCCACCCTAACGTCACAACGAGTTCTTAGAAACCAGACTCTTAAGCTTCGGGAGTTCCCCTAGCACAAGACTATCAATTTCTCCAAGAACTCATCTATTATGTATGAACCGTTATACCTTAAGGGTTTATTCCTGACGTCTTCCTCTGTCCGACTTCATGTCAATGCTAACATTCCGAGGCACCTATCAGGTATAAATATACCTTCCCTCACCCAAGCAAGTTAGAGGAGACCTCGACTTCAGAGGAGCCCGTATCCCGGCCTGACGCACTGAGAAGATGCTGACATTGGGGTAGAACTAGCTTAGAGACGCATCGTATGAGTACTCACATTTTTAGCTCATGTTATTTACGTACGTGAATATATGCTAAAAGATAATGCTAGCACAGTATTATTTATTTCTACTGCTTACGCTGTACATTATTTATCTTGCATACTGTCTTGTGATCATAACAGCACATATCTCTTACACGAGAAACAAGACTGTTCAATAAAACCCTTTTTATTGAAACGCCCGTCTTTCCTTTCTGTGTAACTCTGTAGAAACTAAGCATGCACGATTGACTTAGTGAAACTGTTATCTATTGTTTCCACGATTCTGAGACGTGTTCCGATTCTAAAGGGAAACAAAGTTGTCATGTTTTTCGGTTGCCAGAAACTACTCCCTTCTTGTTCTCAATGAGTTTCTAGTGGCCTCTGAGCTAGCTGGCACAAGTAATTAAGTTTAATATACTCGATAGGGACATACCGACCTTAGTCCTATGTCAAGCCTATAGGTTATATTATTCCAATGCGCAGAGCCTATTAGGGAAATAGGAACCACACTACACCGGTTGGGGCACAACCGGCGCGGGGCGTCGTCACTGTAATCGGCCCTGGGGAAGGTACCGTCAGGTCGACCGGCGTCGATCCGGATCCAGGCCTGGATCCTCGGGGGCCCTCTGGTGCTGGAGCCACTGGCATCGAAGGCCAAGTTCCCGCAGCCAGGTTGGCAGGGCCTGAAGGCACGCCGGTGGAGTCGGGCTGCCCAAAGATGCCGTGAAGCACTTCGTAGAAAGCTCGAAGCTGGGTAGGGGACGCGTTGGCCCCCCGGGAAAAGGAGGGAGGCGCGGAGCATTCCCAGAAGCAGGCTCCAAAGATGGAGCCGGAGAGCGATGATGCTCCGGGTCCCGCGTCGTGTCGGCCGACGGACGAGGTGAAGTCGAAGATCAACGGTGCTTCTCCGCCTTCTTCTTGTGCTTCAACATACCCGAGGAGTGCAAAGACTTGGATGACGAATGGTGATGGCGGCTCCGCGACTGGTCCCGAGGCCTTCCTCTTGACCAGGACCTTGAGCGACATGGTGCCGACTGACGGGCCTCCAAAAGCTTTTGGGACTGCTCCCGCAAAGTCTTTGGTTTCATGGCCCGACAGTCAGAGCACGACTTCGGGTTGTGGTCGCACTCCAGGCACCAGAGGCACATGAGGTGTGGATTCATGATGGACATCAGCTTGTGACAGGGGTCACAAGGCTTGAATCCGGTCTGACGAAGGGACATCCCTCGTGCACCAGGAGTCAAAGACTGAAAAAAAATGTCGACAAAAGTTGAAAAAGTTTAGTCAAAAAATGACTAAGGGGCAAGCACTCTCTGGATCTGCGCTAGGCTGCCGCGGAAAAAGAAAGAACTGACGTCAGCACGCAGGGGTGGCATCTAAGTAGACACCACAACGTCATTCCGGCAACCACGACGCCAACAACGGACGTGGCGTCAACTGGCGCCATCTACCGATGTGCAGGGGTAATGCTAAAGAAAAAATCTCTGGATCCAGTCTGACGCCTGGGGGTAATTCTAAAGGTAAGGAATCTATAACTACAGTCTCTTTCAGATATGAAGTTCACTCTTTTTAGAGATCACTTACATTTGAGAGTTAGGGATTATTACAGATTCCATACAATTCTAGGTTAATAATGTGCACCCAGTAAATTGTGATAGTGCTATATTTACTTGGTGTACTATTAGCGCATTATTCTGCTTTACACACCTCTGACGGGGGAAATCATGGTAATGCCACATGTTTTTTCCTTACCAAGGAATATGTGTGATTGCAATAATACAGAAGGTATTTCAAGCCATAAACCATGCGGGGAAGTGTGCCTCTGAATGCTTATTTGCAGAGTGATTAGAACAAGAATCTTAGTTAGTGGACTTGTTGAAATCAATAAACAAGCCGTGCGCATTCAGCAACTGGGAGCATTGCTTGTTTCTAACCTGCTCTCTGTGCTGCTCACACACTGACAAGTACAATTTCTAACTTAAGCGTATGTGCCTAAGACAGTACATTGTCTTAACAGCATTACACATGTTTCGTGTGCTACAGATTTCATGGGAAGGCAATGAAAATGGCACAGATTAGTAGAAACCTCTCAGTACAGCGAAAGGGTCTTGTAGATGCTGCTTAATAAATGACATTTGGATAGATGCAAAAAACATCAAATGAAGTTAATGGGACATTCCAGATGAATACAAACTGTAATTTAATTAATGAGAGATAATGTTTATTTCAGAAGTGGTATTGTGTAGATAGAAGTTTGTTCAGTACTTTCATCCCTGAGAAATTGTGTTGAAAATAATATTATTTACACTTGTATATTTAAAATCTTTGACAGGCTCAGAAGATTGATATTTTTGTATTAGGAAATATAAAATCAACATTTATGAAATATGAAAAAAATATGTAAGATATGTCATGAGTACTAGAAGGTTGTTGTGTATAGCTCATATTTATTATTAGATTATTAAATGATTAAAAAGTATTATACTTTTAAGGGGGAAATGTAATGTAAAACTATTGAGAAAACGCTTATTTTAGGGTATCTGGTTTAATATTTCCAGCTACAACCAGGCCTATATACTTTAGAAAAATGTGGATATTCTTTATTTTAAAGTATAGAGTAAATAAAAAAATTCTGCATTTTTAAATGATAATGTGAATGTGTATTGAGCTTGTCAAAATATTAAACAAAGAAAGAAATAGGAAAAGTATAATATTAAATAATTCAAATCCATCATTTGAAAATTGCAGCTGATATTGTCTTGAAGTTTAAATTGTTAAGGAAAAATAAATATAACCAAAAGCAAATTAGTGAAATATAATACAATGCATCAATGTGAAGCTTAGTAAAGAAAAAATATTTTCCTAAAATCACAGTGAAAAAGCAGGTGACTAATTAATTTCAACTATTTTATCCATTTTCATGCATTCAATATATGTACGCTTACATTTTCTGAATAAAGTATGCAAAAATAAAAACAAATCCTTTAGTGAAAGCATTAAGCATATTGTACAATTCATAAGAAACATTAGAATTTCCCCAGGGAATGTCCCAGAATGCCAGGTTTAAAAGTATACAATTCTCCATTCTGCACCATGCCTACCTGATACCTGTTGCCCCTGTTGCCATTCAGCCTCGGCCACTCTGCAGCACATGCTGTGGTCCTGCCCGACCCTCTCCTCCTATTGGTATTCAGTGTATGAGATAGTACAAGAGGTCACTGAGCTTACTGACATCAACACATGGGAGGCATGCACCCTCGGCATCTTCAAATGTAAGAAGCGCCACTAATTGAGGGCCCATTTTGCCGGCTTGGCTCTCCAACTTGCCAAAAGGGTCCTCACTTTACAGTGGAGGGCAAAACAGGCCCCAACAGTAGCTGTATTGCTTGGGGAGCTGCGGAAATAGGGAAAGACTGAGGGAGATGCCCTACACTATGAAGAGGCCCGTCACCCTCGTAAGAGACCAATTTCTATGGTCTGGGACGCTCGCTTAGATTTTGTACTGCAACTCACTCAGAATGACGATTTGCCCCCGTGAATTCTGATAGGAATGAGGGCACGACACCTACCATATCTAGTGCCCCTCCCGTTGCCTGTCGTGCTCAACAGGCTTCCACATCAGTGCAACCACTCATCATTAAACCCCAGAACAGCTAAGAGCCCACCACACCATCTATTCAACCCCCCAATGCCACTTACAGCTCTTGTTGAATCCTCACCCCAAACGTATCCTCATCCTCCATAAATAATACTCCAGCCCCTCCCTCTCGAGTTCGGATCTCCACCCACCTCTACTTCGGGGACTTTCCCTTAGTTAGCCACATTAACAAGCTACCAGGCAATACTGCAACATGTCAACACCTCACATCCGATACTGAAACTTCCACCTGGCAATATTGAATGACTCCCTGCCTTACATGTCTACCATAATTTAGCAACCACGGGACTGCCATACTGTACCAGTTTTTTTCTTTTTCTGCTTGAATACTATGAATGACATGTAATATATTCTTTGTTTGTATATGGAAACGCCATAAAAACAGTTTTAGAAAAATCATCAAATTTCTTCAACAAAGGACAATTTCACCTTTTTAGTAACAAGTTTAAGAATCTGTGAGAAATTCAGGTTATAGCATCTTATTCAGAGCTGCATTCATATATTATGTTTGTTTCGCATTTATTGTGATTCATGAAGTCATTAAAAACATACTTGTAGTACTAGGTGTTCCTGTAGAGCAGTGGTTCCCAAACTGGGGTCCGCGGACCCCCAGGGGTCCGTGACACAATCCCAGGGGGTCCGCAGGCAGCAGTTTTTAAAGCAATGCAAAGTTCCTTGTATAAACAGTATTTTTTGGGCAGCAATAAAAGTGTCAAGATAACTCCGGTGATTAATGTACCTGCTGGAGAGAGATGGGGGGTTTGTCCAGTGGCAGCTTTGAGTCTTCTTAGGAAGCCCAGATGGTTAATATGCCTGCTGCAAAGAATGCTTACCATGCATTTAAAAAAAAAAAAACAGTATTTTGTTTTGTGCATAGCTCAGTCAGTTCCTGCTTTTGCCACAGAGACTCTTTTGTTATTATGCAGTTCACAAGTTCCAATCGCATTTAGCACAGTGAGCTATGAACTGACATCAAAGAGCTGCAAGCAAACTGCATGGTACAAGTTAGTAAGTTATGCTTTTTCCCAGTCTTTCATTATCCCGATGCTGCTAAAAGGTTTGTTTGGGTAGACATAAATCCTTATTATTAAAGTCAATGCTAACCCCTGTGTTATGTTCTGAATCCTGAGTTTGTGCTTCTCCAGACCAAGCACTCTTAAAAAATGCCTACCAGTATGGATGGCTTGTGAATCCTACACCTTGTAGTCCCCTTTGCCTTATGTAACATTTTCTAGTCACTGATTTACAGACGTATGATTCATTGTCTCTGTATGTGTGTGATGTAAAGTGCTCTGACACCCTACAGTGGTATGAGAGGTGCTATAAAACAAATTAAATACATGTGACAGTGGGGCTATGGAGAGATGAGAGGCACTGTTGGAGGGTAGTAGTGAGGGAATCAATGAAGATTGACAAAAGATTGTTGTATGCTGGTGCATAGTAAGGTCATTATTTCAATTCAATATATAATGACAAATGTGTTGTAAAATGCACCATTTTCCCCCAAATTTTCTTGGGGAGAGGCCTCAATGCCCCCTTTGTAGTGGTCAGACTCACTCGCTGCACTTGGTGTGCACTGTATGGGGACTAGTCTGACAACATTTGCCTGAGCAGCTTTAAGTTTCCAGTCCAGCCTTGGCAGGAGCAGGAGCCCCGGGCTGTGAAATAAAACCAAACAATGAAAAGTTAGTCGCGAGATGCAGCACCAACCTTCCCATTAGGATTTTTCTATTTTTGCAAATATTTTAATATGAAAATACTAAAATCTTTAGTAATTTAAGTCTAGTCTTTGTTTGATGTGCACACGTGTGTGTTTTTTTTTCTTCGAATTACAGTGTTATTGTTTGACATTTAAATCATTCAAATTGCCTGGTGGTCCCCGGCTGCCAGTAGTGACTCAATGGTGGTCCTCAGGAGTGAAAAGTTTGGGAACCACTGCTGTAGAGGATATAGGTAATCCAGTGGGAGGTTGGGTTGCTAGACGAAAAGATGGATTGTAAAGAGAATATAGCTTAGAAGATAATATTTTCAATTTTTAAATCAATTTACAATAATTGACCCTTATATTTCAAGGATTGAACATCAACCAACAATAATGATTCTAATAATGTGTAAACTGTGTGCATCTGCTTCTTATCTGAAATAACTAGTTGCTGTCAGCCTTCGTCTTCAATATAATAAATAATAAAGAAGTAACCCCTAAGTGACCTTTGTAGCCCACTAGGTAGGCCTATTTTCAACCACTGATTTTAATATTTATAAAAAATGTAATGCAATGGTGACATTGGACTTTTGATAAATATAATGGAAAAGTAACATTGAAAGTTAGAAAATTGCCTACTTTCAGGCAAATTAGCATTAGCCTGCCAGAAGAGGCCTCTGTCTGTGCGTCCTTCTACTAAGGTGTGATAACTGCTCTAAGAGCAAAAACGATGGCTTATGCCTTTTAGAAGAAAGGAATGGGTGTGTGATATGTGACTCACCTCTTTGAAAGTGCAATTGCAGTGTATGAACATCCATCACCATAATGTGAGTTTAGTATATGTATTTTACATATTACATTGTCTTAAAAGCAGGAGTATATCCCTGCTCTGAAAGTGTGCACATGCTCATGATGCAGTCCCAAAGTCTTGAATATTTTCTCTAAAATTCATAAGGACCTGACATGGAGGATGGACAATAAAGGATACATGTTAGAACTTTTGTTGAGGGCTGTGGGCGCTGCTTAATGAATGTCATTTGGGAGGATGAATGAAGACAAAAACCATCATCTAGAGCTAATGGGCAATTTCACTTAAGTATTTTAGTTAAAATTTATTTAGGATGTGGTATTGATCAGGTATGTGTTCTTTTGTTGCTCTGTGAGCATATTTTGAAATTGTTTTTAATATTGATAATTATTTACAATCTAAGAAAGCATTGCATGCGTGATGATGTTTTAATCATTGATAAATCTAAAATCATAACATTTGAAATATTGGAATGTGGAATCAAAATATCTGCAAAGTAGTTACTTTGGAAAAACATCTACTAAATATGCAAACCATGTCCTGTACTGTTGTAAGTCCTAACTTAGATCCCATATATTTGTCTAAATATAATTTTTACTATGAAAATCTAAGAATGTACAATATTTCAGACTGGGGAAGAAAATACCAAACAATATAGAAACCATTATATTCCACTACTCCTATTTGCAAATAGATCTGCACATTTTAGAAAAGAATCTGGAAAAATATTAAAGTCATTAACGCAGTACAAAACCTATCATGTATCATCTTTGTCTCAATAACTTAAATACAAAGAAGTATGAAAATATAAATATTGTATAAAAACAAAAAATATCAATCAAAATGTGTAGGTCAAAATGCTTTGAAATCCAAAATATTATGAAAAGTAATTGATAGCCAAAATTAAATCAGCAAAATATGTTACAGGACTTTAATGAGAACCTCTGCAAAAAAAGTGACAGGAATAGATGCCACAGGTCCTTCAAAAACAGCCATTGCAAACTGTTTCTCTAAATGCTATTTTAGGACCAAGTCCTAGGAAGCAACCTGCAGTGAAATCTAGACAATCATTAACAAAGTAAGACACCTATGGTGGTTTTGAAACAATAATCTGCATGTATCATCTTTCGTTCAATACCTTAATGAAAGGAGTTAGAACATATATAAATCATGCAAACAATTAGTGTGTCAGTCTAAAGGTATAGCTGATAATTAATTAAAATCTGAATTAATATGCTAAATAATGAACAGCCAAAGCAAAATAATAAAATATAATAAAATACATTAATGCAAACCCTTGCACAAAATCAAACTGATATAGATGCATATCTATATGGTGCACTGAAATTTAATGAAATGGTGATTGCAAACGGTTTAGCTAAGTGCTGTTTTTGAGACCAAATCCTGGGTAGTGACCTACAGAGGAAAGTGTAAATGTTGTTCAACATTGGAAATTCTTTTTGGTGAACTAATTTACTAACTTTCTGTTGACATAAGAATTGAGCATATAATGAGTCAAATCCTAAAATTGGGTATACTGTTTCAAGCAGTTTAACTGACTACATGAAAGGAAAACTTCACAATTTTACTAATAAGATCTGTGATAAATTTACCTCATAACATCTTATGCATTTTGTTGTTCATATGCCAGCTATTACTCATGCAGGAATTTATTGAAAACATACTTTAGCACTGGGTGGGTCTGTGTAGGACAAAGTGATTGATTGTAATGACACTACAGCTAAAAAGATACATTATTCACATTGTTAGCCAGTAGACTGGTGGAGCTGGGGATCCAAGATTCCGCCCTCGCACTGTTATTGTCCTACCTAGCCGACAGAACCTTCTCCGTCGAATTGGGAGCCTTCTCTTCCAAATCTTTCAAACTGCCTTGTGGGGTGCCTCATGGCTCATCTCTGAGCCCCACATTATTCAATGTATATGTGGCGCCCTTGGCCTCGATCATCAGGCAGTTTGGGTTCTCGGTTGTCTCCTATGCTGACGAGACCCAGTTGGTGGTGTCAGTCTCAAGCAACGTGGAGCAGACCGCCGACCGTTTTAACGGCTGCATGCGGCAAGTCAACCAATGGATGCAGTCCAACTGCTTGAAACTGAACGGAGGAAATTGAAGTCTTGCTGTTGGGCTCGGGGATTCATCCTTCTGGTTGCCCAGATGGTGGCCTGCCAATCTGGGCGATTGTCCAACCCCTGTGTCCAACGTCAAAAATCTTGGAGTCATCTTTGATGACAAACTAACATTCAATAGTCAGATCAATAGGCTTTCATCCACCATCTGGTTCATCTTAAAAAAGATCAGAAAAATCCTTCCATTTATCCCTCCTGAAACCACCAAAACTTTGGTTACAGCCTTGGCCCTTTCGCGATTGGATTATGGGAATGCCCTATACATGGGGATTCAATCCCAACATCTACTTAGACTGCAGCGTTTGCAGAACGCCGCAGCAGATTAGTATTAGATATTCCTAGGTTCAAATCAGTCTCCCACGGTTTAAGAGCCCTCCATTGGCTCCCAGTGAAAAAGAGTATTGAGTTTAAGTCCCAATGTCTGGCTTTCAAAGCTCTACAGGGTACAGGGCCGCAATTCTTGAGGACGCACCTGAAATGGTATACGCCGGCCAGAAGTTTAAGATCTACCCATACAAAACTTCCGCAGACACCCAAGTTTAAGAAGGAGCGTTGGGGAGGAAGAAGCTTCCTGTTGGGAACAGTGAAGATCTGGAACCAGCTGCCCATTTCCATAAAGAGCAGCTCTTCACTCTTATCCTTCAGAAGGGCGCTAAAAACCAGGCTCTTTAACAATTGATCCATCTTGTATATACCGCCAGCACCGCTCAGATCTTCCGTTTCTAGCGCCAAGACGCCCTTGGGCATTCACTGCACTCTACAAATATGCCAATCAAATAAAATCATTCAAATTTGAAAATAGATTGCTACAATTTTCTTTTATATTGCACTGTAGGACCATCCACACTCCATTACCTTTACATTGTAAACTATGCGCATTCTCATCTTAACCTCAATACATATATTTGTAAGGGAATAATAGTTTTACATTCCCAATTTGATTGAACTAGACTTCTGCCACTGTGTATTTCTAAAGGCTTCTCTTAATCAATGTGATTGGTCCCTTGAATCGGTGTTCTAATGCATATGCAAAATACACCATACAATTTATGTGTGCACTGACAGCGTAGTTGTGCACCGTTGGAAAAAGAAAGTAGTGATTGCCTCTCAATAAATCCGAACAGTGCTTTGTAGAACTCATGAACCAACATGTAGATTTTCAGAGATAACTCTATCCATGACAGCCAGTACAGTGTCTTAAAAGAGGAGTACATCTATGGTCTGTACCTGCCAGTACTTAATTTGAGCCGGTGCTTTCTGGTGCTAAGCACCGGCATTTAATTGGTTTCCGGTGCTTGGCACCGGCACCTAAATGTCAGCACCATACATAGAACAGTCTACCACATGGTGGCGCTGCTCATCTAATTTACAGATGAGCAGAACAACGGTTGTTTAGGAATACAATTTACATTAAAATTGCTAATACCTGCCTCCCCAGCCATTCCTTTAGCTTTGGGGACCTGGAATAATCTGAACTGTCGCATTTACATGCGAGAGAGATGGTTAGTAGTTGTTTTGGCAGCGATTACAAGGGCGATGGGTGGTGCAAGCTGCAGTGGCCTCCTGGTCAAAGCCCTGGCACTTAATATTTTACAAATTAAGCACTGGTGCCTGCGAATGTGCTCATGATAAGCCCAGATAAAATTATCCTTACACAGGTGTAATCTTGTGTAATTTCCAGCATTTTGTGTTTTGAATGTTATGAGAAATGCCCAAGATTACACCACTTAACATAATTGAGATTTCAGTCAGGTGAAAGTCAGGTAAAAATCTTATTGCAAAAGAAAATAAAAACCCAAATGAACCGAACACGAATTATTGCAAACTACTCCTTGTGTAAAAAATTGATATAAAAATGCAGCTTCTGCTAAAAGAAAAAGAGCAAAATGCTGGATCAACATTTTGTGTAGTAACCAAAAATGCTGTGCGATATTTTTCCATTTCGCTAAATTACCCGAATGTAGCCGAGGACTGTTCATGATACTGCCAAGAGGCTTTGAATTTTACTCTAAAACGAGGTTGATGGAGTAACTTTGAGATGTGTTACGACTGGGACAGGAATTTGTGGGTGCTGCTTATAAAATGACAGAAGGTAAAAGCAATCATCTAAATTTGAAAGGGACATGTCAATTAATACAAACTGCATAATTGGCAGGAAATATTTAGGCTGAGGTAATAATTAAGTAGCAAGTATGTTTGTCCTTTTCTTCCACTGAGAAAATGTGGTAAACTGATATTTATTACAGGAATTTATTTGAAATCTAAGAAAGGCTGTGATCAGGTTTTAGGAATTGCATCTGCTAAAAGTGAAAACTATGTTCTGCATTCTTGTAGGTCCTAAATTACATCTGGTTGGTTCGTAGAATTCTTTACTGGTTGCAAAAATATTGTTCATAAATTGTGACCATTATTTTGTGACCGGTAAATGGTACGTCTGGCCCCAAATCCTATGTAGTGACATCCATTGTAAAGCAGAGCGGTTGTGGAACATTGTAAGAACTTAAACAAGTGAAATAAATCGTTGGTGAATTCAGTTGTTAATTTTCTTTTTCTATTGAAACTAATTGTGCATGAAATTATGCAAAATAAAAACTAGACAGCACCATTCAAAATAAAGCACTTACTTCACCAAAGAACAATTCCACATTGTTAGTAATAAGATTAACATATGTGATAAATTTAGCTTTCAAAATCTTATGCAATTATATAGTCCTATGTTTTGTTTGAATCTCAGCTAGTACTGCTGCTGGAAAATTATCGACAAACATACTTGCAGTACTGGCTGAGCCTGTATAGTACACAGTCAGTCCAGTAGGGGGCTGAGTTGCTTGATAAGAGGATGGATTGTAATTAAAATATGGATATGAACATATATTTTGTCACATTTGAAAGCAATTTACATCAATTGGACATTGTGTTACACTGTATGAACATCTACCATCCATAACGTGCTATGTGTAACTCATGTACTAACATCTAGAATTTTCGAGTTACGTTTATCTGTTATAGACAGTACAGTGCCTTAAAAACAAGATCACATCTTATGTTCTGTGCCTGTGCATGTGTTCATGATACAGCTCTAGGGCTTTGCATTTTACTCTAGTCTAAAACTCATAGGGAGCCAATATGATTGATGGAAAATGGTGAAGACATGTCAGAATGATAAAAGGATGTGTGATGCTTACAGAATGATATTTTGGCAAATTAATGTTTCATCTAAAGTTAAAAATACAATTTCAATTAACACAAAATGTATTTTAATTTATGGTGGCAATGTGTATTTAAGACATGGTATTTATTATATATTATTATATTATGTTTAACTTTGATAAATGTGTTAAAATTATATTTATTACCAGACTTTATTTAAATGTGGTGATGCTTTAGTAATTGAACAAATCTTTAATCAAGATATCTGACACACTGAAATATGGAATCAAAATATTTTCAATAGGATGCCTTTTAAAGGCATCTGATAAAGATGTAAACTATGTCCTGCATTCTCCTAGGTTCTAAATTACATCTCGGGCTTTCCTGGATAAACTTAACACTCTCACTTAACATTATGAATATTATGCAATTCTAATAGTAATGAAAAGGCAACACAATACAAATATATATAGAAAGCATTTGTTTTAAGGTATCTGGTATACTACTATTAGCTGTGAATAGTACTACATACCATTAGTATAAAATCATCATATTAGTATTTAAACCATTTAAGTTTTGAAATGATATTCTACATGTATTATTTCCTCTAAATAGCGTAAATGAAAAGAAATCGAAAAAAATAATATTATTTGAAAAGTAGATATATAAATCACAATGTGTAGCTAATGACTTGAAATCTGAACTACTGTGAAAAACAGCTGATGCACAAAGTGAAACATCAATTTATAATGCGATGCAATGAACCTCTGCAAAAAAGTGACAAAGAAAAGATGTCAATGGTGAACAGGTCCTTGTTGAAAATGTGACTTTTAGGACTACATTCTAGGGAATTAATTTCAGTGTAAAACTAGATGTTGTCCAAGATTTTAGTGGCTGAAGCGAGGGAAGTCAGTCTTTGGTGAGATATAGCTCAATTTCTTTTTTCACATTGTGCACAAAATGAAGCAATTCCAAAACTTGAGCATATTGTTTAAAATAGTGAAAAATCTCTTCACCAAAGGATCATTTCAATTTTTAGTAATAAGATGAAAACATCTATCATATATTTATCTGATAATATTTACACATTGTTTAATTCATATGATATTTTTCAAATATCAGCTATTACTGATACAAGATATAATTGAAAAACATACTTGCAGTACTAGGTGAACCTGTGTAGGACACAGTTAATACAGTAGGAAGCTAAGTTGCTAGATAAAAGGATGGATTGTAATGACAATTGTAGGAGGCTGGCTCTCTATATAGTATACCAAAATGAGTTATAGTGTACAGACAGTCCAGTGGATCCCAAGAGGCTTTACAGAGGTTGAAGTAGATAATACTAATGCTCTCTTTTGTGGTAGTGTGGGTGAGCAGTTAAGCATATCAGAGTGTAGTGTTACACATTTGTTGTACACACAGTGGCAATATATGAGACACACACTCAATGAATACATACCAGACTAAGTAATAAAAAAAATACTTGGGTATATTTATTTTGTAGAACCACAGAACATCTTTATAGGTAAATACGTTTTTCAATAGAAATACTTTTCAGTTTCACAAATGGACACAGTGTAATTTTCAGACTTTACAATGTTAACCTATTGCAGGAAGAAAACAGTCAGCCTACATAGGGATAACATCAACTTACAAGACCAGTTTTTGGAAGTTAAAGTCAGGACTGGACAAGGTTTGGGTCAGCACCAACAATGTACCACCAGCTGCACTGGGGCGGCCAGGTGCAAATTCGAGGTTGGGTGCCCAATGCAATTTAATGGAGTTTGGGGGCAATCAGTCAGAGGCTGCTTACTAGTCTCTAGGGGTAGAAGCAAGCACTCGATGGGGCGCAAGGCAGCACCAACACTACAAACACAAGGAGATGATGGACGGAGTGCTGAAACTTTTCAGACACCTACCCCCAGTCACAGATCTGGGTTGAATCCATCATCGTTCTTTAGCTAACTTCACCACCCCAGTTCAGACACAGCTATATGCAAATCAGTCTTGACCCTGTGCCTCATGGGAACAGTCCAGCCCGAACTGCCAAGCCATATCTTCCCTGGACCAGAAACAAGCATCCGGGGACCTGTTTCGGGCTAACAGCCCTCATCAGCCAGGCTAGCTTGAATCCAGTGGCAAAGTGAGCAAGGGACCCAAGTCTGGGCATACCCTGCCAACTTAGGGCGAACAAAGCAAACACAAGGAGATGATGGACGGAGTGCTGAAACTTTTCAGACACTCACCCCCAGTCACAGATCTGGGTTGAATCCATCATCATTCTTTAGCTCACTTCACCACCCCAGTTCAGACACAGGTATATGCAAATCAGTCTTGACCCTGTGCCTCATGGGAACAGTCCAGCCCAAACTGCCAAGCCATGTCTTCCGTGGACGGGAAACAAGCATCCTGGGACCGGTTTCGGGCTAACAGCCCTCATCAGCCAGGCTAGCTTGAATCCAGTGGCAAAGTGAGCAAGGGACCCACGTCTGGGCATACCCTGCCAACTTAGGGCGAAGAAAGCAAACACAAGGAGATGATGGACGGAGTGCTGAAACTTTTCAGACACTCACCCCCAGTCACAGATCTGAGTTGAATCCATCCTCTTTCTTTAGCTCACTTCACCACCCCAGTTCAGACACAGCTATATGCAAATCAGTCTTGACCCTGTGCCTCATGGGAACAGTCCAGCTCAAACTGCCAAGCCATGTCTTCCCTGGACCGGAAACAAGCATCCTACACCACCAGCACAGGGGCGTCCAGTTGCAAGGTGCCAGCACTGCGTCGGGCCCAATGCAAAGCAATTGAGACAGCCAGAAACAGAAACAGGCTGCAGGCCCAGGCCAGGAGGCTGGTTGAAGGAAACCAACAGCTAGGCAGGTAAGTTGCAATGCTCGGGGACGTAGGAACACCTTTGATCCTCTTCATCAAGGCCTAGGATAGCCGGGTGAAGAGGTGCCTTTTGGTGTCGGAAACGGCTTACCGGAGCAGGTTGCGGTTGGGGGGGGTCTCCGTGCAGAGGCTGCAGGCAACATCCAGGATTCCTGGAGAGGTCAGCTCTCGGTGGACTCAGGGTCTGGAGCGCTGGGGAACCTTGCTGGAACCAGTGGGCCACTTGGACTCAGGCCATAGGCGTCGGGTGCGGAAGTGGAACCGGGGACAGGGTTTGCGGTTCTTCCGGTCACAGAGTCTTTAATTTGAAGATGGTTGCTTCTCAGGAGTCTTGATCTTTGTCGCAGGCAGGCAGTCCTCCCAAGGCTTTGAAGGTTGCTGGGCTGCAGGACAGGTTGTCTTTTGGCACACGATCATCGAGGGCTGCAGATAGGCCGGTAGGGCTGGGGACAAGTCAGTTAGTGTCTGCAGTCTTCTCTGCTGGTCAAAACACTAGGACTAAGGGGTCCTTTGTGTGCACTTTTTAATAAATCTGATGCTGGAATCAGTGCAGGTTTATTATGTTGAGATGTTTGGTACCAAACATCCCATATTTCAGTAAAGCCATGATGGACCTGGGGAACTTGTAATGACGAGTGTACAGCCCATGTACTTTTCATGGCTTCCCTGGTCAGTTAGCTTTAGGGCTAAGACATGCTAGAGGGGTGTCTTACCTATATATCATGCAATGTCTATGGGCATGGGCATGGCACACAGGGATGTGTGCCATGTCGACTCTTCAGGTTTGTCTGCATCAAGACACGCAGGCTGCAGTGGCAGTGTGCATGTGCTTGGTGAGACGTCCCTTACGGTGGCACACAATTTGTACTGCAGCCCTTAGAGACCCTCTTTAACCACAAGAACCTTGGTAGCCAGGGTATCTTTTACAAAGCACTTATATGTGAGCTAAAGGGGTGACAATTGTGGAAACAAAAGGTACAGTTTAAGGAAGGAGATCTGGCACAGGGCACCTGGTTGGCAGGGACCCTGTGCACTTCCAGTCGAAACTACATAATTTTCCAGGCAAAAAGTGGGGGCTAACCATGTCAAAAGGGGCACTTTCCTATTGTTGTAGGAAAGTGCCCTATTAGGAAGATACATTTCTCACATTTGAAAATAATTTACATCAATTGCTCTTTATAGTGTATGGTATGGACATTAATCATCCATAATAATTGGAAATTGTGAAATGAGAACATTCTCACCTAAACCACAATAACTAGATTGGTAGTCTTATCCATTAGAGAAAAGAAAGGTCTTTAGCATTTTTTAAAGCTAAGCTACACTGTCTTATGTGAGAAAAGAAATAGAGGAATTTGTTATACTATTAAATCAAATAAATTGGAACTAATTGAATCCAAAAAAGAATCTCTTAAAAGAATGGCAATTTGCTAATATCAGTTTGTTGATCTAAGAATCTACCAGTGTGTAATTTCACAGATTTAGCTTGACCCCGTTATTAGTTCCCTAAATGAATGGCCTTACACATACATAAGAATGCACCAATGCTGAAGATTTAAACTATGTCCTCTATTTGCTCAGGTCCTTTATCATCTCCCATGTATTCTGGATATAACTTTCTTAATTTTGTGAAATTCTTGGGAAATACAATAGTACTGATGTGGCAATTTGTGAAATTCTTGGGAAATACAATAGTGCAGATGTGGCAACCTACAAACATATGTTTTAGAGGAAAAAATAAATATATATATATATATATATATATATATATATATATATATTCGCAAGGCTCCGTAGTGGTGAATAGTAAGAACAGCGCTAAAGAGCAGCAGTATCAACATCAATGTGTTTCGGTAGGTAAACAGATGATATATGTTTATCAGGTGTATTAATTCTAATGGAGAACAGACCTACATACTTTGCCAAATAACCTTTTTTTTTTATATAAAGTTTTGTATAGCGCGAACATGACCCTAGTGGGTATCAGAGTGCTTTAGATGATGAGAAGTAGGGTATCAATTGGACTGGTAAACAAAAGCCACATGTATGCATGACAAACATATATGAAAGTACATAGAGTAAAAAGCTTGATCTCAATTATAGTCGGTAATAAGATGGTCAATCGTCATAGAGAAGTTAGTATGGTTACATTTCCATAGGCACAGATATATTGTCTTAGGTTAAAAACTTAGTCAGCAAAAAAGATTTTGCTTCTTTTTTGAAGGAGGCGGTACAGGAGATTAGGCGAACGTCCGGTGGTAGAGAGTTCCATATCTTAGGTGCGACAACCGAGAAAACTCTGGCACCCATTTTCTTTTTGTGGGTTCATTGGTGTTTCAGAAGCAGGGTGTGCACACTTCGTGAGGGTTTGCAGCCCCCTGATTTTTCTAGCTTTTGTGCCAGATATCTGGGGGTATTGAGATGTAGCACTTTATGTGTCAAGCATGCAATTTTTAATTGGATTCTCGCTTCATACAGTAGGCAGTTTAGGGATTTTAGTGCCGGGGCTATGTGTGTTTTTCTTTTTGTTCCAGGGACAAGTCTGGCTGCTGCATTGAGGGAGGCCAACTTGTATTGAGGTAAACCACATAGTGTGGCACTACCATAGTCCAGTCTGGGCAATACAAGAGCTTGGACCACTTGTTTTAGGTCTTCATGTGGAAGGTAGGGTTTAGGTTTCTGCAGAATGCTCAGTTGGTAATTCGCTTTTTTGGTGGCAACATTAATGTGTTCCTGCATATTCAGATGTTTGTCTAATGTAATACCCAAGGGTCTAGCAGAGTCTATGATGTGAGGAGAGCAGTTAAGGGCTGTAAGATGTCTCAAACAAAGCTCGATCTTGGGGATGTTATTCGTCAGTGAGATGAGAAGGTATTCGGTTTTGCCAGCGTTAAGTTTGAGATGGTTATCCGTGATGTGTGTTTTGCAAGGTGAAATTGAGGGATATAATGTCCTCTGGGGAGGCAATTTTGAGATACAGCTGACTGTTATCAGTATACATATGATAATGGATGTTAGCAGATTTTAAGTGGTTTGCTAGTGGTTCCAGGAATAAGTTGAAAAGAATGGGTGAGAGAGCAGATCCCTGTGGAACGCCCAGAGTGATCGCGTGGGGCTTAGACAGAGATTGGTTCAGTTTGACTCTCTGGGACCTGTTTTGGAGGAATGAGGAAAACCGTTGCAATACCACCCCTGACAGGCCCATCCTTTGTTCCAGTAGTTTCAGTAGACTATCATGTTTGACTGAGTCAAAGGCGGCCTATAAGTCAAGCAGTATCAGAAGGCATGATTCATTTCGATCCAGCATTTTTAGTATGTCATCCACGACATGGGTAAGTGCAGATTCAGTGCTGTGACCTTGACGGAACCCTGACTGGTGTTGATCAAGGAGTTGATGGTTGTCTATGTGATTGCAGAGTTGGATCTGGACACATTTTTCTAAGAGGTTTGCAAGAGTAGGGATGTTGAGATGGGTCGGAGGTTATTAGGATCAGAGCAGTCTGCGTTTTTTTTTTTAAAGTGGGGGTTACTTGTCCTGCTTTTAGGCAATCAGGGATAGTGCCTTGACATAGTGAGGCATTTACAATCTTAGTCCACAGGGGGAGAATATATGCTTTGATCTCTTTGGATATAGCCAGAGGTAGAGGGTCAGTGAAGTGATTAGATGGGTTTAATGATGAAAGAATGTTGTAGATGTCTCTTTCATTGATCGTTGAGAAGGTGTGACAAGAGGCATTGTTTTTGGAGGGGTGCCTGGATCGGTGGCTGCCTTCAGTATACAGGGAGGTGTATGAGAAACTGGATGAGGCAGTCGGTAGTAGTTCATTCGCTAGTTGTAGTTCATTCTCTATCTTTGTAGTTTTTTCCATGAAGAAGGCAGCCAGTTCACAGTTTGGAAGGGAGTTGGATATAGGGTCTAACGGGTTTGATGCGTTACGTGATTGCTGCTTGACTATTTCGAATAGTTTTTTGGGCCTATTTCTGGCTTGGTCAAGCTGTGCTCTGAAAAAATTAGCTTTCACTTGTCTTATTCTTCTGTTGTATGTGTTCCTAGTTGGTCTTAAGTGTTTTAGAAGGATGGGGAAGATCTCCAGGCTCTTTCTGTTATTCTTAGATTGCGTCTTTCAGTGATCAAGTTGTTGTTAAACCAGGGCTTTGATTTTATAATGGATATGTTTTTTTGATGAAGGGGAGCGACAGAGTCCATGACTTCTAATATGAAAGTATTATAGAAATCTGTGAGGTCATTGACATCATCCATGTTGGTCTGTGGAATCAAGGTATTATTGCAAAGAGTAGTTAGTTCATTGTGGTCTATATTACGAAGATTCCTTTTCCAGTGTTTTATTTTCTTCGGTTGCCCTTTCATCTGGATCACCCTTGAATTGATGAGGAAGGTGATGCCATAATGGTCTGTCCAGTCACAGGGGCTAATGGACTCCAAGTACAAGTTGTCTGTCTTTGAGATTATAAGGTCAAAGTCTCACCCTTGTTGTGAGTTGGCCTGTCACAAATTTGTGACAACTCATGTTTTAAAAGGAAGTCCTTTAGGCTATTTACTGACTGGTCGTTCAGATCATTCCAGTATAGGTTAAAGTCTCCCAGGAAGATCTGGGGCCCTTGAAGATTATGATTCATTGTGATGATTTTCATGATTTGTTCAATGGAAAGCGAGTTATCCCCCGGAGGGTGATAGAAGGCGTGTATATTACAAATGGATTTATAGCTGCAAGAGACAATGATGCTAAAATATTCGCATGTAGTTAGAGCGATTGTTTCCGATTGGGATACTGTGAGGGTGTTGCAGTAGATGCATGCTATTCCCCCACCCGTTTTCTTGGGTCTATATAGTCAGATGATCTTGTGACTAGGGGGGCTAGGAGGTCTATGACGGGATGAGATGCGCTGTTTAACCACGTTTCCGTAAGGATAATAATATCAAACTTATGTGAGAGGATAAGGTTGTAAATATCCGCCGCATGTTTGTTTGCCGATCTGCAATTAAAGAGCATGCACTTCAGCTGATTATTAGAATGATGAGAGGCCGTCTGTGATATATTGACGTGCTTGAGGTTGTCATTGTTTACTACTTTGTGATCATAGCTCGGTTCTCTGCATGGGTTCGCTTGGATGATTTGGATTTGATTCCGTTCAGTCTTGTTAACATACTTTTCGGGGAGGATTTCATGGATCTCACTGTTCGATAGATCTTGATTTGATCTCTTAGGGCGAGAAGCGTCATTGGGGAATGGTATAGATTCCGATCCAAGATTGGATAAATGTGGGACATAGAGTGTGGGCATATCTGCATGGGACTCAATTCTGTATATGGTGGTACTATTTGAACGATGCGAGAGCCGTAGATCAGATGTAATGGACGTGAGTCTTCTGGAGATCATCCTTAAAATGGCGTAAGCTACGATCGATCTTGTCGAATCGCATTTCCCAATAATCGTGTTTAGTTAGTTGTGGGTTGGGTAGGGAGGTCAAGGGGCAGAGAGAAGTAATAAGTGGCGCCATACTGAGAGTAGGGGTCGTTAATGGGGGCCAGGCATGCATGTGCATCTGGACAATTTTGTTGAGGATATGCATGAGGATAATTAGATGTGACGGGAGGAGGTGTAGGGAGAGTGGTTGTGAGATGGTCTGTGGATCTGGCTGACCTAAGGTTGGTTTGGTGATGGGATATAAGTTTGTGGACATTGTTGTTCCATGTGTATGGGTGTTGTGGGAGTGCTTGGACGGGCCGCGCTGGGGTGCCACGAGGAGGTAAGAAGGGGTGTATGGGGGGAAGAAGTTCGATAAAGTTGGGGTCTATACTAGTTCTGGTATTGAGGGGGAACCAAAAAAAATGAGCATTTAAAGATGGCTGCCAATTTTGCAGGGTTTTTGTAGTAAAGGGTGTAGTGGTCCTATTTTTGTTTCTAGGGAAGATTGTTTTTTTTTTCCGATTCAGGCAGTGGGGGGCGCCATTTTCTGTGAGTTTTCCGCCTTATTCGGTGATGCCAAGTAAAATGGTGGGTCGATTCCTGATAGTCATAATACCAAGGCAGCTGGCAGAGTCAGCCCAGTGTTTTTAATTAATTAATTCTTTAATCCGGTTCCTTTCTTCAGGAAAATCGAAGGCAGTAGCTAGAAAGGGAGCTCACAGGCTCCTCCTTCCGCAATGAGCCTTTTGCGTGTGTTGGCGCCGGACACAGTGTAGAGGCGGGGAGGAAGTACTCGTCCTTTTTGCGATTTGATCGTGAGCGGGTCCTTCAGCACTGAGCCCTTCGAGTGTGTCAGCGCAGGATGCCGTGATGAGGCCAGGAGGGGAGAGGAAGCACTCACCCGGTTCTCGCAATCTACTCGCAAGCGGCTCTGAGGATTTTGGAAGCGCTCCCATGGCCCGTCCCTCAGCGCTGCTGGATCCTGGGGAGTGTGAAAGCTACGAATCCTCGCATCTTTCCTCCGAAGATCTGACCTGAGACTGCGGTCTCAGCATGAATGGCGATGATGTTGCAGTGGGAGGAACCTTGGAAACCGTGTTAGTCACTCAGGTGAGCGATATGAGTTTTTTCTCTTGGCTGTGTTTCATCTATTCTTCTCTTAAATAATGCGTTGCTGTGGGTGCAGCTAGCCTGGGCTGATGTGGGATAATTTCAAACTGAAATCCCAGGAGCTGCCATCACAAAACTCCTATCCGGTGTCCATCTTTAAAATCATTCGACTTGTCCGAAATTTATGTACATTTTTTGAAATTATAATCTACATGTATAATTTTCCTATCAATAACATAAATGAGAAGAATTAGGAAATATGTAAACAGAGTAGCTGGTAATGTTTTAAGATTTGAAATATTATAAGAAAATAACTGATAGCCAAAGTGGATAATTAAAATATAATACAAAACATTATTGCAGACCACTACAAATAAGCAAAATACAAAGGCCAGTGTGTGCAGGTCCTCAATGAAAAAGGTTATTGTAAACTGTTTAGCTAACTGTTACTTGTAGGACTAAACTATGTGTAGTGACCTGTAGTATAAGCGGAGATGATGTCCAACATCAGCATGACTTTAAATAGGGAAGTAAATCTTTGGTGAAATCATTTGCTAAATATCTTTCTACATATAAGTTAATTGTGCATAAAATGAGCAAACTCAAAACTAAGCAAATTCAAAGCTACAACACATTGTTTAAAATAAAGATATCACTTCACACGAGGACAATAACATTGTTAGTAATAAGATTAAAAATCTGTGATAAATGTATGTTATAACATATTATGCATTGGAACATTCATTTTTCCATATCCCAGATATTACTGGTGCATTAAATCATTAAAACACATAATTCCAGTACCCAGTGGGCCTGCATAGAATACAGTTGATCCAGTAGATGGTTGAATTGCTAGACAAAAGGATGGATGTAATGAGAATATGACTGAGATACTTTTTATCACATTTGAGAACAATTAACATTGATACCTCATTATATAGCATTGTATGCACCATTGAGAATAGTTATACAATGTGAAGAGTGAGTATTCTCACCCTACCTACAGAAATTAGATAAGCTAGTTCTACGTGCTAAAGAAAAGCAAGGTCTTTAGCCTAATTTTAAAAAGAAAAGAGCTCATACATGGTAAGTTTGTTGCACTATTGAAAACTGTTAAAACTAAAACAATTGCTCTCATAAAAGAATATCTTAAAAGTATCACTGTTTTCTAATATCAATTTGGCTGGTCTAGGATCCTGACAGTGTGTGTTCCAAGAACTATAGATTGACCCATATAATTTGTCAACTGAATGGCGGGCTTTATGCACATGGTACAGGTGTCTTATCATGAATGTGTTTGATGACAAAAAAAATAGGTGTGCACCTTCAGAAACAGGGAGGTGGAACAATGTTTTGAAAATAGGAGTACATCTGTGCTTCGAGTATGTTCACACTCTAATGAAAGAGTCCCAAGCCTTGCAATGTTAATCTAAAATTTAAAGGAGCCAAGGAAGCTGATGGAGAATAATGGAGTTTAGTTAGATCTGTGGCAAAGCATTATGGGTGTGGCTTACTGAATGGCATTTAGACAGATTACTGAATAAAAACATCATCTAAAGTTGATTGTAAATTTAAATTAATACTTAAGGCATTTTAATTGACAATGTTTCTGCTCGCTTTACCATTTCATACCCCCCAAATATTCTAAAACCAATTCCCCCGTCCCCAACAGTGTTGTACGGATGATGCTTTGCCATACTACCTGTGGACCCATGCCGTCAATTGTATCGATTTCATCCCTCCTAGTCAGCAAGTTTCTATCAGCCCATTGCCTCAGTCAGTCATTTAATTTGTGCTCCACTCATCCACTCCTGTATTTATTTGAGTTACCTGGGGATGATAATGATTCTCTGGATAGTTAAAAGCTTTGCAACTAGATGGAGGGTACAACCTAAGTCTAATGGCAGAATGAGAAATCCCATCCATGGAACTAGTGAGTAATTCGAGGTTAATAAGCCTATCAACCAGTGTCTTGTTGATCAGTGTCACAAAATATAATCAAATTGTGTAGTGCCCAGAGAACAACGTTTGACATGCACAATATCTGATCCTATTACTGATAGGCAGTTGCGCTTGAACCCAACCCAAAGTATGACCTTATTAACTAGGGACTCAGTATCTTAATGGGCACTATGATCGAGTTCAGGGACTGGGGTCATGTAAACTACCCTGCCATGTCTATTATGGTGCATTTTAGTAGCCACTTTATTTTATTTATATGTTAACAAAGTGGCCACTGACCTACTGGATAGTTTGAATGATTCACCTACCTTAAATGGCCTAAAGATCCCAATCTTACTTTTTGCTGACGTACCATTGCTCATTTCCAAGACACCAAACTTAATTGACCATTGTATTAAGTTTTGCTACCTAGGAGGGTCAGAGCTGAATGTTTAAAAACCTAGGGTTATGGTATTTGAGGTTAGACCAATCATGAATTGCGTTATGAGGGTAAGGGCTGATATGTTGGAACGTATGCAAAGCTTCAATTATTTGGGAATAAAACTGTCTGATAATTATGCTTGGGGCTCTAATGATTAGCAGAAATTAACTAGTGCTGAGAATAATTTGGCAAGATCCCTTATTTCAGTCCTACCAAGTATTCCCCTTGAACTTTTATTTTTTGATACTGGGATCAAAAGAAATTCAGATGTGGCAATACCAAAGCCAATGCTTTACTGTTTAAGACTATGGATCACTCCAGAGCTAACTGATTATGGGAATTCTGTAAAGGAACTAATGAGTCTGATGAACTCATCAAATGTTCCTTGGCTAAAGTATGTATCTAGTTGGCTTGCAAAATTGGAAAAAACTGGAAATTATATGCAAGCCCGATGTTGTAGCCATAAAGTCTTGTTACTGGCCATTTGTTTATGATCACTATGTTTCAAACATGAGTAATGGGGGCCTAACCAATCAATACCTTGATTTTAAGCCTACACCGCATTTCAAATTGTTTTAGATATCACCCCTCCCCCTTGCTAAAAGCTTGTATGTTAGATTCAGACTGGACAATTTACCGCTTAAAGCGTTTGTAAGAAAGTGTAGTAATGGAATGTCTCTTAGTACATGTCCTGCTTGGGCTGTAGGTCCCGAATCGGAGGAAGATATGTTGTTCTCCAGTCGAGGGGTACCGAGACGCTCGTCACAATGGATTTGAACGGTGTGCCTGAATTTAGGGACCAGAGGATATTCAGTAGCTTTTAGGGTATTACAATACCCCAAGCCATCTATTATTTGATGTAAGTCGATATCTAGTTCAAGAGAAATACGATCTTGATTTAGTTTGCTGTCTTTTCTTTTAGATTTGAGTATTTTTAGAAGTTTTTTTTAAATGATCACTAGATGAAACAATTTTTGAGTGTTGGTTTTCAAAGGTTACAAACAATGTGAATAGTGCTATCTTAGCCCCTGTTAGGGCCATTTATTGGTACATCTGGCTATTTTCTGCCCTATGTTATAATTTACTCACTTATGCACTTAATGCCTTTACTGGTGCAATATGTTTAAGGCTAACAAAACAATTATTGTGTTTCCCAGGTTTTAACATTGTGTACAAAATGTATATATATATATATATATATATCTACATGTATTATTTGTGATTGTTCTTGTGCTTTTCAATCAAAATTTACTACTCAAAATCTATCAAGGCTTTACATGTATGATAACATTTTAGTAATCTGAGAAAATTATTTAATGTTAGCCAGTGTTTGACGTTTGAAAGGCATTTTGGGTAAGAACATTAGTGGGTTCCATGCAAACCTCTCCGCCATGGACTCTCTCTAGTATCTACATTTCAAAAATATCTGATATTGAGAGATTCTAATGGATGCTTTAGCTATCCACATCCCAAGAATCAAAGTAATTCAAATACAAAAAGTTGACATTTCCATTGCATTTTGGGTATTCTTTGACCAGACCAATATGCCCACTCACACAAAAGAGGTACTGCTTTTATCAGAAGTAGGAATGAAGTTTCTATACATTTTTTGGCTTTCAAATGTAATTGGTGTACATGAAAGCCCACATTTCAAAAAACACCCTCAGAATAATCTGACAAACAGGGTAACCTCAAGTTAAGAGTGGTACAAATCACCCCTATTTCCAAACTTAGGGCATCATTACGATGCCGGTCGGACTCTCCCCTGACCGGCGTCGTGGCAGAAGCGGGACCTCCCGACAAGGAGTCGGCGGTCCCGCTGCCCTGATTACAATGTGACAGCCTTCACGGCGGTCGCAAAGTGTATATTTTCAGTTGTGGCTTGTGCTGCGGGCTGCAGTACATGCCACAATAGAAAATGTACACTTTAAAAACATCCCTGCACTGTGTGGCTGGCACCACATGGTGATGGTGTGTTTACGGGGGTGCCATAGGTGCCCCCCAGGCCCCATAGCGGAGGGCCAAGTGGGAGGGGGCCCTTAGGGCCCCCAAAGTCACTTTCCTCCTGCCTTTTCATGGCAGGCAACCACCATGAAAGGGCAGGCGGAAAGGGACATTGTAATCCCTAAGGCGGTGCCTGAGCAGGCACCGCCCCTATAGTAGGGATTACTGACCCTCCACCTGCTGCCTCCAACCGCATGCATTGTAATGCGTTGTTCGGACTGCAGCAACAGATAGCGGCCGGACTGCATCCGACGAGCCGTCGGATGCGGTCCAACCCCCATCAGGAAAACCCCCTCAGATTTTTGGTAACATTTTAAAACTGCATAGCTTTCTTTCAGCTCCAAGTGTATTCATTGGAGTTTATTTTATGAATTGAAACATGGTCAAAACACAATGACAAATTATTTTAAGCCACAGTTTTGTTGATGGCTCTGAGTATCACGTATGCTTGGACAACCAACAAACACTTTATATATCTCAATGACTGGAAGAGGATGCCGGTGATAATGGTATATTGATTTTGTAGACCAGTCTACAGTGCAAAATATTATAGATGAAAACATTGTCACCAATTTTTATTTTTTCCTATTTACTATGACAATTATTTTTTTACTTCAAATATGTGATGCCTTGGAACAACCATGAGCATTCTATATATATGACCCCTTTCTAAATTCACAATTTTGTCTAGGTTCTAGAAATGTATAAATATTTGGGTTAATCCCTGGGTTTCACACATCTTTCCCCCCTAAACTGTACATAGATAGAAACCGCAAAAAGAAACATTGTCCTCCACTTAGAAATTGCAAAAAGCAGTTAAAAAAAAAATGATATCTTATAAAACTGCCTGTTTATGAAAGTTGAAAAGATGGCAGTCTTAGCACAGAAAATGTTTTGTTGAAGTCATTTTAGAAAAAAACACACACTTTCAAATGCAAATTTGGCCTGGTTTTCTAGTATGGACAAAAGTAAGGCTTATCAGAGAACTACGTCAAATATGAAAAAATAGCTTTTCACTAGCAAGAAAGCCTCAGCACTTAAGGGATTATGAATTAATATCAAAACAAGCATCTAAACGTAATGAGAAACTGCAATTAATACAAAATGGTTTTAATTAATGACAGAGTGTTCATTTAGATGAAGTATTGATTAGGAAATAGATGTATCTTTTTTTGTTCAAATTGAGAAAAATCATTTATAATTATATGGTATGGATCCACATGTAATATACTTGACAGGCTTAGTTGTGTAATTACATTTTAGTAACTAAAAATATATCTAAATGGATCACATCTGAAAAGCATGGGCCAAAGATTTAAGGTAAGGCCTCTATTACAGAAGGTCTTAAACTATATCTGATATTTGTCTAGATATTATGGGTTAATTAATAGATCTTATACTCTTGATAAGGCAACACAATTCCAAACAATAAAGTTTTACATTATTGAATAAATAATGAAATCTGTAGGATTAAATGATAATATACGTGTGTTATGCTTTAGTGAAGATTTTATATGATAAAGAACTATGGGGACAAATATCAATACTACATTAAAATAATAAATCAACCGTTCAAAATACGTAGACCACATAGTTTTGAAATTAAATTGAATTATTTGGAACAAATAATAAAACCCAAAGCAAAATACCAATTTTTAAGAAAAGAAATCAATGGGATACTATGCACAGAAGTGATATTTAGATGGAATCTGAGTAAAAATGCACAAATCACTGACTACTTTTACCTATGTTTTCCCATCTAATATATTTTAACAGGAATTTTATCATGCAAGATAAAAACAGAGCAACTGCTAAAGCTAATAAACCAACATGAATACTTCATCATGAACTAGAAAAAGATGCCTGTGGTGCATAGGTACTTGATGAAAATGTAATTGTTAAACTGTTTAGCTGAATGCTGTTTTGGTACCACATCCCAGACAGCGATCTGCAGGGCATAGCTGTAGTGATTTAAATGACAGAAGTATTCAGCCAAATCTTTTGCTTATTTTCTTTATCAAACTATGTTTGTGTAAAAAGTATATACATTTTATATTAAAGAAAAAAGTTCTGAATAGGAACTTAGGATTCCTAAGTTTCTGATCAATTTAGCTCATAATGTAAAACAGTGCTTTATTATTTTATTGTTGGTAAAACAGTGCATGAAAATCAGGTTTAGTTTATTAAGCACACATTCTGAGGATTGAACATTTGGGATGCTACGAAATGAATGGTATTTGGATAGATAAATGAAGGTCAGAACAACTATTCATAGTATCTAGATTGCATTTTATATAATGTCAGACAAGGTTTATTCCATGCAGACCTATTATTCCTGTTGTTACTCTGAGAAATGTTTGAATGTGCTATTTGTTAGTGGACCTTGTTTAAAATATGTGATTGACCAAGAAACATGGGCATGTCTAGGTACAGACACAAATGAAGAAATGTGGACAAAGAAATCTGAATATTACTTCTCTTGCATAATATTTTAAAAGCATCTGCTAGTCATTTATTTTTTACAAATTCTGAATTCTGGTGGGCCTAAATAACATTAGATGATTGTATGGATCTCAATCCTCTAAATACACACTTACGGAACATAATATGATGCATGGTTCAACACAATTCAAGGCATTATTGAGCGTATTTGAGTAAGAGTATTCAGTCTAATATGTTACGGGTGAAACAAACATGTTTAAATTAGGAAAGACTTTGAAATATACTAGATTAGTAACATCAAGTAAATATAAATGTTGGCATTACTGCATCAAAAGCACATCTATATTGTATTTTCGTTATGCTTTGATCTTCAACAAGAAAACCTATTAATAAAAGTCCCTTCAACTGTCACGTGCACCAAAGCCACAATAGTGGCAAAGCCCTACCGCAGACTCAACACATTGAAATGCCATAGCCAGTCTACATGTGAACAATTTGGAAGAAATTAACGGAAAAATAGCATACACACATGGCAGCAATATTGCTTCAATGCTTCATAATCATCAAAAATGGCTGCAAACTGACCAGCAGTTGTTAGCCAAATAATGGTCAACTATGCACCCTAACAGAATTAAACAAATGGCAAAATCTTTTGAAACACACAGGCCTACACTTAAAACTCTGTAAAGATCCTTAACAGAATTTAGCAGTCACTATCCAATAAAATCCCTTACTATATAAAGCTGTGGTTGCAAACCCATATGATACATTTGTAAAGAATGAGAAAAAGAACGAAACACAATGTCAATAGATCACCTTAATTCCAGTCATGGAAAATCTCAAAACTGCAAAAGGTGCCAAATTCGAAAAGTACTATTGGCTATGCAATTAAGCAAGTAATACAAATGTATGAAAGAAAAGCATATAACTATAAATAACATAATTTGAAATTATGATGTTTGTAAGACTGTGTAATTTAATAAATAGTAAAAAAATATATTTTGCAATTATAATAATAAATAAATCAGCCATGCAACAGATTTGATATTGCTTTTACATCTAAGATGTTATGAGAGAATGAAGGATAGCCAAACAGAACAAAACAAAAATATAATGGAATATTGGATTGCAAAGCTCCTTCTACACAGATATTAATTTTCCACAGAACCACATTGACATTTTACAAACATCAGTGAAACAATTTGAATTCTTTTAATCTATTCCAAAATTTGAACATAAGTATCCTGCATGCCTGAGTTAAAAAGAACAATTGAAAGCAGATTTAAAAACGTTGTCAATACGAAACATTTGCAAACATTGCACTAGACTTTAATGCTAGGAAAAGTGTTTAGCTCTATGCTAGTAGCGGGACAATATCCTAGTACGTGGCATGCAGTGTGAAAACACCACGTTGCTCCACATTTTAGTTATTTACCATGAATAAAGAAAATAAAAAATGACACTTCACTAAATTTCGTTTTAGACACAAACTGCTTGCGACAAGATGATGTTAACTCAAAGGTATGTCTAATGTTCTGACTAGGCAATTCACTGCATCAACGGTAAGGGCATTGTTATTTACAATAATGTTTAGATCAATATAAGAAACATATGGCCATTTTTTCATATTTATTTGTATCTCCTTTTTTACTAATCTCATAAAAAACTGAAAAGCATACTTGCTGTTCCAGTATACACACCAGTGGGTCCAGCAGAGGAAGGTGCAGTTGCTTAAAGAAAGAACAGATTGCATTAGGAATATATTGACGAAGATACTATTTTACACCTTAAAAACAATGCCTAGGAAACATTTTTAAATGCATGAACAGTCCCTGTCAGTAATAATTGTACAAAGTAAAAAATAATATATATAATTATTTCTGGTTATATGTTTGCCAAATTCTTTTAACATAACACGCTAATCTAGTTTCTCAATGAATTAGAACATAAGGTGCTTATTTACAGTTTGGAAGACAGGATACTCCACCACAGGCATGGCAGAGTACGGTACCCACCAAACTGATGGCCTGTCCTCTGTTTATAAAGTCAAGAAGACAGTCATGTTCCATTGGTGGTACCTCCGCTGACTCTGCCGGCAGACACCTTAAACCAACAGCCTGGCGGAGTTCAGGCAGCTACTTTCAGTATCCCAGTCCATCTGCCCAATTTAGACCGCACATCCCAATGTACTTTTTTCATGTTCAGAACTGCCAGTAAAAGACTGGTGGTCCTGAACAGAAAAAATAAAAGATGAACCCCACATCATGGGAGAAATCTTGGACGGTGTTTTTTGTCATTCATGTTTTATTTTCAAAAACAACACACTGCTTTCGGAGCTTGTTTATGAAAAACAAGAAAAATGTTGCTGAGCGGCTTCAAGAAACATGGTAGCTGCCCTGCAAATTTGAAGTTAGAGGATCCTCTATGGCAGCTGTTCCTCCAAAGGCACAGCATTCTCCACCAGGCAGGCAGAGAACTTTAAATATAATGGGCTATAGTCCACCAGGGCAGCAAAGTAAATGTCTCCTGGCTGAATGGAGTACATTTCCTCAAATGCTAAATGAGGCTCTAAATTGTTACATACCTCAATAATAATTCTTCAGACAACAACATATATTTATTTAAAGTTCATGTTTAGTTGTATTTCAATATGTTGGTTTCCATGTAATCTTTAATCGTATTTATGGCAGAATGTATTTTCCTCTTCACCAAAAGCACCTCTTAAATTATAAATATATTACCCTCTCTGTGACAGCCTATCCCTCTTTATTGTAGCACACTGCCCTGAAGACACATTTTGCTTTTTTAATTACATTATTTATGAAAAGGGGAATGCCTTCACCCTGAACAAATATTGGACAGGAAGACAAAAATTTAAATATTCACCAACTGTGCTTGGAATTTGCATATAATTTTGTTTGGGGTGAAGCTTGCTTCATTTTTAGGTTGCGCTTTCGAGACCTCTTGTATATACTTTAGTATATACTTCTTTGTGGGCTTAAACCCAGCCCACTGCTTTTGAATTGTTTGTTTCAGTGTCCTTAAAAATATCTCATAATACATATCTGGAATGGGTGAGAGCTACATTTAGTGCATTACCTCTAGACAGCCACATACACAGGAAGGGTGGGTGTGACAGAGAACTCATCTGCATTAAATTACATTCTGATAGCTCTTCCTGGGAAGGAAGAGGGAGGGGGAGCTGACACTCATATCTGAATAGGCAGTGTCCTGTGTCCCACACAAAGGGCTGATTACCCACTATTGATTGTCAGGAGCCAGGGCTGGGAGGAAAGCGGGACTCTGACGCTACCAAGACAGTACACTACTGAACCTTTGAAGAACTCTGCCAGGAGTCAGGACTGCTGTGCTACAAGGACTGGTTGTAATATAAAGAAACATAATCTGAACAGTGAGTATTTTTTATTAAATGTTAACATTTGTGTCTAACAAGCTTTCCACAGAGGATTACACTTTTTAGCAGATTAAGAAATATATGATTGAGGAGATAAAAATAAATCTTAGATTATCCTATGGGGCAGGAGTACACCACAGACTCAGAATAAAAGATTTTTTAGAATTAATTTTTAAGATTATTGATCTCATTTATTGTTGATGGGGACCAGCTGCCAGGTAACTATATTTTAACATCCATGTCACCTATGTGAGGAATGTTTGTTGAATGTTCCCCTGGAGAGATAAAAAAATAAATGTCCCTAACATGTTGGGAGTTGTATCCAAGTTAGTTGGGAACTTTTTTTTATTTGGATTTGTGGGAGCCCCATGCATTGCATGGCAGTCCTGGGCATCAAAACAAGAACGTTGGAAGGCCCACCCTAAATAACGCAGGTCTTCTGAAATATTTCAGCCAGCGGTCACATGGCAGATGGACCACTGCCAATATTTATCAGCGGAGACTTCACTGTTGGAAACTGAGTGGTCTCCCCAATTCTAAATGAGGTAAGGAACTGCTAGTGGTGTATTTGGTTTAAGAAATTGGGCTATTAGTTGAGATGGGTGGAATCGTCATTAAAATAATAAGCACAATCCTTGTCAGAGTGGACCACACAGGTCACTAAATAAACCTGTGCTTAATCCTATGGTAGCTTGGCACAAAAGCAGCCAGGCTTAAATTAGAGGCAATGTGTCAAGTATTTATGCAGTAGTCAACCAGTAACACCACAACAGGATAAAATTACCAAACCAATTTACAAAAATAGAGTAAAATTGTAATAAATAAAATGACACCAAAATGACAAAAATACAATAAGTAAGACCAGAGTTACGAATTTGTACGGTTTTAGTGAAAAGAGCGATAAAAAGCACAAAGTGCCGTTCATGGGAATCTGGTCGCACTGGACCAGTTCAAAGTCACAAGTTTAGGCTGACGATGATGGAGCGCAGGTCAGATACAGAGACAAGGTTTGTCCCAGTGAAGAGTTTACCTTCTCTTAGTTCGTTCCCACTCAAGGAGCCTTAGCTGGGGATTCGCTTTTGCTGGGGACGCGAGGAGTTTGTTATCAGTGCAAGATGCAGTCGTCGCTGGAGATTCACATCAGCAGGAGACATGGATGGTCACTGTTTGGTGTGAAGAGCTTGTCGCTGTCAGAACTTTGCATTGGCAGGAGAGGTGGTGACCGGTGCTGACACGAGGAGCCCACTCACAGTCATGAAAAGCTCCAAAATTCTGCATTTTCACCTGCAGCTTGCTTTTGAAACAGGAGGAATACACTCTGATTTCAGACAAGGATCCAAGACTTGGGGAGCACCCCTTGGGGATTAGGACTCACTCCAGCAGAGACCAGCAGCAGGACTCAGGCAGGTCCAGGAGGTCTGGTCAGCTGGGCAGTTGATGGGGGACCTCCAGAAGCTTGTTGTGTCCCTGCAGCTAAAACAGGAGGCCAGTCAACTAACCCTTGGAGTCACTTCTGGGGAAACTGGGTTCAAGACAAACTGGTCCAAGCATCCTTCTTCAGAAAGCAGGGCGCTCCTTCTTCTGAATCTTTCACAGGTCCAGAAGTGTTCTGATGAGAGGTTCTGAGGATGCCACGTGTATACCTAGTGCCAGCCTTTGTGTGGGGAGCAATCCCTGGCCTACTCCCAAACTGGTTCTGATTAGTTCTTCTACTTCTCCTGGGTTTGGCTCCAAACTGTCTAGGGTGACAAAGGCAAGGGCAGGTTCCTTTTCGTGTGCTGCAGAAGGGTATTTTAAAGTGTAATCAGGGCAGGGCACAGCTCCACCCCAGCCATCCTGTCAGGAAAAGCCACTTCCTCTAAACCAAGGACACGTTTGTCCCAATGTCTGGAATGAATTCACAACACACCACATGAGAGCCATTCATGGTAATGTGACACTGGACATGCAAAAAGGCAAATTTGGTTAACAAAGAATAATATCAACTTTCTAAAAGTGGCATTTTCAGAAAAGTAACTTAAAATCTGACTTTACTATTACACAAGATTTAAAGTCAACATTCAAAGGAGTGGAAGACATATTTCTCTATCTGTTCCCAAATTGTAGTTATCACTTATTAAGTGCAGTGAAGTAATTCAGTCTTAATCTATGGGAGAGATACCCTTGCTACAGTGAAAAACGAGGACACATTAAACTTAAACAAGTCCTATTTTAAATACCATGCACCTGGCTATATGAGCTGCTAGGGCCTACCTGTAAGGGTGTAACATGAACAACTGTGTCTGCCTTCTGATTTTAAGTGCCATTTGCTTACAGAATGGAACCTGAGACTGAGAACAGGGATCGAGACTGGGAATGGCATAAGAATTCTTTATTTCCTTCTGATAAGGTATCTAATTGCACAATTTATCCTTTGTTATTTCAGGTTTGAACAGTTACCCAAGCATTATGGTGTGCAGGCGCGTGTTGTCCCCAGGATTAAACAGAGACCACATGAGTTGCGGGCATATGTACTGAATAACAAGAACACACACCTTGAGTCTTGTTAGCTGGTCTACAGGTTTCAAAATGACTTGCTTTGCTTTATTTTTTATTATAGGAAGCCTGGCAGCGGGCTCTCCAGAATGGGACCACATGTCCCAGCCATCTTGAGAGGGGAACGTGTATAATACGGAGCCCCCCTGATAGCCTATGTGCATAATCCTGGAGCTTCAGCTGGGAAGGAGCTTGTCTTGACGCTCGCTCCACCTGCGTCTTCGAAGTCCAGCAATGGCCATATTGAGAAGCCGGCCTGTGTTTACATGTAAGGGGCGTTACGTCCACTCCTATTTTCTTGATGAAAGCAAGCAGTGATTTGTGGCAAAGATTTCAGTCGCAAGCAAAACATTCAAAAAAAGTGTGCATGATTATTCCGATGCATTTTCAGAGTTGTGGTGTATAATTGACTTTGGCAAGATACAGAGGCAAATTACATTGTATAGTTGGTGCTGTACCCACTGTAAATTTGAAAGAACTGTCGAGTTTTGGGAAATACATACATTTTGTGTATGATGTTCAAGCACTACAAGTGAAAAAATCCGGAGACAGAAAAAGCTTCAGAAAATGCAATACATTATTATTGGAGAACATACGAGAGAGGCACGAAGGACTAAAACTTGTGGTGTGTACGTTGTGTTCATGAAGGAATGACGCCACAATGACAGGTGTATTTAAATTTAATAACACATTAGTATATATTCCTTTTCAGCACAATTTAGTCCTATCCTACTCATTTTGGGGAAAGAATACATGACCTAGTCTACACACGACAAGAAGGGAGGATTCCCTGTGTATTTTAGGTAATAGTAATAAAGTATTATAATGCAAGGACTCGCAGGATTCTAGTTGCACTTAGGAAAACGAAGAAGTAAATATTTGGTTATTACTCTTCTTTGCAGGACACCTTCCCTGCTTTTCCCAATCCCACAACCTTTCCCACACTCAAACACCTCAGGATTCTGTGCTTTTAAAGTATTTGGAATTGAGGGTGTCAAGAAGTGGACACTTTTGAACATCGCACCGATCTTGAGGAGCATCATCTGCAATGAGCTGTGACACTATCTAAGGGGTGAGTGATAATTATTTAAAAGGATGGTTTAGGCCTGGTAAAGTTATATTTTGCCAGGTTGAAATAGCAGTTTCAAACTGCACTACATTCTGCAGTGGCAGTGTTAAGACATGTTTTACAGAGCTACGTTAGAGGGTGGCACAATGAGTGCTGTAGTAGCATTTAATGTGCAGGCCCTGGGTACATGTAGTACCATTTACTAGGAATGTATAAGCAAATAAATGCACTAATCAGGTGTCGGTCTATTTTACCATGTCTAAAAGGGCACGTACAAACACATTATCACTGGTTAAAGTGCACAAAGTCTCAAAAGCTAATAAAAAGAAGTTCAGTAAAGAAAGGCAAAAATCTGAGGTGACCCTGCAGAGTGCCCAGTCTGACAGTCGGGAAAATGAACTAATTTTGATTAGGCTCCTCATGACATCTCAATTTTTATATGAGGACCCAAGTGATAAAATGGTGGTCAATCAAATGTCCACTGGAAAATCTAATGATGCTCATCTGTTTCCAAACGCACCTTATAGAATGATAAGCTTCTACAGTCTTTGAATCAATTCAGATTAAGCACTGAGCGCTGTAATATTTCAGACCCTCTAAAAGAAACCTCAAGTTATAGGAGAAACAAAGGGACTGCCTAATTCACCTTTACCACTACTGTCAGGAATGGGATTATTAAATTGGGAGGGGGTGCTCAGTATCAACTCAATAAACTAATTTGGTTAGGTCAAAAGACAGTTCTGAGAGAATAGCTACTCAACCGTTGTGAGCTATAAGACAAACTTCAGGTAATCCTCAGAGAGCAGTTACGTTCAAGCAAAACCAACAATTTCACATTAAATATAGCACAATAAAATTCCCAAACTCATTTAGGTGAATAGAAGAAACTTTAATGAGCAAAAAGACACCAATATTATTAAAATAGGATAAGAGGAACTGGAGATATGAATTTAAAGGCTTTAAGGGCAAAACGTGTCAAGAAAAAGTAAAACACCATTCAAAAGTTACTGATCTCAGTTGACCTGAACCTAGATGCGATTTCAGACCAATCAGAAAGGAATGTAGGTCAGATACACTACGCTGGTTTTTCCAGTCAAATTGTTTATCTTGGGTCTTAGTCTCTGACATGAAAGTCAAAATCTCCAAGCCTCCCAATGCCCAAGACACTTTTTTTGGAAAGGCAAATCCAACAGCAGGGTAAGGCTTTTACCAAGGGCCTAGGAAGTTCCTCTTGGTCAGTCCTGCAACCATGAGCTTGCCACTCCTAGGCAGCAGGTCTCCCTCATCCCGGTGTCCTGCGTGGTCCAGTCCTCTATGGTCAGCTAGGCTCTCTTAGAATTAGGGGTCATTTTGCTATTTGTGTCTCTAAAGTAGACAAATAGGAATCCAACCACTTGATTCCAATTTCATTCCCTGGGTGCCAGCAGAAATCATGAGTTCTTGGGTCCTTGACTTCTTTAATAAGTATTTTTCTTCCAGGAAGAGTGTTCTTCCAGCAGGGCCTTCCTCAGATAGAGTCTTAGCAGATCCAGGAATGTGAGATGGTGGCTGAGGTGCTTGATTTATCTTGTACACTAACCAATGATTGAAGAGATTCTACCACCCAAACCAAACAATTTTCTAACAGACCACCACACTCGTTTTGTAGCACCTCCTCTTTGCCTAAATATAAAAGTACACAGGGGCCCCTGTTTCAAGATGGCAGAACCCAGCTACCTCCACACGGGCCTGCATTCAGTTTCTTAGCAAACTCCTATTTAGGTGAGCTCTCTTCACATCTAACAAGCATCAATTGCTCCCTCACCTTCCATGGCTGCAGTCTGGCTGTCTGGGAGGGTCCTGGGAATGAATAGAAAAAGCCCTTCCTGGCATCATCAAGTGAAAAGAGCTAGTGCTATAACTACCCTTTGTTTTGTTAACTGTTGTTGTCCACCCCAGACCTATAATTCCTGCTAGGTGATAAGCAGCTGATATCCATGTGTTCTCCTTGAACTCAGAGGCAGGCTAATGTACTCAGAACTGGAGTCCTTAACTCTCCCAGCCAAGGATGTATATTTCAGCTCTGGAGCTGTGATGAGTGGCAGAAACTGGTTTGGACAGCATAAAGTATGTGTAATCTTTTTTTATTTTTTCACTTAATTTATCAAAAATCTGATCTCATCATAAAATCAGGTTTTAAAAATTAAGTTGAAAATAACTTTGAAGCACTTATGTGGTGTTTCCCTAATCAGAGATAGGATATAATGGTTGTAATCTCATCCAGGCCAGTTCAGGGAAAAATGTTGTAAGGCCTACACCGTGAAATAGCTTTAGGGTTCTATTTCCTCGTAAAAGCATACTAACTCCAATATGTTGTATTCTCTAATTTTACATATAAGCATACTGCCCTGAGGGCTTACAAGCCACACTTTAGGGATGCCTTATGAATATATAAAAATAGGCTTTTCCCATTTGGCAAAGGCACTTTTCCTTGCCTTGTGACACTGTGGAGCATTTAACCTGTAGTCTAGCCAGAGTCGAGTGGTGCTCCAGAAAAAAACATATATTTTTGCCATATCTACAGTGGTTGTATAGGACAGATAAATAGACCGATTGGGTAAAACCAATTTTACCATTGCCATAATAGGGCCACACACTGTTGCAATGATTAGCAGTGTCACAGGGCAAAGAGTCCTTGCACAAGTATAAATAAGGTTAAAAAAAAGGCAAGGAATCTGGGTTGACCATGCAGAAAAGGCAATTTTGATACAACAAATAATTTTATTTCAAAATTAAATATCTACGACATTGAAGAACAGAGTAAAAGTGATAAGCTGACCTCCAAAGTTCCTTATTAAATAAGGAGGTACCAGCCTCCATGGAAACTTACACAACTGTAAATAGTTTTGTTTGTAATACAGACTTAAGTATGCAAATTGATTATCATTTTCTTGCTGTCTTCATTTATTGGTGTTATAAGTATTGGTGTTTTCTGTGAGTGCTGATGATAAAATAAACACCTAGCAATGTTTCCCACAGTACGCAATAGTTTATTCTTAAATGTCTGACAGTAGTTGCTTCAAAATGAAGAGTAAAGTAAGTGGTATTTCCAATCAGGATACATTAGCAGCTAATATTGTACACCATTATTGGGTTCTTAATGCTACTGTTAGATCAGGGTTTTCCATAATAACTTCCTATTTGATTTGGTAAATGTTTCCTATTGTTTATGGGACATTGCCAAACAAAGAATGTTCAGCTGTAAGAATGGACATTAATCAGAGCTTATCTTGTGCTGTAAACTGTTGTCAGACCCATAAATTGTAAGCTCATGACATCTCTAGCAAGTCAAGCAGTTTTGGGGTGTGTTAGGCAAACCCACAGCCATGCTCTGCCGCTAGGTGAGCTGCTCCACCCCCTCCCCACAACTCGCCACTGCTTCATTCCTTTGTCTCTTCCGGGTCTGTGTGAAGTCCGGCATGACGCTGCTGCTCCGCTGACCTATGATTGCAGTCAGATTTTCAAAGAAAGGCGGCGGCTCGTACAGTCCCTCAGAGACGCCAAGGATGCAGTCGGGAGTTGCCAGGCATAGAGCTTTCGCTGCCTTTTGCTCCTTTTTTTTTCTTTGTTTTTCTTTGGAGGTGTCTCCGAAGAGGGAGCTTTGGCCTCACTTCACTGCTTGATCTTTAAAAGGCAAAGAGGCAAAGAAGCTTTATTTGGATTCCATTTCTACATCTGACTTGATGGGACAGCTGGATTGAGGTGGTGGGACAGCTGGATTGAGGAAATGGTTGGCCAGTCCCCATCCTGACTCTGAGGCCACCATGAGGCCACAACTACAAAGGACAAGTGGTAAGCACCTTGGGGCAGATTTACAAGCCCCTTGCGTGACTTTTGCGCCGCCGTTGTGTCACTTTTGTGATGCAGCCGCAGCGTAAATGTTGCGGCCCATTTACAACGTGAGGCATCTAGGTAGATGCGTCACGTTGTAAAGCCCTGCGTCATATTATACCTGCGTCAGGTATAATGTAGGCCTGGGCGGTAAATTCCGTTCCGCTCGCGGAATTTGCGGAATTTGGGTAATTTCGCGCTCCGCGGGGAACGCAGAATTGCCAAAAATTCTGCGATCCGCGGCTTCGCGGAGTTTTTGGCTTGTTCGCACTTTCAAAATGTGTGTTCGCAAGATATTTCTCCCCGAGCACGCAAACAGCGTTCGCGAGCAGGAAAAAACCATCGTGAACGGGCGGAACAAGCAATTCCGCGTGTTGGCGGAACTTTTGCGTGCTCGCGGATATTTTTTACCGTTTCGCAGAGCTTTGCGTAGCGCGACTACGCAAATTCCGCCCACCCCTAGTATAATGTATGCAAAAAGCCATGTAGAACTGACGCACTGAAATCTACAAGATTTCACTGCGTCACTCTACGCCTTCACTGCGTCAAAATCCCTACGCCTGCTCAGACCAGGGGTAAGGAATGGCGCAGGGTTTTTGAATGGGACTCACCCATCTATTGTGGCGTATTGCTGGAGTTGCATCACTTTCATGAGCAACTCCAGCAATGCGCCACTTTTGCGCCAACAGATGCGTCAAAATTTCTGACGCATCTGTTAATCCTTGCGCCATGGAGCACTGTATTGTAAATACAGCGCATCCATTGTGGCGCAAGGACATTCAGCGCTGATGCAAGGAAACTGACGCATCTATGCAGATGCGTCAGTTCCATGTAAATCTGCCCCCTTGATGGTGTTTTCTTTTAAATTTTTTGGGCATTGAGGATTTCCAGGACAGTATTGAGGGCAACCAGGTTTCACGCCAAGGGTAGCCATCTAAGGGTGCTATAACGAGAAGGGTGCTCTGGTAGTGGGTCGCTGGGTTGGCCCCTTCTTCTCAAAATTCATTCAAGTTTGCCCTAAGGATTAAAAAAGGACTTTTCCATCTATTATAAACTTTTAGATTAACTCGGATACCGCCACCGGCTTCAAAACCAAATCTCGGAGCGCTCAAATGAAGATTGCATCAGTTGCAGTAAGAGCAGTGCGTCGTCAAAAATCACGTCGTGGTTCGACAGTTGCGGCCGGCTCCCTAAGCTCAGAGGAAGATCTGGTGGATCACGGGCTGATGGCTGGGAATTCCTGGTCAGCCTTCCAGCATGTCTCTCAGGATCCTGCACAAAATGAACTATCCAATTTTCCAATCCTGGTAGGATGGCAGGGGGAAAAAAGAGATGGCATTAAATGTAGCATTCACCAGGGAGGGAGAAAGAAAATATATTTCTTCTTCTGAGGCACGATGTGAAGATTTCATGTCCTTAACTCAAGAGAAAGGGATAGAATATTCACTTTAAAAAAAAACTAAAGTGACAACAGCTATGCTTCCCGGACCCTCCATGAATGAGCAATATGAGCAATCTTCCACTTTGAGGTTTACTGCTCCCGCTGTAGAACATGCTGCTCTCCTAGATAAAACTACTGCTCACTCAGCCCCTCTCAACAGAATATCCTAACGGACTTGCAGGTGTCATCCACGTTTCCTACAATAGACCCAAGAAGGGTGGCGACCCCACAAGAGCAATCGCAGGACGCTACGGCAAGAAACTCCAAGATCCATCTTCCAAATCAGGTGCCGAAAGATGGCCAGTCTGTGCACTGGCATCTAAAAACCATGCTAAACCTTATACTAGGCGAAATATGAGATCTAAAAGCATCACAAGCAACTGAGATTGCATCCCTGCATCTTTGCCTGACCCAAATAGAGGAAGCAGTTGCAAGCTTTCCGGTTTGGATGTAGGAGGCTGAGTCTAGGATCTCACAGCTTGAGGACTGGATGACTATACTGCAGCAGCAAACAGATCTAGTCAGGAAAGATAAATTGTTGCTGGAAAATAAGATTGATGAACTGGAAAATCACTTGCGATGCTCCAACCTAAGGCTGGTAGGTGTGCCCGAAGGTTGTGAAGGGGCCCAAGTCGTCCAATAGGTTGAGACATTCTTCAAGAAAAATGTGGTACCAGAAATTTCAGGGGATTTGACAATTACAAGAGCTCACAGGGTACCGGCTCATCCATTTCCAAACTCAAATTTGCCAAGGACAATCCTGGTCAACGTTGCAGATTACCGTATTAAAGAACAGATTCTTTCTAGAGCTATACAAAGAAAACAATTTTCCACCAATGAAGTACCCTCTTGTTGAATCTTCTCTGACACATCAGCAGCAGCAGCACGGCGTCGAAAGAAGTGTGTGAAGCTCCTTTATTTATTTAAGGCCCAATGCATGCAGGCAGCAATAGCAGAACAGTCCAAACTCCGGGTGTTAGTAAAAGGCAAATTCCACATGTTTACAAACTTAGACGAGGCACAAGAAATGTTGCAATCAATTTCTACTCAGAAGGCCTAAAGGAAAGGGAGGAAGGGAAAAAAGGAAAGAAAACAACAAAAAAACAAAGGAAGAGATGTATTATCACAATTAATGATGGGAGGTGGGGGTGGGTCGTTCACTCTCGGTGCTCCAACACGGCACCCAGCTGGGGCATCATTTTTGGTGCTCTACTAGGGAGGATTGAGAGGGGTACTGTGGGCTAATCGTCTCCTTTCAGGGGTGGGAGCTAGTTGAGGGAGGGTGTTGGTGGTGGGGAGCACAGGTATTAGAAAAGAGCAGAATCTTAGATTGGAAAGTAATGTTGCTTAAGGTTTTGTTTATCAGGCTTCTACGTATGAGAGGGTCGTTTGGAAATGGGGTTTAAGTACAAATTATTTCAGTCAATGTTAATGGGCTATCCAATAAAAAAAAGTATGGGTCCTTGCTTAGATGGCTTACTTCCTTTTCACCCCAAATTTTGTTTTTTCAGGAAACTCATTTAAAGTTGAATTCCCCGAAGTTGTTTATTCCTAAATACTACATAAAGGTATATTTTGCTTCTGCGGGGTTGGCCTGAGGGGTGTCGCAATTTATTTTGGACAAGGATTAGGTTGGGACATTATAGAGGTCCAGAGGGACCCCCATGGGCAGATGGATTTGAATCACAGTTTGGGTAAATGGAAATATATGTAATCTCGTCAATTACTATGCCCCGATATTAGACTATCCAAAACCTATTATTAAAATCAATGATCTGATTAGAGGAGCAACAGGTCCAATAGTAGTAAGGGGGATTTTAACTTTATTCAGGATTTAGCTAGGGATACCTTGAATAAAATAAAAAAACAGCTGAAGCTGATTACTAAAAAGGTATTAGATGTCATGATCCAAGACTATCAACTGATAGATCGATGGCGCAGAGCCCATTTGGAAATGTCACGATATACTTATAATTCTCGACAATTTCATTCTGCCTTGCATATAGACTACTTCCTTATTTCTCATTCTTTTAGGTGTCCTGATTCTCAAATACGGGCAAACTCTTTTTCAGACCATTTAGCCATTAGAGTCAAGATAAGATTAGACGCAAAGTGAGGGGAAAGATGCTGGTGGCAGATGGATCGTCTCCTTCTCTCTAATCAGGAATGGCTGATAAACATTGAAAAAAGGGTCAAAGAGTTTTTTCAGATTAATAAGGTCACCGCAACACTTTTTGCTGTTTGGGGTACCTTTAAGGCATCTATCCGCGGGCAGATGATTGCCTTTATGGCTGCTCAATCTAAAATGCGGAGGGTACGTATTTCCGAACTTCAACTCGCAGTAGATACCGCAGTTCAGATGAGGGCAAGTTCACCAACCGAGCGAACGGCAGTGGATCTGTGGCTGTCTACCGCTAAACAAGAACTAAAGGAATTCTTTGCTCTTGAAGCAATAATTAGCTCCCAGACGTTTCAATGAGACTATGAAGAAAGTCAGATGGTGGGCAGATTTTTGGCTTGGACATCTAGGGTGAAGCAGGAAGCTGCTTTAATTACTGAATTTCTGGAACCCGGATCAGGGGTTCTGGCTTCCGAAAAGGAAGAGATTGTGGATATCTTCCATGCCCATTATAAGAAGCTATATGCGACTAAATATAACATTTCGCAAGAAGCTATACATCAGCATTTCTTAGACATTAATCTACCGGAATTGTCGAATATCCAGGCAGATGAATTAGTGGCAGATATCACAGCACTAGTAATTCGTCAAGTTATATCCTCAATGCCATCGGGAAAGGCCTGCAGAAATAATGGTCTTCCAATAGAGTTTTATAAAGTCTTTCAGGAAGAATTAATTATGTTTTTAGTTCAGCTTTTTAATGCGGTGAAAAATGGCTGTGAAATCCCCCGTTCTTTTTTTTTAATAACAAATTTTATTTGGTTTTCCTGATGCAATTTGGGCCATAGCCCTACAAGTACCTGTAAGAAACAAAATGAGTCAGGAGTGCCATAGCATTTAAACGATTGTAACTCCTGCGGGAACTGCAGGTCAAACAATATAAACACGGTGCAGACAATCCTAGATCCCAGTGGTTGAATAAAAGTTACATATGTACAAAGGCAGACAATTACATGACGCGGAATGAAACGTTTAATAAACATTGGTATGAGTGGTAAGTTCTATCAGGGGTCCAAAGATGGGAGGGGGGGAAGGTCTATCCCTCGGTATATCGCCCAACGGGTCCATATTTTTCTATGTTTCTGGGGGCATCCACGGGCCAGAAACACAGCGATCTCCGCACCCATACACCTGTCTAGTTCAGCCTTCCATTTACCCATGATCGGAGGGGAGACCCCCTTCCACAACTGGGCTATGTCACGTTTGGCAATGGTAAGAGCCAAAAAGAGTAAATGTTGTTTATATTTGTTTCCCCCCTATCTCGTCAGTACTGTGTAAAAGAAAATGTCTCGGATCCAGCGGGAGCTCCCATGAGAGTATGTCACTAAGGCAAGCAGCCACCCTCCTCCAGAACAGCTGCATTACAGAACAGCTCCAGACCATGTGTAAAAATGTACCCTCTTCCCTCTCACATCTCAAGCAGGTAGGGGACTGGATAACCCCCATTTTCCAAAGTCGGGATCGGGTGTAATATGCTCGGTGTATTACTTGAATTGAATGAGGCAGTAGCGTGTAGATACAGTGGCGCCCCGAGGGCTGGCTATGGCTTCGGCCCAGTCATCATCTGTCAAATCAGGAATATCGTCTTGCCATGCTCTCCTAGGTTTGTTAAGTGTTGTTCGTGTGTGTGTCGTCAGTGTTTGATATATTTGCCTGATTTTATGGAGCCCTAGGTCTCCCATCAGTAGGCGGCCCTCAAGTGGGTGGAATTCCGGTAGGGTTTCTAGAGGGCGAATCTGGGGTCCAACGCATGGCGTAGTTGAAGATATTTATAGAATTGTGTCTTATGTAAGTGAAATTCCTCTTGCAACTGTTGAAAGGATTTCAATGTAGTGCCCTGCATCACGTCTCCCAACGTAGTTATTCCCACCAAGTCCCATGGACGAAATCCCTTCAACGCCGTCACAGGTGTAAGTATGTGCCTTGCCAAAGAGGGGTTGTCTGGGTCAAGGTCCCTCGCCACCCCATCTGCCTCACCGTATACCGCCAGAGCTGAATCACAGTTCTACTCGCAGGGGGTAGCACATTTAGATTCCTGGAGCTATATAGGAACTGAAGAAGGGGAGCCCCCTCCATTGCCGCATGCTCCAGCGCAAAAGCCGGGTCGGTTGGGGAGTTATACCACCATTCATTTATAATTAGAAGGTGAGATGCAATGTAGTATGCATATATGTCCACTGCAGCAATTCCCCCACAATACGTGGATTGTGCACATGTATGTAGTGCCACCCTGATCGCCCCCCCGCTCCATGGGAATTTATTGTGTATGGCATTGACTTGCGCAAACCAGGACCGTGGTATGTTGTAAGGGAAGTTTTGTAATCGGTAGAGAATTCTTGGCAGAGAAACCATCTTAAAGATGGCGGACCGCCCGTATAACGATAATGGAAGGGATGACCAAATTGTTGTTTCGTTGTTTAGGCTTGTAAGTAGCGGGGTAATATTGTGTGCCCAGGACTGCTTTGGACAGGGCGACACGAAGATGCCCAGATTTTTTAAACCCCCAGTCGCGTGTGTTAGCTGCGTCGCCCAGGTGCCCCGCCCCTGGTTGCCACATACTGGAAAAAGCACGGATTTAGCAGGGTTAGTGTGAAGGCCTGTAGTTTCCCCGAACACTGAGGATTTGTAAGAGACGTGGGCCTGAGAACCACGGGTCTGTTAAGAAAAAGAGGACATCATCCGCATACAGCGCGATGCGATCCGATCTCGACTGCGACCACTCGAATCCGCGGAACACCGGGTCACTCCGAACCCACGCTGCCAGGGGCTCCACAGCCAATGCAAATAGCAGAGAGGACAGGGGGCACCCTTGCCTCGTACCCCTGTATATAGGGAAGGGGTCCGAGTGATGTCCTGCTATACGGACTGAGGCTGTCAAATCAGTATACAGCAAACGGACATATGTTATAAACCGAGGGCCAAAAGTAACCGCTTCAAATAATTGGAAAAGATAGACCCAGCTAAGAGTATCAAATGCTTTGTCAATGTCGGCTAGTAGTATAGCAGCCGGGCGTCCTAGTTCTGGGGCTAATGCCATGGCATTATGCACCCTACGGATGTTGTGACGGGTGGCTCGGAATGGCATAAAGCCAGATTGATCTGTGTGGATTAAGTCTGACACACAGGTCCGCAGGCGATCCGCCAGGACCTTCCCCAGAAGGGAGATAGCGTGGTATGAAGAGGGCTCTTCCGGTGGGCAACCCGGTTTGAGGAATAAAACAATCTCCGCGTGGCGCCACTCCCGGGGTAGTATATTCTGTTCTTGGGCATCCTGTATTGCCGCTAGTAGGTGTGGGCCCAGCATGTGCATGTGCGGTCGCAGGAATTCTATGGGGAATCCGTTGGGTCCAGGGGCCCGCCCCGGGCGCATGGCATGTAGGGCCCTGCTCAACTCCTCTAGTGTAATGGGGGCTTCTAGTTGGTCCCGCACGTGGTCTGTGAGTCTGCAGAGTGGGATATCTCTAAGGAATTCCGCTATTTGAGCTTCTGAGAGCTGCTCACGATGTTCGTATAGTGAGGTGAAGTACCGTGCGATTTCTTGAGCTACCCTCCCTGGGGATGAACAAAGGCCTCCATCAGCGTCCCGTAGGGTAGGGACTGCAGCGGGGGATCTGTCCACTTGGCAAAGCCTGTGCAGCATTTTACTTGACTTGTCTCCCCACTGATATATCCTATGTTGCGATGCCTCCCAGATCTCCTTTGCTTCGCCCATTAGGTATTGTTGTATAGCCTGTTGCACATGCAGCAAGTTGTGCAGAAGCGAGGGGCTAGGGTCTGTATTAAGTTGCATCGCCAGGGTCACCTGGCGCGACTCTAGGTCTGCCAACTGTGCCCGTCGCGCGCGTTTCTCTTTGGTGCGGTAGCTAATTTCTGCCCCCCGGACCGTGGGCTTTAGGGCTTCCCAGAGGATACCTTTCGATGGAGCCGACGCTACATTAGTGTCGAGATATTCGGATATTACCTGAGCTAACATGTCTTGATAGTCTGGGTCTCGAAGATGCCACGAGGACATTCGCCACCTAAAGGGGGGTCTGCGGGATCCAGTATGGAATTTGAGGGTAACTGGGGAGTGATCCGACAGCCCTCTGGGGAGGTGAGATATTTGTGAGAACCTATGTATATATGAGTGAGGTGTGAAGAAGTGGTCTAGTCAGGACTGTGTACCATGTACTGCAGACAAATAGGAGTAACTTCGTTCGGCTGGGTGATATTCGCGCCAGATGTCGGCCCATCCTAAAGTAGAGGCAAGGAGGTGCAGTTTGGAGGGGCCTGTAGGCGAGTGGTGGTCTGTGATGTGCTGTCTATCTGCAGGGGCCATGGTGTCATTCCAGTCCCCGCCCAGGAGGGTCAAGCCCTCCGGAAGTTTCCCCCAAAGTCTAGAGATCCTGTCAACAAAGGCAGTCCCCAGTGGGGGGGGGGGCATAGATACTGCCTATGGTGATATGCTCACGGTATAACGTGCCTGTGACAATCACATAGCGGCCCCCAGGGTCCACCCATTGCTTTGTGTGTACAAAAGGGATTCTACGGTGTATTAAGATGGCCGTTCCCCGCTATCCCCTGGTAAACCCTGCGTGATATATGATATGGTAACCGAGTCTAGCCAGGCAAAGGGTTTTTGTGCCAAGAAGATGTATCTCCTGTAAGAGCAGTATATCAGCCTCATATCTCTTGGCCTGGCGTAGGACTGCACCCTGTTTAATTTTATTAAACAGACCCCTGACATTCCAAGAAACCACTATAAGGTCCCCGAGAGGGGCTGTGCTCATCTGTGCTGTCATCCCGTATCCATGAGAACACTGCGTGTAGTGCGTCTGGGTCAAGAGAATATGTCTGCACGTATAAAAACAATGAAACTGCCCCCCTGAACCACCCCCCAAAATTCCCCTAACAACCCCCCACCCGATACTGTCATGAACTAGGAGCATCTGTCGCGGCGAGGGGTAGGGTGGGGGGAACCAGGGACCCGCCGCCAAAAGCACCCAACCCACCCACAAAACATTTAACAGGGGGAGGCAAAAATGTCCCGGGCTAGGTAGCCCCATGGCTGGGCATCCATGCCTGTTCGGAGGTCAGTGTAGAGCAAGGTAATCACAGTAAAACATATATGTTCTATGGCCATAATGGGTAACCAAACACTGGCTATCCGGCTGGTTCAGGTTACATGTTCTGGACTGGAGGAACGCCTGTCTGAACCGGATCTATGACGTCGCTTCGACTTGGTCTGCTTGGGTCTGGTCTGCCGCGAGCCTCGGGAAGAGTCGGAGTCCTGTGGCGGAGGCGTATGTGGTTTGAGATGTGTGCGTTTGTCTGTCCATGCAAACACAGCTTCCGGCGTATCAAAGAAATATGACTTAGAGTTAAATATAACCCTCATCCTGGCTGGGTATAAAAGCATGTATTGCATGTTAAGGTCTTGTAATCTTCGCTTCGCTGCCACAAAAGACTGGCGTTGCTGTTGAACCAAGAGTGTGTAGTCAGGAAATATCATGATGGGCTTCGAGTCATAATGAAGTTTATCTTTATGTGATCTAGTGAACTGCAGGATGGCATCCCGATCTGCATAGTTTAGCAGCCGCGCAATCACTGGTCTAGCGTTCTCGCCAGGGGGAGGTTTCTTTGTCAGTGCTCGGTGAGCCCTCTCAACGAGAAAACACGAGGATAAAATTTCCTTGGGCATGAGATCTTCGAGCCACTGGGCTATAAAGTGAGTCACGGAGGTACCTTCACATCCCTCCGGGAGACCCACAAAACATAGGTTATTGTGCCTTGCCTTCTGTGTCCTCCACTCTGGAGGCAAGCTCCTGTGACACCACCGTTAGCTTGTTGACTTTTTTTTGCAGGGTAGCCACCAAGTCTTCAACAGTTGATACACGTGCTTCAGCCTCTGTGATCCGGTCTGCCGCTTTCCTGAGGTCGTGGCGCAGGAACAATACTTCGGCCCCCACTGCGCAAATCTTGACATCAAGCTTGTCTCTGGCATCATGGATCGCCGCTAGGAGTGCAGCATTATCTGGCACTGCACTTTCCACGTCCCCCACATTGGCGTCCCCTGTAGACATGGCATACTGGTCCAGGGTACTCTGCTTAGAGCTTGCCCCGCCAGGTTTGTCCTTGCCCATGATTGTATGTGAGGGTAGGCAGATGTGGGGCCCCTGGGAATGCTATCAGGTTGCTGCCTATTTAATGGAAGGGAGCACCACCTCGTTGGGGGATACCGTGAAGACAGCGCCAGGCCACTTGTAGGGATGCACTGCTGGCAGGCCCTCTCGGAATCATGCGCATTCCGGGCCACAAGCCGCACCGAGCCTAGCTCAGCCGCTTCCGCAGCCCACAACTGCCTGCCAAATAGGCCCCGTAGTGGGACCAGACTCGCCTGACTGCCCACCTACAGCGCTCCCAGGTAAATGTCGAGGTTCCAGGCACCAGTGTCTCATCCAGGGCTCCAGCGGGCCGAATAAACCCCTGCTCGCCCGGGTAGAGGAGGATGAAGAGCCCTGGGCCACTCAGTCATGCAAATGGGGACGATCCACCCTGTTGAGTCTTCCAGTGCCCACACGTGGTCTTATGCCCTCAAATGCGGTCGGTGAAGTGCAAACGGGGGCTGATCTTTGCCATCTGCATAGGTTTCTGCCTTGGCTGACAATTTCCCCCTCGCCGGTGTAATAATGAGGGAGTGGAGTGGGAGCCAGGCCAAAGCGCTGGAGTACAGGTCGGGCCGGGATGCGGGCCACAGCGATCCCTGATACGGCGCTCCAAGTGTCAATTCTAATTAGGCCCGCACCGGGCACTCATACAGGGTCTGGGGAGGCCCCGGGTCTCTGCCGTGGTGCAGCTTTTGGGCCTCGATCCGGCCCCACGTCCCTCCGTGGCACCACGATCAGCCGGCTCGATGTCCAATGGGAGGGGCCACCTACGCCAGGCTCCGGTCTGAGGCCCAAGCTTCAATTCTAATCAAGCCCACACCGGGTGTTCAGACAGGGTCTGGGGAGGCCCCGGGTCTCTTCTGCGGTGCGGGAGCAGCTTGAAGCCCCCACCAGTAACTTTCCCAGACGGCCGGCAGCACCGGGGGGAGCCGGCCCCTTTCTCTGCAGGTCCGTCACAACCTAACGAGGTTTGCCGTGGGCGGCACTCACCGCCGCACCCCCTGGGCTCAAACACCGACGCTCACCTTCTGGGCCGCGACCCGGCCCCAAGTCCCTCTGCGGCACCACAATCAGCTGGCCCAATGTCTAATGGGAGGAGCCGCCTATGCCAGGCTCCGGTCTGCGGCCCTCCCGCGGCGTCTCCACGACACGGAGCGCTTGCAGGGCTCGGCGGCAGCTGATCACCGGGAAAATGGCACTCCAGGCACTGTCGGGATCAGGGTCTTCACTGATCCGATCTTCCGAACAGGATTTTAGGCGGATTTCAGTCAGATTATGGCGTGGATGTGCGCAGCTCGCTTAAGCCGCGTCCGCCATGTTGACTATCCAAGCCACGCCCCCCCGTTCTTTAAGGAATTTATTATTGTTAGCTTTGTTAAAAAGGGGAAGAATCCCCGGGACGTTAACTCATACAGAGCTATTAGTCTATTAAATTCAGATTATAAAATCTTAGTGAAAGTCTGGGCTAATCAAATTACGCCTGTCCCTCGGAAGGCTATTCATTAAGATCAGATCGGCTTCTTGCCGGGAAGGCAAATGTCTTCTAATACAACCTTTTTAATACATGCGATTGATTTCGTTAACACCAATCAGATACCCACACTTATTATGATGGTAGATGCTGAAAAAGCATTCTTTTTATACCCTTTTTTTGCCCTTAAAAGGGTGGAATTTCCAAGCTTAATCATTAATATACTATATAATATATATCAGGGCGCACAGTCACAGATTTATTTGATCTCCAGCATAGCCGGAACTATAGATATAGATAAGGGAACTCGTCAGGGTTGTCCCCTATCGCCCGTACTTTTAACTTTTTTTATCGAACCATTGGCAGCCAGGATAAGGGCAAATCGGGGAATCAAAGCACCGATAGAAGGCATGCCCAAGCTCAAATTGTTTGCGGAGGATATAATTTTGTATCTCAGGCCAGGAGAACAAAAGATAAGAATATTATTGGTGGAGTTTGAGAAGTTTCAATCTATTGGTGGCTATAAAAGCAATCATAATAAAGCAGAAATACTGATGTTTAATACATTAGGTGATACTCTCCCCAGTAGTTTTCAACTTCCTGCGGCTTCGTGTAATCCAATTCGATATCTAGGAGTTTATGTAAATAATTCCTACATTGACCTCTACAAACTGAACTTTGAGGTAATGTTAAAAAAAATTAGAGATTTACTGGACAGATGGTCCCTTCTCCCTCTTAATCTTATCGGCCAAGTCGCCCGTATTAAACTGTCAATCTGGCCTTTATTAATTTTTTTATTCATGAATGTCCCAATAAAAATCAACACAGCATATTTTATAGAGCTTGATGTACTCTTTCGACAGTTTGTCCGGAATAAAAAGGTACCCAGAGTAAAATTTCCAGTACTGCAATCGGGAATAAATCAGGGGGGACTGGCATTGCCCCAGTTACGTATATATATTACAAAGCCTCTCTTTTAGACTTTTTGGTTCATCTATCTGATTCTAAGGGGTCTTTTTTTTCTTGATAGAATGGTCACGGAGGTGGGATCACAGCTCCCGGTCTTCAAAAAGAAAGCCAAACTCCCCCAAAAAACTAGGTATAAGACTTTGCCAGATCTTCGTACAAGACTCCAGTCATTTTATTCCATTAATGCCTTGGCAGCTGGTTATGAATATCTTCAGTTAAAAGACTGCAAAGTTTTAGGTCTACATATCCAGTCTAGTCATTTAAGGTTTGGGAATGCAAATGGCTTTAACTAGCTGGGCCATTTTTTGCTGGGAGAGAGATGTATCACCTGGCAGGAAATTCTAGCTAGGTGCGGGGATCGTAGTAAGCTATTTTGGGGGGGATTCATACAAATGATCTACTTAGTGAAAAAATATTGTCTTATATACCGCGCCGGCCCTTCATCAATAGCGGCCGCTCTTTTTAAAGCAAGGCTGAGGGGGGTGCGCAATTGGTATAGATTTCTTCAGAGTCAAGGTGAAAACCACCTAATAAAGATTTTTGGGCCAAAATTACTGCAACAACGCAATGCTTTTTTTCGGAGGTCGAGGAGCAGACGATCTCGCAACTTGGCAGTAAAGCCTTAAGGGCAGCTAATTTTAAGCGTATGTCTTTTGTGTCACGATTGATGGCATATTACACTCCTAAAGCCCTCCACAGAATCTATCCAGAATTGGAAGATAGATGTTTTCGATGTCAGCAATTAGGTGGTGGATATTGGCTCCATACTTTTTTCACCTGTCCATTGCCAGCGCAATTTTGGGAAAAAATATTTGGCGCTCTTAGTAAAGTCTTACAGAGTCAAGTCCACCCGGAGGCTGCAGTGGCACTTTTTGGCATCTCAAATCAGAGGCAAATCTCTCCAAATTTAAAAGGCAAGGAAGCTTTTATTTCAATGAACTCTTAGTGGCACGATCCTTGATTCTGCACAATTGGAGGACAAGTCGAGTTCCCACATTATTTAGAATGGCATAGGAAAATGATTCGTACAAGGAAATTTGAAGAGGCCTATGCAAAAAGGGTAGGCGCAATTAAAAGAGGGTTTGGAGGAATATGGAATAACTCAAGAAGGAATTAAGTGTCAATTAGAGCTGCTATAATAGAGTTTGTGTTCGACTGTTGAAAAATTGTTAATCATGGATGGTTTGGGTAATAAAGAGAATCACTTTATTGATCTCAGATGGCTGTGTCTATAAAAGATATGAAATTTGCACTTTTTAAGGATTTCCCTATACTGTACTTTTATCAAAAATAGGGAGGGATACAGCTGTTCAATGTCATCCTTTTTTCTGTAAGGTTGTAAAATGCCACCTAAATGTACTGTAGCTACACTGTACTTTATTCTTTTTTTAAGGAAGACCGGAGATAATTCTATTTTAGCTATAACTGATCCCTAATGTCTATGGAATTATTTTATCCTTTTATTGTGAAGCCTATTTATTTTGTAGTATCAAAATAATATTAATATTCAATTTTTATTGCTTATGATGTAATGAATTACTCTATTGTTTCTGCTCAATAAAAAAAATAAAAAAAGCCAAGCAGTTTTGATAGACTCTATTTGCCAGCCTTTCAATGATGGGGGAAATCCACTGCCATTACTGCTGAACATTTTGAATTGAATTTAAAAGACTTCATTATTATTTTGTTGACTGGGTGTATTATACAGCAGACTGAAAATTAATATGATAATGCTTGTTTTCCCTGTATTTTGGTTATGTCCCTACAGTGGATGGTCTCAATTCAAACATAGCTCTAATAAGAGGGATGCCAGTAGGTGATGTCCCTAAAATAAAAGAGAATTTTGAAACTAGCAAAGAAAAACAGACCTAGATGTAGAAAGGTTTGTCCCGCCCATACTCATCTTAAAGGTTAAATGATTTCTTTGGTATGTTTGTGATCTTGACATGGGCACAGTATCATTATAGTGTTGAGTATTTTGTATGCAAGTGGATTTAATGCGCATGGTAGTTCTTTATATATCTATGTAAGCAGTGAGGTGAATAACTGGAAGGGATGGATGATGGATGCATGAATGTTTTAACACATTAAGATTATTTTTTAACCAAAATAATGTATCATTGATAACCAAAATTAACTTCGGACAGGTGGGTTTTAGAGATAGTCCGGAGGGGCTACTCCCTCCCCTTCGAGACTACCCCTCCAGCCATGCCACCTCAGTACCACCGCATGTCGGGGGATCACTTGGTGCTTCTTCAGCAGGAAGTTGCGGCCCTCTTGTCCAAGGGGGCCATCGAGCGCGTTCCGACGCCAGAAGTAGGTCGTGGTTGCTATTCCCACTACTTTGTGGTGCCCAAGAAGGACAAAGGCCTGCGTCCTATCTTAGACCTCCGGAACGTCAATCGCTTCCTCCGCAAGGAGAAGTTCAAGATGCTCACTCTAGCTCAGGTCCGAGTAGTTCAAATACATTAAGACCACCAAATTCCAGATTTAATGGGAGTATATAGGCATCAATAAGCTGGCAAACAGAGTTTTTCAAATAGTCTGAAAGGTATATCAATTTACATTGTGAAATCTGAAATTAATAAACATATACCTATTGAACAAGTTACTTACCTTCGGTAACGATATATCTGTAAGAAACATTAGTAGTGATAGATTCCTTACCTTAGAATATCCCCAGGCGTCAGACTGGATCCGGAAAGTTTTCGTCAGCAGTACCCCTGCGCGTCGGTAGGTGGCGTTGTGCGGCTCCGCGTCCGTCGTTGGCGTCGTGGTCGCCGAGATGACGTCGCAGGCGCTACTTAGACTTCGCCCACGCGCGCTGACGTCAGTTCTGTACACGAATTTCCGCGCCAGGAACGCAGAGCCATGCAAGATACTGACCACTGGTGAATTGAAACTAGGGCCCTGAAAGGGATGACCTTAACCCTAGAATAAGTTCGCAGAACGGGGAGGATGGGTGGGGCGGTAAGGAATCTATCACTACTAATGTTTCTTACAGATATATCGTTACCGAAGGTAAGTAACTTGTTCATCTGAAAGAAACACATAGTGATAGATTCCTTACCTTAGAATAGATACCCCAGCAATACCAACCCCGGTGGTGGGTCTGCGAACTAAGAACACACCAGAAAGTCACGGAGAACAGAACGGCCAAAGAAGCCGTCTCTCCGGACTTGGCTGTCCAGGCAATAATGCTTGGTAAACGTGTGCAGCGAGGCCCACGTGGCTGCCTGACAGATGTCTTGCAGGGGGACACCACGTCCCAATGCAGTAGTGGCTGCAGTAGCTCTGGTGGAATGAGCACGCAGCCCCACCGGAGGTTCTTTTTTAGCCAAAGAGTAACAGGCTTTGATGGACAAGACAACCCAGTGGGAGATAGTTCTCTTGTGCACCGCCCGACCTTTCTTGGTGCCAACGTAGCCAACAAAGAGCTGGTCATCCACCCGGAACTGCTGTGTGCGGTTGAGACAAAATGAGAGCGCACGTTTTGGGTCCAGACAGTGGAGCCTCTCTTCCTCTCTGGAAGGATCCGGAGGCGGAAAGAAGGTAGGCAAGGTAATAGTCTGCGCAATGTGAAAGGCCGTAACCACTTTTGGCAAAAATGAAGGACGGGGCCTGAGCACAACCTTGTCCGGATGGACTGAAAGGAAAGGAGGCTTACAAGAAAGAGCCTGGAGCTCACTCACCCACCTAGCGGAGATGATGGCCACCAGGAAGGCAGTCTTCAATGTCAAGAGACGAAGAGGACAGTTGTGAAGAGGCTCAAAGGGAGCGCACATCAAGTAGGTAAGAACCAGATTCAAGTCCCACTGAGGCATCACGAAAGGAATAGGAGGAAAAAGGTGTGTAATGCCTTTGAGAAATCTATTTACAACAGGGGACTTGAAAAGAGAGGGCTGATCAGGTAGCCTGAGAAAGGCATACATTGCAGAAAGGTAGCCCTTGATAGTGCCCAGAGCAGAGCCCTGCTGGGCCAAAGAAAGAAGGAACAGTAGTACTTCAGAAAGGGGATCCACAGCCTTTGCTGTGCACCATGCCACAAACTTGTTCCACCTGCAGGCGTATACCACTTTAGTAGAGGGACGCCTGGCTGCCAGAATAACGTCACAAACTTCAGGAGGCAAGTCGAAAGGAATCAACTGCTGCCGCTCAATCTCCATGCAAAAAGGTGGAGGCTGGACAGGTTCGGGTGGAGGACCGTCCCCTGCTGCTGCGACAGAAGATCTTCCCGAAGAGGCAGTCTGATCGGAGGACCGATGCTCATACTGAGTAGCTCGGGATACCATACTCTTCGAGCCCAGTCCGGAGCCACAAGAATGACTTGGGCCCGGTCGCGCCTGATCTTCTTCAGCACTCTGGGCAGAAGTGGTATAGGTGGAAAGGCGTACAACAGACTGCAACTCCGCTCACGACGAAAAGCGTCGCCGAGCGAGTGCTGCCTTGGAAATTCCAACGCGCAGAACTGATGACATTGCGCGTTCTCTTCGGTGGCGAATAGATCTAACCAAGGCTCTCCCCACTGCTGAAAGAGACCTTGCACCACCTCCGAGTGAAGACGCCATTCGTGAGGTCCATAAGGGTGTTTTGGACATCCCCTGAATATCCAGTGGTCCTCAACCAGGCGTGACAGCGAACCGCCATCGTCATTGCAATAGATCTGCCCAGTGAGTCGGCGGTGTCTAGGCCACAACGAATCATGAACTTTGCTGCGTCTCTCCCCTCTGCAACAGCCTGGGAGAGAGCAGGCCGGGCCTCCTCCGGACACTGGGGCAGCACGTTCGCCACCGTATCCCACAGAGAGTGGGAATAATGGCCCAAGAGGCATGCGGTGTTCACGGACCGCAGCGCAGAGCTGGTGGAAGAAAATATCTTCTTCCCAAACTGATTCAGCTTCTTGGATTCCCTATCCGGTGGTGCGGAAGGGAAGGCGGTTGGGGAAGCAGAGGCTTGGACAACCAAGCTCTCGGGGTGGGGTGTTGGGAGAGGAAAATGGGGTCACCCGGAGCCTGGCGATGGCGTCGGGCCACGTTCCTATCCACAGGAGCCCCTGTGGTGGGCCTGGACCAAGTGCCCAAAGAACGTCAGAAAGGGCTTCATTGAAAGGAAGCAGCGGCTCCGCAGAAGTAGCTGCTGGCTGAAGCACCTCTGTCAGGAGGTTAGTCCTGACGGCCACAGTAGGGAGCTCGAGGTGTAGGGCCTCGCCCGCCCTACGCAACACCACAGCATAACTAGCACCCTACTCCATAGCCACGGTAGGAGGAGACAGCATGCCAAGATCTGGTGAGGTATCCAGACCACTGGCGTCCCCCAATTCCTCAGCCCAGTCCTGCTCAGACTCGCAGGCTGCAGCAAGAGGGTTCTCAGACCCCTCCCAGTCCTCCCCTTGCTCCTCAGGCTGCACAACAGGTCTAAAATAAGGAGCAGGGACATGGGGATAGAAATCCCCAAGATGCGTCGAGAACGGCATTGATCAATGCCGGCTCGACGCCGCGTCCACTTCGGGGCTGAAACTGAGGTCGACGTCGTCCCGAGGAGCGGGTGGCGTCAGAACTGGTGCCGGTGGAGCCGACGTCGGTGGAGGCGTAACAAGGTCAACCGGCGTCGACCGGGATCCAGGCCTGGATCCAAGCGTGTCCTGCGGCGCTGTGGCCGGAGCCGACAGCAATGCCGGGGCCGGAGCCACCGGCAAAGAAACGCGAGGACACCCATGCCGGACCGCGGGTCCCGAAGGTGCACCGGCGGGACCCGACGGCCCAAAGAGGCGAGCCATAGCCGACAGGAACTCCTGTATTTGGGCCGGAGTCGCCGACGACCCCGGGAAGGGCGGGTAGTTGGGCGGCGACTGCATAGGCTCCGCCGGAGCCGCGAGGGTGGCTCCACCCACACCCTCAGCCGCATCGCACGACCGGCGAGGGGAAGTCGAAGAACGATGGCGTTTCTTCGACTTCTTGTGCTTCGTCTTACCTGACCCTGAGTGCGAAGACTTGGATCCCGAGGACCGATGATGATGACTCTGCGCACGGTCCCTCGACCTCCCTCTGGACCGGGACTTCGAACGGCGCGGAGCCGACTGCCGGGCTTCCAGCAACTTTCGGGACCGCTCCCGCAAAGTCTTCGGCGCCATGGCCCGGCAGTCGGTGCACGACTTGAGGTCGTGGTCGCGCCCCAGGCAGAAAAGAGACACACGATGCGGGTCCGTCACCGACATCATGCGGTGACAATCCCCACAGGACTTGAAACCGGGCATCCTACTGCACCAGGAGTCGATGGCTCGAAGAAAAATAGAGACAAAAAGCCTCACAAAAGTCAGTCAAAAATTGACTGGGGGTTCCTGCTCTTCCCGGATCTGCGCTTGCTGGCGCGGAAAAAGAAAGAACTGACATCAGCGTGCGTGGGCGGCGTCTAAGTAGCGCCCGCGATGTCATCTCGTCGACCACGACGCCAACGACAGACGCGGAGCCGCACAACGCCACCTACCGACGCGCAGGGGTACTGCTGACGAAAACTTTACGGATCCAGTCTGACGCCTGGGGATATTCTAAGGTAAGGAATCTATCACTACGTGTTTCTTTCAGATACAACGGTTACAGGATGTACTTCAACTGAAAAAAAATCAATGTTAAAATGAACAAATGATGATCCCCACCAGGAACCAATCAGAAATATTTTCATAAAATTGTCAACATAGTAAATGTTAATAAAAGAAGAATAAACATTGTTATTCGCCTTTTTAAATATTTACCATGCCCGATAAATACCATTACTGCAGGATGGAGTATTTACCAGGGATTGTAAAAACCTCCTATTCCACGTTTTGTGACTTAGAAATGAGGCATAACATGTAGAATCATTTTTAATGTACCAAAATTCACATATTTTTCATTTTTCAAGGCCTTTTTCCTCCAATACATTTCAGCTGTTTTGATCTGCCAAAATCTGTCAAGAGAAAAAAGTAGGGGAGCGCTAATCATCGCACAACTGGACATTATCCCTGTGCCAGCTACTGTTTGCACAAGAAAAGAGAATTAACCCCCAGGTCGTAATCAGGGCTTCAATGTTAACATGGGGTACACTGACAGAACGACTCAGTAATTTCACTTATAAATACAATCAAAAATGCCAGGCAGAGTTAAAAATGTACATTCATATGTTTTGCATTATAATGATCAATCAATACATAGCACAGTATACATGGTGTTTCACAAACATTCTCTCAGTCTCACTACTGTCTTATTCTTTCTGTAATTCAGCAAAGTCCCTTCTGGTAATCACTTTCCCTAAATGGTTTTAGGTTAAAGCGTTTTAGCGTAAAGGTAAGGTATCGCCAGAGGCAAGCTCAGATGCCAGAATGACAACCTGGACTAAAAGACTTTTCAGGAAATAATGCAACAAGAAGGGAAAAAATTGGAGTACTAGAAAAAACTTCAAGCTGGTCCAGGCTGGAATCAGGGTTCAGGTGAAGGCAGCAAGCAGAAGGCAAGAAGAACTAGAGACTGTAGAAATCGATAACGACTAGGAGCAAGAAAAAATTGCGACGCAACTGGCCTCAGAACAGTCTGCTTTTATAGTGAAAAACAGGATGTGACCTCAGTAAGTAAATAGATAACCATCTTAGATTGGGATAAAAGGAAAAAAAATAATGTACGTTTTAATTTAAGGTTCTTTAACATGAAATCAATATGTAATTCAGATATGTTCAACAAACCATTCAGATATTTAGAAGTCCTGCATGCGGTGTATGTTGGGAACTCGCATGCAGGAATGAGCCCTCCGGCACCTGAATAGTGCCCAATTCAAGATGGCGGTGGTGGAAGACGCCATCAAGTCTCTACCACCACCAAAAACACACTGCATCAGATCGCCATGACCCAAATGGACGAGAAGACAGAAACTGCAATGCGCTGCGTGGCATGGAAGGCAGGAGCCACCGCGAGCCACGCGGCAATGAAGGCAGAAGCCGCTGTGGGCCATGCAGCAAGGAACAATGAAGCCCGCTGTCGCGTAAGAGGTAAGAAAACAATCCTCACACTGTCTGGAGTACATTTTGATCAATGGAGCCGACTGAGGTTGCCCCGACTGAGAGCTGACAGTCCACCTGACTTGCAATAGAGCTAGTGTATCGAGAGTTTAGGGGACAGAGTACTCCATCACTAAATCAGGCTCTAGACTCACAGACACATACTCTGGTACAAATGAAAACTTGTCACCTCTCCCTAAAACACAAACTGACTGACTGAGTTCCTTGTGTACTTGGGAAGGCCCAATCAGGTGCCAGAAGACAGAAGAAATGTATTGCTAGAAAGTTCAAGCAAAAAGGCAAAATCTGGAGAATTTTACAAAACTAAGCAAATGCTATCAATAACCTAAGGTGCCAAGAAAATGTCCTTTCAATAATCAGGATTAAGGGTAAGGAAGGTTTATAACTACTTTTTGAGAATTGCCAGGGTCAACAAGGAGCATTAACAAGCGATCCATGTTCACAAGAACAAAAGTGGCAAATGATGCATGGGCAGAAAGGAACAATGGTTAACTTGAAATCTTACATCAAAAGAGGTCAAAGGTAAATGGTGAATTTTAGTGGTAACTCCATCTGAAGCAATCTGACCCATACTAAGTTAAGTGAGGCATTTTGCAAATTTTGAAGGTACTGATTTTTTTGGAAGGAAAACATGATAAAGGAGTTTGAGAAACTAAATCTTGAATTTCCCAAGCAACCTTTTTCCAATAGTCGGTGAATCTTTATATAAATCAAATGTCTATAAGTGGTTGAAATTAATTACTAATACCTCAGACTATATCAAAAGCTCCACATTAAATTCTGACCACTGAGCAAATTCTTGTTTGAGCAGGTTTGGAATTATGAAGTGTACTCTTTTGATTCTTCCCAGTGATTACAGGGAGTAAAACGCCTTAAATTACAGCAGTTAAAACCTACCAGAATTTAAAAGAGAAAAATGCTTTGAAAATACTGGGCATGCAGATTTTAGTGCAGAAAGCATCAACATTTGCATGTTGTACCTCTTTGAGGGTTCAACTCACAATAAACAATAACTGTCATACCCAACTAACTCGGATAAACATGGTGTCAGATTTGAATGGGTGCAAAAATGATCACACCGCACACTGGAGCACTCATATTTGAAGCTTTAGCTGTGGTTTAGAAAGTGCCCTTTGTGTTTTATTAACCTTAGAAAATACCCTTTGAAACAAATGCAAATATGATCAAAGATGGGTGTTAATCAGAAAGTTTGAGATGCATGTTTGATACAAAATTGATAATATTATATTGGCATATTTATGTTAATTTTTTAGAACATATGATGTACTGCACAGCTCTACTAGTGTCAATGATAATGGTATAAATCTTTGACGTTTAACTTAAAGTGTGAACTAAACTGAAAAGATACCTTTCTATATATCTCAATTTATGTTGTATTAAAAAAAGGAGTACTAATCTGCAGTCTTCATACCAAATGTGACTCATTTTCATGTTCTTTCCTTAAAGCTCATTCCTCCACCTAGTTACGTCAGACAGCTAAAGTAAACATTGTCTCACGGGAAACAACAGAGCAGTCTCAGCTTAATTCTGGAGACAAGTAGAGTCATGAATAGTAATTTCTATAATTTCCCTAACAACTGGGACTAATTTCCCATTATGTCAGTCTGCTGCCACCTCAAATACCTTGTATATCTCACCTCTACTATTGACAGATAGAGCCACAAATCAAGAACACCAAAGTAGCATGCGAAAAGACATCTGTGCTGGAGTCAGAGAGATACCTGGAGAATCACAATGGTGTTCGTCCACATGCTAGCACTGAATGTTCTCTTCTTCGCTGGAAATAATTCTTCATACTCTCACTTTCCCAGCAATGTAGCATGCTATCAAGCAGAAGAGAGACGGGTCCTTGAAGGAATATTCTGCACATGTGAGGTTAAGCAGAGGCAAGACCTCAAAATTAAGTTTGTCTCTGTTTGCACCTGGCAGTCTATTTGACTTTTTCTCCACTACAGTCTGGCCCTTGCCATGCAGGCACCAGGTTTCTGTTCATTGTTATGATAATGTTATGTGTATTTGTAGATTGTAGAGAGCATTGTCATCCGAGAGGGTATACTGGAGCTGGGCATACATGTGTGCCTAGAACTGCATATGGCGTGAGGAGATTATTTGAAAAGCCAGGTCTTCAGCTTCTTACGGAAACCCAACAATTCAGTGTCTTACAAAAGTAATCCATGAAATGCACCCAGGACTGGTGAGATCGTTTCCGACTGTCTCTGAACTTCAACCTATACTTCTCATGGATGAGTTATCATACTTCCTGACAAGGGTTTCTTTCATGAGTGGGTACTTTTCTCTTGTCCCCATTCCCTAGAGCCAACGCAGAAGCCCTTCCCTCTGTGGCATATGCATCCGGAGGCTGGCTCCCTAATCCTCATCTCTAGACTCTACCTCATAAGCCTCAAACCACCTGTAGAAGTCATCTCCCACCTCAAAGTTAGGCACCAGGTCCTTGTGTAGGTTGAACCTTCTGTCTCCATTGGACACTTTGTGGTGGCTGCCACCATTACTACTAGACACTGTGAGCTTCTGCATCTTCAATTCCAGTTCTACCAAACTCACTTCATGATCCCACAAAAGTTTTTTTTCCTCCAGAGCTAACGTTCTCTCCTTCAGGACTAGCACTCTCTTTGCCTTAGCTCACTCCTGGGCTCTTTCTGCCTCAGCCCTTGTCGCTTTTGCAGCCAGTTTCAGCTGGGTCAGCTGCAGCTTGAACCTTTCAGTTTTCCTGTCTTCCAGTTCCTCAGGGGACAGCGGGTGGGAGGACACATTGATCCCCGTAAGGGACCTCACACCTGTGGGTCTCCCTCTCCCCTCTCGTAAAGTGGTTTGGCAAAAGGTTCTCTTCTCCTAGCTCTGGAGTTGTGGCAAAGTTATCCTCCTCTTCTTCCTCCTACTCCATTTCGTCCTCATCATCATCATCCTGCTCCTGTGTTGAACCTGGCATCCTGCAAACCTTCTCGTAGTCCTTGATCAGCATCAGCCCCGTCTCCCTGCACATTTTTGGCTCTGCCATACAGTAGCTTTCAAGGTTGCCAAGGTCCAACAACATCTTAACAAGTAAGAGTCATAGGTGCAGAATGAATTACGAGGCAGGAATTACATTTGAAAAAAGGAAAAAGTAGACAATCAAGGAGAATTTAAAAAGGAGTCAATTCTGGGGTCAAATTATTTTAGGGATTTTTAGTTTTGCACAAATCACTGAGTGGCACTGTACAAACACAAGTACTGGATCCCACATCTGTCAGCACACCAATGTAAGAAATTAGGTTATTGGTTAAGAGGGTGGAAGCCCCACTGAGGCAACAACCATAATCCTTATCAGGGTGTCAAACATCATTAAATTACCCTGAGCTCAAGCCTCTGGTAGCTTGGCACAAAAGCAGTCAGATTTATCTTAGAGGCAATGTGTAAAGTAGTTATGCAGCACACAAACTGTAATAAAGTTAAAACACAACACAAGAAAACTCCCAAAATCACTTTAGAAAAATTGAGTACATTTCAAAAAATAAAATTATACCAGATTGACAAACTCCAATCAACATAACTGGAGATATTTAATTTTAAAGATTAAGTGAAAATAATAGTGCCTAAAAACACAAAGCACCACTCACGGTTATCTGGTTGTGCTAGATGGTGGAAAAGTCACAAGTTCTGGCCAACCGTTAATGGAGTGCGGGTCGGATTCTCAAGAACAGTGTGAAGAGTTCCATTCGCATTGGAGGAGTCCGCGAGGAGGAGGCTTACGGCACGGTGAGCAGGTTGAACGTTGAGGACAGTCGCTGCTGTTGCATGAAGATCCTGCTGTTGCTGGAGCTTTTCATTGGTGGTCGTCATTTCTGTAGCATGAAGTGTAGGTCTCGCGTTGCCGGTTGTCGCTGGCGGTTTCTGTCGATGTGACGAGTAGGTCTCACCGGAGCTTTGCATTGGCAGTTATTGGGGCGGCAGAGTTTTGGCATGAACAGGCCCATTCACGTTTGTGAGAAGCACAAACTTCAGGATTTTCACATTTTCTCCTTGGAGGAGCTTACACTGATGCCAGCCAAGGGTCCAGGACCAGGGGGTGCACCGCTTGGAGATCCCCTGACCTACCCCCAACACTTGTTCTGAAAATGTCTACGCCTAGTCAAGGGCTTCAAACTGTCTGGGGTTATAAAAGGCAGGGCAGGCCTGGTGTAAGGTTCCTTTCAGTGTGCTGTAAGGAAAGCACTTTCAGGTTTAAGAGTGGCTGGGAACAGTCCCTACCCACTCAAACTGTCCAGATGGCCCATTCTGTCCTCACCTAAGCTCCCTTTGTGTCACGGTCTGAAAGTAATACATAAACCCCAACAGCAAAGCCATTCACAGTCATGTGGCCCAAGACACAGCTGGCTGGGATAAGAAAATGCCAACTTTCTAAAAGTATACAAAAAACGAATGAATGGAATGCATGAATTAATCTTATCCACACAGGGCTGCATCCCAGCTCTTCACCATTTTGCACACCATGCCACTTCAGTTTGGACCTAATAATATGCAAATAATTCTCAACCCTGCTTCAATCGGAACAGTTGAGCCCGAACTGCTAGGCCAGGACCATTCTGAACCGCAATACTAGCAACCCAGGACCGGTTTCGCCCTAAATAGGGTTCATCAGCCAGGCATCGCTTGGTTCCACTGACACAGTGTGCATGGGACCCACGTTTGGGCATACCCATCCCACTTAGAATGACACACTAACGTATACAAAACACAGATCGATGGAATGCTTAAATTAATCTCAGCACTTGATAATTACTTGGGGCCAGATTCCAGTCCATCGTTATTTTACAAACCATGCCACCTCAGTTTGGACCTAGCCATATGTAAATCAGTCTCGACCCTGATTCAATGGAAACAGTCCAACCCAAACTGCCAGGCCAGGTCTTCCCTGAACAGCAACTCAGGACTGGTTTCACCTTAATGAGGGCTTATCAGCCAGCTATAGTTGGATTCCAGTGACACTGTGTGCAAGGGACCTACATCTGGGCTGCATCCCAGTCTATTATTATTTTGCACACCATGGCACCTCAGTTTGGACACAGCGGTATGAAAATAAGGCTTGACCCTGCTCCAATAGGAACAGTCCAGCCCAAACTGTTCTAAAGTAGTATTTGCAAAATTGTAACCTAAAATCTGACATCACCATTAAAGAGTTTTTTAAATGACAATTTATTGACTGTAAATAGCATATCGTTATCTGCTCCCAATGTAAAATTAGCATTTATTAAATATAATAAGGTAACCCAGTTTTAGCCGATATGAGAGACAGGCCTTTCAGCAGTGAAAGACGACTAGATGAAATTTTCACTGGCAGTTCATGTAATATTTAAGTTCACATGTCCTACAATTTACCACGCCCTATGAGCCTTTTGGACTTACCTTAGGGTTGACTTACATGAATTAAAAAGGAAGCTTTAGACCAGGCAAAAGGTTTATTTTGCCAGGTCGAAATGACAGTTTAAAACAGCAGTACAGGCTGCAGTGGCAGGCCTAAGACATGTTTTAAAAGGCTACGTTAGTGGGTGCTCACGTGAAGCATTTAATCTGCAGGCCCTGAGCGCATGTAGTACCATTCGTTAGGGACTTAGAAGTAAATTTAAAAGTGCCACTCAGGTATATGCCAGTTGTACCATGTCTTAGGGAGAGAGCACAAGCACTTTGCCACTGGTTAGCAGGGAAAAAGTGAACAGAGTCCTAATGCCAACAAAAACAGGTACAGCAACAGAAGGCAAACAAACTGGTGGTGACCCTGCCCAAAGGGCCAGTTCCAATTAATAGTAATTATTCAGTTCTGTGAGCTTACAAGGCAATATTCAGAGATGACTTAGTTGATATATAAAAATAGTTTATTTCTCCAAAAATCATTTTTAAACAAATGTTGAAGAGGTATATAATGAATTCTCATTGAATAAGCAAGCAAATTCAGCTGTCACTAAAGGCGTAAGATCCCTCTTAATAACTGAGACTTTTAATTACTTTACCCCTCTAATGGTTGAGCAAGTAAAAACACTGATGGAATCAATGAAATCAGGTCATCTGATCCCTGTCCTCCAGTAATACAAGGGCCCTAGAGACTGTAGCTCCACTTCTCGCTAATACCTTTAACAAGATGTTTACATCAGAATATTTTCCTAAATCCTGGAAGAAAGCCTCTGTTATACCCTTAATAAAGACTCCTACATTTAATCCTCAGGAACTCAGCAGCTACTGCCCAATTTCTCACCTTCCGATGTCGGCTAAAATTGCAGAGAAGGCTCTGAACCTGGAACTATATTACTTTTTAAACAATAACCTTCTGTTAGATTCTTCCCAGTTTGGTTTTAGAAGCAATCACAGTACTGAATCAGCACTGATTGTGGCATCCTATAAAAGCAGGGCAATACTGGACAATGGTGGTTAGGCAGCACTTATTCTTCTAGATCTGTCACCTGCGTTCAACATGGTCAACCACAATGTGCCTTTGGGATTAGGGGCACAGTCTTGGCCGTTTTAAGCTCTTTTCTTTCAGAGAACAATCTATCGCCCTTAATGATTATTTTTGTAGCCCTAAATGATTTTTTTTCTAGCCCTTTTTCGCTCCCTTGTAGGATTTCTCAGGGGTCATCATTAAGCCCTAAACTGTTTAATGTATATGTTATGCCCATGGCCAATTTAATCAGCACCTTTGGTTTCTCTATAGTATGTTATACAGACAGCACTCTGATTTAAGTGATGTTCACAATGCAGCTAATAGGGCCCATCACTGTATGATGGAAGTGGGCAATTGGATTCAAAACAATTGCCTCAAACGTAACTCTGGAAAGACAGAGGTCCTTCTGTTTGGCAATGATATTTCCTTCTGGTCCCCCCATTTGGTGGCCACAGGACGTAGGAACTCTTAGAAAAGTAAGGAACGTGGTATTATGTTTGATGACAAGCTGACCCTCTAAGACCAAATCAACTCAGTCACCTCATCCTCTTTCCATACCTTGAGAATTGCAAAATAAATTCTTCCCTGCATCCCATTTAAACTTCAGAAGACAGTAATAGTGACCCTCGTACTATCCAAAATTGATTACTGCAATCCCATATATGTGAATATCCAGAAGATAAACAAACTTTAGACACTTCAAAATGCAGCAGCTTGTGTGCTCTTAGTGTAAGAAACTGGCTGTATATATACTACACCAAAATGAGGTATAGTGTGTATAGGGTCCAGGTGACTCCAGAGGTAGGCAGAGGTTAAAGTTGGATAGAACCTTACTCTCTAATAGTGGTAGCTTGGTCGAGCAGTAAAGCAGTATCAGAGGACAGTGTTAAGCATTTGATGTACACACTCAGTCAGCAAATGAATTCACACACTCAAGAACTGAACTCTAGGCCAATTGTTTTTGTATAAAAATATATTGTTGTTTTATTTTAGAACCAAGCAAGCCTGGCCCAGGTAAGCATAAAATACTTTATAGTAATAAGTTACTGAATGTCGAACAGTTTGAAAATGCAATGCAAAATGTACTTTGTTTGATTTACAGGGGAGCAGTAGTATGCAACACTTAGCAAATACAGTACATTGGAATGAATAGGCTTTTTCAGTAAATTGCAGGTAAGTTACTTTTACAATACTTTTTCTAACTCAGTGCTGGATGCCTGGATTCAGCACTGGTTCAATAAAAGGTGGTTGCCCCAATACTCCACTCGCACCTGGGCAATAAACACAGCAAAAACAAAACTTGATGCGGTGGAATCGATCAGCAAATAATTTCTAAATCTGAAGGAAACTTTAATTAAACCCTCAAGCGGAAAATAATATCCTCAAACCATTTGTCTTATTGAAAAAACACTCACACCGGTCCGTAATCCAGATGTTTGTCTCTATATGTATATTTGTCAAATTACCATAACACATGAAATAGCACATAGAATATCTACATATACATGAAATAAAGTGATACAAAAATTATATACATATAAATTTAACATGCATAAACCATCATACAATATCTTCTACCAAACTAACAGAATCCTTGTTACCCTAATTTCTTAAGAGGCTGCGAAAAACAATTTTTTACACCAACATAATGTGTGTTTGCTGCCCAACGCTTAGGGAGCTCTTCAGAATCAATTTAAAAAAAAAAGCTTTTAGTCTGTGTATTGTTGTTGAAATTGAAATTGTGTTTTTTTTAATGTTGCACTTTGCCGTGAATAGCGCTACCGGCGCTACTAGCCTCGTTGTAGCCTCCTAGTGCCACTCCCCCAGGGCAGCCAATCAGAGCGGGTGAGGGGTGGAGCTGACGCCAACACCGGATATTTATGCCGGCAAGATCGCGGGAGCGCTCACATAGTGTGTGTTTGCTGCCCAACGCTTAGGGAGCTCTTCAGAATCAATTTTTAAAAAAAAGCTTTTAGTCTGTGTATTGTTGTTGAAATTGAAATTGTGTTTTTTTTAACGTTGCACTTTGCCGTGAATAGCGCTACCGGCGCTACTAGCCTCGTTGTAGCCTCCTAGTGCCACTCCCCCAGGGCAGCCAATCAGAGCGGGTGAGGGGTGGAGCTGACGCCAACACCGGATATTTATGCCGGCAAGATCGCGGGAGCGCTCACATAGTGTGTGTTTGCTGCCCAACGCTTAGGGAGCTCTTCAGAATCAATTTTTTTTAAAAAGCTTTTAGTTTGTGTATTGTTGTTGAAATTGAAATTGTGTTTTTTTTAACGTTGCACTTTGCCGTGAATAGCGCTACCGGCGCTACTAGCCTCGTTGTAGCCTCCTAGTGCCACTCCCCCAGGGCAGCCAATCAGAGCGGGTGAGGGGTGGAGCTGACGCCAACACCGGATATTTATGCCGGCAAGATCGCGGGAGCGCTCACATAGTGTGGTTTGCTGCCCAACGCTTAGGGAGCTCTTCAGAATCAATTTTTAAAAAAAAGCTTTTAGTCTGTGTATTGTGGTTGAAATTGAAATTGTGTTTTTTTTAACGTTGCACTTTGCCGTGAATAGCGCTACCGGCGCTACTAGCCTCGTTGTAGCCTCCTAGTGCCACTCCCCAGGGCAGCCAATCAGAGCGGGTGAGGGGTGGAGCTGACGCCAACACCGGATATTTATGCCGGCAAGATCGAGGGAGCGCAGCGGACGTGCGCAGCGGGCGCGCCGGCAGTGCGCCAAAGGCGCGCTAAAGGCAAGCCCGTCTGCGCCCGTCCGCGCACGATCCACGCACAGCGCCAGCCATGCTGTGCGTGATATCGGGAGACTCTGCTATTCAAGCCGGACACTGCGGGAGATAGGCGAGACTGGAGGTATTGGGGTAGGATTGCCCTTACTCGAGAACCCGGTCAGTTTTAGGTCTGATTGTTGTAGGAAGGAGGCTCTGGTCTGCGCGTTACTTAATGTTAGATCTCTCCCTAAACATGTTATAGAGATCCAACTGCTCATCGAAACGCATCACCTTGACATGTTACTCATGACAGAGACTTGGACCTATCCTGACTCCGCTCTCGAACCAGGATTGGCGTGTCCTCCAGGCTATAAGTTTTTTCACAAGCCCAGAGCTATAGGTAGAGGCGGTGGGGTTGGTCTTATGTTTAGGGAAGGATGGGATTTTGTTCCTATGGATATTGATGTTGTTGAGGGCTTTGAGCTTCTGGGGTGCTCTCTAAAAGACCCCAGGGGGCACTTATTAGATGGTATAGTGTGCTATAGGCCCCCTGGTGCAGTCAATCTGTCTCAACTGCAGGTGTTGATTGATGTCTTTAATAACATGGCTGTTACCCACTCGAGACTGCTCATTGCAGGGGATTTCAATCTCTGGCTAAGTGGGACCTTAGATACAGGATTTAATACCCTTCTTCAATCTTGTGAGAGTCTTGGCCTGCTTCAGGGAGTAACCGGACCTACACACATAGGAGGGCATATGCTTGATCTAGTTTTCAGTAAGGAATGGGTCACTAACCATATGGAGGTGCTTCCTGTAGATTGGACTGACCACCATTTGGTTACATTTCTGACGACCATCCCCAGTCGAGGAGCTCCCGCTTTGAGGGATGTTAGGAGCTTCCTGGGAAGGGATTGGAAGAGGATATTGGAAAAGGCGACACAGCCACCAACGTTCCCTATTAATGGGGATTTTGATGTGCTTAGGTCAGTGGAGGAGAACTATATGGACCTCCGTAATCTCATTACTACAATTGTTAATGAAATTGCCCCTTTGAAAAATTGTAAAAATAGGGGCAGACCTTCTGCTAGGTGGTTCAATGGAAAATTGAAAGCCCTGAAATCAAAGTGTAAACAGGCAGAAAGGAAGTGGAGAAAATACTATGTGAATGAGGATAAGATCGTTTGAAAAGTAGCTATTTCTCTCTATAAAAAGAAATTCTTGCTGCGAAGCAGGAATATTTCGCAGAGCTCATTTTGAATTCACTGAACAAGTCTAAATGCATTTTTAAAATTGTTGATGACCTTGCTAATCCTCAGTGCCTACAAAATGAGGTTCAGCCTACTCAAGATCTCTGTGACAGTTTGGCTACTTTTTTTGATGAAAAAATTAGAACCATCATTTCTGGTCTTAAAACCAACCTTTCTGGGGGACAGAGGCTGTGACTCATGGGGCAGCTACTTCGATTGTTGATGCGGGAGGGGTGCCTGGTGCAGGAACACAGATTGGTGAAGGGACCGATAAACTGAGTTTTTGGACCATTTTGAACCCCTTTCGGATGAGGAATTTAACAGGCTTGCTCTGGGTGTTTCCTCGGGCTCTCCACTGGACCCCCTTCCGCACAAAATCTGGAAGGAATTTGCTTCAGAACTTTTCCCCAGGCTTCGACAGATCTGTAATCAATCATTATTTAGTGGAATTGTACCATCTGGCTGGAAACAGGCTGTAGTTACGCCACTCTTGAAGAAGGCCACTCTTGATCCAACCTGCCCGGGTAACTATCGGCCCATCTCTCTCCTCCCCTACCCAGTGAAGATCCTTGAACGTTTGGTTAGCAAATCTCTGTCAGCTTTTCTAGAACGTAACAACTGTCTGGCAGATGTACAATTCGGCTTCCGTCAAGAACACGGAACCGAGTCTGCCTTGGTAACCGTGTTGGACGATCTGCGTCTGTTGGCAGACAGGGGACAATCAGCAATACTTATATTGCTTGACCTGTCTGCCGCTTTTGACACGGTCAACCATGACATTTTGCTAACACGTTTAGAGGAGGTGGGGGTAGTGGGCACTGCCCTGGACTGGTTTCGATCCTATCTATCTGGCAGGTGTCAGGCAGTGGCTCTTCCCCTTTCCAGTCAGCCTTCACTAATATCTGTCATGGGGTCCCACAAGGATCTGCCATCAGCCCAATTTTATTTAACATCTATTTGAGCCCACTGATTAATATCATTCGGGCTCATAATGTGAAATTGGTAAATTATGCTGATGACACTCAGATCATTCTATCTCTTGATGGAGCCCTACCCAATGCCCTGGAGGATTTTCATGCATGTATGCATGATACTGCGCAGTGGTTACGTAATAACTCTTTACAATTTAATTCGGATAAGACCGAAATTGTACACTGCGCAGTTGGGAAGGTCCATCTGCCTCTTCCTCACAACTTCTGGCCCCTTGATTCATCTACTGCCTTGGTGCCATCTAAGACGGTGCGAAACTTGGGAGTTATGTTTAATGCCAACCTGTCACCAGAGACGCAAGTGAACAAGATGGTGGGGTGCTGTTTTGGCCTCATTAGGGCTCTGAGAAAGATTCTCCCGTTGCTCCCAATTTCGGTTAGAGCCTTGGTTGTTCAAGGCGCTATTCTAAGTAGACTTGACTACTGCAATGCTCTGCTGTTGGAGTCCCCCAAGTATCTAATACAGAGACTGCAGCGTGTTCAGAATACGGCTGCGAAATTGGCCTTGTCTAAGCCACGAGGCTTTTCCGCCTCAATGTGCCTAGCGGAGCTACATTGGCTCCCTGTGCAGCAAAGAATTTATGTTAAATCCCTTTGTATAGGGTTTAGGGCTTTGCATGGACTCGGTCCTGGGCCCCTACAGAAGAAATTGGTTTGGTATACTCCTACCCGGACCCTTCGCTCCTCTTTTGCCTACTTGGCAAAGGTACCCAGGTTCAACAGGGTCAGACTGGGAGGAAGATCTTTTAGTTTTGCTGCTGCAAAACTCTGGAACGCACTCCCACTAGAAATTAGACAATGCAGTACCCTGTCCCTGTTCAGGAAAAGGATCAAAACGTGGTTGTTCCCCAGAAACTGATCCTGTCGCTTTTGAGTAATGTTTTTGGTTCTGTCCCTCTCGCTTCACGTTGGTCTGTATTCATGTATCTTTAGCGCCAGGGTACCCGTAGGGTGTTTGTTGCGCTCTATAAATGCTATATACAATACAATACAATACAATACAACTATGGTTCGCAACCCATATCAAAAGGATCGCCCTTGCACCAGCAACGGAACCGCAATGGGATTCTCATTCAGTCCCAGCTATGCCTGCCTAGCGATGGGATGGTGGGAGAAAGAGGTGGCATGGAGTGCAGAAATTGAAGTATCAGTCAACAAAATCATTAGCTGGATACGGTTTATAGATGATCTATTGATCATCTTGGATGGAACGAAGTCGGAATTTCAGGAATATTTTGAAAAGATCAACACTAGTGAAGAAAACATAAAATTCATGTATGAAATCAGTAATGATCGAGTAGTATTCCTAGATACAGAAATTTACATTAAAGGAAATGAAATCCATACGACTCTCCATCGCAAGAATACTGCAACCAATGCCACTCTAGAAGTCACCAGTTTCCACCAGCCAACATTAATATCAAGCATCCCGTATGGCGAATTCCTCAGAATTCGGAGGATATGCAGTGAGGAAGAGGAGTGGCAGAGACACAGCAAATCAACTGCGAACAGATTTAAAAACAGAAAATATAATCAAACTGTGGTAAAAAAGATGTTGGCAAAAAACAAATGCGAAGACACGTGAGGAATGTTTGATTGCAAAAAAAGAAAAAGAAAAAGAGATAACAGCCTCTGAACCCATTAGACTAATTATGGATTACTCACAAGAAAACAAAGAGATAACAAAAATCATGAAAAAAACTGGAAAATCCTACAATTGGATGACACTGTGGGCAAACTAGTTGGAAATCATCCAACAATTACCTACCGCAGGGCTAAAAACTTAAAAGACCGATTAATACATAGCCATTTGAAAGGAAAAAAGAAGGATAATTCATGGCTAAACACTAAAGGATTCATAAAGTGTCATACCTGCAAGGTTTGTCAGATAGCTAAGCCAACACAGGAAATCAAACTAGCCAACAACAAAACCTGGGAAATAAGAGAACTAATAACATGCAAAACGCAATTCACTGTGTATGTGATAGAATGCCCATGCCCATTGAAGTATGTGGGCAGTACAATCTGTGTATTGAAAAAACGAGTGATGGAACATGTCAGAGCCACAACAAATAAAGACAGATCAAATGCAATCGTTAAACACATGGAGCAACATCACCAAAGTGATTGGAAGATGTTAAAGTTCTATGGAATTGAAACAGTGCGAATAAATGAGCGTGGGGGAAACCGAGAAAAACTCCTACGTCAAAAGGAATTGCGGCATATCCTTAATTTACGAACACTTACACCACACGGCCTCAATCAATCGGAAGAATTGTATATTCATCTATAGAACAGGAATTGATTTCCCTTCGGAATTATATGTTTAAGAAGACATCAGATTTACACAAAAAACATGATTGCACCAATATAAAAATGTATATTATACATGATTGAAGTTTTGTAAAATAAGCTAAACACACCCTATTGGAAGAGAGACAAAAGTTGTACAAAAGAACAAAAAGAGCAAATAAAAACGAACTTTGCATGACCCACTAGAGGGACAAATTTGAGGGTCTGAGAATAGAATCTCTAAAGGACTTTAGTAATTATGCCAACACTTGGAGATTGGTAAACACATAGGGTGTCTCTTTGTGAAATCTTTTTTAAAATGTTTCAATCCATTTGTTTCACAGTTTCTAAATTTATATTTTTTGAGCACTTAATATATAGGAAAAAAAAGTAAAAATGCACAAAACTACAACTCACATAATTCACTGGGGCACTTGTGGCTTTCAACAGGAAATGATGTAACTGAAGTTTGAATTTATTTAAACAGTGTTCACAAGTGTGTTGTTTGAGATCGTGATCAAGGTATTGAGTAATACCGAAACGCGTTGATCTTTTTGCCTGTGTTCCCATCCATGAAACGGAGAAAATAAACGAAAAATTGCAAATCTCTACGGGAGTGCGACCCGTTTGTCTTTCTCAGTCGGGGAAGGATTGTGTGAGAAAATATATATATTTATATATATATATTTTTTTTTTCCCACTGAAAAAAACAAAGGTTACAGGGATGTTATAGTTAGGCTCAGATTTCACTTGTACAATACCAGTGAAATTCAACAGTTAAAGTTAGCTAAGCTAACTATAACTTATGCCCCCGCAATGCACTGCTTATGATCTCGCATATTACATCACTCATGACATGGCCAGTGACATCACTAATTACATCTTTAATAACATCATGTTTTCTAAGAGTTTATGAGTGTTAAAGATTTTAAAGATTTATACTAACTTAGTACAAAACTTAGATTAGTATACTAGGTGCACTACTAATGAGTGATACTACTTCTAACATATATTATGTGAGTGGTTGTGTGACTGTGTGTATCCATGTGTGAGTGGCGGCATGGGTGTGTGAGTGGCTGTATGGGTGTATAAGTGGGTGTGTGAGTAGCTGTGCGGGTGAGTGATGGCTGTGTGAGTACCTGTATTGATGAGTGAGTGGGTGAGTGAGTGGCTCTGTGGGTGAGTGGCTGTGTGAGTGGTGGTATGGGTGGGTGAGTGGATGTGTGACTGACTGCACGGGTGATTGAGTGGGTATCTGAATGTCTATGTGAGTGAGTGAATGGGTGAGTGAGTGGCTGTTTGAGTGGGTGTTTGGTTAAGTGAGTTGGTGTGTGAGTGGCTATATTAAAAAGTGAGTGTCTGTGTGAATGGCTGTACGGGAGAGTTAGCGGATTTGATGGTGCTCGCATGGATGTGTGCATTAGTATATAAGTGGTTGTGTGAGTGCTTGTATGGGTGAGTGAGTGGCTGTGTTGAGAAACTGTATGGGTCAGTGAGTGGGTGTGTGGGTGGCTGTATGGGTAAGTGGCTGGTTGTATGAGTAGCTGTATGAGTGAGTGAGTGGTTGTGTGAGTGGCTGTATGAGTGAGTGAGTGGGTCGGTGAGTGTATCTATGGATGAGTGATTGGTTGTGTGAGTACTTGTATAGGTCTGTGAATGGGTATGTGAGTGGTTGTGTGGGCATGTGAGTTGGTATATGAGAGGTTGTATAGGAGTGTGAGTGGGTGTGTGAGTGTTTCTGTGGATGATGTCATCAGTGATGTCACTGGCCATTTTAGGAGTGATGTAATATGTGAGGTCATAAGAAGTGCATTGTGGGGGCGTAAGTTATAGTTAGCTCACTAACTCTAACTGCTGAATTTCACTAGTTTTGTAGGAGTGAAATCTGAGCCTAACTTTAACGTCCCTGCAACCTTTGGGTTTTTTTGTGTGAATTCCTAAGGATTTTTAATACTATTTTCTAACTCCTGGTACCAGTCTTCTAGACCCAGACAGCACAACATGGCTGCTGCCGACCAGAGACACGATTCTGCCCTCCAGCTGCTGAGCCAAGCTCAAGCAGGGGAAGGCAGAACAATAAGTATCCTGTCACAGGGAGGTGTGACCACCTACCTGACAGGTTTTAGTGTATTGTGCCAGGTGGGAGCGCTTGCCAGCGCCACTCAGTCTGCTTGAAGGGCACATTTGGTGCCCTCCTTGCATAGTCCAGTTCAAACCAGCTCAGGGAGCCGTTGGCTCCCGCTCTGGTGCAAAACTGGACAGAGGACATGGGAGTATCCTGCCCACTGTCCAAACCCTCCCCTGGGAGGGAACCCTGAATCGTCCCAGCCCTTTCCTTAGGGTACTTAAGGGCTTACCTGAGGGTGGGTCCCTAAACTCGTCGTGGGACACGATTCATTTCAGATGCCACTTCAACTTCGACTGTCTGGGCACTCTGGACTTCGCTCTGGGCATCAAGGCTGCAACCGGGAAGACTCCTGCTGCTCCTGATCCCTTCGCCCTGCACGTCTGCTGCAATGTCCGTGCCTGTGCTCCATGCAGGAAACCTTCCAAGGCCTGTGGGCATCCAAGACACCTGAAGGAATCTCTCTTGAAGTGAAGGAGTCACTTCCCCTCATCTGCAGGCACCACACCTAAGCTGGCCGGTCTGCTGATCCTGGGCTCCCACAGACTCCAAAAGGCTCAGCAACATAGGTGGTGGTTCTTCACATCCCTCGAGGCCTGCCCTGTCCTCTCACCAAGTTTGAGGCCAGTCTCCCTCGTCAGAGCTGCAGGAACCGAACCCCTGTGCACCTCGTTGACTTCCCGTTGCAAAGGTTTGTTGACTTCCTTCCATCAAGATCTTTCGAGCTCCAAGTAGCCCCCACCTCAAGCATCTACAGTGACCAAGATCTTTGTCCTCACTGCACCACTTGCACCGTGAGCTTGCTTCTTTGGTGAGCTGCTTGAAGACCCCTTGCAACTCCAGTGCCTCCGGCCTGTGGGTTCTGTTGAGGGTCACCTTTGAATTCTTTGGACTCCTCTGATTGCTCGGGTTCATGCCCTGACTCCCCTGCTTGTGGTGAGTCACCTGGACCTTGCTGGTCCCGTCACTGCACCTTCTTCGCTTTTCACATTGTTTGCAGTTGCCAAGGCTCAAAAAGTGTGGGTGTTGGAGCCTGTGGCCCCAGCAGCTCTCCAAGATAAGTGGAGTGGACCCCACACCATACTTGAACAAAAGGGTGAGGTCACCTACTTGGTGGACCTAGGTACTCCAAGACGTCCCCATAGGGTACTTCACGTGAACCGCCTGAAACCCTTTGTAGACAGGGCTGACATGGGTTTGCTCATGGCAACTGATGAGGGACAGGAGGAAGAGAGTGACCCTCTCCCTGATCTCCTCTCTCAGAACCCTGATGAGTCAGTAGATGGAGTAGCCTTGGGAGGCAGCCTCACTGACCAGCAGCAAACTGGTTGTAGGCAAGTCCTTCAACAGTACAGACATATGTTCTCCCTGACACCCAGTCAAACCACCTGGTGTACCCATGAAGTGGACACAAGTGACAGTCTGCCTGTCTACATACAGCCTGACCATGTCAGGGATTGCATCAGGACAGAGGTCCAAAGATGCTGGAATTGGGTGTCATTGAGCCTTCAGATAGCTCTTGGGCTAGCCCAGTAGTCCTTGTGCCAAAACCTTACACCGAGGGTGGAAGAAGAGAGATGAGGTTTTGTGTGGACTACAGAGGTCTCAATGCAGTCACTAGCACTGATGCTCATCCAATTCCCAGGGCAGATGAACTCATAGATACTTTGGCCTCAGCCAAGTTTCTGAGCACATTTGACCTGACAGCTGGCTACTGGCAAATCAGACTAGCTGAGGATGCCAAGCCAAAAACAGCATTCTCAACCCCTATTGGGCATTATCAATTTATTGTGATGCCCTTTGGTCTGAAGAATGCACCTGCCACATTTCAGATAATGGTGAACAAACTCTTAACAGGTCTGGAAGCTTATAGTGCAGCCTATCTAGATGTTATAGCTGTCTTTAGCTCCACCTGGAAAGATCGCCTGGTTCACCTCAGAAATGTTCTGAGGCCCTGCAAAAGGCAGGCCTCACTATCAAAGCCACTAAGTGCCAGATAGGGCAGAGTAAGGTTGTGTACTTGGGCCACCTGGTAGGTGGAGGCAAGGTTCAACCACTGGAGAGCAAAATGCAGACCATTGTGGACTGGGTTGCTCCCACTACCCAGACTCAGGTCAGAGCTTTCTTGGGCCTGACTGGGTATTACAGAAGATTTGTAAAGGGATATGGGTCCATTGTGACTCCCAAGAATGACCTTACATCAAAAATAATGCCCAAGAAAGTTCAGTGGACAGTAAGCTGTCAAAAGGCATTTGATGACCTAAAGCAGGCCATGTGCACTGCTCTCATCCTGCAGAGTCCTGACTACTCTAAAACATTTATTGTCCAGACAGATGCATCTGAGATAGGGGTAGGGGCTGTGTTATCACAACTTAATGCAGAGGGCCAGGATCAACCAGTAGCTTTTATCATCAGGAGTTTGACCCCCAGGGAGAAACATTGGCCAGCCATTGAGATGGAAGCCTTTGCTGTGGTCTGGGCCTTGAAGAAGCTGAGGTCATACCTGTTTGGCACACACTTCATTGTTCAGACAGACCACAAGCCCCTCTTATGGCTTAAACAGATGAAGGGTGAAAACCCCAAACTTTTGAGGTGGTCCATTTCCCTACGGGGGATGGACTATACAGTGGAACATAGACCTGGGAGTAACCATGCCAATGCAGATAGACTCTCCAGATATTTCCACTTAGAAAATGAAGACTCAACTGAGCAAGGTTAGTCTCATCTCCTTATGTTTGGGGGGTTGTGTAGGAAAGTAGGATCTGCTTTTATGGTTACCCCCACTTTTTGCCTAGTGCTATGCTGTTTCTGACTAGTCTGACTGGGATCCTGCTAACCAGGACCCCAGTCTCTCTCCTTTCTCCCCTACATTGTTATGGTAAGTACTTAGGTACATCCCAGATTGGATACTGGGGTACCCTTATAAGTCCCTAGTATATGTTACTAAGGCACCCAGGGCATAAGTACCCCAGGGGTCCCCCTTAGGCTGAAGCGTGTATTATGCCACCCATGGGAGACCATTCAAACTGGCAATACAGGCTTGCCATTGCAGCCTGTGTAAGCTGGTGCTAACACCACTTACGAAAGATATAGGTTCCCTATATCTAGGGTCACTGCACTTCAAAATTCAAATTCAATTCCTTTATTCGGCATATAAAAATACCATAAAAGTAACACTATATCCGTAGGTTACAGTACAAACTTCATTTTTTAAAAGGAACAATACAACAATTTATAATCTACATGGTACAGATTAAATATATCTAGCTAAAAAAAAAAAAAAAAAACATCGCATATAACGTGTCTCTCATAAAGCAACCCCATCTGCAGGGCTAGTTCACGCATCCCCTTGAGGCCCTTAATCTCAAAGCAGTCCTTTAAAAGTTCGTAATACAGAAGAGTGTAAAGGCATCTGTGGCCAATTTCAAAAATAAAAGTGCCACCCGTGCTTGTTTAAATCTGGATTTTTTTTAAATACCCCTCAGAAAAGCTCTTCTTGGATCAGAATAAAATGGGCAGAATAAAACAAAGTGAAGGGTGTCCTGTGGAGACCTATGGTCGCAGCCACAGGGCCCCTTCAACTCTGGATGCAGTGAGAACCCTGCCGGTTCTGCTAAAATGTGGTGCAAAAGGTTTAGCCTGAACCGAGTCATTAAAAATCTGTCATGGGCACTACTTATACAAGACAGGTATGGTTCAATGCCCTCAGTGGATCTAACAACTAAATGTTCTCTCACCAACGGTTTAAGTAACTCTCTGTCTTCCCGGTGCAACGTTACATACTTAAAGAACCGGTCCTTAACCAGTGCCCTATCTAGTATACTTATTTCCGAGGGGTTAGCGAATAAATCTGCACAACCAACTTTCACAAGGGACTCCTTCACATATTTTAGCCAGGGAATTTTGAGGCCATGGTCCAGGGAGAGACAATCTTCTATAACCTGCCAACTTAGTGCAGCCTCCTCATTTGACCAGATCTTTACCCAGCAAACTAGGGGGTTGACAGCCCACCTATCCATAATGTAACGGGCACCCAGTTCTTCATGTACAATGTGGGCTGACGTGCTCTGAGGAACTTTTAACAGGTGCCTAAGATACTTGTTCTCCTCTATTTGTAGTTGGTTCGCCTCAATAAATCCCCAAACCTCACTGCCATACAGCACTTTGGCACAGCACATGGAGCTGTACAGTTTCAAAATCTGCTCTGCGGACCACCGTCCTAACCTTTGGGCAAAATTCATTATTGAACCGTTGCATTTGGCCATGGTGCAGCACTTCTCCTCTAGTAAGTGTTTAAAATTTAAACGCCCATCAAATAAAATCCCCAGATACGAGAAAGACTGCACCTTGCCTAGACAATGAGATCCAATTGTGTATTTGTATGATTTGCCTACCTTTTTGCCCACTTCCATGACATAAGATTTTGCCAAATTGGGAGACAAGTCCAAGTTCTCCATAAAGGAAACAAACCCGTCTATTAGGATCTGCAGACCTTTGGGAGTGCGTGCCAGGAGTACCGCGTCGTCTGCATAAAGCAGAACTGGAATTCCACGGGTACCTATCCTTGGAGTATCAGCTTGAAGAGTGCTTAGGGCGCGATCAAGACCGTTTATATATAACGTAAACAGAAAGGGAGCTAGTATGCAACCCTTCTAACATCACTGGAGCACGTAAAGGGTTCTGTTTTGCTTCCATCCTGGCAGTATCTAACCGTGGCAGTGGTGTTCAAATGCAAAGTTTTTAAAATGTTAATAAGCCCAGGGTCCACGCCAAGCCCGTCCATTAATGCCCACAATTTCCCTCTATTGACTCTGTCGAAGGCGGCGGTTAAGTCCATAAATGCTAAATACATCGTCCCTGGACTTACCACTGTGTATTTGGCTGCAATGAGGTACAGATTGAGGCATTGGTGAGTAGTAGATTTTCCTGGCCTAAAGCCAAATTGCACATCAGTTATAATCTTATGCTCATCAGCCCAGTCCATAAGCCTACTTAAAACCACCCGCCCTAATACCTTCGCTGACACATCGATAAGGGAAATTGGGCGATAACATTGTGGGAAGTCCTTATTGCCCTTTTTGAAAATGGGGACGATCGTGGATGTAGACCAAGATGCTGGCATTACTGTGTCCCCTGCTGCATTAATCACCCTAGTCAGGATTGGGGCCCAGAGATCCACATTACTTATGAAAAGTTCAGGTGGGATCCCGTCAGGGCCAGGAGCCTTGTTCCTAGTTAGGCCCTCGATTCCCTTTTTAACCTCACTTAGTGAGAATTCCACCGGGGGTATACCCTGTTCCCCATTACATTCCTGGGGTTGATCAGCACATGAAAGTGCTCGTACCATTGCTCCGGCAGGATGTTATTGCTCAGCCCGGGTTTGTTCGATTCTTGAAAACAAGAATTATTTATGACTCTCCAGAAAGCGGTGGAGTCTTTAAGTGTTATTGCCTCTGTCAAGTCCTCCCAAGCTTGTTTTTGCAATTGACGTTTGCGTCCCTTGACAGCTAACTTATCATTTTTATGGCAAACGGACACCCAAACCCTATCTTTTGGGGTAGTCTTTAGGGCATCTTTCAGCTCTCTGAGAGCGCGTGAACAATGTGGATCAAACCATCCTGGGCTATCTCTTATGATACTGGGCATAGGGTCACTGCACTTAAAACCTATAAGTTAACCCTACATCAGGCCTTTTCAATCCTGAAGGCAGGGTGCACGGTTCTAAGTGTGAGCGTGCCCCTGCATGAACAGGACACCCCTACAGCCTTCGGAGTCCATTCTCCCGGGTTGTAAGTGAGACAGCCATATATCATATATAGGGGCACCGTGTCATTACGCGATGACCATCTCTAAACTGGCTGTAACGAACCCTGTCATATTTGCTATCAAATGTGTTGGAATCATACCCCACACCATAAAAGGTGTGGGAGGTATGATTCCAAGCACTATAGGGGCCCTCCATTAGGCCCTCAGTGCTCCCGGTACCAGTCTTCTAGACCCGGACAGCACAACATGGCTGCTGCTGACCAGAGACATGATTATGCCCTCCTGCTGCTGAGCCAAGCTTGAGCAGAGGAAGGCAGAACAATAGGTATCCTGTCACAGGGAGGTGTGACCACCTCCTAGACATGGTTAGTGTACTGGGGCCGGGTGGGAGCTCTTGCCAGCGCCACTCAGTCTGCTTGAAGGGCACATTTGGTGCCCTCCTTTCATAGTCCAGTTCAAACCAGCTCAGGGAGCTGTTGGCTCCCGCTCTGACACGATACTGGACCAAGGGCATGGGAGTATCCTCCCCACTGTCCAACCCCTCCCAACCCTTTCCGTAGGGTACTTAAGGGCTTACCTGAGGGTGGGTCCCTAGATTCGTCTTGGGACACAATTCATTTCAGACACCACTTCAACTTCGACCGTCTGGGCACTCTGGACTTTGCTCTGGGCATCAAGGCTGCAACCGGAAGACTCCTGTTGCTCCTGATCTTTTTGCCCTGCTCCTCTGCTGCAATGTCTGTGCCTGTGCTCCATACAGGAAACATTCCAAGGCCTGTGGTCATCCAAGACACCTAACGGAATCTCCCTTGAAGTGAAGGAGTGAATTCCCTGCATCTGCAGGCACCGCAACTAAGCTGACCGGTCTGCTGATCCTGGGCTCCCACGTACTCTGAAAGGCTCAGCAACACAGGGGGTGGTTCTACACACCCCCAAGGCCTGCCCTGTCCTCTCACCAATTTTGAAGCCAGTATCCCTCGTCAGAGCCGCAGGAACCGAATCCCTGTGCACTTCGTCGACTTGCCATTGCAAAGGCTTGTTGCCTTCCTTCCATCTAGATCTTGGGCTCCAAGTAGCCCCCACCTGAAGCATCTCCAGTAACCAACATCTTCATTCCCACCACATCAGTTGCACTGTTGGCCTGCTTCTTTGGTGAGCTGCTCGAGGACCGCTTGCGACTCCAGTGCCTCTGGCCTGTGGGTTCTGTTGAGGGTCACCTTTGAATTCTTTGGGCTACCCTGATTGCTCAGGCCTGGCCTGACTCCCCTGCTTTGGTGAGTCACCTGGACCTTGCTGGTCTTGACACTGCACCTTCTTTGCTTTCCACGTTGTTTGCAGTTACCAAGGCTTGTTGGTGCTCCCGATGGACACCGACCCCTCTACTCTCGAAATCCGACATGGGCCAACTCGTGAACGGCTCCTGGACTTCCACAGCATCGCCTGGTCCGCACAGCTGCAGCTCCAAAGTCACCGTCATCTTTCCTGCAACACCCAACATCGGTGGGTACTCGTCTGTCGTGCCCCCTGGTCACTCCCGAGTGACCTAGACTCTGTCTCATCTGCTTGCAGGTACTCTTCACCTCAAATCCACCTTTGGTTCCACCGGACACTTTCACCTTCTCCAGCAGCAGCACCTTCCTGAAGTCGCCCATTGAGTTCGATGACGGTTTCTGACGCCACTTCACACCTATTAACCCGGCTTCCCTGGTGCAGGTAACCTGGTTCCAAGGGTATCCATGGGTGGGGTGGCTCTCCAACCTCTTGTCTTCCACAGGGTCTCTTCAGGGTCCACTGGGAAAGGTCCTCTTTCTTTAAAATTGCAACTGCGACTTACACATTGATTTGTACGGAGAACGAGGTTGTGTCCCCACAATGCACACAAGCTCTGTGGGGCTCCTAGATACTCACCTTGGGTGGTTCCTTGAGTCCCTGGCACTTCTACGTCCTCTGGGTATATTCTTGACTCGAGCCGTGGTTCGCATACCACTATTTTAGTATATGGTTTGGTCTCCCCCTGGGGACCACTGTGTATTCTGGGCCAGTCCTGGCTCCTGGAGGGAGTTCCGCCGGGCGGTGACGTGCGGCGGGGGAGGGCAGGGTGGGGGTAGTAAAACCGGAATCCGGCCGAATCCAGGTAAGTTAGCAAATAAATAAATAAAACGAATTTCGTAGCGCGCGCTGCATCGCCAAATGCGATGCAGCGCGCTCTGAAATTCGTTTTATTTATTTGCTAACTTACCTGTGTTCTGCCGGATTCCGGTTTTACTACCCCCACCCTGCCCCTCCCCGCCGCACGTCACCGCCCGGCGAAGCTCCCTCCAGGAGCCGCGACTGTTCTGGGCTACTTACCTGTTTCCGTTGCAAAGTATTGTGTGTATTGTGTATATCTCCGGTTAGGAGATCTCTGCATGTGTTAGTGAGTGTCTTATAATAAATACTAAGGGTGGGCGGAATTTGCGGAGTTGCGTTCCGCGAAATTCCGCAAAACGGCAAGAAATCTCCGCGAGCACGCGGAATTTCACGTGCTCGCGGAGATTTTGCTGCGCCCGTTGAATCCTGCCCTGCATATTTATCCACGAAGATGCCACCGTTTTGTGCAATACCTCTACTCAACTGGAGTACTTTCTACTGGCTAATCAGTAAGTGCTACCTCGTTGGGTAAATGTATAGTGCCTTCCCTACACTACAGCTGCGTAAAGGACCAGAAGAATTGTCCCCAGTGACCTGGGTGTCTGTAACTTTGCCACCACGCCGAAAGCGCCGGGGTCCTTTGATTAAGCTGTCCATCATAGTGGGGAAAGGGCGGGAAGACGTTGCATACCGCTAGTGTATGTGGGGCGGGGCCAAACGGGCGGGGCTTCTAGGCCAGTTCACATGCCTCTTGTTTAAAAAGGGTCAGAGCAGGATCTCAGTGGCAGACGAGGAGAAGGAACCTCCTGGTCACAGGAACTACACGAGGATTGCACTCGAGAAAATCAAGGATGCAAAGACATCCATCAAGGATTGGAGCTAACTTTTCCGGCTGGACATGGGAAGAAGGCACATCTGCTTAACCACGCTCACGAATTCTACACGAGGATTGAGCTCGGAAAATCAAGGATGCAAAGACCTCTATCAAGGATTACAGCTAACTTTTCACGTTGGAAATGGAGAGAAGGCACATCTGCTTAACCACGCTCACGAATTCTGCACACCTGCCCTGCATATTTATCCACGAAGATGCCACCGTTTTGTGCAATACCTCTACTCAACTGGAGTACTTTCTACTGGCTAATCAGTAAGTGCTACCTCGTTCGGTAAATGTATAGTGCCTTTCCTACACTACAGCTGCGTAAAGGTCCAGAAGAATTGACCCCAGTGACCTGTGTGTCTGTAACTTTGCCACCGCGCCGAAAGCGCCGGGGTCCTTTGATTAAGCTGTCCATCATTCTACACGGGGATTGCGCTCGAGAAAATCCAGGATGCAAAGACCTCCATCGGGGATTACAGCTAACTTTTCACGTTGGAAATGGAGAGAAGGCACACCTGCTTAACCACGCTCACGAATTCTACACGAGGATTGAGCTCGGAAAATCAAGGATGCAAAGACCTCGATCAAGGATTACAGCTAACTTTTCACGTTGGAAATGGAGAGAAGGCACACCTGCTTAACCACGCTCACGAATTCTGCACACCTGCCCTGCATATTTATCCACGAAGATGCCACCGTTTTGTGCAATACCTCTACTCAACTGGAGTACTTTCTACTGGCTAATCAGTAAGTGCTACCTCGTTCGGTAAATGTATAGTGCCTTTCCTACACTACAGCTGCGTAAAGGTCCAGAAGAATTGACCCCAGTGACCTGTGTGTCTGTAACTTTGCCACCGCGCTGAAAGTGCCGGGGTCCTTTGATTAAGCTGTCCATCATTCTACATGGGGATTGTGCTCGAGAAAATCAAGGATGCAAAGACCTCCATCGGGGATTACAGCTAACTTTTCACGTTGGAAATGGAGAGAAGGCACACCTGCTTAACCACGCTCACGAATTCTACACGAGGATTGAGCTCGGAAAATCAAGGATGCAAAGACCTCGATCAAGGATTACAGCTAACTTTTCACGTTGGAAATGGAGAGAAGGCACACTTGCTTAACCACGCTCACGAATTCTGCATGAGGATTGCGCTCGGGAAAATCAAGGATGCAAAGACCTCCTTAGAGGATAACAGCTAACTTTTCACGTTGGAAATGGAGAGAAGGCACATCTGCTTAACCACGCTCACGAATTCTGCACGAGGATTGCGCTCGGGAAAATCAAGGATGCAAAGACCTCCATCGGGGATTACAGCTAACTTTTCACGTTGGAAATGGAGAGAAGGCACATCTGCTTAACAACGCTCACGAATTCTACACGAGGATTGCGCTCGAGAAAAGCAAGGATGCAAAGACCTCCATCGGGGATTACAGCTAACTTTTCACGTTGGAAATGGAGAGAAGGCACATCTGCTTAACCACGCTCACGAATTCTGCACACCTGCCCTGCATATTTATCAACTCGGGCACCTGCTTCAGTGCTTTCTTGCACCCGAATTCCGTTCCGCCGCAGATCGCGGAAGTTTCGACATTTCCGCGTTCCGCGCGTAACGCGGAAATGCCGAAATTTCGCAAGTTCTGCGAGCGGAACGGAATTTGCCGCCCACCCTTAATAAATACCTATTTTTATAAATACACCGTGTGGGTCTTTTTCATTTAATCTATACCCAGAAGATTGCATTCTGGTAAAACAAGCTGCTTTACACTCCTTCTGGACTAAGCCAGAAGGCTGCTTTCCACATCTTCCACTTAGAGAGCTTTCTCAGGTTGTCTAAGACCACTAAAATCACCATAAGGGGTTTCTACTTTGGTGCAGGGTGCCCACTTATATAAGTATGCATCATATATCAAGCTAGCCTTTCACAGTCTGTGAGTGAGTGCATAAGGCTCTGGGTGGGACTGTGAGCAAGTGAATGAGTCTCTAAGTGGGTGTGCGACTGGATGTGTGAGTGTCTGAGTGGGTCTGTGAGTGGTTGTGTGAGTCTCTGACTGGGTCTGTAAGTGGGTACAAGAGTGTCTTTTAAGGTATGTGAGTGGATGTATGAGTCTCTGAGTGGGTGAGTGAGTCGATGTGTGAGTGTCTGAGTGGGTCTGTGAGTGGTTGTGTGAGTCTCTGAGTGGATATGTGAGTTGGTGAGTGTGTGTCTGGTTCAGTCAGTGGGTGCATGACTCTTTGAGTGGATCTCTGAGTAGGTGCATGAGTCTCTGAGTGGGTCTGTGAATGGGAACATGAGTGTCTGAGTGGGTCTGTGAGTGGGTGGATGAGTGTCTGAGTGGGTCAGTGAGAGACTGCGAGAGTCTCTAAGTGGGTCTGTGAGTGGGTGCATGAGTGTCTGAATGGATCTGTGAGTGGGTGCATGAGTATCTCAGTGGATCTGTGAGTGGATACATGAGTGTGTGAGTGGGTGTTTGAGTGAGTCTCTGAGAGGGTCTGTGAATGAATTAATGAGTGCTTGAATGGATCTGTGAGTGAGTGCATGAGTATCTGAGTGTGTCTGTCAGTGGGTGCGTGAGTCTCTGAGTGGGTCTGTGAGTAGGTGAATGAGTGGGTCTATCAGTGGGTGCATGGCAAACAAAGTAGGGGGCACATAGGAGCAGGTCCTTGTGCCAGCTTCCCCTGTGAAAGTCCTCCTATCCAGTTTGCCTGCAGTCCACTACCCTCTGCTGCCTTCGGTCTTGTGTCTCCTCCGCTCATTTTCTGCCAAATTTTTCTGCCTCTTCTCTCCTCGCTCCTGTCCCCTATGTTGCCTCTTTCTGCTAATTCTGCCTGTTATTTTGCCTCTTTCTGCTCGGTCCTGACCTTTATTTTGCCTCTTCCTGACCGTTTCTGACCTTTATTTTGCCTCTTGCTGCTCGTTTCTGACCGCTAGTCTGCCTCTCTTTGTTCATTTCTCACCTTTATTTTGCCTCTTTCTGCTAATTTCTGACCTTTATTTTGCCTCTTTCTGACCATTTCTAACCTTTATTCTGCCTCTTGCTGCTGGTTTCTGACCTCTATTGTGCATTTCTTTGCTCATTTCTCACCTTTATTTTGCCTCTTTCTGCTCATTTCTGACATTTATTCAGCCTCTTTCTGCTCCCTTCTGACCTTTATTCTGCCTCTTTCTGTTGTTGCTGACCTTTATTTTGCCTCTTTTTGCTAGTTTTTCACATTTATTTTGCCTCTTTCTGTCTGTTTCTGACCTTTATTTTGCCTCTTTCTGCTCATTTCTCACCTTTATTTTGCCTCTTTCTCCTTGTTTCTCACCCTTATTTTTGCCTCTTTCTGCTCATTTCTCACCTTTATTTTGCCAGGTCTGAGGCTTAGTGGACTAATGCGTCCACTGTAGGGGGCTGTGTTTGACCTCATGGTAACAGGTTCAAATACCGATGGGTCCACTCAGCCATTCATTCTTCTGAGTACCATTGAGTTGAGTAACAATAAACATCTGCCTCTTTCTGCTAGTTTCTGACCTTTATTTTGTCTCCTGCTGTTAGTTTCTGACCTTTAGTCTTTTGCTATCTGCTCGTTTCTCACCTTTATTTTGAATTTTCTGCTCATTGCTAAGCTTTATTTTGCCTCTTTCTATTCGTTTCTCACCTTTATTCTGTATCTATCTACTCATTTCTCACCTTTATTTTGAATCTTTCTGCTCGTTGCTGACCTTTATTTTGCATCTTTCTGCTAGTTTTTCACATTTATTTTGCCTCTTTCTGCCCGTTTCTGACGTTTATTTTGCCTCTTTCTGCTCATTTCTCACCTTTATTTTGCCTCTTTCTGCTCGTTTCTCACCTTTATTTCGCCTCTTGCTGCTCGTTTCTGACCTTTATTCTGTCTCTATCTGCTTTTTTCTAACCTTTATTCTGCCCTTTCAGCACCCTTCTGACTTTTATTCTGCATTTTACTGCTCGTTCCTCACCTTTATTTTGCTTCTTTCTGCTCTTTTCTCACCTTTATTTTGCCTCTTTCTCTATTCTGCCTCTTTCTGCTAGTTTCTAACCTGTATTCTGCTTCTGTCTGCTCGTTTCTGACCTTTATTTTGCCTTCTTTTGCTCTTTTTTCCCGGGTGTGCGAAAGAGAGCCTCAAGGCCCCTGTGGTCTCAGCCAGCTCCCCGCCTCCTGCAGGGCCCGACATTGCTGCTGCATGGTTGAAGCTGCTAGAAAGGCAGCTCCCTCCATGCAGAAGCAATTGTTTCATCTCATTCCTTGCCTGCATGTCTGCGGGCAGGGAAAGAGATGAAACCTACACTTTCAGCGGGCGGGAGCACTCTGACACCTCCCACCCACTGGAAGCGGAGTGTTTGTTTCAGCTTGGCGGGAGCTGTGAGCTTCAGTCAAGCTAAAGGAAGCAGCTATGTCCCAGGGATGGGTACCCTGGGACAGAGCATGAGCCGGCCCTGGGTGGCGGCAGTCCTCAGGGCCATGTATGGCTCCAGGTTTGTCAAGGGTCTGCCCCAGGGAGGTGGTGGTCCCCAGGGCTGAGAATGGCTCGGGAGGTGAGCCACATGGCCCCCTTCTTCTTAAAAAAAAAAGAAACCCCCAGGAGGGGGCCCCTGCTCTATATTCAACTTATCCCTGGGGTGGTGGTGGTTCCTGGGCCTGGGAGGGGTCAATGAGGCCCCCCCCATTTCTTTGTATTTAGCCCTGGGGAGATGGTGGACCCCTGGCCTAGGGGAGGTCAAAGGGCCCCAGCATAATTAAAATTAAGCCCCGAGGAGGTAGTGGTCCCCGGGACCTAATTAAGCCCAAGGAGGGGGGCCCAGTGCACCCCCTTCTTTTTTTTAAAAAGGCCCACATGCCCCCAGGACCTGGCCCCCCTAGGAGCTATAATGTAAACAAAAGCGGGAGACTGCCACAGATTTGCGGTTCCTTCACTTTCCCGCTGCAAATATATATATTTTTATGTGCTTTTTGCCCCTGTCAGGGTCACAGGTGGACCCTGGGACTACACTTAGGGGTCAGGGCATCCCTACCCTGTTTCCTTTTCTTTTTTAAAACTTTTTTTGCGTGACTCGGCTAAAGCCGAGTCCCAATATGGCTGCCAACAATTCCTGGTTGAAGTATTGGCAGCCAATCAGATTTGAGCGCGGGGACTGTCAGATCCTCGGAGGATTAGCATCATTATATATATACCAATTTGTTATATGCTGTAACACCTAGAAAGTAGGGCGGTGATCTCCACTCCGTTCGCGGAGTTTGCAGTGTTTTCTGCACTCCGCGCTCTGTGGAGCTTACGGAGTGCAGAAAAATCCACTCCGCTTAGTGCAACAAAGTTTTTTCTCCGCTTGCGCTCGCGAACGGTAAGTTGGCGATCACGAACTGCCGCTCCGGTAGAATTTCTACCCGAGCGGCAGGAAGATCAGCACGAATGAAAGTCCGCACTGCACTCCGCCACTTGCGGAACTCCGCATAGTTTTTCTGTAACTTTGCGGAGTTCCGCATAGCGAAACTTTGCGAACTACGCCCAGGCCTGCTAGAAAGGCAATGTCAAGTAAAGTCAAGTGTGTGAGTCTCTATGGTGCACGAAACTCAGGTGTATCCAGGCACAAATCCTAAATGCCCATCCAACCAGCTGAGTTATTTGCCACTTAAAAGGCAGAAACAGTAAAATCTCCAGCTTGTTATATTTGTCCACATTTGTCCACCACCTGCCTAACTCTATGGCCAATCATCAGCTTATCAAACAATCGTTAAATATCACTTCATCTGAACATTAAATGTCTTTCACCAACGTGCTAATAACCCATTACCTGATTAGCAAATCCTTTCTTCAGTGCCTATTAGCTATACTTTCTGCCCCATCAGCACATCATTATTTGCATAATCTTCCCAGACTTTTTCACAAACAAGACGGAGGGTCTACGGAACAGAAAATAAGGGCACCATATCGCCTGACAAAGCTGATTGTGCAGAGATGGGGTAAGAGTTCTTCTGTGGGTCCCTACTTACTCTGAAAGTACAGCACTTAGGTTACCACTCATTCTGACCATGCCATTGCCAGCATGGTCAGCATTTGAGGGCAGGGGATTGGCGGGGTTGTGGTGCATCAGAGGTGGGTCGAGCCAGAGCCTAGTCAGGCAACAGGCTTGGCTCTAACGGCCAAAAGCTGTGCTATCAAACAAGTAGAATTAAGGACATTTACAATTATAAGAAATCTTTTCCCTTCAACGTGGTTTATTTCGTACAATTGTTTTAAATACCATGAAGATTCATGTGGCGGAAGGATCTGGAGAGAATGGGCCCAATATAGGGGTATTCAGTTGGAGCCGTGCCCTGAGACCTTTTGGTCATTGAATGCGGAAGTCCAGTCCTTTTTCGGCAATGCATTAACTGTACCAAACTGGACTGTGCAGTGGGTTTGTGGAGGGGGAAGGTGTTGGAAGAATCTTTGGGATGATGCAACCCTTTGTTGATAAAGGTAATGGATACTCACTGGCGTAGCAAGGGGGGGGGCGGAGGGGGCGGTACGCCCCGGGCGGCACGAGAATTCGGGGCGGCAGGTAAATTTATCGCCAGCACCCCCCCCCCCTGGCTCTTAGGCGCTCGGCGGCAAAAGGCAGGGACCGCCACGGGCGGCAGAGTGCTTAGCTACGCCACTGTGGATACTTGTTACATGCTCTGTCGTCTTGAATGAAATGGAGAATCAATAAAATAGGTTACGTAAAAAAATATATATATATATGTGGGAACATCATAATCCATCAACCCATTAGTATGTCCTGTAAACTGCACTTTGAACTGAATCATTTCTAAATGCACCGCAATGCTGCAGTAACGCAAAGGAGGTGCAATGAAGCTAATTGACTTGCAGAAGATCACATGGTCAATTAAACCAGGAAGATTTGAGTCTGCGTTCCAGACAATGTACGAACTAAAAATGCGAAATAGTACACAAGGAAAGTAATTTTGGATCATTACGCCAGTTCAGTTTAGAAAGTATTACTTAGAACAGTATGTGTGTTGTTCTTAGTAGCACAGTTAAGTATAAAAAATGCATTATTTGCAGAGGAGAGGGGACAATCAGTAAACCACTACAATCAATAAAATACAAGAGCAAAAAGAAGTCGTCTCAGGACCCCTCACAGAGTTTATACTCCGGTTACAAAATTTCCAGTGCCTGTTCCTCAAAGTGCTGTACGGCTAAATTCCTTAAATAAAAAATGTTCACATGCCTGCAATTAAAAAGATTTATCAATGGAAGAAGCTGTACAAGAATATACACTCATTCTGTGTTTGATTTATCCCCGTGTACAGCATATAATCCTGTTCAACTTCACAGAAAACTGAATGTTCTTTCTCTTCTAAATTACATTATGTAGGTGAAAGAAAGGAAAAGTTCAGAAGTGCCTAGTCTGATAATCTGGGCTAGGTAGTCCCAGTGGGAAAGGGACAAGCCAGAGCTAAACCTTTGTCCGAGCCAGGTTCAGACATTCATTGGCTCGCCCACCTATAGTGTGTAACTATCCTGCAACCACCTATCTCTCTATTGCGAGGCTGGGTACCATTGAGGAGTGAGTTCTGATATCTATGCAATGCTAAACATTTACTAATGCTTGAAAAGAAGACCTACATTATAAAACAGACAGAAACGTGTCAATTTTGAATTTGCATTCAAGTTTAACTGTTCACTTACTTCACTAAAGTCAGTTTCAAACATACCTGATGTAGCTGTAGCAATTGGAAGTGATGTTACTGAAAAAAGGAAAACATTTGGAACAAATTCAAAACGATTATTGACTTAACACTGTTACAGGCAACTTCCCATGAATACAATGTTGCAAAACCTAAACTAAGCATTTGTACAACCAAGTTTCAGTTTATCAAACTTTGTTGGGTTGAAAAACAACCACAATAGCGTACATGCGGTAAAATACAAAATACAACATTAAAAACAGGAGCTCATTTACCGTACCACTACAACCAACAATTATAGACAAATATAATCAATCTTCTTAAAAATAAATGAGCATGGCCAGGTTGACAGCAAGCTAAGGGCGGGACGTCTGCATTGCAGATTCAATAGGAAGCAGTCAATGTTCCTGTGACACTAACATGAATATATAAAGGGCCAATGGAATTATGCAATTGTGCAGCTGCAGCGGTTTTCACATAATTATAGTTTATCCACATTTGTCACATAATCCATCATCTACTGCATAATCTGTGTATTTTAACAAATAAAATTTGTTTATAGCTCAAACGGTTCAAAAGTTTCAATAAATCCAGTGACACGTGTTGCCACGCATTGGAAGGCTGTTTGAAAAGGTTCACTGGTTGCTTATTGCTATATATGGCTGCTAAAATGAGATTCAATCAATATCCAGACAGTATTAACAAATGTAACAAGCATTGGCATAGCCAATAGGTCTCGCTTTGGGACCTTATAAGTATTTAGTTATGCAGCACAATATCCATGCAACATCAACTGTTGCATGGCTAAACACTTATAAGGTCCCAAAGGCGAGACCTATTGGCTATGCCAATGCTTGTTTTTATTGGCTGATTTAAGAAGCTGGACGCCACTTAGATTCTTAGATTGCTAAATTAAAAAAAGAAAGATATTTTAAGTGTGCAACGCTTTTCATGTAGTGAAGCGTCTGTCAGAAAATGGCAGCTTGTTTGGGCATACTAGAAAATGACAGTTGCTGGCTCCTCGGAATTTTTAAAAAAATGATATCATTGTATTTGAAGGACCACAATGGGTAGGCTTGCAGAGGAGGAGCGGTTGAAGTGGAATCAAGGGGGGAGGGAGGTTTGAGTGAGGGTTTAGCAGCACATGAGAGAGAGTAAGGAAACATATGCTCCAGGGGCTCCTCACTGTGTGAGGAAATGCTATACTGTGTGTATAGCTTGCACTCCTGTCAAGTGCTGTCACAGTTTTTGTGTGAAGGAGGCTCATCGCTGCTGCCTTTGCTGTATTGCTTATGCCTATAGGCAGGGCCAATGGAATTATGCGATTGTGATGCAGTGGCGATTTTCGCATAATTATAGATTTGCCGCATTTGCCACATAGTCCAGCATCTGCTGCATAATCTGCAGAATTTACCCCCCAAAAATGTAGTTTTTAGCTCAAACGGTTCAAAAGTTACTAAAAACGCAGTGACTGGTGTAGCCGTGCAGTGGAAAGCCCTGTGCAAAGTTGTACTGGTCACCTTTCTGTTGCTTATTGCTATATTTGTGTGTTAAACTAGTACTAAAGAGGTGCAACTAATGCCCAGACAGTGTTAACAAGTTTAAAATTGACAATTAATGAAGTAATACTATCACAAAATGTGCGCATAATTTGCCTTTTCTTGCTGCATAATTTACTCAACCTTGCCGCATAATTTGGCTTTCCACTGCTGCATAATTCCAGTGGCCCTGCATATAGGTGAAGCTTGCACCTCTAATGACTATGTCTTATTTTCTGTGTGAGGGGAGCCTGCTAAGTTCACTGGAAAGTGCTTGTTTTCTGAGTGAGAAGCATGCACTTCTAGTCCAAGCTGTTCAAATTCAGCTCCGTCTGTGTGCCCTGCTGCTGCCCCTGATTGTGCTCGTTTTTCCTTTCTGTGCCCCCTTGCTGCCCCTGATTGTGCTCGTTTTTCCTTTCTGTGCCCCCTTGCTGCCCCTGATTGTGCTCGTTTTTTCCTTTCTGTGCCCCCCTTGCTGCCCCTGATTGTGCTCGTTTTTCCTTTCTGTGCCCCCCTTGCTGCCCCTGATTGTGCTCGTTTTTTTCCTTTCTGTGCCCCCCTTGCTGCCCCTGATTGTGCTCGTTTTTCCTTTCTGTGCCCCCTTGCTGCCCCTGATTGTGCTCGTTTTTTCCTTTCTGTGCCCCCTTGCTGCCCCTGATTGTGCTCGTTTTTTCCTTTCTGTGCCCCCCTTGCTGCCCCTGATTGTGCTCGTTTTTTCCTTTCTGTGCCCCCCTTGCTGCCCCTGATTGTGCTCGTTTTTTCCTTTCTGTGCCCCCCCTTGCTGCCCCTGATTGTGCTCGTTTTTTCCTTTCTGTGCCCCCCTTGCTGCCCCTGATTGTGCTCGTTTTTTTCCTTTCTGTGCCCCCTTGCTGCCCCTGATTGTGCTCGTTTTTCCTTTCTGTGCCCCCCTTGCTGCCCCTGATTGTGCTCGTTTTTTCCTTTCTGTGCCCCCCTTGCTGCCCCTGATTGTGCTCGTTTTTTCCTTTCTGTGCCCCCTTGCTGCCCCTGATTGTGCTCGTTTTTTCCTTTCTGTGCCCCCTTGCTGCCCCTGATTGTGCTCGTTTTCTTTTCCTTTCTGTGCCCCCTTGATGCCCTGATTGTGCTCGTTTTCCCTTCTGTGCCTGTTTCCCGCCGCTGCGCCCTGCGGCCCCGCCCCTCACTGCCCATTCGCTGCCCCATTCCCTGCTCCTCCCTCCCACCTCCCCATTTATGGCGGCCGCTGTGCGGCCGCGCCAAAGGCGCGCCAAAGGCGCGCCTAAGGCAAGCCCGTCTGCGCCCGTCCGCGCCGTGACCGCGCCCAGCGCCAGACCCCCTGGTCCGGGCATCCCCCGCGCCCGCCACATCAACAGACGCCGATACGACGCCAGCACCCTCCACGCACTCAACCCCGGAAAAGATCACGCCTGCTACCAGGCCACCCCGAAGCGCACCCAAGGGCCCTTCACCTGCCGGAACTGCAGCTTCGCCAGCACCCGCCCCGCCAAACCACCGCCCAGGAAAGAACCCAACTACCTCAGATGCATCCTCCTCAACACCCGCTCCGCCCGCAAACACGCCATCGAACTCTGGGACCTTCTCGACTCAACCTCCCCAGACGTCGCATTCCTGACGGAGACCTGGCTGAATCCCGCTTCAGCCCCCGACATCGCCATTGCCATCCCGGACGGATACAAGATCACCCGCAGGGACCGCACCAACGGAGTCGGAGGAGGCATCGCCATCGTCCACAGGAACACCCTCAGAGTCTCAACCAACACCGACGACACCCTCAGCACCGCCGAACACATGCACTTCCAGATCCACACCGATCCCAACACCACCCTCAGAGGAACCCTCATCTACAGACCCCCGGACCCCGACCACAGTTCAGCGATTCCATCGCTGACTTCGTCAGCACACACGCCATCGCCTCCACGGACTACATCCTCCTCGGGGACCTGAACTTCCACCTCGAGAACAACAAGGACACCAACTCCACCACCCTGATCGACAACCTCGCCACCCTCGGACTCAGACAGCTCGTGACTACACCCACCCACGCCGCCGGCCACACGCTAGACTCCATCTTTTCCGCAAGCCCACACGTCTCCTTCAACCACACCTCCGAACCCCACTGGACTGACCACCACTGCATCCACTTCACCTACAGGAAGCCCACCACGCACCACTGCACCGAACAAATGCCTCGCCACTGCTGGAGCAGAGTCACGGAAGACCAGCTAACCACAACCCTCGCCCTGAGCCCACCCGCCGAACCCTCCGACCCCGACACCGCCGCCCGCAACCTCAGACAGTGGATCGACGACTGCGCCAACACCCTCGCCCCACTCAAGAATCCGCCCAACAGCCACACCAGCAAGAAAGCCACCTGGTTCACCGAAGACCTCCAGGCCTCCAAACGAACATGCCGAAAACTGGAAAAGATCTGGCTCCACGAACGGACAGCGGACAGCTACGCCGCCCACAAGAGCGCCACCCGCAGTCACCATCACCTCATCAGATCCGCCAAAAGGGCCTCACTCAAAGACCGCCTAGACAACAACGCACACAACAGCAAAGAGCTCTTCAACATCGTGAAGGAACTCTCCAACCCCAGCTCCAACACCAACGACATCCAGCCGTCGCGAGACCTGTGCGACTCACTGGCCACCTTCTTCCACCGCAAAATCGCCGACATCCACGACAGCTTCAACACCACGACCGCCCCGGCAACCACCGAGACCACTGCCCCCACAACCACCAACCGCCTGCTCTCCTGGACCAACATCAACGATGAGGACACCAGCGAGATCATGAACACCATCCACTCCGGTTCACCGCTAGACCCGTGCCCTCACCACATCTTCAACAAAGCCAGTACAGCCATCGCGCCCCATCTCTGGAAAATAATCAACATCTCCTTCGAGACAGCAACCTTCCCGGAAAGCTGGAAGCACGCCGAGATCACCGCCTTACTCAAGAAACCCAAGGCAGACCCCAAGGACCTCAAGAACTTCCGACCCATCTCTCTGCTCCCGTTCCCCGCGAAGGTCACCGAGAAAATCGTCAACAAACAACTGACCCGCTACCTCGAGGAGAACAACATCCTGGACCCTTCCCAGTCCGGCTTCCGCAGCAACCACAGCACCGAAACCGCCCTCATCGCCGCCACCGATGACATCAGGACCCTGCTAGACAACGGAGAAACAGCAGCCCTCATCCTCCTGGACCTATCAGCCGCCTTCGACACGGTCTGCCACCACACACTACGAACACGCCTTCACGACGCCGGGATCCAAGAGAAGGCCCTGGACTGGACCACATCCTTCCTTTCCGGCAGAACACAAAGCGTCCGCCTCGCCCCCTTCCGATCCAAGGCCACCAAGATCATCTGCGGCGTACCCCAAGGCTCCTCCCTCAGCCCAACGCTGTTCAACATCTACATGGCACCCCTCGCCCACGTCGCCCGACAGCACAACCTCAACATCATCTCCTACGCCGACGACACCCAGCTGATCCTCTCCCTCACCAAAGACCCTCACACCGCCAAAGCCCACCTCCATGAAGGAATGAAGGCCGTCGCTGAATGGATGAGGACCAGCCGCCTGAAGCTGAACTCGGACAAGACGGAGGTCCTCATCCTTGGTTCCAACCCTTCAGCCTGGGACGACTCCTGGTGGCCAACATCACTGGGAACAGCCCCGCCACCCACCGAACACGTACGCAACCTAGGGGTCATCCTCGACCCCACCCTCTCCATGACTAAGCAGGTCAACGCCGTTTCCTCATCCTGCTTCAACATCCTCCGAATGCTCCGCAGGATCTTCAAGTGGATCCCCACCGAAACAAGAAAAACAGTCACCCAGGCCCTCGTCACCAGCAGGCTGGACTACGGAAACGCCCTCTACGCAGGAACGACGGCTAAGCTCCTGAGACGGCTGCAACGCATCCAGAACGCCTCTGCACGTCTTATCCTCGACATCCCCCGACGCAGCCACATCACACCCCACCTGAGAGACCTGCACTGGCTCCCTGTCAACAAGAGGATAACCTTCAAGCTCCTCACCCACGCACACAAAGCACTCCACAACTCCGTACCAGCCTACCTCAACAGACGACTCAGCTGCTACACCCCCACCCGCCAGCTCCGCTCGACCAGCCTCGCCCTCGCCACAGTCCCCCGCATCCGGAAAACGACCGCCGGCGGCAGATCCTTCTCCCACCTCGCCGCCAAGACCTGGAACACCCTCCCCACCAACCTCCGACAGACCCAAGACCTACTGGCCTTCAGAAGACTCCTCAAGACCTGGCTCTTCGATCAGTAGCAGCACCACCCCCCCCCTTCCCCCAGCGCCTTGAGACCCTCGCGGGTATGTAGTGCGCTTTATAAGTGACATGATTGATTGATTGATTGTGTGAGGGAAAATCGTACTGTATGCTTCTCTAGTACGGTGTTTCTGTAAACAAGCCTAGAGAAATTTGGGCAAAATGTACCTAACTACACTGCTGCGGACTTACAACTTTTCTGTGTATGGTGGAAACATGCAGTCTTTGGCCCTTATTACGAAAGGCTAAACTTTGGTGTGAAGATACCGGGATGCTGTAATTAAAATTAGTAGCTGGTATCTCTGCAGGAAAGTCCAATCATTTGATTTTTTTCCCCCCTGAAATTGGGAATAACTGCTCGGACCTGTGTTACTTGGTGCTTTACCACGCAATTTGTCACTATTTTGCCGAAAAAAACACGACTGAAACTTTCAGTCTGTTCTAAGCAGGCAGAAACTGTCAGCGGGAGTGTGGGTTGGAGTGGGTGGTTGTAGGGCGGTAGAGCCGGGTTCCAGGGCGCACTTATACCTGTCCAGCAGGAGCACTGTCTGCTCCACCCAGACTGCTGCAGGGGACGGGAGGTGACTGAGAATGTTTGTGCCCCTGCCTTGCAACATTAGCCACAGGCTCCGGGCAAGGAGTTAACCGGACCAGAGTTTGAAACCCGATCATTTATGGCCCGGAAACACTTGTAATGGCACGTTGGGAATAAGGGAAAGCAATCAACAGCAGGGGAGGAGATGCGCGGCGCCATGCAGAAATAAAGGCGTATGTTGAAGGGCAGCGCTCACCTCGGGTTCTTTAATTTAAAGTGAAAGTGGTGCTGTTTATAATTGAATAAAGGCCCACGGCTGCGGCAAATTATTACATTAAAAGATGGCATTTAACACCTTAATCCCATATCATGCTGTGAAACTCAATTATAGTCTATGGGTTCGTTGTGGTTTGCCTGGAGCGAGGCTGGATTTTTGACAGGCAGCATCCACGGCTGGCCCCACTTGCGCGCACCGCCTTAAATCCCGGTGAGAGTCCCTGGGTTTCTGCCGACCTGCATAATCAGCAATAAAAAATTTGCCGCCCTCCCAGCACCCCTCCTTGGCTCCCACCCCCAAAGTTCTAAACTGCATTAATGCCTGCATGCTCCGTCAATGCCCGTGTCTATTGCTCTGAATAATTCAGCGCGGTGACAAGCGCCGGCACCAAGCTAATAGTGAAAATGCTTTTGAACTGAAGCCAGTGACGGAGAGGGGGCGCAGAAAGACGGGGTGTTTATATGTATGCAAGTGAGTGTGTCATGCTGCAACTCAGCATGCTGGGCTGCAAAAATCCTAACAAAAAGTTCCCCTCCGAGACACACAAAACACGAAAGCGGACGAAAACTGTAGTTAGGCGGTGCTACTTCCGGGATAAACGGAAGTGACCTATCGGGTCGACAGCCAACAATAAGCCAGGTAAGAAGAGCAATGCCAGAGTTGACCAATGGCAAGTGGCAGGAGAAATTACCCTCCATTTTGTGTTTACTATATGTCTTGCGACAGCGCATGCGCTGTAGGCTCGACCTAAAAATGACAAAACAATGAAGTTATACTACCACAAAATGTGCTGCATTACGCCACATAATTTGCCTTTTCTTGCAGCATAATTTACTGCGCCCTACCGTATAATTTGGCCCTCCCCTGCCGCAGAATTCCAATGGGCCTGAATACATTTGTGAAATCATTTTATTTTAGCTTCACCCTCAAAGACCTACCTTTGAGCAGAAGGCCTGCATTATAAAACAGTCTTAAACATGTCTATTTTGGTATTTGCATCCAATATTAACTGTGCATTCACTTCACTAAAGTCAGTTTCTTAATTCAAACATACCTGTCATAGATGTAGATGTTGGACCTGATGTTACTGTACAAGGAAAACATTTGGAAAAAGATAAAAACTATTATTGACTTCACACTGTCACAGGCAGCATGCCATGACTATAATGTTGCAGAACCAAATCTAAGCATTTCTGCAACTAACAATTATAGCCATATACAATCAATCTTCTTACAAGTAAATTAGCATGGCCAAGTTGACTGCAAGCTAAGGGCCGGACGTCAGCATTGCAGACTCAATAGGAAGCAGTCAATGGCACTGTGACGCGAACATAAATATATGTAGGGCCACAGGAATTATGCGATTGTGCGGCTGCAGCGTTTTTCACATACTTATAGATTATCCACATTTGCCACATAATCCATCATCTGCTGCATAGTCTGTATATTTTAACAAATAAAATTTGTTTATACCTTAGACGGTTCAAAAGTTACTAAAAATCCAGCGACACATGTTGCCATGCATTAGAAGGCCATTTGAAAAGGTTCACTGGTTGCTTATTGCTATATATGGGTACTAAAATTAGATTCAATCAATATCCAGACACTTTTGACAAGTGTAAAAATGACAAAATAATGAAGTAACACTATCACAAAATGTGCTGCATTACGCCACATAATTTGCCTTTGCTTGCTGCATAATTTACCTAACCCTGCCGCATAATTTGGCCCTCCCCTGCCGCAGAATTCCAGTGGCCCCGAATACATTTGTGAAATCCTTTTATTTTAGCTTCACCTCAAAGACCCACCCTTCAGAAAAGGCCTGCATTATAAAACAATCTGAAGCATGTCTATTTTGGTATTTGGATACAAGTTTTACTGCAACCACATATCTCTCTACTGCGAGGCTGGGTACTAGTGAGGAGTGAATTCTGATATCTATGCAATGCTTAACATTTACCAATGCTTGAGAAAAAGACTTACATTATAAAACAGACTGAAATGTGTCAATTTTGATATTTGCATTCAAGTTTAACTGTTCATTTACTTCACTAAATTCAGTTACTTAAATCAAACATACCTGTTGCAGATGTAGAGGTTTGAGCTGATGTTGCGGTACAAGGAAAACATTTGGAAAAAATTCAAAATGATTATTGACTTCACACTGTCACAGGCAGCTTGCCATGAATACAATGTTGCAAAACCAAATCTAAGCATTTCTACAATTTACAATTATAGACATGCAATCAATCTTCTTACAAGTAAATGAGCATGGCCAATTTGACTGCAAACTAAGGGCCAGACGTCAGCATTGCAGACTAAATGGGAAGCAGTCAATGGCCTTGTGACGCTAACATGAATATATGCTGGGCCCCTGGAATCATGCGATTGCGCAGCTGCAGTGGTTTTTGCATACTTATTGATTATATCCATTTGCCACATAAACCATCATCTGCTGCATAATCTGTATATTTAAAAAATAAATTGCTTAAAGCTCAAATGGTCCAGAAATTACTAAAAATACAGTGACATGTGTTGCCACACAGTGGAAGGCCCTTTGAAAAGGTTCACTGGTTGCTTATTGCTATATAAGGGTGCTAAATTGAGATGGAACCAATGTCCAGACACTATCAAGGGCGCCTAAAAACTGAGGCATGGGAGTAGTCTGCTGTCGATGTAGTACATTTTTGATCCCTGGGATAGGTCTATCTCTGCCAACCTATAGAAAACCAGGCTTGATACTAATCCCATCATCCTGTTTCCTTTCATTACTGGCACACCTGACAGTGCCATGGTCAAACCCCTGTGCATGGCTTTGGGAGAGATGTACAACAGCTATAAAAGGCAAGCCTAGAGTTCGAGCTTCATTTACGGGTTGGTAAACTAAGTTTTTAATGACAAGGTTCTTATGCGGGGGTCTATTCAGCACCTTTCTTTGGTAATTTCTACTAGGGATGAGAGCTGTTCTTCTATTTTCCCCAGATGAGACAATATAGGCTTTAGGGTATCTGATAGGAGATTGTTTAACCTGGGGTAGAACTCCTCTAAAATGGATTGAATCCTATCTTCTCCCTGGTGATTAACTGAAGTATTCCAGACCTGGTCAGGGCTTTGCATATGCTTTTGATTGGGTGGGTGTTGATTTTTAGAGGTTGTTCCCGGTTCTACCCTTTTCCTTTTTCCACCTTTGGGTTTTAAACTTTTGTCCCCACCCTCAGTCTGCGTTCTAGTTTGATGATGGCTGGCGGGGTTATTACAGGCAACAATGGGGTACCATGCAACTACTTGTTGTGTCGGCTGCTAAACCTCAGACCCTCCCCTCGTCAGCTCTTGAAATATAACCATGTAGGGGGTGGGGGTGGGGGTGAGGAAAGCGACTTCCTGCTTTCAGTCAGTTTTATTTATTTAAAACTCCAACAGCTTGCTGTAAAAAGGCATCAAGGGTGGTACAGGTGGTCAGAGGTGCTAAGTTTGTCTTACGTTTCCCCATCCCAGTAAGGTTAGTGGCCAGCACAGGGTTTAATACAATATGGTGGTAATGTTTGTGTCCCTCAAAGAAATTAGCCATAGAAATTGCACAGTACCTTAAAAAGCCTTTTGGTGTCCCTCCTGCAAAGGAACTACAAGGGGGGGGGGAGGGCCCGGCCTCTTTCGGCCATGGACGGGCGCAAACGGGTCCACACTTGGCCCGTGCTTTGCCCAGGCACACCCGCACATGGACTCCACTGCAGGAGTGTCTCTGTGCCTTTACAAAGTTGGTAAGGCTGTTCTTGCCTCCTGTGCCACAGAGAATGCTGGGGGACCAAGTCACACTCCAGCCCGCACCAGCCAACAGAGTAGGAATCCAGGAATTGCAGCGGGCCTCAGAGGACCCCCTGTAAAAATGTCCCACGCTGCGGGAGTGTCTCTGTGCCTTTACGGCGTCTGCAAGGCTGTCCCTGCCTTCCACACCACAGATAATGCTGGGGGAGCGAGTCACACTCCAGCCTGCACCAGCCAACAGAGCAGCGGACGCGCGCACCGGGCACGCCAAAGGCAAGCACATCTGTGCCCATCCGCAACCCGACCGCGGCCAGCGCCAGGAACCCTGGACCTCCCACTACCCATTGCTACGACACCACCACCCTCCTCGCACTCAACCCTGGAAGACTTAGAGAATGCCAGCAGGCCTCGCCGAACACGACCCATGGCCAGGTCTCCTGCCTCCACTGCCGCCAGACCCTCACCGCCACCCCGGCCTCCAACACCACCGACGCCAGCACCGGCGACACCCTAAAATGCATCCTCCTCAACGTACGCTCCGTACACAAACACGCCATGGAAATCTGGAACCTACTCGACTCTCTCTCGCCCGACATCGCCTTCTTCACAGAGACCTGGACCAACGCATCCTCCGCCCCCGACATCAGCACCGCCATCCCAGACGGATACAAGATCCAGAGGAAAGACCGCCCCAACCACCCAGGAGGGGGCCTCTCCATCGCCCACAAGAGCACCCTCCGCCTCACCACCTCCAGCGAAACCTTCCCCTCCGCCGAACATCTGCACTTCCAGATCCAGACCACCCCCAAAGCCACACTCCGAGGAACCCTCATCTACAGACCCCCCGGCCCCTGAACACCCTTCGCCACCACCATCACCGACTTCATCGCACCCCACGCCATCGCCTCAACAAACTACATACTCATTGGAGACCTGAACTTTCACCTCGACAACCCCAGCGACCCCAATTCCACTATCCTTCGTGACAACCTCGCCAGCATCGGATTTAAACAACGCGTCAACACACCGACCCACAGAGCAGGACACACCCTCGACCCCATCTTCGCGGCAGGAAACAGCGTCCAATTCAGCCACACAATGCAGCCGCCATGGACCGACCACCACTGCGTACACTTTGCCATCAACAAACCCAAGGCACCCAAACCAGCCCCACGCCCACCTCAAAGGAACTGGAGCAAGGTTACCGACGAGCAACTTAACTCCACCCTCACCCGAGACAACCACACCTGGGCACCCGATGCAAACGACGCAGCCAGAGAGCTCCACACCTGGATCTCCAACTGCGCAGACGAGCTCGCCCCGCTACGCAACCCCGACAGACAACGCCCCAGGAAAGCTGCCTGGTTCACCACCGCTCTCCAAGAAGCCAGACACACCTGCAGATGCCTGGAGAAGAACTGGAGAAACACCAAGACAACCGAAAACCACACCACCTACAAGGACGCCATGACGGACTACCACAACCAGATCAGAGCCACCAAGAGGAACTTCATCCACAACAAAATCCTGGCCAACTCCAAGGAACTTTTCAGTGTCATTCAAGAATTCACCAACCCACGCAGCGAAGCCACAGACTTCACCCCATCCCAAGACCTCTGCGACAAGCTTGGAACCTATTTCCACCTCAAGATCAAAAACCTCTACGACAACTTCATCGACCATCCACCAGGCGCCACAGACGGCCCCCCGCCCCACAGAAACACCAGCCAGCCCACCATCTCCAACTGGACACCGATCATGGCCGAAGACACCGCCTCGACCATGAAAAGCATCCACTCGGGGGCCCCCATCGACCCCTGCCCCCCTCACATCTACCACAGAGCCGCGGCCGCCATCGCACCCGAACTACAACGCACCATCAACACCACCTTCAAAACAGGCACCTTCCCAGATTACTGGAAGCGCGCAGAAGTCAGACCCCCAGGGGCGTAGCTAGGCCTTAGGCTGCCCGTGGCGGCCCCTGCGTTTGCCGCCCTCGGCAAAATGATAGAAGAGCGGGGGCGGGTGTGGCCGCGGCCGATTCTTGCGGCCGCAATGGACGCAGGTAAGAGCGGCGGAAGGGGGGGCCGGCTGCCGCCCCAAAACTCGTGCCGCCTGGGGCTGTCCGCCCCCATCGCCCCCCCTAGATACGCCACTGCAGACCCCTGCTCAAGAAGCCCACAGCTGACCCCACCGACCTCAAGAACTATCGGCCCATCTCGCTCCTCCCCTTCACAGTCAAAGTTGCAGAGAAAACAATCAACAGGAAACTGACACGATTCATTGAAGAGAACGCCGTCCTCGACCCGTCCCAATCTAGATTCCGAAGCAACCACAGCACAGAGACCACCCTACTCGCCGCCACAGACGACATCCGCACCCTCCTGGACCAAGGCCACTCCGCAGCCCTCATCCTACTCGACCTATCAGCGGCCTTCGACACCGTCTCCCACCGCACACTAGTCGCCAGACTACACGACGCAGGCATACAAGGAACAGCCCTAGACTGGATCCGATCATTCCTCACCGGAAGAAGCCAAAGGATCAGACTCCCACCCTTCCTCTCCGACCCCACGAAAATCACCTGCGGAGTCCCACATGGTTCATCACTGAGCCCCAGCCTCTTCAACATCTACATGGCCCCCCTCGCAGCCATCGTCCGACAACACGGCCTCAACATCGTATCCTACGCCGACGATACCCAGCTCATCCTCTCCCTCACCAAAGACCCCACCACTGCCAAACTCAACTTCCAGAAAGGAATGCAAGACGTCGCAGTCTGGATGACCAACAGCTGCCTGAAGCTCAACGCCGAGAAGACAGAAGTCCTCATCCTCGGTACCACCCCTTCTGCATGGGACAGCACCTGGTGGCCGACCGCCCTCGGAAGCCCACCTACCCCCTCAGACCATGCCAAGAACCTCGGCATCGTACTCGACTCATCACTCACCATGAACCGACAGGTCAACGCCGTCACCTCCAGCTGCTTCATCACCCTCCGCATCCTCCGCAAGACCTTCAAGTGGATCCCCCTGAGTCAAGAAAGACAGTCACCCAAGCACTCATCACCAGCAGACTGGACTATGGAAACACACTCTATGCCGACATCAACAAGTCCCTACTCCGCAAACTCCAGACAATACAGAAGACCGCCGCCAGACTCGTCCTCGGCATCCCCCGACACGAACACATCAGCCAACACCTACGAAGTCTCCACTGGCTCCCCGTGGAGAAAAGATTCACTTTCAAAATCTTCACTCACGCCTACAAATGCCTACACAACAACGGACCCAAATACCTCAACGACAGAATCAACTTCCACGTACCCAAAAGAAACCTCCAATCTTCCAACCTCGCACTGGCCGAAACCCCGCACATCCACAGAGTTGAGCAGGTGGAAGATCCTTCTCTCACATTGCAGTCAAGACCTGGAACGAGTTACTGGCAGATAGCAGACGCGCCCCCTCCCTGAACACCTTCAGGAAGACCCTCAAGACCTGGCTCTTCGGCTAAACAGATCTGCGGACCCCCCCCGCCCTCAGTGCCTTGAGACCCTTACGGGTGAGTAGCGCACTTACAATTCCCTGATTGATTGATTGATTCATTGAAGTACAGCGGGCATTGGAGGGTCCCTGTAGAAATGTCCCGCACTGCAGGAGTGTCTCGGTGCCCTTACGCATCTGTAAGGCTTGCCCTGCCTCCCTCTCCACAGAGAATGCTGGGGGACGAGTCCTACCTTGGCCTGCACCAGCCAACAGAGCAGGAAGTGCAGCGGGCCTCGGGATGGCCCCTGTGGAAACGATTATTGACTTCACACTGTCACAGGCAGCTTGCCATGAATACAATGTTGCAAAACCAAATCTAAGCATTTCTACAATTTACAATTATAGACATGCAATCAATCTTCTTACAAGTAAATGAGCATGGCCAATTTGACTGCAAACTAAGGGCCAGACGTCAGCATTGCAGACTAAATGGGAAGCAGTCAATGGCCTTGTGACGCTAACATGAATATATGCTGGGCCCCTGGAATCATGCGATTGCGCAGCTGCAGTGGTTTTTGCATACTTATTGATTATATCCATTTGCCACATAAACCATCATCTGCTGCATAATCTGTATATTTAAAAAATAAATTGCTTAAAGCTCAAATGGTCCAGAAATTACTAAAAATACAGTGACATGTGTTGCCACACAGTGGAAGGCCCTTTGAAAAGGTTCACTGGTTGCTTATTGCTATATAAGGGTGCTAAATTGAGATGGAACCAATGTCCAGACACTATCAAGGGCGCCTAAAAACTGAGGCATGGGAGTAGTCTGCTGTCGATGTAGTACATTTTTGATCCCTGGGATAGGTCTATCTCTGCCAACCTATAGAAAACCAGGCTTGATACTAATCCCATCATCCTGTTTCCTTTCATTACTGGCACACCTGACAGTGCCATGGTCAAACCCCTGTGCATGGCTTTGGGAGAGATGTACAACAGCTATAAAAGGCAAGCCTAGAGTTCGAGCTTCATTTACGGGTTGGTAAACTAAGTTTTTAATGACAAGGTTCTTATGCGGGGGGTCTATTCAGCACCTTTCTTTGGTAATTTCTACTAGGGATGAGAGCTGTTCTTCTATTTTCCCCAGATGAGACAATATAGGCTTTAGGGTATCTGATAGGAGATTGTTTAACCTGGGGTAGAACTCCTCTAAAATGGATTGAATCCTATCTTCTCCCTGGTGATTAACTGAAGTATTCCAGACCTGGTGAGGGCTTTGCATATGCTTTTGATTGGGCGGGTGTTGTTTTTAGAGGTTGTTCCCGGTTCTACCTTTTTCCTTTTTCCACCTTTGGGTTTTAAACTTTTGTCCCCACCCTCAGTCTGCGTTCTAGTTTGATGATGGCTGGCGGGGTTATTACAGGCAACAATGGGGTACCATGCAACTACTTGTTGTGTCGGCTGCTAAACCTCAGACCCTCCCCTCGTCAGCTCTTGAAATATAACCATGTAGGGGGTGGGGTGGGGTGAGGAAAGCGACTTCCTGCTTTCAGTCAGTTTTATTTATTTAAAACTCCAACAGCTTGCTGTAAAAAGGCATCAAGGGTGGTACAGGTGGTCAGAGGTGCTAAGTTTGTCTTACGTTTCCCCATCCCAGTAAGGTTAGTGGCCAGCACAGGGTTTAATACAATATGGTGGTAATGTTTGTGTCCCTCAAAGAAATTAGCCATAGAAATTGCACAGTACCTTAAAAAGCCTTTTGGTGTCCCTCCTGCAAAGGAACTACAAGGGGGGGGGAGGGCCCGGCCTCTTTTGGCCATGGACGGGCGCAAACGGGTCCACACTTGGCCCGTGCTTTGCCCAGGCACACCCGCACATGGACTCCACTGCAGGAGTGTCTCTGTGCCTTTACAAAGTTGGTAAGGCTGTTCTTGCCTCCTGTGCCACAGAGAATGCTGGGGGACCAAGTCACACTCCAGCCCGCACCAGCCAACAGAGTAGGAATCCAGGAATTGCAGCGGGCCTCAGAGGACCCCCTGTAAAAATGTCCCACGCTGCGGGAGTGTCTCTGTGCCTTTACGGCGTCTGCAAGGCTGTCCCTGCCTTCCACACCACAGATAATGCTGGGGAGCGAGTCACACTCCAGCCTGCACCAGCCAACAGAGCAGCGGACGCGCGCAGCGGGCACGCCAAAGGCAAGCACATCTGTGCCCATCCGCAACCCGACCGTGGCCAGCGCCAGGAACCCTGGACCTCCACTACCCATTGCTACGACACCACCACCCTCCTCGCACTCAACCCTGGAAGACTTAGAGAATGCCAACAGGCCTCGCCGAACACGACCCACGGCCAGGTCTCCTGCCTCCACTGCCGCCAGACCCTCACCGCCACCCCGGCCTCCAACACCACCGATGCCAGCACCGGCGACACCCTAAAATGCATCCTCCTCAACGTACGCTCCGTACACAAACACGCCATGGAAATCTGGAACCTACTCGACTCTCTCTCGCCCGACATCGCCTTCTTCACAGAGACCTGGACCAACGCATCCTCCGCCCCCGACATCAGCACCGCCATCCCAGATGGATACAAGATCCAGAGGAAAGACCGCCCCAACCACCCAGGAGGGGGCCTCTCCATCACCCACAAGAGCACCCTCCGCCTCACCACCTCCAGCGAAACCTTCCCCTCCGCCGAACATCTGCACTTCCAGATCCAGACCACCCCCAAAGCCACACTCTGAGGAACCCTCATCTACAGACCCCCGGCCCCTGAACACCCTTCGCCACCACCATCACCGACTTCATCGCACCCCACGCCATCGCCTCAACAAACTACATACTCATTGGAGACCTGAACTTTCACCTCGACAACCCCAGCGACCCCAATTCCACTATCCTTCGTGACAACCTCGCCAGCATCGGATTTAAACAACGCGTCAACACACCGACCCACAGAGCAGGACACACCCTCGACCCCATCTTCGCGGCAGGAAACAGCGTCCAATTCAGCCACACAATGCAGCCGCCATGGACCGACCACCACTGCGTACACTTTACCATCAACAAACCCAAGGCACCCAAACCAGCCCCACGCCCACCTCAAAGGAACTGGAGCAAGGTTACCGACGAGCAACTTAACTCCACCCTCACCCGAGACAACCACACCTGGGCACCCGACGCAAACGACGCAGCCAGAGAGCTCCACACCTGGATCTCCAACTGCGCAGGCGAGCTCGCCCCGCTACGCAACCCCGACAGACAACACCCCAGGAAAGCTGCCTGGTTCACCACCGCTCTCCAAGAAGCCAGACACACCTGCAGATGCCTGGAGAAGAACTGGAGAAACACCAAGACAACCGAAAACCACACCACCTACAAGGACGCCATGACGGACTACCACAACCAGATCAGAGCCACCAAGAGGAACTTCATCCACAACAAAATCCTGGCCAACTCCAAGGAACTTTTCAGTGTCATTCAAGAATTCACCAACCCACGCAGCGAAGCCACAGACTTCACCCCATCCCAAGACCTCTGCGACAAGCTTGTAACCTATTTCCACCTCAAGATCAAAAACCTCTACGACAACTTCATCGACCATCCACCAGGCACCACAGACGGCCCCCGCCCCCAGAAACACCAGCCAGCCCACCATCTCCAACTGGACACCGATCATGGCCGAAGACACCGCCTCGACCATGAAAAGCATCCACTCGGGGGCCCCCATCGACCCCTGCCCCCCTCACATCTACCACAGAGCCGCGGCCGCCATCGCACCCGAACTACAACGCACCATCAACACCACCTTCAAAACAGGCACCTTCCCAGATTACTGGAAGCGCGCAGAAGTCAGACCCCCAGGGGCGTAGCTAGGCCTTAGGCTGCCCGTGGCGGCCCCTGCGTTTGCCGCCCTCGGCAAAATGATAGAAGAGCGGGGGCGGGTGCGGCCGCGGCCGATTCTTGCGGCCGCAATGGACGCAGGTAAGAGCGGCGGAAGGGGGGGCCGGCTGCCGCCCCAAAACTCGTGCCGCCTGGGGCGGTCCGCCCCCATCGCCCCCCCTAGCTACGCCACTGCAGACCCCTGCTCAAGAAGCCCACAGCTGACCCCACCGACCTCAAGAACTATCGGCCCATCTCGCTCCTCCCCTTCACAGTCAAAGTTGCAGAGAAAACAATCAACAGGAAACTGACACGATTCATTGAAGAGAACGCCGTCCTCGACCCGTCCCAATCTAGATTCCGAAGCAACCACAGCACAGAGACCACCCTACTCGCCGCCACAGACGACATCCGCACCCTCCTGGACCAAAGCCACTCCGCAGCCCTCATCCTACTCGACCTATCAGCGGCCTTCGACACCGTCTCCCACCGCACACTAGTCGCCAGACTACACGACTCAGGCATACAAGGAACAGCCCTAGACTGGATCCGATCATTCCTCACCGGAAGAAGCCAAAGGATCAGACTCCCACCCTTCCTCTCCGACCCCACGAAAATCACCTGCGGAGTCCCACATGGTTCATCACTGAGCCCCAGCCTCTTCAACATCTACATGCCCCCCTCGCAGCCATCGTCCGACAACACGGCCTCAACATCGTATCCTACGCCGACGATACCCAGCTCATCCTCTCCCTCACCAAAGACCCCACCACTGCCAAACTCAACTTCCAGAAAGGAATGCAAGACGTCGCAGTCTGGATGACCAACAGCTGCCTGAAGCTCAACGCCGAGAAGACAGAAGTCCTCATCCTCGGTACCACCCCTTCTGCATGGGACAGCACCTGGTGGCCGACCGCCCTCGGAAGCCCACCTACCCCCTCAGACCATGCCAAGAACCTCGGCATCGTACTCGACTCATCACTCACCATGAACCGACAGGTCAACGCCGTCACCTCCAGCTGCTTCATCACCCTCCGCATCCTCCGCAAGACCTTCAAGTGGATCCCCCTGAGTCAAGAAAGACAGTCACCCAAGCACTCATCACCAGCAGACTGGACTATGGAAACACACTCTATGCCGACATCAACAAGTCCCTACTCCGCAAACTCCAGACAATACAGAAGACCGCCGCCAGACTCGTCCTCGGCATCCCCCGACACGAACACATCAGCCAACACCTACGAAGTCTCCACTGGCTCCCCGTGGAGAAAAGATTCACTTTCAAAATCTTCACTCACGCCTACAAATGCCTACACAACAACGGACCCAAATACCTCAACGACAGAATCAACTTCCACGTACCCAAAAGAAACCTCCAATCTTCCAACCTCGCACTGGCAGAAACCCCGCACATCCACAGAGCTAGAGCAGGTGGAAGATCCTTCTCTCACATTGCAGTCAAGACCTGGAACGAGTTACTGGCAGATAGCAGACGCGCCCCCTCCCTGAACACCTGCAGGAAGACCCTCAAGACCTGGCTCTTCGGCTAAACAGATCTGCGGACCCCCCCCGCCCTCAGTGCCTTGAGACCCTCACGGGTGAGTAGCGCACTTACAATTCCCTGATTGATTGATTGATTCATTCATTGAAGTACAGCGGGCATTGGAGGGTCCCTGTAGAAATGTCCCGCACTGCAGGAGTGTCTCGGTGCCCTTACGCATCTGTAAGGCTTGCCCTGCCTCCCTCGCCACAGAGAATGCTGGGGGACGAGTCCTACCTTGGCCTGCACCAGCCAACAGAGCAGGAAGTGCAGCGGGCCTCGGGATGGCCCCTGTGGAAACGATTATTGACTTCACACTGTCACAGGCAGCTTGCCATGAATACACTGGTGCAAAACGTAAACTAAGCATTTCTACAACTAACAATTATAGACAGATGCAATCAATCTTCTTACAAGTAAATGAGCAAGGCCAAGTTGACTGCACTAAGTAATTTTGCTTTATAGCTCCTCCCCACCACAGTTTCACTCACAGCTGTTTATCTATGTTGTTTAAAGACTTGAACTCTAATAACGTTGAATACCGTTTTTCCACACGCGCTTATAAATGTCTACATCAAGATATACCAATAAAACAATAACTAAAGGTCCACACTAACTTCCATTATTTTGTATTTTAGACTGCCAAGGTGCAACTTGTCAAGGGCCCATCCAATCGTCAATACATCTGCATCACCAAAGAATTCGGCGTGAACTCGGCAATGAAAATCATGGTGGTCTTAATGTTTGACTTTTCCCAACATAGGCGCAAATGATATACAATCTAATCGGCTTCTTAAACTTCCTCTGTTGCTGCGTCATTCTGGGTTGCTTGTCAGTTCTCCAGCACTATTTAGGACTGGAGAAATTAAAGTGGGATTGACAAAAGCATCTTATTATTTTCAGTATTCTTCAGTCAGTACTGCCAAAAAAGGACACATTTTCCGTCTGTGCCTGCATGTGAGGGGAGGAACAGGGAGGTGCTCCTGCTGCAAACGGAGGGTCTCCCCCTCCATCAGGGCTGGATGTACACAGCTTGGCAATGTGCATCGGCTGCTGTCAAGCACCCAGTACACACTTCTCCCTCGCTAGTAGAGGCTACTGCACATCAGCCACCTTGCCCTGCTCCGTCTCAGGGACAGGCTGCGGAACATCTACTGCCCACTGCATTGCATGGTGCGGGAATCAGGGCCGGACTGGCCGTAGCGGGCACCGGGCATTTCCCCGGTGGGCCGCTAGGGCCTGGCGGGAATCCACCAGTAAGCAACTCTGCCCTCCTCCTGCTCTCAGTCGTGATAGCCTCCCACCCAACATTACCCCCTCATACCATCCGATCATTTAAACCCTCCCTCCTCCAGCCGTCAGTCCTTTTTAAAACAATCCCCACCCACCGTTATTCACTTAAAGCCACCCTGCCGCCTCCTGCAACACATTATTTGTTTACAACCCTACTCCCTCATGTTGTTGCAACTATCAACCTTCTCCTAACCACCCCCAAGCTGTTTAAAGTCCTACTGCACAGCAGCACATGCTGCTATGCAACACTGCTTAAAGTAAATCAACACAAAGCTCTATGGCGCAGTCAAAGCTGCCCATGCCATAGAACTTTGTTTTGATTCACTTTAAGTTGGCTTTGCTAATGCTTGTATTATTAATACAGCAATTTGTCACCCCTCTAGTCCCTTATTTTGAAGCGGTGTCCTATCGATCCACCACCAACTTCTGTTCCAGCCGGAAACCATTTTCTAAGCTTTGTGTTTCCAGTCGGGCCGTATATTGACAACTCCACCCCAGAGTCTCATCGGTGCTTCCCATGTGGGTTTCTGTTTATGAAGGATGGCACTGCAGCGGAACTGCCTAAGGAGCCCTAAGGTTGCCAGTGTCCGACCCAAGAGGTCAAGATAAGACCTAAACATGGTAGCTTTCATTTATTGCATCTTTACGCTGCCGTCCATCAAAGTGATTCCAGGGTGTTATTCGCTGTATTGCTTCTGCTCCGTTATTGACATCAGTATTCTTAGTCGCATAATAGCTACAGCAGCCGACTTTGAAGCTGCGGAAACTGGGTTTGAGTCTCGCTGGAGCCCTTTTGTTCGCTTTTAATTTAGTCCTCTGTTAATGTATTTTGTCGCACTCTTCCATTGCCGTGGAAATGGATTGCACCAAGTTGTTTTGCACAATTTTCCATCCTAATTAACATTTGCATTTCTAAGAACATATGGGTTTACGCTGCCATATAGATACCGGTGCAGCCTTCTGTAGATTATGAGATAAACATCACTCCCAGTCATTCCCCAGTTTAGGCTGCTTTTTTAAATATCAGTGGCTCATTAGATAATCTGCAGACTTCCTTTTCTTGCAGCAAGCCATGATAAGATACGTTTCTAATGTGTTTAAAGCATTGAACCTCATGGTTTCTCTGCAATAAAGACTCTCATCTGCCTTCTGAAATGGCATTAGTCTATTTTTGAGTTTAGCATTATGCGGATTGGGTTTGTGAGATGAATCGCAAGGTCAAGAGAGCTGTGAGGCCCCTTATCAATGGTGGATAAAGTGCTTTAGATCTTGGCTACACGCTTTCTTAATATATATTTTTTAAAGTTGTGTAAAAGCGCCAAAGTATGAATATCAACTTGCCTTTTCCAAACTTTGTGAAACCCCATGAACACAATGGTTTACTTTACATGAATATTAGCTATGATTAAAAGTTAACACCTCTCCAGCCCTGTGCATACGGTGTGGCTATAAAACTTGCACACACTGGGTGTGTGTCTCTAAGCATGTACTGGCCGAGCATGCACAATGAATATGTGCCAGAGTGTGAACAGAGCCAGAAGGTAGGCAAAACCTATTGGCTTTACCAATGCTTGTTTTTGAATCAGAGCCATCTCGTTGCAAAGCCATACTGGGGATGTTCTGAAAACTGTTGGGAAGGCATTCCGCCCATCGCTTGCCTTTGGCTTTCCGTTCTTTTATTACTCACAGTTGCTTTCTTTCTGTTTGCTGGCTCAATTTTGTTTTAACCTGTCTAACATGTCTTTGTCCTTCCCGTGGAGTATAGTCTTTTTCGCACCTCTGTGACTGGCTTCTTAGTTTCTTCCACAAGTACTTGCTTTTCAGAAACTCCTTTTTCTCTTTTTCCTGAAGCACTCTATGAGAGTGCAGGTCATGTTTATTCTAGCTGTCCCCCTTGTTTTCTTCTCTGCCCTCTTCATGTTGCTCTCAAGCACATTGTGCTTCTGTGCATCACCTACGCATCACCTTATAACCACTAGATTTACACATTTTCATAAGAACCTCCATGAGTTCTGCTACATGGGGTTTGCGGTAGTGACAATCAGCTCTGTGCAATCGGGCCTTATTTTGGGCAATCTCACACACTGCAATTCAAAAAGCCAACTCTTTAGCCTCAAAACAGGTTCCAGGTTAAAGATTGCATTATAAAACTAACTAGTACATAACCTTTCACTGGTGCACATGTAAGTAACAAGGCCCTACGTGATGTTTATATTTAAAATACTTGCGGATCTGGTGTGGGTTTCTGTGTAACGTCTCAATTTATCAGGATTTTACCTTTATTCCAAAAGATATATGTAGTACAGCTATCTCAAACGGAGCTGCTGAAACAAAAAGCATTTTCAATGCAATAGTCTCGCAATTGCGAGATTTTAAACTATTGGCATTGTAAATGATAATGCCTTTTATTTATGTGTTTTTCAAAGCAACACATAAATAAAAGGCATTGTCATTTCTAATGTTATTATCTCAAACTCTCGCAAATGTGTGACCACTTTTCATAGTGGCCACGCCCCATTCTTTAGACGCTGCTCGCCATATCCAGGATACAGTGAGCAGCATCTAAAGAAAGGGGTGCTTAAGAAAGGGGCAACATTAAAGTGAAATTGCATATGGGGTGCTTTTACACAAAGTGTAAAAATAAATAAACAAAGAAAGCTTTTGTAGCAGGGCCGCTAAAGTGAAAGCGGTTTCGCTGTAAATTAAACAAATAAATAAACGCGGCTGCTAAAGTGAAAGTGGACCGCGCTATTAATTAAATCTTTAAATAAGCGCGGCTGCTATAGTTAAAGCGGACCACGCTGGAAATGAGAAAATACATAACTAATAACAATATAAAAGGTGGCGGCGTGCTGCAACGTCATCGGTGGAATAGGGAAGATCATTAAAGAGAATAGTGCTCACCGATTAGATAAAACAGACAATGTTACAACACAAGTAAAAAGTCTAGTCGTTATGGGAGGTTACAAATGCAGACAAGGCGGTACCAAGGAGGGACTACTAAGCCTATTCATAAAAGAAAAGCAACTATTTCGAAAGGACAGTAACAGGAGCCAATTGAAAAGATGAGCGGGAAATAGGCGGAGCTTCTATGCAATACCTCAGTACAGTATGCCTCGCTGAGCAGCGCATGCGCTGGCCAGGCTCGACCTAAAAACAACCGTAATATAGAAGGGCGAGTACAGGTGCGGAGCCATCATAAGTAGAACGCTGCTTTTGAGGGGGGTCTATCGGCCGGATATGGCCTGTAACTCCAAGAATCCCAGCCGCCCGCCAGCCAGCACAGTGTCCACAGAATGCAAGGACAATAAAACTCTGCGGTGGACGGGGAGATTGCTGCAGACAGGTATTCTCTGAGCCAGGGCAGGAAGCACCCAGGAGATCAGAGGCCAGCCTCCCTGGGTCACAACTGACACCCATCCTGACAGGAAAGCATTTTCTGGAGCGCCTATTGCTTCAGATTTCACCGCCATGTTTAAGAGAGGCAGAATCACGGGCTAAAGCTTCAGTCTGTGGAATCTGTACTGAGGTAGCAAGAGAGTAGGGGTGGAGAGTAGACAGACAACTAGACTTTTCTTAAGACAAGTATGACACTTTTGCAGTATAGAGCCATTCGCAGCCCCCTCTTGGGTCCCCTCCAAAGTGAGAAGGTTTAAGAAATAAACTGCATACAGCGAGCTGAACCATATATGTAACAGGAACAGTGTAAAGATGAAACACAGGACATTCTACATATCAAGCAGGCAGCAGCTAAAAGATGCCACCTCGGTGGCCCTCTGCTGTGAATGAATGTGATAGCCCGGTTTGCAGCTTCCGGCACTGTGTGCACTCTGCACATTGTTCGTCAATGCAGCACTGCCAGGGGTGTGTGTGTTTCCCAGCCTCCCACTTTTAAAGGCAGTCGAAACACAGTAAGCTAAAGGGTTTGCTTGGAGTCCGCTCTTATGGCCAAGGCGGGTTTGAACTCAGCTCTGCTGGCTCTATTTTTGTTTTAAAAACAGATTTTATAGCTCTGCTGGCTCTATTAGCCACACATCAAGCATTTTATCTCACCAACCCCTCAGCACAATACTCTGGCCTGACAGCTCTGGATTAAATCCGGAGAGGGGGGCCCTAAATGTACCTTGCAGGGGGGCCCCCTCAAGTTTCGTTACGCCCGAAACTGGGGGCACGAAACTGGGGGCACGCGCAGGGACGAGAACGTTGAGCAGTGCGTCTTCCACATTTGTAGAGCAAGGGGTGCTTTCCGGGTGAAACGGAAATATAATCGCGCTGTGCACTAAAGAGAATCGATACAAAGGTCCTGTAAGTGAATTGGCTGCCTTAACATGCCTGCAGGGACCGGAGGGTCGGCATTGCTGGGACACCCCACACCGGCAACATGCTCAGATTCGTGTTTAGAATCACGCAGGCAGTCTGAGCAGAGCAGCGTCGGCGGGCGCCAGTAAACATACATTGAAACACCCACTAAACAGGCAACTTTTTCAGTGCTGTAGAGCCATCAAAACACATGGCGACAGGAGATATTTTGCATGTGTTGACCTGAGCGTACAAGTACAGTGCATATTCTTCTTGCAAATGTCGGCCTCGGCACATAGGAACAGGGAGTTATCAAAACACCAGGGCCACCACTCTTACCGTGTCCAAATGGACAAATTAAGGGAACTAGAGCCCCATTGTTCAACACCAAATGACTGGCTAGCGTATATAAAGAATATCTGGCTTTTAACTAATGTGCTGTTCCATACTTGATGAAGTAGACCAATTGGCAGTCCCAAAAAGCATTGGCAAGCCAATAGGTCTTGCCTACGAGGGCTATTGTCTTACTGATGTCTTTTAGCCATGTTGTACAGTAGCGTGGCTGTACAGCATGGGTGAAAGCTAGAAAAAAAGCACTATGAAGCTGCTTTTTTCTGTCTTTCATCCATGCATTTGTACAACATAATTAAAAGACATTGGCAAAGGAAATAGCTCTTGTGAGTGAGACGTACTGGCTTTGCCAATGCTTGTTGTGTTATTCTTTAAAACTTTAGGCCCTTGCCAACAGTATTCCTCTCTCTTCAGGTTTTGTTATGAAAATTCCTTTACCCTCTCTGCGCCTTCTCTCTGGCACTTGTATGGATACCTTTTATCCCCCTGGAGTCTTACTTCTTTGTTCTTTGTTGCCTTCTGGACATACTGTGACTTTGCAGTGAAAAACACAATTACGTACATGTAAATGAAATGGAATTCGAAGATAAGAGCACAACGCTAGAACTGTGAGTGTGCAAAAGCACATGCAGTGAGTTGGAAGGGGGAGGGGCCTCTCTATCATGTAGAAGGGCTTATGATAGATCTTCCAGTCTAGGGCAGAAAAACAAGAGAAAAGAAAACGTATAACTAAGTATCACTGTCACCTGACTACATGCAGGGTAGGTAAGAGAAGGGATGAGGCATCTGGGACAGCTGGCTTTTGGTAAAGCTGGGAAAAGGGATACAATTGGAACATCGGTCCAACTGTTCATCCTCTACACCTGCATGGCATGAATACGTCTTTTTCTTGCCTTTCTTCTCCCATTTCACCCACCAAATGCTCGTATCAGGAGGATGTAGGTTGGTCCATTTTAGGCTTCAAAGAACACAGACATTCAAAAAAGGTTTGGAGATCCCTAACCAAAGGAAGGATAAAAGAGAGAGATTTCGGAGCATCTCAGTCAGGACATGTGTCAGTCATTGGCTGGTATACATCCACTAATAATAATGGGTCAGGAGTAAACACATATAAAAACTCTAGAAAGAATGGGCCAACATGGTTGTTGCACATACAGAGAGTGTAATCTCAGTCTGTGCTCATTATAGGGGTGATACATATTCAATTTAGTATGTAAACAGGATCCCACACAAATTCAGGAATAGACAGCAGGCAGTCTAGAAATAAGTTGAAATCGTAGCTGAAATCAGAAGAGACAAGGCTCCAAACTGCAGTCAGGCCAATGGATAGAGTCAAAACCCAGCAGTAGAGAGAAAATATTATTGCTCCCCCAATCATATTTTCTAGGGTGTTGTTTAAATAGTTTTTATTAATATGAGGCTCTTTTAAATGTGATGTCAATCTTGCAACTGTCCACTTAGAACTGGAGTGACCTGAGTGCACCTAGGGTGATTGTGTAGATGGGATAAAATCAAGGGAGTCTCACAAGAACTTCCATGCCAGAAACCTATGTGACTTTAACCTAGCAGCTTCCTGAGAATATCATAAGCCAAATGTTGTCAAGGGCTGTATGCAACTGCCACGTCTTTGTCTTTTGCTTTTCTGTCAGAGGAAATGGTGACGCCTTCCTCTAGGACACTGCTGTCTATCCTATAAAACTAACACTTTGGTTTGTAGGTGTTTCCAAAAGAGCAGCAGAGAAAGGAAAAAGCCAAATGGGCAAAATAAATCCTTAGGAAACAAGATACGAAGACTATCAATTGAGAGTTCAACAACTTGGATTGGGCCAAAGAAGTACCAGTTTTTCCCACTCTAGAACAGTTTCCTTTTCTGACATTTTGATGAAGAAGGAGGTGTCATGGAAGGAGGCCTAGCTCTAGGTAAGATCACACCCAGATTTGAGTGCTTCCCTGTCTACAGCACTACCCATGCTCATTAGATTGCCACTTTGCCTCTAGCTTGACTGGCATGTGTGTTGAGCTGGACAGATGGGCCTCTATGATGACAGTGGTTTGCAGGCCATTGGGAAGGAGGAAGGAAAAGATGGCACCACACTGGTGCTGAAGCCACAAAGAAGAATGGGAGTGGCCAGGCACATGAACACAGCCACAGACTACAACTCCAAGAATGACTACGCTGGCAAACCAGTTGCCAGTTGCCAGTTGAGATGCACCCCATGTGTCCACATCCCCAAATCACTGCCACAGGACACAACAGGCTTCTGTACTACCTATATGTATCTCCAGAGCCCCACCAACACAAAAACAAGGTAGCAATAGGATGAAGCTTTTCCAATCTGCAGTGTCATCTTCACTTATGTACACTGGCCTTGATTGCTTAGAGAGGGGGTGGTATAGCCAAATGAAAGGTAAACATTCATCGGGCTGTAAGCAAACTCTCCGATTCATTATTTAGGTTAAATAAAATATTGAAAAAAGTGTGCTTTACCTGTGGTTTTGGGTGCAGCTGTGGTAGATGCTAAAATAAACAACAAAGGGAGATGTTAATTAGTAGAGCAAAACTAAAGTCAATAATTTTTCATGGCAGATTTCAGGCTTTAATTTCCATCTCAATGAAGACAAATGACATGAAAACAAGATTCCAACCTATAGTTCACAGAGTTTTTTATAGGTTTGCAAACTAAAAGTAACGATGTAAACAGATATCTTCTTTACAAGATGTCGGAATAACCTCTGAAAACAGTTTTCAGAAAGTTGTTGCAAAAGGGGTTGTTTTTCTCTAAAATATAATGTCACTGTATTTTAAATTTGTATCACAGTCCTTATTAATGTACTTTGTTTGCCTAATATCATCTCTTTTGAATTCATGTAACATTTTCCAGAAATGTGAATGGCTTCGTATCTAAAAAAACTATTACTAATATTTGACTCAATATATCAAATTAGTAATGATGAGTAGTCACTGGTACCCTCCTAAAGTATGGAAGGATAAGTGGGACTAACAGGTTTTGCTTTAGAATTAAAATGTGTTGGTAGAAAATCATCATTCTGAAGCTGCCCCTGTTTTATTCCTTACTTTGAACACAGAGGTATTGAACCTTTGCGGCTAACAAGCTGAAATTTATGTATGATGTCCTAGTAAGTCACCTATACTCTCCTAGGGGCCCATGTTAGTGTACGACTGAAGTGACATTACGTCAGAATACTAGACCCACACTAGGAGGTATGAAATTTTAACTATAATTTTGTGAGGTTACTGAAGACCCAAGACTGATCTGTGGCATGCAACGAGAACTATAACTCAAGGCACTCTCATGTACTGCTTATGATCTCACATATGCATATGACATCACTGATGACATTTCAAACCACATCAATAGAGACAAAGCCAGGACTATGACCGCGTTCATTTGTTTTAGGTGTAAGGCTATAGTAACTGATAAAACCCCACTGAAAGTTCAACAGCCCTTACCATTGTAATACTGATAATCACCTGTACAATCACAAACTAAAATGCCAATCAAAGAAAGAAAAGCGAGAGAGAATGAGCTACTTTTATTTCTTCATGAAGTGGCCAACATAATGTCACTTTGTTATACAAGGTAGCAGCAAGAAAGACTGGTCTAAGGTTATTCTGCTTGAGTTTTGTTGTTTAGGGATGTTACTAAAATATTGTTTCTTCCTTTTCTTTCTTCCAGTTTTGTGTGCTTGGAATAAAGGTAGATGGTTTAAAATAGCATGGTTTAGGTCTGATCTAATTATTTTATACAATGTAGAGAATCTGACAATATTAGAATCATATTTGATATTTCGGTGTTTAATTCTTTCAGTGATCGATGGAATGGCTGGCTCATAAGAATCTTGGCCATTATATGCACTCTCACATTTACCCACAAAATAGGTAAGCCACTTTGATACATCAGCCCATTTTTCTAACAAGTTAGGACTGATAACAAGCAGACTGCCAAACACCCCAGGCTTTCAACATTCAAGGCAAGATTTAGTGGCAGGTGCCTGTGAAAGAGTGTTGTCATTATGCATATGGGATAGTGGTGAAAACATGACACAAGACACCCCACATGCCAACGAAAGTCATAGCTGAAAGGTGCCTCCTTGTTATGTGTGATACCTGGCTTTTAATCAACTGCACTTTACTACTGGGGGGTTTGAACCAATGGTTACAATGTTGGCAGTAAAATGTCAAGTCCCAGAACACAATGTGATGTCTGTTAAAAGGTCAGGACTGACTTAAAGTGGGACATGTGCCATGGGGACACTTGGCAGCTTTGAATGTCCACACAACAGCAGCAACACCTTAATGTTGTAAAGCTATGAGTGCTAAGCTGAAAAGCTGTGGCAAGCATACTTAAAGCATCAAGTTTAAGGTGCCCTAAAATGCAGGGCTACATATTAATCTGGATTAATTCAACATTTCACAGGTTTCCCAAGGTACTATGCTGTTGGCAGGATTGACCACCCTACAGTATCATGATATTCAGTAAAGTAGATGAATTAGCCCCAAATGTATCCACCAAGTTGTTTATAAAAACATTTGAATATAGCACTCTTACTTTTTAAATAAATTAATAGTCCTGTGAACCAGATAGCCCTGACAGAGTGAGTGCCAGAGGTAATCAGATGTGAGAGAGGGTAATGAGATGTGATTGTGAGAGTGCAATACACTGGCTTTCTATGCTTGAAAAAAAATCCAACCTAAGTCCATTGGAGACACTGTCAATGGGAAGACACTACATATCCTGCATTACTTTTCCTTTAAATTAAATGTGTACTTTTAAGCAATCACTGCAATACACACATGTATTGCAATCACTTGAAAACACAGTTTTTGTCTATTTTGGTGGTTTGTCAGCGGAACAAACACTGACAATCACTGATTTCAAAAGGTTTTGAAAACACTGAGAAAACACCAGAGCAATTCACAAAAAATAAACATTAAAACAGGACAGCCTAGCCATGACCAATGGTCTTGTTGTGTACTGGAGTTGGAAGATTGCAGAGATTTTAAGGTTCCACTTTTGAAATTAAACAGCTCTTCAACTGTGCTTTTTCAGTACATTTCTGAAGTATTTTCACATGGAAAGGGAAAAGTGAATGTGCTACACCAAGCTCAACTTAATTTTAATATTTATTTTAGGGAAGGTGGATATTTAAGCCCATGTTTCACACAATAACATGAACCACTGTGGCACAAAATGTGGGCTGCCTTAGGCCAAGCTGGCTGTTTACAAGAACAAGGACCACAGCACCTTATATTTTTACGATACCTCCATGTGTAACCAGCTAAAATAGAGAAGTACAGTAGAATGCAACAACACTATGTACTTGAAATACACACTCTCCCACAAACATTCAAATTTTAGTTTACATTCCAAATAAGGTCAGGCATCATTCTTGCATCAAGATAAAGACTGCTTAAAGTTGCACAATATAATTTTTTTCTTAATTATAAAGGTAAATATATATACTGACTTGCGCAAATGGTGCCATTGCATCTCTCACTGTGTAGAATGAAAATACAAAAATAAATTTTGAGCCACATAGTTAAAATGCATATCATCAATAAAAGTGACATTACATGGTTGTGTAATTGTACATCCAAATAACAATTAGTTGATAGATAGGAAGGAGAACGAAACAAAGGTAATGCTGAAGGGAGAGTGGTAGGAGAAGAAAAGAAGTTTCATTCTGTGTGTAAATTAACTGGTGAAGGATACTAGTTGTTAACGAAGACATGAATAATATAGTTTGAAACATATTTGACAATTCGAAAGAAACTGCACACTTTTAAATCATCAAAACTATGGCAGCAGAAAAGAATGAAACACATAAGAGTGCTCAGAAAATACATAAAAATACTAAGTAAAAGCAATTGACATTTACTATCCAGAAAAAATGTAAACAATTAGCAGCTGCAGGAAAGGATGACTTACTCTACACAAAAAACACAAGACAAATATATGGTGGATACAGGATACATTGTTTATATTTTGTGACCTTGAGTAAAGAATCTTTCCCCTAGATCCCAGGACCCTAACAGCATAAATGCACAACTAGAGACTCTCTTTGAGGGCAGGTGCAACAGATTTCATATGGATAGAAACTGGGCACTGGGCCACTACGGCTGCGTGTAGAAGTACAGGCAGAGAAGAAGAAAGTTTATGGCAAGTCAAATCTATGTTATTTGTAGAAAAAGAAAGTGCCTTTGTAGGTTGGAAACTAATTTATATAAATAACACCTTCTAGTCATAGGCACTGGACGTAGGGTTGAGGGGCTGCTGCAGCCCCCCCCCTATAATTACCATGGTGAGGTTCAGACGGTGAATGTTCAATAAAGATGCGTTTTTATCTTGTCATGTTTTATGTGGGTTCAAAGATAGAGGTCAAATGTCAGACTCTCTTCTGACAAATTGCTGCTTATTATTTTAACATTGAGATTAGTGTTTTCTTTTTTTCTCTGACAGCACATTGAGAGGTTTTTGTAAAGTGATCTATCTGACAATCATGCAGGGGTACAGAGAGCGTGGAAGGATAGGCTTTCTGAATAATAAATATGCAGTACTGGGAAGACGAATTACTGATAGTATTACCTTGGTGGAAGGGCACTGCAGTTAAGACTGCTATGTATTACCTATGTACAGGCATTCCAATTTGACAAAGCACTTTTTCCATTACTGCAGGCGGGCGCTACAAATGTAGTCTTATATGGTCGCTATTGCGACACTACTAATATTAGAAGTTCGGGATGATTTTCACTGAACATTAGCTCTTATTATAGAAAAGGCTGGAGACTCCTGCTCCACCCTTACCTATTTGACTTTTCACAATTAATTGCAATGCTAATATTGTGAGTAAACCATTTTACCTCTATAGTGATATTAACAATTTATCATGCTTCGAATGCAGAGGAATTACTAGGTAGTTTTTAAGCAGATCCTACGTGACTGGTGACACTTTTAGAAAAGCGATAGGGAATTTAGCATCATATATGTGGCTTAGTGTTCATGGCGTAGCAGTACTGACAGATGTCGATAATGCACTGACATCATGTATGTCCCATTATACACTGACATTATGTATGTCCCATATTGCACTGACATCATGCCCCATAAGCAGTGGAGTGAGGGAGTAATTTACACTATTCCTAACCTGCACTAATCCTAGGGCATGTATTAAAGATTGCCTACCTAGACACCCTACAAGTACATGCTACAATTTAATGAATGGCTCTGCCGTCTGAGAAAATGTCTGACACTGCGTGTCCCTTCCTGTGAGTATGCGCTTAGACGTTCAGAATGATTTGGAAGTCCTGCTACCCTAAGGTCCTGCTCTGCGAAATGTCAATTTTAAATGACCTTTCTACAATCACATCCATAAATCTCCTCAAAATGTTCTTCAACAGGGGTCGGAGCCTGGAAGCGGGGTTTTACGAAAGTCAGAACGTTTCGTTATTATGCATTCTCTTTTTCATCCTCATATATTGCAATGGCATCGGTTTAATTTAACATCAGCGCCTCAATCTTTTTAGATATTATAAGAAAACAAAAATAACTGCACATGTATAACACTGAATGCATTCCTTAAAGATCTAGGAAAATGGCACTATGAAAAGTTATCAAAAATAAAGCAGATTGTTAACTAGGACAACGTGACCCTTGTCACTTCATTTCAGCAGCCTACGAATCACTTAAATATTTGAAAACATAGGTACCGTACCATTCAATAGGGCAGCAGTCGGGCACACATTTCATGTTCTCCTCATCGAGGAATGGCGATTCAGGAGGACATTTGGCAAAGCAACCTGCGTTGACAGAGAGGACAGGACTTAACGTGCAACAGTGAAAAGATCGCACAGGTTACAGCTGTGACTTTAAACATTTCCCAGTCCTAATCTTTCATAAACAGCAAAACATGTGTTGCCAGTTACCCCTGCACACACAGTACGATCCAGTTAACTTGTTAATCAAAACTGAAGAGTAGTTACTTATTCCTAAGCAAATACGTCTTGTTTCCCTAACTTTAACCAATCGAAGGGCTGCATCTCCCCTCAAATATTGAAAGAATTAAAGTTGCTAGAAAAGGGACGGCTTATTCATTTTTTACTAGCTGCCTGTCCCGTTCTTTAGCCAATATGTTAATTCAAGTGAACAATCACACCTCAAAAAATTAAAAAATAAATAAAGATAAGGCTCTTTTGTAGGACCAACACTATGGTTTGCCCCTGTCTGCAGTGTGTAAATTACCTGAGGCTGAGATTAATGCAAGCGCTGCACCCATCACTATTTTGTTTACTTATTTGTTTATTTTGCTTACCCCAGCTAGAATGGTCTTGTCTTGCTCAGTGGGAAACCTTTATAGATTAAGGAATACAGGCAGCCCCGTTCAAATTCACTCTTGTGAATCATGCATGTTCTGCAAATATGCACAACCGAAAAAAGTCAGCTAATGGGCAAGGATATTTCCGTGTGTAAAGACAACAGTGCACAGAGACTGATGCAAAGGACCGAAGTCATGCCCATTAGCACAGGATGAGGACAGGTCATGCAGGCTGTTTGTGAGAGCCACCCACATTTACAGTGGGATTCACTGATGAATGTACTTGCCATTCTTTCCCATAAGGCTGACCTGATCAGATGCACTCTTGGAGGAGGGCAATGTAAGTAGGCCCCTGTCCCTCCAACCGGGTGGCTGGTATGAGAGTATGTGCAGCTATGCTATCTGATGCCCTGCAATTACTTGCCCATTCCTACTGGTCCAATCATCCAGCAGCACACTGCTGTCGCCTGTGACTCAGGAGATCTGCGTCAAGGGATGGCCTCTTGCAAAGTGGTGCTGCACACATTGCACAACATGACCTTGTAAAAAGCACAGAACTTCAACAACTGGGCCAGGATGCACTCATTTCCATCAGAGGAGCCATCACCACCCTGCTAGGCAGTACTATGGACATACAGGTTTGGGACAGTCCTCTCACACAATTTGCAACTATGTTGATTATCAGCTGGAACGGAGGAGACAAGCTAAGAATGCCACGTTTCGAGTTTGCTACTTACTAGGAATGCTCTCCGACTATAACACTACAACATATTAATAAAATACAGATTTCTACCTTCCATTTGACTGTTGTATATCTCAGGAACCCTTTTGTTACATGTTTTATATGTAGTTCCACATGGGTTATAATGCCATTTGCATTCGCCTTGTCTGTTGTAGTAATCGCAGAATACAGCTGAAAAAGAGAAACATAGGTGTTTACAAATTACATATGGAGCAACTTGTTTTGGAATACATTTTCGCATGCCTTATTTGACCTTACAACTAAAAGCCCTACAGCCAGAATTCAACACGATTTGATGAAGTAGGCTGAATGAAATTGATGGCAGTGAATGGATGCAGTGGATCAGTGCAGCAACCAATGGCAATCAGACGCAATGAGTGTTGAGTGCACCCAAGTAGGTTATTTGGGCTGAGTCCTCCATTTGCATGTGAAAGGGAGCCTGAAGATCAGGTACACTTCTTTATTCAAGTCAAAGAAATCTTAATTTGCCCAACAAAGACCATAAAAACTTCATTCAATAGTCAACACGGCCAGCTACCTGATGACTATCCATGGGCTTCATACAGATCACACTGAATGGCTGTTGGGTGGCTATCGCACTTTGACTTCCTACATGATGTCAAAGCTAACTTCCATGGCTAATTGAATTTTTGTAGAGGGTGCAATCATTTTTTGGGGGCGATTTGAGATAAGCACAAGATGGAATCAGATATACTTAGGTCGATTAGTACAATAATGAGAGGCATCGAAGGGTGAAATCTATTAACTGATGGAATTTTGCGCACATGTTTAATTGATAGGATGATAATTATTGCTATTAATAATATCATTACGATCATGTTTATTAATACTGTTATGCTTATCTGCACAATTGATATCAGTGAGGGATGTCATCTAGAAATAGCATCTAGTAGCTATATTATTATTGTTATTATGCTAATTATGTCAACCATTACGATAATAGTGAGTTATTAAGGTTGCTAATATTACTGAGAATTCTAGTAGAATCAATATAATAATATTAATATTAATAGCAGTTGTTATTACCATTATTATTGTTGGAGGGGGTTGAAGTAAATATAAAATCCAGTATCCAGCTAGTACAGAGACTGGTTGCCAGCCTTCTTACCCATGAATTAGGAACCCTTATATACTTTCACGTTTTCAATGCTTATGTTTTCTGAAGCTGAGATGGGTGTGAGAATCGACCATTTGCCTACAATCAACATGTATGTGGTGCTGAGAGACCTTCCCTAGTTCAGCAGGCATCTGGAGTTTGTAGTCCCTGAGGCCATGTTGAGTGTGCCTACGCAGATACTGAGGCTCAACCTGCTTGTGAATGGAGTTGAAGCATGGCGGGGTTACACAAAACTGTGGTTCATCACTCTTCAATATGAAACATATTCAGGGTGGAGTTTTGCAACTCTTCTGATAATGGTAGAGGAGGCACAAACAATGTCCTTGTTTAAGTTCTGAAATTTATGTAATTCTTGTTATGTACCATTAGTTGTGGGCCAAAATGACACAGAATGTCTTCTAGGCCTGCTAAAGTCCTTGAAAATCATGTGCTAGAACTGTTTTCCTTGTGATTATATACTTAACTAAAAATTATAGGCCACAGGGGTCAGATGTACAATTTTGCAACTGCAATCCCTATGATTCACAAAAATCATAGGGATTGCGATTGCAGAATGGCTTGTAGGTATGGTTAAACCAATTTTGTGAGTCAGAAGGCTTTTTCCGACTTAAGAAGGGGTGTGGAAGAGGTGTCCTCAATTAATTCATATGGCAGGTACCAAGAGTTTGCGGTTGCAATTGTGGTGGCAAATCACTAACAAATCACTGTTCCCTGAGTTGGAGTGGTACCTGATTTGCAAAGTTGAACGCATTCCCCTTGGAGTATTGTGTCAGGTGGTTTTGGGGGGAGGAGGGAGGAGTGAGGAGGCACTTCCCGGTCACCTGCAAGTTTTCCCAAACAGGAAAGATTTTTTTAGAAAGCAGTATCAGCTCCTTTAAGGAGCATGTGCTGCTTTAAAAAATAAAAGTTCCCATTTGGGAATGCAAAGACGGGGATAGGAGTGCTGTTCTTTGCAGGCCACTGTCCCTTTGATTATATCCAATCACAAACAGTGACCTACATCATTAATATTCATTAGGCAGGTCATTCTGCAGCCCCATAACTGTAGATTTTGTGGTGCAACCTATCAGTTCGTAGGTTGCATCACAACAGGTCGCAAAAAGTCAGTGAATAATTTGCTACCACAGTTTGCAACTTGTGTCTTAGTTCATCTGCCTCAAGATGACTTCCACTTTTAAACTCTTTTTACAACTTTAGCCCAGAGCTACAGACTGATGCTGTGTTACATCTGCAATTAGGATGTGGGCTATTGTTGAAAATAGGGTGAGCTGAGATGTACTTTGCATTAGATTGCAACATACAGAACTTGTCCACGACAGTTATTGGCGTTTTCATGGAGTTTGGTGAGATGCAAGAATTTGTTATCATTTGGGATGCAATAATCTGATCTCGATCTATCACACTGTAGTTTAGTTATCCTGGAGTGTCATATGTTTCTGGGTCTAATGATCCTGATGGAAGCAATTACTGGCATCGAAAGAATTTTTCGACTGAATTTTGTGGCATCAAGGTAGGCCTCAAGGCTTTTATTTTCTTTAACCTAACGGTCCAAAGCTATTTTGTTCTTTATCCTAAGTGTACAGAACACATTTGCAACTTTGATATCTTTGTTATGCAATTTTTGGGGCATATTTAGATTTTTGTTTAAAAATAACAAGCAGAGGGGATGATTGTCACTGCAATTCCATGTGTGAGATCAATATTCAACATATTATTTAACAGTGATCTACACAGTTTCCAAAAGGCAAAATAATAACACAGTTCCAGATTCTTCTCCTATGGAAATGTCTCAAAAAAAGAAACGAGTCATCTCCTTGATAACATGAAACCAGGCAAACCAGAGGCTGGCAGCCTTTGTTCCTCCAGGTTACCTAGTGGTGTCTCTACACCAGTGGGTTTTAGCTGAAGTGCTATTAACAGTACACAGAGCACTTGTCTTAATTATGAAGTGATGTAAAAAAATAGTATACCTAAATTATAAACGCTTTCACATTTTCTTTCGAATAGACACATATATGAATTACTTCATGTGAAATAAAGGCCCCTGGGGATTTTAGTCATAAAGACGTGCAAAGAGGGTCACAAAGTCTTAAATGGGAGGTACAGAAAGAAAACCTAAAGTCTGGACCAAAATGCAGTAATTCATATTGGTTTTATAAAACCCATAAATCAAAACTTTCAAAAGAAAATGATAGTTTTTTACCACCAGGCTCGTAGATACATGCGTATCTTCAACAATCACAGATGTTCTAAAAATATATACATATTAATTGTGCCAATTTACAGGCATGAGGTCAATTTAACTTATAATAAATTTTATTTTTTTAATCAATGAACAAATTCAATGTGAGGAGCAGACATGTGTAGAAGTTGAACAACTAATGCCCATGACATTGCATAAAAAGTGTACAGGTATGTATGAGAATTCCACACAGAAGTCTCCCAATTATTTCTAATGTAACACTAAACAATAGTTGCCTATGTGTTCATTTTGTAGAGACAAATGATCGTTGTTTGAGTAATTGTTCAACGCGGCTGATTCATGAATATATTCTTTCAATAAACATAAATTGATCAATTGAGAGCATCATTTGTACAAGTCGTTCCTGTGGTGGCATCAGGCTGCAAAGGGCAATTTATTGAAAAACAACTTTCACAATCTTAAAAAATAGATTATGAGGATCAAAGTCTTGAATTCTGTTGAGAAACTCCAACCTCAAATCTGCTTTAACTATGAGTCAGAATATGAGAGATATAATTTTGGCATCACCACGTATCCACGTTTTTATTACATTCCATGTTAATTTGAGCTGTGGATTAAGTACAGATAACATTTCCTAAGTATGAGCAAAATATTTCTCACTTACGGCAACGATCTGGAGTACGCCAATTCACACAGACCCCAGCTGCGTTGCAAGCTTCAGCGTACATCGCCACACTTGTGCAAAATCCTTGATATTTGCCTTCAAAGTCACACACGCAGGCTTCCTTTATGCAGGCGTCATAATAAGGGGTAGGGTCAACCTGGAAAGTGAAAAAGTGGGTGAGAACCAACCTTTATTACAGTGCGTAGAAGAAGCAGCAATCTTATTAAGCACTCAGTTGTATGTTAAATTTCATTCACTTCAGCATACAAAAACCCTTAGGAGAAATGAAACATTTTAGCTCCTGTTTGGTTCCTAATTTCTTGGCATGTAACAAATTACATTGTTACTATTTGCAACTATGTGCCTCAAGATCCCTTCATGTTCACCAGCACCTTCATGTACTCCCAGTCTACATGCTTTTGTAAATCAAGATCTTACTTGCAATCACAGTTTCAAAATTCAGGTACTCTCTCCTGAAATCTTACCTTTTTATGACAGGCTAGGAATCCGCCCTCCTTGATAAGGGCACACTTTTTATAAGCCCAGTTTTTGCAGTAGGCATTACTGTCACAAGGGTATACTTCAACTTCAGTGTCTTTACATGTTGGGTTGGTCTTCCAGCTGTTTCCAAAAGTTAGTACAGAAGGCACAATTGACCCATCTCTGGCAATGGAATCATCAGCTCGGTCTCCATTGTAATTTCCACATACACCACACAATTTGCCCTGCAAGGATTTCAAGGGTGGGATAAGAATTTCAGATTGTTTAGTGTATTTGTCATAATAGCATCTAGAGATATAATAGCACAGTTCAATAGATAAAATATATCAGATCCACAGCAAGCTTAGTGTGTGCCACTTCTTGCTACATGCAATTTTATAGCAGGACGTGGAACCAGACAGAAACATACAGGGCCGGACTGGGAACCAAAACCGGCCCTGGCAAAGTGCTTGGCTGGCCCCCCTGGGGGTTGGGGGTGCGGCGGAGCACTTTGCCAGGGCCGGTTTCGGCCGATTTTGTTACAGGGGCCGATATTGCAGCTATGCTGCAAAAACGGCCCTGTAACAAAAACGGCCCCCACCCTGGCGGCCCACCGGGGAAACGCCCGGTGCCCGCTATGGCCAGTCCGGCCCTGGAAACATATCCTGAAATTATAGCAACCTGGCTCAAAACAATGGAAAAATACAATAGTTTCAGACTCCCCACATAATACCTATTAGAAAGGTTTGGAAACTAGACCTTAAAAATGGGAAACTTCATTGCAAACAAACTTTTAATCAATACTGTGTACTGAGATGTGCTATGGTACAAGGTTGACGGTTATGTTAGCAAAGGGCATCTTCATTTTTGCTTCTAAATAGATCAAGAACATGGATCAAGAACATTTGAAAAAACTGTAGGTGCCACCAGATTTTCCTCTCAAACACCATACTCCTTACCACCTGTTCCCGCACTATCCCCTGCTCTCCATCCACTTCCTCCCACTTTCCGTACTGATTTTAATTGCATTATATCTTTATGGGAGTGGATATTTAATTTAATTTTTAAACTTGTTCATTTTACATATGCAAAAGCTAGATGGCCGACTATCAGTAATAAACATGAGAAAATATAAACCTGGGCTTCTCCTGTATGAAACATTGATTAAGCCATGTGATGCCATTGAGGGTGCCTACTGTTGTGCCATAGTGAGAAGGGAAATGTGAAGGATTATGGTTTCATAGTTACATAACTTGTGAATTTCATTATTTTGTTGGTTTTGGATCATAATCATAATGTCTCTTTAACTGAAGTTTCAACTTGGGGTTTGTAAGATGTTTTCATTAATATAAGTCAGAATGTGATTCTAGTAGAGAGCCATAATGTCGGTAATCAAAGCTTTTACAGTGAAAATAGGTAAACAGACAGATAGATGCAAAGATAGTCAAATGTTAAAAACACATTGATAGCCAGAGAGAGAAAGACAGATTTTTGGATGGTAAACACAGAGCAATACCCTACTGATATAGTGTAAAGAAGACAATGATGGCAATTTTAAAACAACTTATATCAATATTGCATGCTATTCTCCTCATTGGGAGTTTCAGCAGAACCACAATATTGCGAAATTCTAGTGGCCTTGACAATAGTAAAGCAAACAAGGCATTATCCACACTAATAGTTAAAGGGCCCTCCATAATTTAAATCAATTTACTTTGTCCAGGGGTCTGGTAAGATGCATTAAAGGATAAACATGGAAATTGTGCTTCTGGGGATGCACAGCCCATGATGTAATAGGAAACAGATTTATCGCTTGACCTAGCATGATACTTTGAGACTGATAGACATATTACAGGCCACATAATGTACATAATAATTACATAAGCCAATCCCATTATCTCTTGTGAATCAGCCTACCAAACAATTTGGTTTGCCTATCTATTAGGGCTATCAGTCGATTAAACCGCAGTAGACTCAGGGTGCGATGTACTAAGAGGCATTACACAAAAAGTGGTCATAAATTCCACAATTTGCAACTTGTCTCTGATTCACTGATGTGGCCTATCTATAAATAGGTTGTGTAGCAAAATCTCCAGTTCCAGGGGGTCAAAGATCGCCCTGACTAATGAATATTACTTAGGCAGGTTGCTATCTGCACCCTCATGTAATTCGACACTGGAACAGCAGATCACCATCCCTGTGTCTGAATTCCAAATTAGCATTCCTGAGTTTGAATTCCCAAATTAGGGACATTTTTAAAGGAGCCCATGTTCCTTAAAGCAAACAAGGATGCCTTTAAATAACGTGTTTTCCGCTTTGAAATACATCAGGGCTAGCAGGCAGTGGTCCTTAGGACCACTGTCTTCTACACCCTAGGTAACCTGACAGGATTCCCAACGGTTGAAATCAGTTATTACCTCCCTTGAGGTGTCGGTAACCGATGAATGGTTTGCAAACACAAATATGATCACCAACCTGTGTACCACTGTGACTCACAATTACTGGGGGCTCCCCTTGTTATTTGGAATATCAGGGTTTTCAAAAGTATAAGAGTTTAGTACGTGGGGCCTGGCCCTCAGACCGCTTTCTTCCAGGAGTCTGGATTATTACGTGTGGTTAAAAATACATTAGGCCTTAATGGTATTTAATATTTGGGACAAATATGTTGATGGTATCTACCCACCTTAGTCAGAATCTTTCCCTGACTCTTCTTCACACATCTGTAGCAGCCAAAATGCCTTCATTAGAAAACATGAGGAGCTTACTCCTACTTTGAGGGGGCACAAACACAAGCCTCTCATGGTCATTATGCAAAAGTGTGGCACATTAGGGATAGAAAAAGGAGGTAAAGGCTTCTTGCATTGATTAAAGTTGTTTACTGGCACGGTTACATTTTACATTGACTTCAATTTTCTTGACTATTACTGAGATCGTAGTATTCTAAGCTCAGTCTACCCTTCTGTGTCTACACGTTCCAGGATATCAAAGAGCTCAGGTTTTACTTCTCTCTAGTCTTTATGATACAATCCATCAGCACAACCTCCTGGTCGGAGTTGGTCCTTTTGCAGGATCATTTTAAATTCTGTGAGGCAACATATTCTCAGAGAGTTATTCTGGATCTATTTTTTCTTATCTTAATTGCTCCAACTGTTTAAGTATTCTGGACATGGGCCTTGATTTGTTTTGCTTAGATCCATAGTTATACTTTTAACCTAAGCCAGATCCATATGAGAGAGTCAAGTGTGAGCATGATAAAGCATATGGCATAGCTCAGGTAGATACAGTACACATGCAGTGCCAATACGTTTGCATTTGTGATAGAATTACCTTCCACTTGGGATCCGCATCCACACTTATTCTTGTATTTTTGTCCCAGATCACGTGAATGCCATTTTCACACTTCAGAATAATATATAAACCGACACTATGCATTGTGCAGTTACATCCCTCCTGAGGAGTTGAAGTGGTGTTTTCTTCTGTAACAGCGCCATCCTGGAGCACATAAGTCTTGCACTAAAATTGTAAAATCAAAATGTTAAAATTATACGATGCAGAAACCATATATGGGTTCAATTTGCTTTAATTCTTATGTGTCTTGCATACCTGCAGGACAAGCAGGACCTTTCTTGAGCAGGTCATCCCATCTGCACAGCAGGGTACACTTTCAACCAGTACTCTAAAGGAGCCTTCCACATTGTTGCAGTAATCCTGAGATGAGAATGTATACACATTGTCAAATGAAAATATCATAAAAATGGCATTGTTTGATGGCTTTCACTATACATTATATAGCTATAACATACTCATTAAGATATTGCAGTTTCCCATGCTTTTCTCAGAGGCTGAAATTCACAAATATTACACAAATATAATGTATTTTTTACCGGCAATTAGCCCAGTACTCATGAAAAGATAATTTTCTTTTTGCCCAGCATAACTTATTTGTAGCCACACTGTTTCAATTTTCTTAGCAACAAGAATATTTCTCTTTAATGGGGACTACCGTTTTACACTTCAAAAACGTGTGGGGTAGGCGTTCCTTCGGTATTTATATTTTAAACTTTGGGAATGTAAAAACACATGGACCGATTATGTACTTTTTTTTTCTCTTTTCCAAGTGCTTTACACAGAATAGTGAAAAAGTAAAAGGCAATTGTGCAAGCCTTAGTTTAAACATTGGCTAGCCTGGGCGCTAATCTTGCTGCACATACACAAAGAAACAAATGTCATAAATGAGAGGTACACTGCCGTCAGGTTTTATGGGTTTGTGGGGCCTAGGCCACAGCATTAATTCGTGTTAGGGAGACCAAAGGTCAGGAGAGTTGTTTTACATAGTTTATTCTGATCTGTCTTGCCCCAAGCAGACCTCCCACCCCCCAATGTGACCAAAGAAGAAAAGGAGAGGCAGCTGAAGAAGGCGCAAGTAAACCCTATAAAGTCCACCCCATTTATTCCCCGATCACTAGTGTCTGAAAGACAGCCCCAATTTATACATTTGGATGTTTAGCTTTACTAAAGGGTGCTGCTAGAGTGAAAAGAGAATATACATATGAGTCATCTCTCATTTTAGAGCATTAGCGCCAAAGCATTAGCACTAGAAATTTAAAACATATCTTCTCATTGAAAATGTGCCATACAGGCTTACCCTTGAACTTTGTTTGAAAATGTGGTCACTTTGAGTAACTTATAAAATCAATTACTCGTTAGTATGTGAAATGGTACATGTGGAGTTACAATAGGTAAGATCAATTTAACTGTCCTTTTTACATATCACTCTGTGACAGCCCTTCCTGTGAGCTTATGCTAATTAGCTCCATGCCTATTTCTTTAGGACTTGTTCTCTGCTTTCTGGGTTCAAGGGTAGGCAGCCCCATAGCGTGGGTTGCCAGTGCCTAGGGCAAAATTTCAAAAAAAGCATTGCTCCCCCTTACATGTGGACCGTTAGCTCAGGAAGTGCTAACGGTCCACTGGTTACGGGGGGGGACTACTTTTTTAGAAAATTTGCGCCCCCTAAGAATGTTGCGCCTGGGGCAACCGCCCCTGTGAACCCCTCACATTACGCCACTGAGCACAAGTGTTCAGTGTGGGTTAAGCATCACTATATAAAATCAGTGAGTGGTTTATCCCTAGTTCTGAAGTCTGATGCATGCTTTGGCCAGGGAAAATGTTCATCATCTGGCATCAATGGGGATGCTCCTATCACCTGGGGTTGGACCCACGAAAATGTTGTGATCCTAGCTCAAAAGTGTAGGTAGTCCTCATGCAGCAGTTCACTCATTCACTTATTCAGAGAGAGATGAGCTCCCTCGTGCTTTTTTGACTGAACAATCCATGAACATGTGAACTAACACATCAAAAGGCTCTTTCTGACCTCTCTCTTTTTTTTGGTAGCACCATGAATCAACATGTATAAACTGTATGAGCAAGGGTGTATGTTTTCTAGTAGTTCTCTGTCAATCCATCAATTTTTGTAAACTGGACACTGAAACATCTCTGTGTAGTGATGAGAAAAATGGCACAAAGCAAGATAATCTGAATAAATGACGCATCGGGAGCCTCCAACTAAAGTCCTGCTGTGTAGATTCAACTGTGTGCACCTGTGGGGGTTAATTCTCAATCTCATGGCAAAACTTGGTGCAGTTGTTAAAGACAATAACATGATCTCCTAAAGAACAGCCAATGACCATATTGACAAGCTGAAGTATATTCAAATGCTGAGTAAGGGTATCAAATGTGATGAGGCCTCAGAGGATGGTTACCCAAGTCTGGAGAATATTGTCAACTTCATCATAAAATGATGACTAATTAATTGCCTGGCACTGGTAATACTGAAAAGAGATTAACTTAGGTGTCCTATTTAAGACAGAGAAAGAGAATACGGAGCAATGCAGACTCAGGAAAGCAGAGCATCTTTTTACTCTTCTGTGGGCTTATTCACAGAAAGCAATTTTTCATAAAATGCATTTATCCTTAGCGCGCATTTAAAGATGTCTGGATATAATGAAATGACCAGTAGATTGGACATCCTACTTTCTCCAAATAATCTTGATGCAAATACATTATATTAACATTGCATGCAGGTTTCTATGAGTTGTAGAGCAAGCAAAAGGCAAAGCACATATGCTAGGGAAATTTGAGTTATTGTGTTTGAATGGTCATAAAGTGTGAATGAATATGAATACTAAAGTAGCGTATGTCTCTTTAACCCACATAGGTTTTAAAGTAAATCAGAAAGGACAGTTTTACATGCAAGGCACTAACATTGAGGATGTTCAGTCTATTCACAATAAAGGCATTACAAAGCATTGCTAAAATGTGGAGCCCCAAAACCAAGTTGGTAGACAGTGTGCAGATTTTCTAGACTTGGGATCATATTAGTGGATAGAGGTCAATCACACAATGGGGAGGATGGGAGGGTTGTGAGGAATCTGTAGCTAGACAGAGTCTGTACCAGAAAGATCATTACCAAAGGTAAGTAACTTGTTCTTCTGATAGAGACTTCTAGCCGCAGATTCCTAACCTTTTTAATAGATACCACAGCAATACCTATGCGGAGGTGGCTCTGTGAACGGACTCAAACTAGAAGGTCCTGCAGGACAGAGCGGGCAAAATGCCCCTGCCGGCAAACCTGACTGTACAGGCAATAATGCTTTGTGAATGTATGGAGTGATGGCCAAGTAGTTGCCTGGCAAATGCCTAGGACAGAGACTTTGTGTGCCAGAGCAGTGGCAGTAGCTTTGGCCCTGGTAGAATGAGCACACAATCCTTCCAAAGACTGCTTTTTGGCCAATGTGTAGCAGATCTTAATGCAGCGTACGATCCAGTGGGAGATGGTTCTCTTCTGCACTGTATTGCCTTTTTTTCATTCCAGAGAACCCAACAATGAGCTGATCATGCCCCTGGTGTTCTTTTAAATGATCTATGTAGAAGCTCAGAGCTCTCTAGGTGTCCAAACAATTATGTCTCTCCTCCTCCTTAGAACGCCGGTAGGGTTATGGTTGGACTGACATGCAATGGCTTCACAGCTTTTTGGTAGGAAGTATGCCCATGTTTGCAGAACCAGTTTGTTTGTCTGGGAAGAAGGAAGTGTAAAGTGGATTGACAAAGAGAGCTTGAAGCTCACTCATACGCCATGCCAAAGTGATGGCAATGAGGAACACAGTCTTGATTGTAATGAGCCCTAAGGGACAGCTGTGAAGTGGCTTGAATGGAGTGCACATCAGACAAGGCAAGACTAGATTAATGTCCCATTGGGGAATGACAAAGGGGGAGGGGGAAACGTATTGCAGCCCTTTAAAAAATTGCATCACAACCCGTCATTTGAAAAACGAGGGCTAATCTGGTAACCGTAAGATGGCTGAAAGGGCCGAAAGATAACCCTTAACTGTGCCCAAACCAAATCCTTGCCAGGCAAAAGACAGAAAAAATAAGAATGTCAGATAATTTGGCCTGAAGGGGGTCAATCTGGCAATAAATGTGTCCCATTGACAGGTGTATATAGTTTTCGTCAAGGGACACATGGCTGAACAGATGACATCAACAACCTATGGAGGAAGGTCAAAGTTGTTCAGCTGTCACCACTCAATTTCCAAGCATAAAGGTGGAGATTGCAAAATCCCTGGTGCAGAACCCTGCTCTGTTGCAGCAACAGCAGGCCCTCAATGCGGTGCAGCCTGATCGGAGGACATATGCTCAAGCCCAGGAGTTCTGGATACCATACTCTCCGTGCCCAATACATAGCCACTAGTCTGACTTGGGCCTGGTCTGGCCTGATCTTCTTCAGATATCAGGGCAGGAGTTGGGTCAGCATAAAGGCATACAGGAGTATCAAATTCCAATGAAAGCGGAACACTTCTCCAAGCGAGAGACTCCAACATGCAGAACTGCCAAATTTACGCATTTTCAGCGGTGGTGAAAAGATCCAGCCAAGGTTCTTCCCATTCTCAGAAGAGACCTTGTGCCACCTCCAGGTGTAGCTGCCACTCGTGATCTGCTAGGCATTGACAGCTGAGGTCGTCTACCCTGACATTCAAGAATCCTGCAAAGCGGTTCCAATCAGGAAAATAACTTGTTTGTCCAGCCAATTCCTGAGGCGCATTGCCTCCTGACACAGGATCCGCGTCCTCACTACACCCTGTTTGTTGCAGTACAACATGGCAGTGGTGTTGTCATTGAACATCTGTATCAGACTCCCCTTGATGGATGGCAGGAAGGCTTTCAACGCCAGGTGGATGGCCCTCAGCTCAAGAAGGTTGATGTGGAGCCAGGACTCCGCCGGAGACCTTAGGCCTCTGATCTCCACCTCTCCCAGATGGTCGGCCTGCCCTTACCCAGTAGTGATGCATTGGTCACCACTGTCTGCTCTGGGTGGGAAAGGGAGAGGGGTCAGCCATTGGCCCAATCGAGGTCCATAAGCCAGCACTGTAGGTCATTCACAGTCTCCTTTGAAATCTGGACCAGGCTGGAAAGATTCCCCTGGTGCTGTGTCTGCCGGGACTTCAGACCCTTCTGCAGAGCCCACATATGCCATCGAGAGTGCTTCACCAGCAGGATGCAGAAGGCCATTAGAACCAGCAACCTCAGAGTCAGTCTCACTACAATCCAGGCCTGAGGTTTAAACATCAGTCGCAGTTCAGTAACCACCACTGCAGATGTTTTGCAGTCTATTCTCAAATCTGAACATTGCTGGAGAGGTCCCATTGATGTTGGGCTCACTGTAGAGTCTGCATATCCAACGTGACGTGCTCGACAAGCAGGATGCAAGAAACTATCAGTCCCTGCAGCCTTAGAATTGGCCTCACTGAAATCCAGGCTCAAGGCTGAAAGATTAGGATCATAGCCTGAATGTCTGGACTTTCTTTCCAATGGGAAAGGCATGAAACCAAACGATGTCCAGAATGACTCCAATGAACGGAAGTGTCTGAGAAGGAGTCAGGTGCGATTTTGGCATGTTGATAGAACCCCAAGCATTACCGGAAGTTCACGGTAGTCTGGAGGTAGTCAGGTGGTGCTTAAAGACTGCCTGGGGCGAGCCCGCCTTCAACAGCCAGTCATTGAGATAGGAGAAGACTGGCTCCCCTGACAGCTGAAAGTGTGCTGCCACTACCGCCATCACTTTCATGAACACCTGAGGGGCAAAAATGAGACCAACGGTGAGCACAGTGAACTAAAAATGGTCCTCTCCCGCCACAAACCACAGGTCGCGCCGATGGGTCAGCAGAATGGGACTATGGAACTAAGCGTCTTGTAGATCCAACGTTACCATCCAGTCTCCAGGATTGAGGGCAGACAAGACCTCTTCCAGTGTGAGCATTTCGAATTTCTCCTTCCAGAGGACAACATTGAGAGGGTGCAGATCTAGAATCGTCCAAAGACCTCCATCATTCCTGGGCACCAGAAACAAGCTGGAAAAACAACTACACCCTACTCCTAGCACCAGCATCCTCTCTACAGCCCCTTTGGCCAATAAGGCTTGCACTTCCTGCAGCAAAATGGAGAGATGGTCCTCTGTCAGTGACTGAGGGGACGGTGGAAGGTGCGGCAGAGAAGGGAGAAAGGGCAAGCTGTAATCCCTCCCAACAATCTGTAGGACCCACCTATCCGACGTGATCACTTGCCGGCCCAGTAAGAATCATGGCTGTGTCTCTTCAAGGTCATGCTAAAGAGGTTTGGCAGGTGGTGCCACATGGGGGGGGGGGTGGATGGCACGCTGACCTTAGCCTCAGGAGCAGTGGACATCACGGCCTCTATTGCAAAACTGCTGGCTACCCTGTTGAGGCTAGATGGGTTAGCGGTAAGGAACGCCTCATCCAAAGCCGCAAAAAGAAAGGTGGAACTTTTGCGGTTGGTGAGGCTTCGCGGAAAGACCCATAGTGCAAGCAGTAGCCCTGCTCTCCTTAAAGCACTCTAGGGGAGAATCAGTTTTCTCCCTGAACAAAGCACATGTCTATCAAGGAGGACTGGATGTCGCCCGAGAACCCAGTCGATCATAGCCATGCATAGCAGCGAATGGTAACGATGGTGCCTATGGCCTGCCCAATGGAATCGGTGTCGTCCAAGTCACAATAAATTGTGAACTTGGCAGCATCACAACCATCTTGAATTGCCTTAGTAAGTACAAGGTGAAGGCCTTTGGGCATACCAAAGAGGACTTGTGCCACCAAAAACCAAAGGCAGTAGCGTCCCTACAAAAATTTAGTGTTAACAGATAGGAGAGCCAGCTGGTAGAATAAAAGACACATTTGCTGAACGTTTCCATGCAATCCTTATCAGGGGGAGTGGTGGAAAATGTGTTGGGATTAGAACGGCTGGTGGAAACTTGCACCACTCTGCTTTCTGGTGAGGGCTGTTGCAAAAAAAAAGCTGAGTCACCTGGAGCGCGGTGATTGCGCCAATTGACGGAGGGCCCAAACCCCAAAAAGGTATTTGTCAGTGCCTCGTTAAAGGGAGGAAGGAGCTCAGAATTTGTTTGCTATGGCTGAAGGGCCTCCGTCAAGACATGTTTTAACCTCCAAGGTGGGAAGCTGGAGGTCAAGTACGTAGGCCGCCCTATATATAACCATGACGTAGAAGGCAGATTTCTCTGAGACAGGTCTGGGGTGTGAAAGAAGAGCTGTTTCCAGAGAGGTATCAATGCCACTAGATTCCTGTACATCCTTGTACCAGTTGTCATCTTGGTAGGGTCACAGTCGTAATTCGAATTAGTCCCAAAAATGAAATGCAAAGAGTGTTGCTGAGCCTATGGTAATTCATGGGGTGGGGGATTGACGCCTCAGGCGGATTAAGCCATGATGTCAGTTGAGGTCAGACCTTCCATCGACTAGGCGTTTGAGAAGACAATCAGAGCCACAAGACACAAGTGGTGAATTCAGTATCGGCATTGACATGACCGGGATGGCAAGGGTTGTGACACCGGCAGCAGAGTTGGAGGCAACACAAGTGCGGAGGGTCCAACTTGCACCAAGGGCATACCTGCTGGCAGTTTCCAGACGGGAGGCCTCTCAGTTTCATCGGGCCCAAAAGCACACCAGAGGGAGTTAGCAGGGATCCAAGAGCCACAGCATGGCTCAGCAGAACTCTTCAATCTGACTCACCATGGCTAAAGGCCCTGGAAACTCAGGTTGTGACAGAACCAGCTGCGGGATCAGTTCCGAAGTTAGCTGAACTCGGGGGCGTCAACGAATGGGTTGGCTCCACCCTTGGGGTTTCTCAGAAGAATGTGAGTGGTGTGAGGAAGTGGAACCTGCTTCGACTTCTTCTGTTTCTTACACTTACCTAAGGATTTGGAGCCGATGAAGACTGACCTCTGGAGTGGCAGGACTGAGAGTGGGCCTTGGATGCTGAGCGGTACTTGAAGCATTTCTGGCGCGGAGTCTTCCTATGCTTAGCGACATAAAGTTTCACCTTGCGTTACCTGATGGCCTTTGGATTCATCAACGCAGAGTCACTGCAGACCTTGAAGTCATGATTCGAACCCGGGCTCCACAGGCACACAAGGGGCAGTATTACAGAAAGTGCCCCTGGGGCACAACGGACATCTGCACCAGATTTGTCTGCCCCTGGGGCACTTTGGTATTACAGAAGGGGCCACAGACACTTGTGGGGCCCCTTCTGTAATCCTGAGAGTGCTGGCACACAGAGGCTTTCACTGTAATTGGGTACCCTTTCCCTGTTTGTGCACGGTGCACCTATTTAAAGGTGCACCATGGTGCAAACAGGAAAAGTGAGCCCTATGCGTAATAAAGGACCTGATGGGGATCTTTCACAGCCATTTGTTTGCGATAGTCCCCCCAGGGCTTAAAGCCTATCATTTTACGGGGTGACTTACCATGCACACTGTAGATCTTTATTGAAATACTGAGGTTTAAGCGTCTCAGAGAGACGAGAGGGAGCTTATAATCCACGTCTGATGGTGTAGAAAGAAATTAACTGACATTAGCATGCAGGAATGGCACCTATCTAGGCGCGCACATAATTTCCAGAGTGGAACGGCGTCAGCACAGAGCTGGATGGTGCTACCATCCAGCTCGCAGAGGTAGTGCTGAAAAATGTCTGGATTCAGTCTGACGCCTGTCGAATATTCAAAAGGTGCGGAATCTTCAGCTAGAAGTCTCTATCAGAAATACTTTATTATAGTGTTCATAGTGATATTACAGAGTATTTCACCAGATCAGCTGATGCAACTTGTTCCACTATAGATTACAGCCTTGCATCTGGTGATAGCTTTGGCTTATTCCAGAATGAATGTTTCATGAAATAGTTAGAGAGTGATATCTTAGCACAGTTTCCTTTGACAGGTTTCCACACAACTAATGTATCTCTGGACAGGTTCTAACGTCTTAAGGCTGACCAGTACTATCATCTCAAATGATGTACATATTTTAATGGAATAGCGAGTGCATGGGCCTTAATAGACTACTCTACAATAGCACCTCAAAACCTTGTTAATCCAAGATTGGTTTGCAAAAATGGCATCAAATCTTCTCTATCAAAGCCATTGGCACTGTTGAACAACTACCTCATTTGTTGGTCAGGAAGAATGGGTGAATTGAAAACACACCTTCATAAATTTATGGGATTGCCTATCTTGGAATGGAATAGCTCCAAATAGATTGTTTGGAGGTGCCCATCTTATTTGGTCGGTCGTCATGATATTGCAGATTAGTTTTTTTAAAATCTGGGAACAGTTCAATACATCATTTAGAGAGGCAGACATGTTGCTTTGAAGCTGTAGCTGCCAAACATGCTGATGGCTGAAGAAGCCCTTGCCTTGCAGATTACAGCACGGAGGCATTTGGGTTGGTCCAGTAGGTTTGCTGTGCCCCATAAGCCTGCCTGCATGTTTCAGAGACAAGGCAGGAATGGGGAAGGTTATAAGATATAGCCAGCACAATGGATTCATGGATGCAGTACACAATGGCTTTCTGATGGGGTGTGTCAAGTAGCAGGAGTGTGGCTTCAAGGCTATAGTAGGCAAGCACATAGCGATCCATTTAAATTGCTTACGGGTAATCTTCATCACACTGACTCCTACTCTCATTTTTCAAAGTCCTTATTTCATGGAGTGCCTCTGCTTGGTGGAGCCTCGGCCTCCTTAAAGCCAGAGTAAGGACAGTAATTGAGGGAATGAGCAATGAAGACTAAAGGCTATATATATGTTCTGATAATAAAGAAGTTGATGGTGCTGATACTCTTCATTAAAATATGATTTTCTCCGGGATCAAGAGCATAATCCTTTTCTCTGCTTCTTACTTTTTAACATCTTCTGGCCATTGGAAAATTACTCTTCACCTATATTATCACTTAGAAGAGATCTTGACCCTAATCCTTCCTCCTGAAAATATGCTGCCTTAAATACATTTTGCCTACCTTTCTCTTATTGACTTTGGGAATCATGACAGACCCCCAGACACCAAATAGAGGGTTCAGACACAGATCCGTCTCTAGCAGTTTGCATAGGTGGATTCTAATTTTTGGTTACAACCATAAAAACGTAGAAAGCCAAGTCTGAAGGAGTTTGTGAAAGGTGAATTGGGTACACAGAAAGTAGGGACCCAGCAGGACTTTCTAATTTTATGTAGCAAGAAGAGAAAAGGGTGGCTGCCATACTACAGCAGAGTAAAAGAGACATCCAGGAAGATACCTTGAGAAGCAAGACTAGAAAAAAACATGTTACTTATCTGTACACTGTGGTTCTCCAGTATTGATATCCTTCATAGATTTACAAGCTTGAATCTTCCCTATCAGGTTGGGAATTCCACAGTAATAATTACAAGAAGTGCATGGAGAAGCATTAAAAGCAATATAAAAATCAAGTACCAATGTTAACCAATTCACATTGTTTTATAAGAATCATAACTCAGCCAATCAGAGTGTAGCCCTTTGAAGCACTCGTCCATTGCAGGGCCACCATACCTCAGATTTCAAGCACAAGTGTACTACAATGAATAAAAGAGGTCTTCGGAGTGGTTAGTCTCCAAGGGGAGGAGAGAGGGTTGCATGTGAATCTATGAACGATATCAATACTGGAGAACCCCAGTATACAGGTTACTAACTTGTTTTTTCTCCAGTAAATGTATCTATATTAGACCAAGTTGCTAGTCTGCAAATGTCTGGTAGAGAAACTCTGGCAAACAGTGCTGTAGAAGTAGCAACAGTTCTTATGAGGTGTGCTTTGGCATTGCCAATTGGTGGTTGATTCAGTAAGAAATTGCCACAGAAACCCAGGAAGCTATGCTGTTCCTTGAGAGAGCATAACCTTTCCAAGGTGGGGCAAAAGCTATTAAAGGCTTGTTCGACTTTCTGAAGTTCTTTGTTCTTTCTATATACAATTTTAGACATCATCTGACATCAAGGGATTGTAAACGTTTTTCAACTGTTTCAGTTGTATTTGACGGGTTCTTGAAGAATGTTCTCCAGACAATTGGCTCATTCAAATGAAAAGAAGTTGGAACCTTTGGGATAAATTGAGGGTTAGTTCTCAAAATTACTCTATCAGCTCTGAACTGTAAATATGGTTCCTTTACAGTAAAAGAGTGAATCTCACTTATTTTTCTGGCAGAAGAAAAAGGCAGTAGTATGACCATTTTTCATTTTAGATATTTCAATTCTGCTCTATGCATAGGTTCAAAAGGACTTCTCATCATTTGAGATAGAACTGTGTTCAACTGCTATGTCACCTCTAGCTTCTTGAACAGAGGAGAAAGTCTGAAGAGATCTTTCATAAATTCTTCTACTAGTCTGTTAGACTAAAGAAACTTGAGATTGCTGTCACATGGACTTAAATAGAATTATGTGCAAGACCTTAATGTGCCCGTTGTAGTGTTAGGTTTGAAAATCTCATTCCATTATACACTTGTTCTACGTTGTATTAGGTTAGCAGTGTGCGGCTAAATTAGACACCATTCGTATTCACGTTATGCAACCCACTGAGTTATCCCTGCAATGTGCGAGCTCCAGTTAGCGAGTGTGACTCCATTTTGAATTTCGTCATCCCTATTAGGCTGTGCCTGTACTAGGCCTCATTATTCGTATTGCTTGCCTCAGCAGAACACTGTATTCAGCTATTATTTTCTTTTCTGTTCAAGGTTGCCTTCTGACTTGCCAATGAATAGGCCATTCTGCCCTCGCATACCTATCCTTGTGTGTAGCTCTGCTCCCACGTTAGGAGATGCCGAGACCCAGCATGGCAACCTTGAGATAGTGATAGCGTGTACCCATCTAGCAGGTGGTAGCCCACCCTTCTGTGCCTCCTTTGTTCATGTTCGGCCTAAGCCGGTAACTTTCCATTGTGGGCGTGGTTGGGAGGCCCTTTGGAGGAGTGATTATGCGTTGCAGACTGTTGGGGGGTCAGTCCCTCGGCAGACATCTTAGGGTGCAGGTCAGATTGGACTCCTCTGCAGAGTGTTGGTAATAAACAACTGTTTTGTATTCTCTACTGTCTGACCGACTCTTCATTTTGTGGAAGGCGATTAGGAGGTTGTAGAAAACCAGGGTGGCTCTTTTCGAGCCACTTCCTTCAGTTGGCGTCCGAACAGGGACTCCGCAAGGTGACCCAACTCGCCCGTAATCGGGTTGTAGGGTCGGGGTGGTGTCCGGTCGGGCGGGCGGATCGGGGATCCCCACACGATAAGAGCCCGGTTCACTTGGCTGCCCCGCCCGTCTGATCGGGCGACTCTTCGTCTAGTGGTCACTGGCCGGGGTCCTGAGAAGGCGGAACCTTGGATTTGACCGTTTGGTCCAAAGAGTCGGCAGTGGAGAATAATATTGCTCGACCTGAGTGCACCAGGCGTGTGACTTGAATTCTTGGAAAATGTGGCACCATGGTTGAACGGCATGAACCTACGGGCTGGTACAGTCTCTGGACTGTCTTGTCTTGAACTTGGTGGGTTTGCGGACCCTTGAAAAGACACAGAGGGGCCGATTCCGATCTCGGTCGGAGGCGCACCCAATACCATTCGGTCGGGAAAAAAGCCATGCGAAAGCCTGTTTCCCGACCGATCCGTACAGCACACCGAACGAGCAAGTACGATGCGCACAACAGCAAAAATCCCGGCCGAGCCGTACTCACCCAAACCAGGTCCTGTTCTCCGACCGAGGCGAATCCGGAAACGCCGAATCGAGTCGCACGGAAGGGAAAATGCAGCCCCGTCCGGCCGGACAAGTACGATGCGCTTTCCGTACGCTGCCGAACCCGTCGCTACGCACGGCACGTCAAAGCATCCGGGAGAGGCGCACATAAGCTCCGAATCGCGCCACAACACGATCCACGGCTACGAGACGAACACAGCACCGACGAGGACGACGCGAAGCGACGAGGACGAAGCCAAGCGACGAGGACGACACGAAGCAACGAGAAGGACGAACGACACGAACCAACCATGAATCCCTTCGTCCCGATCATACCAATATTCTACATCTACTACCGGAACAGGCACGGACGCGTACGGCGCAGAAGGTAAGTCAGACACCAACCACAAAACACATACAACACGTACACGACACATCACACACATACACTGGGAATCTGAATATACTTACACCAGCAACAGCAGCACCATAGGGGCGGGATGCCCATCACCAATGCCACATATGCACACAGGGGCCTGAATGCGCGCCACCACCCCAACTCAGGGGGGCTGGATGCCTACCACTACTACCACCCTTAGCCAGGGGGGCAGGATGCCCACCACTACTACCACCCTCACCCAGGGGGGCAGGATGCTCACCACTACTACCACCCTTAGCCAGGGGGCAGGATGCCCACCACTACTACCACCCTTAGCCAGGGGGGCTGGATGCCTACCACCACCCTTAGCCAGGGGGGCTGGATGCCTACCACTACTACCACCCCACCCAGGGGGCAGGATGCCTACCACTACTACCACCCTCACCCAGGGGGGCAGGATGCCCACCACTACTACCACCCTCACCCAGGGGGGGCAGGATGCCCACCACTACTACCACCCTTAGCCAGGGGGCAGGATGCCCACCACTACTACCACCCTTAGCCAGGGGGGCTGGATGCCTACCACCACCCTTAGCCAGGGGGGCTGGATGCCTACCACTACTACCACCCTCAACCAGGGGGGCAGGATGCCTACCACTACTACCACCCTCACCCAGGGGGGCAGGATGCCCAACACTACTACCACCCTTAGCCAGGGGGCAGGATGCCCACCACTACTACCACCCCCACCCAGGGGGCAGGATGCCTACCACTACTACCACCCTCACCCAGGGGGGCAGGATGCCCACCACTACTACCACCCTCACCCAGGGGGGCAGGATGCCCACCACTACTACCACCCTTAGCCAGGGGGCAGGATGCCCACCACTACTACCACCCTTAGCCAGGGGGCTGGATGCCTACCACCACCCTTAGCCAGGGGGGCTGGATGCCTACCACTACTACCACCCTCAACCAGGGGGGCAGGATGCCTACCACTACTACCACCCTCACCCAGGGGGGCAGGATGCCCACCACTACTACCACCCTTAGCCAGGGGGGCAGGATGCCCACCACTACTACCACCCCCACCCAGGGGGCAGGATGCCTACCACTACTACCACCCTCACCCAGGGGGGCAGGATGCCCACCACTACTACCACCCTTAGCCAGGGGGGCAGGATGCCCACCACTACTACCACCCTCACCCAGGGGGCAGGATGCCCACCACTACTACCACCCTTAGCCAGGGGGCAGGATGCCCACCACTACTACCACCCCCACCCAGGGGGCAGGATGCCTACCACTACTACCACCCTCACCCAGGGGGGCAGGATGCCCACCACTACTACCACCCTTAGCCAGGGGGCAGGATGCCCACCACTACTACCACCCTCACCCAGGGGGGCAGGATGCCCACCACTACTACCACCCTTAGCCAGGGGGCAGGATGCCTACCACTACTACCACCCTTAGCCAGGGGGGCTGGATGCCTACCACTACTACCACCCTTACCCAGGGGGGGCAGGATGCCTACCACTACTACCACCCTTAGCCAGGGGGGGCTGGATGCCTACCACCACCCTTAGCCAGGGGGGGCTGGATGCCTACCACTACTACCACCCTCAACCAGGGGGCAGGATGCCTACCACTACTACCACCCTCACCCAGGGGGGCAGGATGCCCACCACTACTACCACCCCCACCCAGGGGGCAGGATGCCTACCACTACTACCACCCTCACCCAGGGGGGCAGGATGCCCACCACTACTACCACCCTTAGCCAGGGGGCAGGATGCCCACCACTACTACCACCCTCACCCAGGGGGGCAGGATGCCTACCACTACTACCACCCTTAGCCAGGGGGCAGGATGCCTACCACTACTACCACCCTTAGCCAGGGGGCTGGATGCCTACCACTACTACCACCCTTACCCAGGGGGGCAGGATGCCTACCACTACTACCACCCTTAGCCAGGGGGGCTGGATGCCTACCACCACCCTTAGCCAGGGGGCTGGATGCCTACCACTACTACCACCCTCAACCAGGGGGCAGGATGCCTACCACTACTACCACCCTCACCCAGGGGGGCAGGATGCCCACCACTACTACCACCCTTAGCCAGGGGGGCAGGATGCCCACCACTACTACCACCCTTAGCCAGGGGGCAGGATGCCTACCACTACTACCACCCTCACCCAGGGGGGGCAGGATGCCCACCACTACTACCACCCTTAGCCAGGGGGGCAGGATGCCCACCACTACTACCACCCTCACCCAGGGGGGGCAGGATGCCCACCACTACTACCACCCTTAGCCAGGGGGCAGGATGCCTACCACTACTACCACCCTCACCCAGGGGGGCAGGATGCCCACCACTACTACCACCCTTAGCCAGGGGGCAGGATGCCCACCACTACTACCACCCCCACCCAGGGGGCAGGATGCCTACCACTACTACCACCCTCACCCAGGGGGGGCAGGATGCCCACCACTACTACCACCCTTAGCCAGGGGGCAGGATGCCCACCACTACTACCACCCTCACCCAGGGGGGCAGGATGCCCACCACTACTACCACCCTTAGCCAGGGGGCAGGATGCCTACCACTACTACCACCCTTAGCCAGGGGGCTGGATGCCCTACCACTACTACCACCCTTACCCAGGGGGGCAGGATGCCTACCACTACTACCACCCTTAGCCAGGGGGGCTGGATGCCTACCACCACCCTTAGCCAGGGGGCTGGATGCCTACCACTACTACCACCCTCAACCAGGGGGCAGGATGCCTACCACTACTACCACCCTCACCCAGGGGGGCAGGATGCCCACCACTACTACCACCCTTAGCCAGGGGGCAGGATGCCCACCACTACTACCACCCTTAGCCAGGGGGCAGGATGCCTACCACTACTACCACCCTCACCCAGGGGGGCAGGATGCCCACCACTACTACCACCCTTAGCCAGGGGGCAGGATGCCCACCACTACTACCACCCCCACCCAGGGGGCAGGATGCCCACCACTACTACCACCCTTAGCCAGGGGGCAGGATGCCTACCACTACTACCACCCCCACTCATAGGATGGACAATGCATGACACAACAAGCACACCACAACCTAGGGAATGCAAGATTAAGACATCCCCCACCACCATGACAAGCGTGTGAGCAGGCTGTGTCAAATGCCTACAACACCGAACATGACATTGAACATACAATGTGACCCCCTAGCACATGTGCCACACATATATGTGTGTGGCACCCACAATGCAAGCAGCCCATGACCATTGTGGCAATGGGGCCTAAACCCCCATCATCACAGTGACCAAAAGGCAAGTGTGGGGTCCATAGCTGAAGCACATTTTGACCATTGTGGCAATGGGGTCTAAACCCCCAATATCACAGTGACCAAAAGGCAAGTGTGGGGTCCATAGCTGAAGCACATTTTGACCATTGTGGCAATGGGGTCTAAACCCCCATCATCACAGTGACCAAAAGGCAAGTGTGGGGTCCATAGCTGAAGCACATTTTGACCATTGTGGCAATGGGGTCTACACCCTCATCATCACAGTGACCAAAAGGTAATTGTTGACAAAGAAAGAGCTGCAACTGCCAAACTGCATGGATCATTCCTGGTCACAGAACCAAAAACTCATCTGTGGCAAAGTAGTGTATGTGTCCCATTGCAACATAAATTGGGGGAGCCAAATACTGCAGTGCAAATGAAACATTCCTTTGGCCATGTGCAGACAAACAACACCCATGGGGGCTGAGACCGTCAACAGTCATCAATGACACAATGACAGAAGTGACCATCAGAATGCAGAACCACATATTTGCACCAATGGGCACACAAATGCAGATACCCTGTGGAGACAGCAGATGTGAGGTGAACAGATACCATACCATGGCAGCAATGGGACACACAAACCATGATCACTGTGCTGACCGATGACCTAGGAGTCCCAGGGACAGCAGGGGAAACACACCAAACAACATACAGCCAATGGCACACCCAAGATATGCCAATGCAGTGGTGCAGATGCACAAACACAAACAGGCAGACCAACACTGTCATCATACACAGCAGGTGAGGGGTGGGGGTGCCAGTGTCCCCAGGCAACAACACAACACATGAGGAGAGCTGAATACCAATCATACAGATGTGCATACACTGCCACACTAAGGTAACTCATGGATCCAAATCCCCTATGTGGGCAAGCAGGCATTGACAGGTGAGAGGGAGCACAAAACACACATGTCACACAGGCACGTAGGAACAACAACTGACACAGCAAGTCACAGACACACCACAGCACCACCCCCAGGGCCCCCACAATGTGGTGACCCTGGGCTGAAGAAAAATACCACTGTGATGACAAAGCTAAATGTCGTTCACACTGTGAACCACAGTCAGGTGTCCTGAGCAACTAACTACCATCACACCTACACAAGCACAAATCAATCAGCATGGCCAGTAAGCCAAGGCCAACATGGAGGCAGGGGACTAGCCGGGCAACAACTCTCATCTGCACACACTCAAGACCACACCCCTCGACCTCCAACAATGTGCAGCAGTGAAGTACACATGCACTGGTGACATTGCACATGCACCCTTTACTATTCCAGGGTGGTGGGTGGGAACCAAGGTGTAGAAACACATCACACATGGACACTCAACAAGACTCCTGAATGTCTGACACACTGCACACTACGCTGTACATGGACATGACGGCAATACCACACCGACCAATGGGATCCCAGCCACAGTCACACACCAATGAAGAAGCCAAGGTCACCCACAAAGAACACACATAGACAACAACCAACATTGCAGCCCGGACCCTAAGGAGTGCCAGCAGTCACACACACAACGTGTCACAATCACTGAAAGATAACACAAACTGGAAATCACATGACAGGGGCAAACAACAAGTGCCAAAGGGAAACCTGACTGTGACCCATCTGCGTCAGCACACAAACTCTGCCCTGACAGCAAACACACCTATGGGTGACACCCTGATGACCAGTAATGTGCCATGCACCCACATCACAGAGAACACAGGGAGAAGACTTTGGGGGAACATAGCTCAAGTCAGCAAGCATCACAAACAGGTACAACACTAGGGATCACAGCATGCGCAGATGAATGGAAGTGAACACACAGACATGCACATACAACACACACCTTGGGCGCAGGCAATGTCACACGTGTACACACTGCCATGAGGGGACTCCACTCCTGTGTGAGGAAAGCTGTGCCATATGTTGCCTCAGTAGGGCCCCATCATGTCAGCTGAGCACTTGGTCACACAATCAACAATTAGCACCAAATGAGGGCTCCCATCACATCAGCCTGGTCATGGATGTGCCAACGGAATCATCAGCACAGATCCAACACACTTGTATAGCAATGTTGCACTGACTACACGGATGAGTCCCTCCCCATTGATGCCCAAACCTGCATGTCCACTGGAGATGGCAACACGGTCAGGGAAGTAGACAAATGCAACGATGGCAGGCACAACAGATGTGCAGGGGTGGAAGCCACAGATATGAAATTGCCAATGTAAGTAGGAAACCCATTGCCAAATACTGAACACATGACACCCTCAGATGCTGCTATTGATGACATGGATACACCACATGATAGGACACATTCCCCCTGGACCACATGGGTTCCTGCACAGTAACACTTCATAATCATGAGACCAGATATCACCATCACTGCAGCAAGGGCATGGTTAGCTGCACCAACAACATGTACATCTGAAGCATGAGCACTAGAGAAAAGAAAGTTGCTTTATTCAGCATATGTGTTGAGGCCAAACGAAGTCCTGAAAAAGAGCAAAGGCCAATGGCCAGTCCATTGTCAAAGTTCAAACAGGGTGACACTGGCAGATGTCACCCTACGCATGCCTGCACAATACCAGGGACAATCCACTAGGAGGGGCAACCGGGGGGCAGGCCAGGCACCGCAGGGACAGGATCAGGGCTCACCAGGGGGAGTCAGGGAAGGGGTGGTGGGTGCTGGAGAGCCACTGACAACTGCAGTGGAGGTGTCTGACATGGTGTGTGCCGGCACAACTGGGGGGCATGACACAGATGTCGTGGGTGCCGGCACAACTGCAGTGGACCCTGCAGATGGGGTGGACAGGTCCGCCACTGCAGTGCCCAAGTCAGACAGGGCGGTAGTGGACTCCACTGCAGTGCCTACCTCCAGGGGAGGAGAATGGGGAACAGGCAAGGTGGGTTGGACAGAGGGGGGGACACCCTCACCACATCAGTGGCACAGACAAGCGCAGCGGGGGGTGTGGTGCTGGGAGAGCAAGTGGCAGGGGGAGAAGGCCGGAGCATCTTGGGGATGGTATATCTGTGGGTGGGGGAACCTGGGGCAGGGTGTGGTGGGGGCACCTGTGCAGTGGGGGCCTGAGGGATGGAGGACGGAGACCTTGTGCCTGAGCTGCAGGGCGGTGGCGGGGTCTTGCTCTTAGCACTCCGGGGGACTTGCGGGTGGGGGCCTCAGTCCGTCTGCGCCTGGGGGAGGGTGTCCGGGGGCGAGGGGCACTCTGCTCCGTGTGGGTGGGCTTCCTCTTCCCCCGGGATGCTGGAGCAGCTTCATCGGTGGGGAAGAGGCCGAGGTCACAGAGGAAGAGCTGCTGTGACTTTGGGGTTGCAGGTGAGGCAAGGGAGGGTGCTTTGGAGGGAGAGGGAACTGAGGACTGCGCAGTGCATGTGGATGCGTGTGTGTGTTCCAGGGCCTCATCCCCTGTGAGTCTGGCTTCAGTCCCCTGAATGTGCTTGCGTGTGCGTTTTGTCATTGGCGTGTGTGTCAGTGTGCTGGATGTGTGTGTGCTGGTGTGTGCCAGTGTGTGTGTGCCTGGGATGGGTAAGGTGCTGGGGAGTGTGGATGGAGCAGAGGCAGGAGGGGTGAGGGACCGTTTGAGGAGGGACACTGCTGCCGTCAGGGAGGAGTCCATGGACCTATTGCCCCTCTGTAGGTCAGACATGCCCGATGAGATGCCCTCCATGAACGACACCAGCTGAGTCAACAGCGCGGTGTGCGCATGGAGGACACTCAGCATGGCTGTCTGCCCTACATGGAGCTGGCGAAGGAGGTACACAGACTCCTCACTCAGGGCAGCAGGGGACACAGGGGCAGGGGGTGCGGTGCCTGGCCCAAAGGAGACACGCTCCCGGACATGGGAGCCTCCACGGACCTGGGGAATGGGAGCCGATGGGAGGGCGGTGGTGGTGCTGGTGGTGGCGGGGACAGCAACACTAGCTGGGGTGTGGTGGCTGCTGACACCCGCCTCCACAAGGGAGTCATCCTCTGAGTTGCTCTGGTCCTCAGCTGAGGTGGATGCTGCTGAGGACTCCTCGGTGTGGCTCCCCTCGCCCTCCGTGCCACTGGGTCCCTCCGACCACTCCTCGGCTGCTGACCCAGTCTGGCTCTCCGGCTCCTCCTGGTCCGTGGAGCTGTCCCCTTCCGTGGCCGTGGATGTATCTGCAAACAATGGGGAAACAGACAGACATCAGTCACCTGCACATAACGCACACACCACTGTGAGCACAGCACATCACAGAGCAAGCCCTGGCATCATTAGTTGTACATTGCTAAAAGTGCACTAATTGAACAGGAGAAGTCAATTGTCAGTCTGATGCCAAGCATGGCACTCACATCCCACATGGCCTTGCACCCATCTGTCTGGTGTCTGTTGGATTGCAACACCCCAGTGTTGACACATGCACCAAGTACACAGTAGTTGGACAGTGCAGAGAACACGGTGTGGACACATCACAGCTCTTGCCACTGAGTCAGTACAGGTTTACGGATGTAAGGGATGCCCAGAGTCAAATAGGAAATGCATGTGATGCATACCAGCGACAGACACCATGATGCACCCATGTCCTGATAGCCAGCGCCACTATGGTGTGCATGTAGCACATGTCACTCCCCTGCAGGATCACCAATCAGTAGACACATGCCATGGCGGAGGCATGACTGCAAAGTCATACATCACTGTCTCAGTGATGTATGACTTTGCAGCCAGACAACAACACTCTGCACTGTGTCACAATAGTAGGTCATGGGGAATGCAAGTCCTGGAGCTGCACAAGTGCACATGTACATCCCCCCCACAACACATCCTCTTAACCCTCATCTGTCCAGGTCATACCTATTGGACATATGGGAGACCTGTGACACTACCCTCTGAACCTGAGCCCCTCACACTCTGCTGTGCATGGGGAACAGCTGCCTGAACTTCACATTTACATGCCCCAGTCTGCATGGGCAGCTGATCAGACACCTATGTGTCACACAAGTATCGTCTCCTATGGTCACATCTCCAGTGGCATGCTGAGCCCCTACCAAGAAACTCCACAGCAGTCCTGGCGACTAATCCACAGCACACTGACACAGAGGCAGACACCTGAGGGGCAAATCACTGTGCACAATGTGTCCTCTGATACACGGGAGTGGGAGTACAGAGTGTATTGTATGGCCTGGAGTAGGCATGACTGTCCAGCCCCACATGAATGAGGGATGAGCCCTGGACTGTAGGCAGCTGGCTAAGTATGTGTGACACACGTCATATACATACTCCTGGGGCCCAAACATTGTTCCCACCCGCAGCATGGGTGTGTGCCAGGTACCCCAGCCACATGTGGTGGATCAGCTCAGCAATTGGACCACAGATCAAAGTAACACGCTGAATACATGTCAGAATACAGGCATTGTGTAAGCAATGGACCCACCCATGATGCCCACCACAGAGTCAGGGAAACAGATGCTGTCTCCCACCTTGAGTCAAGCAAACTGCAAGGACACAGTCCTAAGTGACAGAATTCCCTGCATGTAAGGGCCACACCTGGGTATCAGATGAGGAGTGGGCAGTGCACAATAGAGGACATGGCTCCTGGACAACATGACTGCTGTACTGTGGCAGTTCAACCTGGCCCGAGGAGGGCACATAACATGTTAGACAGAGTACACAGTGCAGTCTTTGACTCACCCCCTCCTTGCTGCTCTCTGGCCTTCAGCTGCCCATCCAGGTCTGGAAAGACCACCGCCAGGATCCTGAGCATGTGGGGGGTCAGGGTCCGTGTTCCGCCCCTCCTGCGAGGAGGCGACAGCTTCAGCTGGACCCGTGCAATCCTCCGGGTCCAGCCCCGAAGGTCCTGCCACCTCTTTTGGCAGTTGCGGATCCGGCGCTTGTAGACCCCCACGGACCGGACAGCCTGGACGATGTCCTTCCAGATCTCATGCTTCCGATGGGCAGAAGCCTGTCAGGATGACAAAGTGATAAGGACATTACTACACATGCAACATATCCGTGCATGACACAGTTGCATATACATGTCGCAATCACAGGGGCACATGGTGTACCCAGGCAGTGCACGGCTGCCCATGGACAGTTTTCCAGAAGTCACTACATGGTATCATAGCATGGGGAGTAAAACCCTGTTCAGAAGCACTGTCACTGCACCATACCTGTCCAGTGCAAGTCACTACACACTATGGGGGTGACAACTACTCAGTGAGCCTGCTAGCCAGTGGTGTGCTGACTCTCAGCCTTGCTAGTCAGACAAAATGCACATTCAGAAAGGCAGTGCACAGAACACTCACCTGCTCCCCTGGTGTCCCATACAGCTTGCTGTACTGTGGAAGTAGGCTGTCCAGCAGGGCCTGGTTCTCTTCAAGGCTGAAGGCTGGGGCTCTCTCCACAGTACGTGCCATTGCAGGGTCCAGAGGGGCAGAGACAGCAGCAGTGCAGTGGCAGATGTCGTCCTGGAGCATGTAGTGCAGGCAAGTGGGCTCTCAGGGGAACATGCAGCAATATATATGTGCTGGAGAGGCAGATACTGTCCCTTGTGTCCAAAGTGATAGGTCCAAGTCGTTTGCATCTTCTGAATCTGGCCAATCCATGGAATAGCAGCACCAAAACACGCCCACAGCATCCTTCAAATCTTCAACTTCATGACATACATGATTTTGCAACATTGTTGTGGGTGACCAACTGATTTTCCAGCAACCGACTCGTTCGAATATTCGAAAACGCGTCCGTTGCCAGGCAAGCCCATTGTCAATGGGTGCGCACCGATCGGTCCATTGCTGTTCAACGCGCACAGGGGTACAACGCGTACCCGCACACATTGAAAGCAATGGGCCGGCCGGAGGCACCGATCGGTCCATTGCTGTTCAACGCGCACAGGGGTACAACGCGTACCGCACACATTGAATGCAATGGGCCGGCCGGAGGCACCGATCGGTCCATTGCAGTACAACGCGCACAGGGGTACAACGCGTACCCGCACACATTGAATGCAATGGGCCGGCCGGAGGCACCGATCGGTCCATTGCAGTACAACGCGCACAGGGGTACAACGCGTACCCGCACACATTGAATGCAATGGGCCGGCCGGAGGCACCGATCGGTCCATTGCAGTACAACGCGCACAGGGGTACAACGCATACCCGCACACATTGAATGCAATGGGCCGGCCGGAGGCACCGATCGGTCCATTGCAGTACAACGCGCACAGGGGTACAACGCGTACCCGCACACATTGAATGCAATGGGCCGGCCGGAGGCACCGATCGGTCCATTGCTGTTCAACGCGCACAGGGGTACAACGCGTACCCGCACACATTGAATGCAATGGGCCGGCCGGAGGCACCGATCGGTCCATTGCTGTTCAACGCGCACAGGGGTACAACGCGTACCCGCACATTGAATGCAATGGGCCGGCCGGAGGCACCGATCGGTCCATTGCTGTTCAACGCGCACAGGGGTACAACGCGTACCCGCACACATTGAAAGCAATGGGCCGGCCGGAGGCACCGATCGGTCCATTGCTGTTCAACGCGCACAGGGGTACAACGCGTACCCGCACACATTGAATGCAATGGGCCGGCCGGAGGCACCGATCGGTCCATTGCAGTACAACGCATCACTGTACATGTGACTGGCATATGTCAGCATGCCTGTCTCAGATGGACATATGCCAGCCACAGATAGCTCCCAGGGAGTGAGGGGCACACCTACATCACGACAGCCTGTCCAAACCTTATCATAAGGCATGTAAGGCTGCATTTCCTATTGTGTGTATGTTGGTGTACATGTTGTCCTGTGGGTGTCACCTGTGGGCAGCCACCCCCAGGCTGTGCACGTGTTCATGGGGACAGGATCATGGGTGTTACGTGTACGTGACCACTGTGATGTGCAACTGTTCATATCTGTGCATGTGCCATGGTCACATTTCACAGTGGTGTTTGTGTATGTCATGTCACATACCCCGTGAGTCCCATGTGGGACGGTATGTTTGAGCCAGGGTGTCCCAGTGGCACAATAGTGATGGCCCTCCACAGTCTTTGTGCATGTAGTGTTTACAATGTCTCTGATTTCATGTGCACAATGGGAGACAGTCTCCACATCCACGTTGTGTGTGCATGGACTCTGATGTTGTGCGTGTGTGTCACAGACGTCCATGGCTCTCCTGCCATGGCAAGTGTGGCCACTACCTGTGGGGGTCATGTTTGTTTTGTTGTGGTGTACACATGATACTCCAGGTGATGCCAGTGTCCATGTGGCATTACAGGGTCCCTGGGAATGTGCCTGTCGTTGAGCTGTGGTGCCTGGGGCACATCTGTCCTCACATGTCACTGGGGGGTGACTGTGACACAGCATCATGATATCCAATGGGCCAACCTGGGACAAATTGATGCCACCTGTAGGACCGTGTTGACAGATGTTGGCCATGTATGTACCATACATGTCGTTCCGGTACTGCACACTTCATGTAGTTGTGCCTCATGATGATGTATGTTGGGATCTTGAGTGTGTTCAATGCCGCATATGTGGGGTGACTGACGATCTTGCTTACTTCTCCTCTGCACTGCAGGGCTCCTGCTGTCCATCGGCCATTCCCAGACCTGGCAACGATGGTGGAACGGGACAGCATCCGACGGTACCGCTTCACCAGGCAGCTGATTGAGGATTTGGCAGTGCAGTTGTCCCCACATTTGCAGCCTGGCCGGCCGTATCCTACAGCGCTGACCCCCAAGGTGAAGGTGATGGCAGCCCTACACTTCTTTGCCACCGGTACCTTCCAACATACTGTGGCGTCTGCTGGTGGGATGTCACAGACCATGTTCAGCCGTGTGCTCCGCGATGTTCTTGGCGGCAATGTTGCTCTTCCTGAACCGGTACATCTATTTCCCTAGACTGCGACGACTCACTGACGTGAAGAGTGACTTTTATGCCCTGGGGAGGATGCCGCATGTCATTGGCTCCATTGATGGGACACATGTGGCTTTGGTACCACCACAGGCCCAGGAGCAGGCCTACAGGAACCGCAAGCACTACCACTCGGTCAATGCACTGGTGGTGTGTCTTGCAGACATGACCATCACACACGTGTGTGCCCGTTTCCCTGGTTCAGCACACGATGCCTTTGTGATGAGGAGTAGTCGCATCCCCAGGTTGATGGCACAGATGCAGAACCAGCGTGCCTGGCTTGTCGGTGTGTACTGACTTTGTGCCATTGTGTGTGATCTGATCTGTAGTATTCCGCCCACTTTTCCAAGTCAGCTGATGTGCACTTGTCTGTCCGTAGGTGACTCGGGATACCCCAACATGCCGTGGTTGCTGACACCCCTCAGGAACCCTGTGACACCTGCCCAGATGCGCTACAATGAGGCACATGGTCGGACCAGGAGAGTGATTGAGCGGACCTTTGGTCTCCTGAAGAGCCGCTTCCGCTGCCTGGACAAGACCGGAGGGTCCCTCCCATATGCCCCTGCGAAAGTGTGCAAGATTATCATCGTCTGCTGCATGCTCCACAACCTGGCAGTGCGGAAGGAGTTGCCTCTCATCCAGGATGACGATGACCAACATCCGCCACCTGTGGAGGATCCTGGCCTGGACCACGATGCCAGTGACGATGATGATGATGATGGTGATGGTGATGTCCGCACACAGCTCATCACCAACTTCTTTAGCTGAATGTGAGTATCCTGAGGTGTCATGTCAATGATGTGAGTTGGCATGATGTGTGGGTGGTGCTCTGGTGCTGTTGGAGTGTGTCCATGGGCTACTTGACTGGATGTGTGTTGCGATGTGTGGTGACAGGTGGGCTGTACTCCCCAACAGTGTTGACATGCTAACTTGGTTCTGGGTGGGTATCTTGTAACATGTATTGTGCATGAGTTTTGCTGTTCTGTCCTGTACTCCATTGCTTTTGACTGTGTGTCATTTCTGTCCTTCACAGGGTACTTTCAGATTCGTTTGGTCAACTGTGTCCACCGACAACGTGATTGCACATCCAGGCTGGTAGCTGTTGTGTCCCTACAGGTGATGTGCGCCACACCCATGGACTTCCTTCTGTCTACAGTTGTTGACTGTGTGCCCGCTACCAGGTGGGGTTACCTTGCATCTGTAGTGGTTACGGCATGTTGCTACTGTGTAATAAACCTGTGCTTCACTTAGTGATGTGCGTTGTCTGTGGTCACACATTTGACTGCCATTTGCTTACTGCACCTGTGGGCTACTTGACTACAACTGGGAATGGGTGTGGTGTCTGTGCATTGCACCGTCTTCCCTGGCAACATCAGTGTAGGCAATGAGTCAGATGGCCTAGGTGTGTATGTGTTGTGTAGCCCTGGTGGTGTGTCTCCCTCATATGTGTCACGTTGCCTGTACTCACATGCCTGTGTTGTCCTTGCTGTTGCAGTTCGCATACACAGTGTAATTTTGTTGTTCATCATCCCCATAACAGTACCCACGTTGGAATCACGACAGAGGCAAGTATGGTGTATTATTGTGTTTATTGTGATACATCTGTGATAATAGTGCATAGGATGGATTGTGCTGTACATGAATCTTGCAATCCCAAGTTCCTAGATGAATAGAAAGTCCAGGTAGACAGGATCCCCAGTATCGGGGCCACAGTTGTCTGACACATTGTTCCAACTTGTACTCCCCATGCAATGTGTGGGAGTAGTGTTGCCATCAACAGGGTGAACAGTCTGTGCACAAAGGCGAAAATCCAGAACAGGTTCAGGCTTCCTGGGAGTTGCGCTTGGCCATCAGCCTCTCACTTTCCCCTCCTCGGACGACCCCTCTTCTTGGGGGGGCCCTCAAGTGCAGGCTGCTGCGGTGCAGGGGACTCTCCGCCAGAGTCCTCCTCCCTCCCTGTGGCAGTTGCAGTTTGTTCGGTACCAGATGTTGTTGGCACACAGGGAGGTGTGGACTGGTTGCTGTTCATCTGGCGGAGGCATTGTAAAATGTCCCTGTGCACCGCCGTCATCTCATGTAGTACATCCCACTTGGACTCCACGCGGGTCATGTGGGAGTCCACACGTGACATGTGGGAGTCCACACGTGACATGTGTGACTCCACATGGGACATGTGGGAGTCCAAGCGGGCATGATGGGCAGCCTGCTGCTGTTTGATGTCTCTGAGGAGCCCCACTACCTGGCTGAGCTCTCCGGTGCTGGACTGGTACGCATCAGCTATGCGTACCAGTTGTGGGTCTTCATGCACACCAGCAACGTCTGCAAGCAGCGACCTCTGTCTCCCACCCCTCCCACCACCCCTGCTGACATGTGCAGTGTGTGCAGTTGCACGCACAGATAACCCTGGTCCACCTTGGGGGTTGGTGGTGGTGGTGGTGTCCATGGCCCCAGGTTGGTCCAGGGTCACTGCGCTGGTGTTGTTCCTTATTCTGTCCATGTCGGCAGGGATGGTATTCGTGGTGACAGTCGTTGGAGGGGTGGGTGCAGGGGGTGCAGCTGGTGGACCTGCTGGTGCTGCAGCTGGCGGTCCTGCTGGTGCAGCATGTTGACTTGCACCGGATGTGCCAGGTTGTTCTTCATCGTCCGAGGAGGACAGAGGCTGTACGACGCCAGTGAGCTCGGCATCCTCTTGAGCCTGGGACTGGGACTCCTCAGCGTCTGCTGCTGTGTCCCTATCATCACCTGTTTTTGGGAGACACAAACAATGTATGTCATGTTTCTGCAGGCATCAGTGGTTGACACACCTGACAGTTGTGACTGTGCCTCGGGGTGCGGGCCTGTACATTGTATTGTCCTAAGTCGTCACAGTCAGGGGTTGATATTGGTGTGGCACATTGTCCTGCATTATTTGGGCATTTCTATGTATTCTCTGGGGTGTGAACATGGTCTGCATTGATTGTGTTTGGTTGACAGCCAGACCTCCTTCCCACCCACCCACCCACCCAGTCAGTTATCCCACCATGGAACGTGCTTGCATTGCAGGGAGTGTAAGTTGTCTCTCAGGATGTCAGTCAGAGGTGTCCTGCTGTTTGTTGGTGCACAGTTGGCAGCAGGGCCTTGTGCTCCCCACAGCAGTAGCCAGTGTCAGCCATCTTGTGAGTCCTTCTCCACTCCCTGTGATGTGAGCATGGTTCAGGGTGGTGTTGATGGGCCAGTTGTGAGGCTGAGCAATGTCTGTGACTACGACTCCCATCATGCTATTGCCTCCACCCCCTTCCCAGCATGCCCATGCTTCCTTCCTTTGACTCTGCTTCCCTGTGGGGTGGGCTGGCTGTGCTGACAGGATGGCTGGGAGTGTTGTCCTGGCAGTTGTTTGGCTAAGAGTCCCAAGAGTGTCCCTGTGCTTCACACAACATAACCCAGGGTGGTGGTGCTTTGTGGGATCTTGTGTTAGGATGGAGGGCATTGCATTCTACCAGGTGGGTACTGTGGAGTTTGTGTTGGGGGGGGTGTGAGGGGAGGTGCTGGTGACTATGGTCAGTGCTGCAAGTCCCCCTTCCCACCCAGCCAGCCGGATATCCCACCATGGAACGTGCTTGCATTGCAGGGAGTGTAAGTTGTCTCTCAGGATGTCAGTCAGTGGTGTCCTGCTGTTTGTTGGTGCACAGTTGGCAGCAGGGCCTTGTGCTCCCCACAGCAGTAGCCAGTGTCAGCCATCTTGTGAGTCCTTCTCCACTCCCTGTGATGTGAGCATGGTTCAGGGTGGTGTTGATGGGCCAGTTGTGAGGCTGAGCAATGTCTGTGACTACGACTCCCATCATGCTATTGCCTCCACCCCCTTCCCAGCATGCCCATGCTTCCTTCCCTTTGACTCTGCTTCCCTGTGGGGTGGGCTGGCTGTGCTGACAGGATGGCTGGGAGTGTTGTCCTGGCAGTTGTTTGGCTAAGAGTCCCAAGAGTGTCCCTGTGCTTCACACAACATAACCCAGGGTGGTGGTGCTTTGTGGGATCTTGTGTTAGGATGGAGGGCATTGCATTCTACCAGGTGGGTACTGTGGAGTTTGTGTTGGGGGGGGGTGTGAGGGGAGGTGCTGGTGACTATGGTCAGTGCTGCAAGTCCCCCTTCCCACCCAGCCAGCCGGATATCCCACCATGGAACGTGCTTGCATTGCAGGGAGTGTAAGTTGTCTCTCAGGATGTCAGTCAGTGGTGTCCTGCTGTTTGTTGGTGCACAGTTGGCAGCAGGGCCTTGTGCTCCCCACAGCAGTAGCCAGTGTCAGCCATCTTGTGAGTCCTTCTCCACTCCCTGTGATGTGAGCATGGTTCAGGGTGGTGTTGATGGGACAGTTGTGGGGGTGGGCAATATGTGTGAGTGCGACTCCCATGATGCTATTGGCTACACTGACTTGGCCAGCATACACAGAATTCCTTCCTTTGAGTGGTCTTCACTGTGTGTTGGTGTTGTTGTGGTGGCTACATGTGTGGATGTGTGTGTTAGTTCTATTTGTGCCACTGCCTAGCTGTAGTTGTGGTTGTGTTTGTACATGTGTTGGCACAGTTGGATGTGACTTTTTTGATGGCATGTGTTGTGTTTATCTGACTGACATACACATTTTGGGATGATTCTGTTCTAGTTGCTGTGTAATTGCTATGAGTGCATGGTTTGACTCTCCCCTTGACAGTGATGTGTGTGTTTTGTGGCAGTTTATTGTGTACATTTGTTGTGTACTCACCAGGCTCTGGGATGTCCTCTAGTCCATATACGCTCACTGGCGGAAGGATGGCCCGCACCTTCTCCTCCCAGGGCCTGAGGTATACTGGCTTGGCAGGAGGGCCACTGCCGGTGTATTGGCTCAGGTGGTAGTCTTTCTTGAGCAGCTCCCGGACCCTCCTGCGCACGTCATACCACCTGTTCTGGATGTCGGTCTTTGTGCGCCGACATGGTGATTGGGCGTTCACCCTGTTGATGATCCTCTCCCACATCTTGGTTTTCTGCGACATGGGGGTCTGTTGGACCAGAGTGCCAAACAGCTGTGGCTCCACCCTGAGGATCTCGTCTACCATGACTTCCAATTCACTATCTAGGAACTTGTGATTCTTCTTGGGGGGCATGGTGATGGGTGGTGATAGTGGGTGCTGTGTGTGTTGGTGTGCAGGTGAGGGTGTGTGGGTGTGTGTTGTGCTGGGTGTATGTGAGGTAGGTATTTGTTGGTGTGCTGCTGGTGTGTGGCTTGTGTGAGGGATGAGCTGTGGGTGTGTGGTTGCTTTCTCTTGGGTGCTGGCAGTGGAATGGCATTTGCAAAGGCTCATGGTAGTGATTTGTGTCCTTTATATAGGTGGAGTTGTTGGTGTGTCTTTGTTCTCTGTCCCCACCCCCCAGTATTTATTGGCTTGGTAATTGCTTGTTTGGCCTTTTTTTGGTTGATTTTTCCTTTGTGCTGTTTGTGTATGTTGGAAACGTTCTTGTGACCGAGTCGGACCCTGCATTGGTCTCGTACGGTGTTTTCCGTTTCGTTCACGCTGTGTTTGTGCAGTTTTGTATGCTGCGTACGCGTCGGTCGCGGTGTATTGTGTTGCTTCGGCTCGGTTTTGTATGCGTGTCGGTCGTACGGCTTGTCCTCCGTCCGACTCGGTCGTGTTTTCGCGCCTTGCATCGTACTTTGCAGGTTGGAGTTGGCGGGTACGATTCGGTCGGATTTGTTCCGGGTGCGTGTCGGTCGGTTGGATTCGCGTGTTTTTCCGGCCGGATTGCTATTTTCCGAGCGGGTCGGTCGGTCGGCTTGGTTTCCTGACGTGTCGGTCGGATTTATCGCGGCTTGCATCGTACTTGGCGTGTCGGGCGCCACTGGTACGTGTCGGTCGGTATTTTTTCCGGATCCGAGTCGGTCGGTGCTTTTTCCGGCCCGAATCGGAATCGACCCCTAAGTTGTTAAATGCTAATAGTTTTTTTAATTGAAAATAAATTTTAATTGTGTAATTATTTTTTTTACAATTTCATTTTAGCTGTGGGTTGTAGGGATTATAGGGGTAATGGGTGGGAAGTTAATTAATTTTTATGTGTTTTAATTTGTTTTTTAATTAATAATATTTCTTTAATTGATCATTAATTATGTTAATTATGGAAGTACATTTTCTTTTTAATTTAGATGTGGGTTGTGAATTGTGTGGTGCTATGGGGTAGGAAATAAAAAAAACTAAATTTATGTAATAATTAAAGTTTTTGGGGCCGATTCCGATTTAGGCAGGAAATCTCTCCGACCGAGCCGGACCCGGAGAGATTTCCGACCGAATCGGACCCTAGCAGTCCGACCGAACGAGTACGATGCGTTCGCATGCTATCGGACTCGATTCGGTCGGACTCCCATTGAAGTCAATGGGAGCCGGTCGTACAACGCGTACGCGGGCTCCCATTGACTCAATGGGTGCGAGGCGAACAAGGGTGCCCCCTATACCGGGTACGCGTCGAAGCGGGTCGCGCTGTACACGCACAGGTAGGGGGGACCCATGGGTCCCCCTGTGTGCGACTCGCGCGGATAGTCATACAGGGGGGTCCGACACGGACCCCCAAAGTGCGGCTCCCACTGCTCTCTCGAGCCGGCGCGCGCGAGTCTGTCAGACTGCTTGCGGCGCGCATCGTACTTACCCAGCCGGGGAACGTCTCCATTGCGCGGTGCGAGTCGTGTCCGTGCGAGTCGGTCGGAGCGGTCGACCCCTTTGTTTCTAAATAATTTCTAATTAAAAGTATTTATTTGTTTGAAAATTATTTTTTTATTTTATTTAATATAATATTTGTTGGTATTTGTCATATGTAATTAAAATTATATTATGTTTTTATTATTTTAATTTTAAATATTAAATATATTTGTGTTTTATTTTTTAGCATATTTATATTTTTTTAATTAGTTTGTTTTTAAATGTTTTTGTTGTTGTTGATATTTTGTTTGTTTTTTATTTTGAACTGACTGGAGTGGGAATACTAATTTTTACCCCTCTGCTATCCAGCACTTCCCCTACTGTTGCATTCATTGGAGTGGGAATAGTAATTTTTACCCCTCCGCTATTCAACACTTTAACTACTGTTACACTCATTGGAGTGGGGATAGTAATTTTTACCCCTCCGCTATCCAACACTTTCCCTATTGTTGCACTCACTGGAGTGGGAATAGTAATTTTTACCCCTCCTCTATCCAACACTTTCCCTACTGTTGCACTGACTGGAGTAGGAAATTTAAGTCAAAAGATTTTTAAATAGTTTAATGTTTTTTTTAATAGATTTTTTGTTATTAGTATATGTATATATATATATATATAAAGATATATTTGTAAAATTTTTATATAATTTTAAAATTATAAAATAAATTAAAATTAGTAGTTTATTAATTGTTTTAAAGTAAATATATATATATATATATTAATTATTATATATGTGTGTTTACCTTTTTTTAATTAAGTTTATTTCTTATATTTGTTAAATTGTATATTAAATCTAATTAATTTTTTTAAATTACGTTTATTTAATATATTTAATATTTATTATTTTATTTTGAATATAATTAAAAAACGATAATTTGTACAACTATATTTTTTTCGATATTTTTTTCTCAATATTTTTATACTTACCATTATAAATATAGGATGTTGATATTTTTGACATCATATTTAAATCTCGATATTGTGGTATGGTGATATTTTAGGTGTTGATATTCTGTCAGTGAACCGATAAATAATGATACCCCAGGGTTTAGTTAGTTAATGAGTTTAATAAATAACATTTATTACGAGTTTGTGGGGAATAACATGCGGAATTTGGGATTTTACCAACCAAAATCGACATGATACAGTAAATACCAAATGCTTGTCCCCTGTTATATTTTGGCATGGCTGACCTGCTGAAATGTAATGAAGATCGAGGTATTAAACACATCCGATAATTATCAGATGCGTTAATTACAACCAAATCCAAAATTCCAAACCCTGTGCAAACGTAGAACTGATTCAAGCTGAGCATATCTACACTACTTCAGGAAAGGAGCAGTCCCCTTTTTGAAGGATCTGTGCAGGGAGCGGGATGCTTCAAGAGGCTGACAATGCACACACAAAGGTCGTACTCCAATAGGGATGCATACTCTAGACAATACAGTCCTGTTACTGTTCCACCTCAAAGGCAGATTTACAGCTCTGCTCAGGAGAACCTGCTTTGAGGAAACAAGAGAGTCACATTTCCAGATATGTGTATATGCCACTATCATGGTGCCTTTCCCTCGTGCGAGAAAAGGTGCAAGGCAACTAAATGCATGCTTGATTTCAGCTTTGTAAACAAAAAGCCTTTACTAGAGGACTACACAACACTTTAATTCTCCGGCATTAGACAAGCTGATAGAGTTATGATCACTGCATCTCTGGAAATATTTTTAGGGGCAGAGATAAAACATTTGGGGCTCCATATAACGGTCAACCATTAATTGATTTTCATATACCTATTACCTGTAAACCAGAATATATAGCTCACGTTATAGTATGCCCTTGCAATGAATGGTATTTAGGCACCACTACTTTTCCTGTAAAGCAAATATCTTTAAGCACATGCATGTGATTACTAATAAGGATATAAGTTACAGCATGGCACAACATTCAAATGACTTGCATATAAGTGAATGGAAAGCAATGACGTTCTTTGCGATTGATTCCATTACAAAGAATCCGAGAGGGGTGGCAGAACTTTGGCACTCCGTAGAATAGAATCTATCCTTGAGTCTGGGTGTCCGGCCCCTAAGGGGATGAATCTGGATGAGGAAATACATGCCCCCCTATGACTGAATCACCATATATGACCTTTAGTCTGATCTTCAATGTATGAATGTATGATGGGTTTAATGTTTTTTATTGGTGTTGGTATCTTATTAAAATGATTTTATGAAAATGATTGTTCAAAAGGATTGTTCACTGATATCAGATGTTTTGTTTAAATTCTAGGAATGTATTCTATTCTGTGAAAATGCACTTAAAAACCAGCGAGAATGTATGTGGATGTACTTAGCACATCATGACAAGAAATGTATGTTCAATATTATATTGACCATCTCGCACTCAACTATATATTGATTTAATTCTCAGTTAAGTTTTATTGATGGTTTGATATTATTTACAATTGTATTCCAATGATTAATTATTTTCAATTGTGAATTTGTTAAAAAGAGGGGAGGATTTTTATGACTAGTCATGTGTAATCACAATGTGCTTATTTATTTACTTGTTATATTATGCTTTAATAGCAATATTTTGTAATTATATTCTATATTACAAGGATGTGTAATTACGCCAAGTATTTCTTCCATATCTATGGCCCACATTAAATATGAATTCGTTGGATTATGAATATATAATTAGTGGTTATGAATTGCACTGCTTACTTACAAGAATATGGCTACTATAACTGGGACTGGGGAATATATGGCGCTAGATGAAATACACTTGCAGCAAACTGATCATTTTTCTAGTCTATCTTCCTTGACTGTCACACAAATTTATTATGACAATTCTTTGATTTTCCTGATTAGTATTTGGGTATTGATGAATTTGTATACAAATAATCCATGTGATAACGTCATGCAGGATCTTATCTTGATTTAGGAACAATCACTGTTGTTATGTGCACTTGGGTGGTTTTACATTGTGTCTCACTAGTCTAGCTTCTATTTTGTTTGTTTATATGTACTCAGTACCTTGAAAGAAAGTTTGTGTGAACAAGACTCTGCTCGAGTAGAAATGTGTTACTTCTTCTGCCTGAAATAAAAAGAATACTGAAGCATAACCCTTCCTCTGTGTGGCTCGCCCAACTTAGTTATTATTTCTTGGAGAAGGGAATTGAATGATCATGTGAATGGGAATCTGGACCCATAAGCGTAGCCCCTACTGTTAGTTGGGCATCCGTTCCGGCGCTTATCTCTGGAATATAAATATTTTTACTGAAAAAAACAAAGGTTAATGTGATGTTATGAAACACTCAATGACTGTCGTTCGCTCTCAATCAGTCTCACACTCTCCAACACTCCCTCACGCTCATTCATTCTTACTCGCCCACTCACTCATTTGCAGTCACATTTACTCTCACTCTTTCTTACTCATTATATTTCTCACTCATTGACTGACAGTCAGTATCACTAATTCTCACTTAGGGGGTTATTAGGATGGCGGGCGGACTTTAGTCCGCCCGCCACCCTAGCGGTGCTGGGACCAGCCGCCAGACGTGCGGCGGTCCCGCACCACTGATTAGGATGCGACTGCCACCCTGGCGGTCGCATTCCGCAATTTTGACATTGCGGCGGCTGCTGCTGTAAGCAGCACCCGCCGCAATGCCAAATTGGCATGTTGTGCATAGCCATGCACAACGTGGCAGGCACCGTGCGGTGCCTGCCACCTTGTGCATGGCAATGTAGGGGGGTACCATAGGTACCCCCCAAGTGCAGCCCCCCCACCCCCCCGGGGGCCCGCAATTTTCCCCCAAAGCAATTCTCCGCCAGCCTTCCCATGGCGGCATCGCCGCCATGGAAAGGCTTTCAAAAGCACACATCCTAATATGGATGGCGGTGCCTGGTAGGCACCGCCACCATATTAGGCCCCAGCTCCGCCCGGCCGGCAATCGGAACGATTGCCGACCGGCGGACGCACTTTACGTCCGCCGCAGTACCCCCCGCCATTATAATATGGCGGGGGTAAATCGGGTGGAGATGGCGGGCGGATCGCCACCGCCTGGCCGGCGATGGCGATCCACCCGCCATCCTAATCACCCCCTTAGTATCCATCACTTACAGTCTCTTACGTTCATTCACACACACATGCTAACACATAAAGACACACACTCAACAATACCCACACTCTCTCTCTCTCTCACACACACCTAACATTATTATTTTTTCTTCCCTCAATTGCCAGCGGAAGTCAAGTGCCAGCTCCTGGGTTTACATTTTTTAATTTTACTAATAGTGAAAATGGGCTGTTATTCACTATTAGTATAATAAAAGATGGGCAGAAAACAAGAATGCTAGTGCCCCTGCAGTCAAAGAGCGAGCTAACCCCGTGTTTTTGGCGCTGAGTTTGCTATTTCTGAGGTCAAGCATCACATAGTCAGTACCAGGGGTCACAAGGGCAAGCCACAGGTTGCAATTGCAACCCCTTGTGACCTCTAAATGATGGCCACGAAGCAAGGTGTAAAATACTAATCAGTGAAAATAGGTCAAAAACAGGTTATATTGTGCAAGCATAAATATCAATGGTGGTCACCTCCAGATGTATTTTTATCTACTTCTGGGAGGATTTTAGTGGCCAGAAACGTTTCATTTTAGTGGCCAAAGAAGTGTCCTGCAGAGTCTGCTGGCTGTCAGCCTCCTTGTCTCAGACAGGTTATAGTATTTGGTACCAGAATAATGTGGCCTAAATGAAATCTGACAGAAGTATTGCGCCCTAAATATCGTTTACAAAAATATCACCCATTGGAGGTGATAATAGAAAAACTGCAACCGATGGAGTGATATTTAGGCTAAACTATTTATGTCAGGTGACACTCTTGTTCTATTTGTAGCAATGTGCTGCCTGTGTTTACTGTGTTGACAAGGGCCATATTCATGAAACTGGGGGGAATTCTTTACTCAAAGAGTCCCTCTTTCTCTGTGGTACTCCACTCCCATAAAACCCCCAGAAGCAGTCGTGTGGTGCAAATCTACAGAACAAATTCACTTTATCACTCTCCGCCTCCTATTCTGACATGAGGACACCACTTTCAGTTCTCACTCCCTCACTCTACCACCCCCTACTGGGCAGAGGGAGCGTCACCTTCACTTGTCACTCACTCACTCTACCACCCCCTACTGGGCAGAGGAAGCACCATCTTCGCTTGTCACTTCCTCACGCTCCCCCCCCCTACTGGGCAGAGGGAGCGTCACCTTCACTTGTCACTCACTCACTCTACCACCCCCTACTGGGCAGAGAAAGCACCATCTTCGCTTGTCACTTCATCACTCTACCCCCCCTACTGGGCAGAGGGAGCACCACCTTTGCTTGTCACTCCCTGATTCTACCCCCTCCTAATGGGTTGAGGGAGCACCACCTTCGCTTGTATCTCCCTCACTCACTCCCCTCCTACTGGGCAGAGGGAACGCCACCTTCTCTTATTATTCCCTCACTCTACCCCCTCCTACTGGGCAGAGGGAGCACCACCATTTTTTGTCACTCCCTCACTTTACCGTCCTCTACTGGGCAGAGGGAGCTCCACCTTCGCTTGTCACTCCCTCACTCTACCCCCTCCTAATGGGCACAGGGAGCGCCACCATTGCTTGTCACTCCGTCACTCTCTTGTTCTTGTTGGGGCACAGGGTGCACCACCTTCACTTGCCACTCACACTCCTTCACTCTCACTCCTTCACTCTACCCCCTCCTATTGGGCAGAGGGAGCGCCACCTTCACTTGCCCTTCCCTTACTCTCTACCCTCTCGTTGGGTGCAGAGGAAACGCTGTCTTTGGTTCTCACTTCCCCATGCTTTAGACTCTGGCTGGGGCAGAGGGAACACCTTCTTTGGTTCTCACTCCCTCACTCCCCCTATCCACTGGGGAGAAGAGGTTACACCATCATCGGTTCCCACTCCCTCAATCTCCCCACTTCTGCTGGAGCAGAGGGGTCCCCGTCTTCGCTTCTCACTCCTATATGCTACGCCCACCTGCCACTGCAGAAGGAGCGACTTCTCTGGTTCTCCCTTCCATGTGCTTCCCTCTCCTGCTGGAGCAGAGGTAAAAGCAGGAGGTCCCAGAAGGTGACCAAACCCTGGTCCTCTAGTTCTACCAAGGTTCTAGACTTCTCCTGTAAAATGCTCTTCTGGTGCCCCGAGGACCCGGCGCCAGTGGCACGCTGGCCTTGCATAAAATGTCCTTCCTTACCATATTATAAGCGTTGGCATATTTTATGCTCGATTTAATTATGAGCTGTGTGAAGCTCAGCACACATCCCCACTGTTGCATCCTCACGCTCAAATACATAACACATACATACTGGAAATAATGCTCAAGGTTTTATGGAAACTTAGATAAAATATACAGTAAAACGCATCATTAAAGAAACAACAGTAAAAGAAGAGAAAAAGAGAGTGGGTGTTGAAGCTGAGAATTAGCCTACAGACCCTCTGCAGGACCACAGCCCTCTTCTCCTGCTCTGGCCAGCTCCTGGCCATGAACAGCTCCTACATCACACACTCAGAACTCTGCAGGGCTGAGCTAATTAAATCATAAATACTATTTTTCTGCACCTAGGCCTGATAAGCAGGTCGGTAACACAGTCAGCAGTGTGGGTCCCTGCTGTGCTTGGTGGATAACACGCCTCCCTTCTCGCGGTTATTGGCAGTCGTAAATACCGGGGACGCCATCTTACTGTTGAACGCGCCTTCTCCTCAGATGCCCGAAGATTGACCTCGACAGCGGTCTGGTGGGTGCAGCGCAAGCACACGCCTCATCCGCTGGAGCATGCTCTGAAAAGCAAATCATTACCTTCCTCCCAAATCAGTGTCATGGTTTAAGCCTTAAGGGGAGAACTCATGGTATTTCAAAGACAGTTTTGCATTTGCATACATTTCTTCATGAGTCTAAGGAACATATAACTTTCTTGCTTTAAAAATAATAATACCTGAGGTAGTAGTCTTTATTCACAAATTCTAGGCGTACTGCCAGGGCAGCAGCAAAGGCGAAGCGGGTCCTACTTGAGTGGTGAAGGCGCGGTCCACTGAGACTCTTGATTATTGTTGTAAAACGAGGCTAGATTGTGGAAGACAATTTTGTTCCTTGTTTATTTCGGAAGGTGAGGTGAGTAGAGGTCTTCTAATGCAGTGGCGGCCTAAGCGGAGGAGCCGCCCCTGTTCTAATGGCATTCCACTTGCACTTATTGTACAATACTTGGTAAACACAGAGGGTCCGATTCCGATCTCGTAAGGAAGGCCTCCAAACGGGATTTGTAAAGAGCAAATCCCTTTCGGAGCCTATCTTTCCGTCCGAATCGTCCCCCGTTCCGAACGACCAAGTACGATGCGAGTATCCCGTATGCGCCGTGCGAATCGTTTATGAACCCGAACCTGTCCGTCCGACACGTTCGTAGCCGAATCATGCCATGCAATGGAGCCGAATTGCGACCGAGCGAGTACAATGCACGATTCGGACAGCCGCTTCGCCTCAGTCTCAGCGTGACAAAACAGCTGTCGGAATCGTACTTCGGGGGGCCGTAGCAGGCCCCCCTTCACCCAGGGCCCTCCGAATCTGTCACGGGGGTGTGCCCATGGGTCCCCCCAATCCAGGCATGCACAGTGTGGCGGGCACCATGGGGTGCCCGCCACAGGGTGTACGCTTTTCCCCACCCACCCCTTTTTGCTATGGGAGCCTGTGTACGCGTCTGTACACAGGCTCCCATAGAGTTCAATGGGAGTCCAGCCGAACCGAGTCCGTAACCATACGGTTGCATCGTACTCGCTCGGTTGGACTCGCACAGCGCGTCTCGCTTGGAAAGCCCTCCAGGCCCGAGTCGTACGGAGGGATTTCCTAGCGAGATCGGAATCGGGCCGAGAAGAGATTGCAGAAAGTTCTTCTTAGATTTAAGCTCTGGGGTTGCAAATTAGGAATTGTTTTCCACATTCTGAATACATTTCCATTTATGAAAATGGAAAACTGGAATGTACTTCATTCCCTTCCAGTTTTGGGTCTGAAGCCAGGGTTCATAACATTTTTTCCACACAATTTCAGTTCTGAAAAGAATCCAGGGGCCATGGAAAGTTCTCATCCTTGGCCAGTTCTGAGATAGGAAACCAGGAGTGGTGGAAAGTTCTGCACACATTTCTAGTTCTGATCGGAAGCTGGGCTCGAGGGGCACCCTTTATGCAGTTCCGGTTCTGAGATCAGAACCAAGGCTCTTTGTGAGCATTTCTGATGCACTACCACCAGATCCGGGATCAGAAAACTAGGGATGTAGAATGTTCTTCGAGGTCTTCAAGATCCAGAGTTGGAAATCTGGGTCATGGATATTTCTTTCCATTTGTCCATATCTGTGGTTGGAAATCAGGAGCCATGAGACGTACCCCATCCACTTGCAGTTGTAGGATGGAAAGGAGGTTTGTGGGAGACTTTCACTCACTCACATTGGAGGATTACACTCCCTGGGTTTGGGCCATGACCTTCATCGGTCAAAATCTGAAAGCCATGATTTTGTGAGCCGGCCCTCTACACACTTTGAAGGTTATGGGCTAGATGAACTGTCTCATAGGCCATTCTCGCGCCCCTGAAAGGTACTAAATAATTTATAGAGAGTTTCTGGCACATTTCTCTGTTTGTCAAGTTTGCTCAGTTGATTAAGGCACCTGTGGCAGGGGGATTTGTGGGCAACTAGAAGATAACAGTAAAAATCTCCCACGTGGCAAATTGGATATTTTATCAGTTAACAGAACAATGAAAAATAAACTAGAGACAGAAAAATTAACTTCGCATTGGTAAAAAAGTGCATATGCAATATGTTATAATTCTTGAGGCTTGATAAACAGAAAATGAGACTGCCACTGACAGCTTGTCGGAAGCGGTCTCACCGCCATCGTTTGCGTGTTTTCCGCCTGCCGGGTGGAAGGATGGCGGTCGGAAAGCCGACCGACACGCATCCGACGGACTCCTTGAGCCTGCTGGTGCGGTGGAGGGCCTCGCATTCCCTACAATGGTGGTGGTGCCTACCAGGCACCGCCGTAGGGATTACGATGTCCCTTTCCGCCCACCTGTTCATGGCGGTTAACCCGCCATGAACAGGCAGGCGGAAAGGGACTTTGGGGGCCCATAGCAGGCCCCCCTTCCACCCTGGCCCTAAGCTGTGGGCAATGGGGGGGGGGCACCTAGGGTTCCCCTTTACAGATCCCTGCACCATGTGGCAGGCACCGCATAGTGCCTGCCACATAGTGCAGGGATATGAACGGTGTCCCTTTTTTGCATTGCGGTGGGTGCTGCAGCCAGCAGCACCCGCCGCAATGCAAAATATAGGCATTGCGACCGCCGTGGTGGCGGTCACATCCTAATGCCTTGTGGGACCGCCGACAGCCTGTCGGTCGGTCCCGTCTGCGACAGGGTTCCGCCCGCTATCAAAATCGGGCCCAAAAATCAGGTATCTAATATTCTAATTCAGCCTGAAAAGTTTTATGATGCTGATAAATGTTATAACTTTATAGAAACTGAAAAGTTTGCTACCCGCACAAAACTTTACCTCACTTCATTAATTTGCTATCTTTCACTGTGAGCGATGACAATTTTCCTGATCACATGTGCGCAGCTGCCTGAAAAAGAGTGCACTTCAAAGTCCTGGCTGACGGGCCAACCTTTATTTTTAAAATCGTTTCCATTAATTTTTGCATTGTATATGTTTGCAAAAACATAAAAATGGAATTTGAAAAATTGCACGTATGCCAAGACCAGACCTTGTTGCAAAATTGGAGAAATTAGCAACAATTCTTTAAAAGTCACGAATCTGACAAAAAACTATTTTCACACACCCCAAAGTAAAAGAGATTTTTCAAAAGCAGCTTCAAGCAGTGACATCAGTCAGGACTATAAAGGCGCAAACAAAAGAGAAGATTCCGAAATCCACAATGAAAGAAGACACAACCGAGGGGTGTAAGTGTGGGAAGAAAAAGCAGGGGTGAGATTCAAAACATTTGAAAAGGAAGTGGAGGTGTAGAAAGCGACCAAAACGCACAACTATTTTACCATTGTTTTTTGAAAGCGTCTTAAATTAAATAGCGTGCCACCAGACCCAAAAATTCTCACCTTACAAAACATATTAATCTTGCAGTATTCTAAATGTAAAAAAAACTGAGGCAAGAATTATGTAAGAAGGAATGAAACAAAACAAATCTAACTAAAATAATAAGAAAGCATTGAAACATGTCTCCGGGAAGCAGGCTAGAACTGTTTAGAGCAGCCAATACCTAATTTAACCAGACATATCTGAGAGAATGTTATGATTCGTCTCACAACAAAGGGCAGTGTGAAGGATCCCAGCTCGGCTGCAAAGAATGAATGGAATGAGATGGGTTTCTGCCCACTTACACAAAGAGCTCTCAGGGTGTTTACACATCTTTAAGTGGATAAGGCGATAGTACCAGTTGGGCTACATCCTAAGATATTAAACGAGCTTGGAGAGATGCTGGAAGGACCAATAACTCTGCTGTTTAAGCTTCCATCTTCTTGCCTTTGTTGCTGAACATCTACATTAGATTTACACCGAGTGAATCCGGTTCAAGTCCCAGGCTTTCAATGTACACATTGTAATAGGATACTTTACTGCAATTGAAGTGAATCATGAAAACAATTCCCAGAATGCATTCCGTTTTTAAATAGAGCCCCAGCACTGGAACAGGGTCTCTAAAGAGATATTGAGTTATGGGGTACCCTTAATGGTAGCCCTAATGGATCCGCATCTCTAGAGAGACATACGGCAGACGAGAGAAAGGCAATCTATCAATGAAGGGTCCGCCCCTAATCCTATCGGAAGACATATCTTCTGGGTAACATTGGCACACTTTGTGACCTTCTCACTCCATGGAAGAATGGATGCCAGCCTTCCATTTACAACTTAACCCTTTTCAAGACCGAGTTTCTCTAATTTTCTTCGTCCTTCCCCCCACCCCTCCATGATCAAACTTGACTGTGCCATCTGTCTCACTTTGCCACTGGATTCAAGCTAGCCTGACTGATGAGGGCTGTTAGCCCGAAACCGGTCCCAGGATGCTTGTTTCCGGTCCAGGGAAGACATGGCTTGGCAGTTCGGGCTGGACTGTTCTCATGAGGCACAGGGTCAAGACTGATTTGCATATAGCTGTGTCCGAACTGGGGTGGCGAAGTGAGCTAAAGAACGATGATGGATTCAACCCAGATCTGTGACTGGGGGTGAGTGTCTGAAAAGTTTCAGCGCTCTGTCCATCATCTCCTTGTGTTTGTTTTGTTCGCCCTAAGCTGGCAGAGTATGCCCAGACGTGGGTCTCTTGCTCACTTTGCCACTGGATTCAAGCTAGCCTGGCTGATGAGGGCTGTTAGCCCGAAACTGGTCCCAGGATGCTTGTTTCCGGTCCAGGGAAGACATGGCTTGGCAGTTCAGGCTGGACTGTTCCATGAGGCACAGGGTCAAGACTGATTTGCATATAGCTGTGTCTGAACTGGGGTGGCGAAGTGAACTAAAGAACGATGATGGATTCAACCCAGATGTGTGACTGGGGGTGAGTGTCTGAAACGTTTCAGCGCTCAGTCCATCATCTCCTTGTGTTTGCTTTGCTCGCCCTAAGTTGGCAGGGTATGCCCAGACGTGGGACCCTTGCTCACTTTGCCACTGGATTCAAGCTAGCCTGGCTGATGAGGGCTGTTAGCCCGAAACCGGTCCCAGGATGCTTGTTGCCGGTCCAGGGAAGACATGGCTTGGCAGTTCGGGCTGGACTGTTCCCATGAGGCACAGGGTCAAGACTGATTTGCATATAGCTGTGTCTGAACTGGGGTGGCGAAGTGAGCTAAAGAACGATGATGGATTCAACCCAGATCTGTGAATGGGGGTGAGTGTCTGAAAAGGTTCAGCGCTCCATCCATCATCTCCTTGTGTTTGATCTGTCTATTAGTGGCATTTCCCCCTCATATTGTCTAGTCCTTTACGTTTGTTCTAGATTCCCAACTTTCGATCTCAAGGCACATCTTGAATCAAGCACAAACATATTCAGTAAAATCTGTGAGTACACGAAGGCTTGAACACATGAACTATGTGGTACTTATCTCTAGGGTGCATATAGCTAAGGGGATGATTTAGAGTTTGGTAGGCAGGGTACTCTGTCGCAAACACAATGGGGTAAATAGCTTCCAAACTGACAGTCTGCCCACACATGCATAGGGTCGGAGGACCATCAGCTTTCCATCAACGGAGAAGAGGCAGCTCGGTCAACAGAAAACCTCCTCTCATGACATGAAGGAGTATGGGGCTGTCAGAGGAAGTAAATACCGCTTGTTGCCCTATTTAGGGTGAAAGGTGTGATGTCCTTTATTTCTGTCCATCACATGCAGGTAAAACCTGTCAGTGAGTGTTAGAAATGGGATTTTTGGTAGGCTAGGGCGTGGGCCAAAGTCAGGCAAAAACCACCACTCTAGTCAGGATAAGGGAGTTACACATCTAAAATAACCCCTGCTCACCCCCTTGGTAGCTTGGCACGAGCAGCCAGGCTTATCTTAGAGGCAGTGTGTAAAGCATTTGCACATAACCAACAGTAATACAGTGTACGCACTACAAAAGGACACCACACCAGTTTAGAAAAATATCCAATATTTTTATATAATTAAAACAAGACCAAAAACGATAAAAAGCCACAATACTATACTTAAAAGTTCACAGTTCAAAAATATGCTGATTAAAAAGAGTTCCTTGTGTGGATAGCTCCGTCCTGGCTACCACAGCGTCGTGAACACACAAATCCAAAAACAGTTCTGGCTGACCGCGGGGTCGCAGGCCAGCTACGGTGTCGGGAAGACCCGCAAACAGTACCTTTCAGAGATGCAGGGCGATGGGGCCCTTGAAGTCACTCGCGTTGCAGGTCGAGCTCCTTTCTGATGGGATCAGGAGCGCTGGCGCCAACAGGCGTCGGGTGCTGCGGGGCGAAGGGCAGCAGTGCGGCGTGCGGTGCCCCCAGGTCGCGGTGCGAGCAGCCGCTCGGTGGTGGCATCAGATGGCGTCGTCGGTGAGACCAGGGTCGCGGTGCGAGATGGAGGTGGTGCTCGTCACGGTGCTAGCAGGTCACGGTGCAAGCAGCGGCGTCGTCGTTGCTGAAGCGCTGTCGTCGGTTGACGAGCGGGAGTCGATGGCACCGGCGTGGGCCAAAGTCAGGCAAAAACCACCACTCTAGTCAGGATAAGGGAGTTGCACATCTAAAATAACCCCTGCTCACCCCCTTGGTAGCTTGGCACGAGCAGCCAGGCTTATCTTAGAGGCAGTGTGTAAAGCATTTGCACATAACCAACAGTAATACAGTGTACGCACTACAAAAGGACACCACACCAGTTTAGAAAAATATCCAATATTTTTATATAATTAAAACAAGACCAAAAACGATAAAAAGCCACAATACTATACTTAAAAGTTCACAGTTCAAAAATACACTGATTAAAAAGAGTTCCTTGTGTGGATAGCTCTGTCCGGGCTACCACGGCGTCGTGAACACACAAATCCAAAAACAGTTCTGGCTGACCGCGGGGTCGCAGGCCAGCTACGGTGTCGGGAAGACCCGCAAACAGTACCTTTCAGAGATGCAAGGCGATGGTGCCCTTGAAGTCACTCGCGTTGCAGGTCGAGCTCCTTTCTGATGGGATCAGGCGCGCTGGCGCCAACAGGCGTCGGGTGCTGCGGGGCGAAGGGCAGCAGTGCCCCCAGGTCGCGGTGCGAGCAGCGGCTCGGTGGCGGCGTCAGATGGCGTCATCAGTGAGACCAGGGTCGCGGTGCTCGTCACGGTGCTAGCAGGTCACGGTGCAAGCAGCGTCGTCGTCGTTGCTGAAGCGCTGTCGTCGGTTGACGAGCGGGAGTTGATGGCACCGGCGTCGGTGGGCCAAGGCTGCGGTGTGGGATGAGGGCGGTGCATCGTGAAACTTACGAGCGGTGCCCCCGAACTACGGTGCAAGCAGCGGCGTCGATCTTGGCGGGAAGTGGCGGCGTCAGGAAGGCCACGGCATCGTCGTGTAGCGAGGCGGTGCAGAGTGCGGTGCCCACAGGTCGCGGTGCGAGCAGCGGCTCGGTGATGGCATCAGCAGGCGTCGTCGGTGAGACCAGGGTCGCGGTGCGGCGTTGCGGCGGTGCCCTCTGCGGTGCCAAAGCTTCGGCGTGAAGCAAGGCGGTGCGGAGTGCGGTGCCCACAGGTCGTGGTGCGAGCAGCGGCTCGGTGATGGCATCAGCGTCATCGTCGGTGAGACCAGGGTCACGGTGCGGCATTGCGGCGGTGCCCTCTGCGGTGCCTTCAAAACACGGGGTCGGCAGGGTCGTCGTAGGCGTCGTCGAGGTGGTGTTCTTCGGGTTGCAGTACGAAACACACAGTCCCCAGTGCTGCGGGTCGAAGAACCTGGATTCTTTGATGTTCCTGAGACTCCGTGAACAGGGGGCAAGCTCCACTTCAAGCCCTTGGAGAGTCTCACCAATGCGGTTGCAGAAAGTCCAGTCCAGGCCTTTCACTGCCCAAGACAGAAGCAGCCACTGCAGGTCGGCCCAGCAAAGCACGCAGCAAAGCAGTCGTTCTTTCTTGCAGCTTCTCCGGCTCTTCTTCTTGGCAGTCTTCTTGATCCAGATGAGTTCTAAAGTTCAGGGGTCTGGGCCCCAGTATTTGTATCCAAAAATCCTTTGATCTTTCAGGCAGAGGGTGTCTGTGCTCGGCCAGAACCAGTTCTGCCTTCTCTGGTGTCATTTCCTGGCAGGAGGTGGAGACGGCATTGTCAGAGGCAGACCAGGCCCTTTGAGGTGCAAGGAAATCTCCTCCCCCTTCCCCCATCGTAGCCCAGGTCTATTCAGCCCTTTCCTGACCTACCTAGACTATCTGGAGCCCCTCCGGCCCCCAGCCTTCTGTCATCCAAAACCCAGACAGGCAATTCACATTCCAGCAGAGGCACACGGGATGACTGAGCAAGAAAATACCTACTTTCTAAAAGTGGTATTTTCAAACACAGAATGTAAAAATCACCTTCACTAAAAGATGCATCTTTAGATTCTGAGTTCAGGCATACTAAATTCTATTTTCTTACCGAATTCCCTGGGCCAGTTATGTTTATAAGATGTTATAAACAAACCTCCCATTCTATCCTATGGGGAACTGGTAGCCTTGCAATAGTGAAAAACGAAATTGGCTGTAATTCACTATCAGGACATGCCACACACACCAGGGCATGTCCCGCCTTTCACATACACTGCACCCTGCCCACAGGGGTACCTTGGGCCTACCTGAGGGGTGTCTGACATGTAAGAAAAGGGAAGGTTAGGGACCGGCCAGTGTGTGCAGTGCACTGGCCAAGTCGACATGGCAGTTACCAACTGCGCGCAGACTCTGCAATGGCAGGTCTGAGTTACCGTTTTCAGGGCTACTCACGGGGGTGGCACAACCAGTGCTGCAGGCCCCCGAGTAGCATTTGATTCACCAGCCCTGGCACACGCAGTGCACTTTCCTAGGGCTAACAGGTAAATCAAATATCCAATCATGGAAACATCCATCCATAACACAATTTACACAGAGAGCATATGCACTTTAGCACTGATTAGCAGTGGTAAAGTGCCCAGAGTCCTAAAACCAACACAAACAGGTCAGGGAAAAATAGGAGGAAAAAGCAAAAAGTTTTGGAATAACCCTGCAAAAAGGGCCATTTCCAACAGTGAGGGACATAAAACAACAAATAAAGACTCTCAACTTGTGTGTGGGGGAATTAGGTGTTTGATTTTCGATTGCAGAGTTTATTTAAGAAAAATAAAAAGTTTGTAAATGTTTGGTGGCTAATAGCCCTAACCAATGGCAGTAGTCCACCAAATTTTGCCTGAACTCCCTTGATGGAGATTTCTTTCAAGATACAGAACTCACCGGTGGTGGTGCTCTATATGTGGTGGCTGGTAGTCCATCATGGTGTCGGACATAATGTCCTCTGCCATTTTTACGGGTGCAGTACTATCCACCAGACTCCAGATCTGGCCCAAAGTTTCTCACTGTTTAGAAAATAGGCATGCATCAAGATTAAGATAGACTGGTGACCCAATTTTAAAGTAGAAGCAGTCTTGGGGTTAACAGACTGAATGCAGCTACTTGCCTGCATGCCATCTGCATAAGCAAAAAAGCACAACCCGATTGTTTGTGCTTTCGTTATCCATAAGACTCCCATAAATGTTAAATAATAGGTCCTTTCTTTCATCTTATGGATAGTATTGCAGAGGAATTTCGGCCAGTGGCTTCTTCTCCATATTTAAAGCTTCCCCCAGACATTAGAGGATTTTGAGTTATCACTGAACTCTAATTCTGGCCTACAGTGTATTATTTAGTTTGTCGTATTCAGTATCCTCTCATTCAAAATCCGGAACCCTAGGTTGTCCTGCAGTGGTCCATTATGCACCGTTCCACGCCAAATGTTCTGGATATCCATAAGAGATACATTTGTTTGCAAACTGTCAAAATGAGAGCCCTTTACCTTGTCAGTGATGATCCTGAAAATCTGGCATGGAATAGCCCCCGGAAAAAGACCCAGATAAGGACCTGCTATGTAGCTTCTTAAGCCCCTTCCAAACTTTACCAATTGTAAACGTATGAAGATAAATTAGAAGCTAGGAATTAATTAAATAGTCAAATACTGCATAACCTGTTGAAGACAGAAGTATCCCGACTCCTAAGACTTTAATATAAACAATTATTGGTGAATTCAAGAGTCCTTATCATTGTGTAGCCCTGATGAAGCAACTCAATTAATGTGTTTGTCGTGAAACATATGTTGGCTTTGGTTTATGGATTGTGATCCACTCCTTTTGAACAAATTTCATGAACTGATAAAACAATCCATAAATAATGCCTCTACATTTTTTAACTATTTAATGTCTCTATAGCCTCTAATTTGTCTTCATAAGTGCCTGTAATGGAGGAATGTCTTGTCTCTGCTATCAGCTGCAGTGACTAGGATGAAATGATCTCAAAACACCCATTTGTGGGGCGTGGCCGAGCCGCGAAGCGAGATGGCGGCAGAATAGTGTAGCTCCGTACTTTCCCCCCTCCCTCCGTATATCCGCACCCAGTATCCGATGGTCCGAGGTGGGCATTTCTAATCGGAGGCTCCGGTGACTCGACCCGGAACAGCTGGGCTCTGGGGAGACGCTGTCGTCCTGGTTCCGAGTCCGGGATCGGTTGTGGCCTGCGCAAGTGGAGAAGCCGGGGTCTCGAGTGGTGAGGAGAGCGGACGGCGAGCCCGGCGGACCCCACTCCCATACATCCTCCGCCTCCGCGGCGGGTCCGAGGCCCGGACCGAAGACTCGGGGGGCGTCGGTGATCCCCAGCGCCCAGAGTCATAAGTGACCTGCCAACTCGGTGATTGCCACAATAGAGGCCCACACAGAGAGGAGAGGCCGGGGACTCGAGTGGCGAGGCTGGCGGATGGTGAGCCAATTGGACTGCGCTCCCTGACCGCCCCTATCTACTGCAGCGGATCGAGAGTCCGGGGGAGGACGTGAGTGATCCTCCTCGCCTATAGTGACCCGGCCAGGACGGGGACCCGAGGTGACGGGGGAGGCCGTGGCCGCCTGAGATAGCGCACCAGAAGAGCCGTCACGTTTGCAGGCTGCCCGGGACGGGACACAGCGGACTCCGGGTTGTTGCACGCCCTGGAGGCCCCTGGTAGGTGGAGATCGGACACAGGGGGACCGGGGGAGTGGTCGTTGCCCTAAAGTGCCTGCGGGACTCAGAATTAAACCGACCTCGGTCCCTGGACTTGCTCGCCACGACTCAGGCGTAGTCGGTGTGAGTGTGGTTGGAGCAGGTGGGCCCCCGGAGGCGGTGCGGCACTGTCTGTACCCCCATTCCTCACACAGTGCAAGAGTGTGGGCCCCGCTTGACCTGTAGTGCTGGCCATTGGAGGTCGTCTGAGTGGGCTGCTGCTTCACGACGTGCCCGGCCGAGGGCTGGTACCTGCAACTGGTAGTGACAAACATATAGCCACCGAATACCGCAGGGTCTTGCCACCACCGGCATCCTTGCTCTCCGGGACCTGCGGTTTCACCCCAGGGAATCGGTCTGGCCCTTGGAAGGAGGCCGCACAGCCGGGTGTGGGCCCCGTTTCTGGCCCGGGTGATCGCCCATCCCTGCTTACACAGCCGAGGTGGCCGCAGCTCGGCAGAGTAGAGAGACGCAATGGCAACATCGAGGGGTAACAAGCAGGTGCAGCAGAACAAACTGGATCGCTATACTCTACCCAAAACCTCGTTGCCTGACTCTTCGCCCGCGAGCAAGGGCGGTGGAACCCCGTCAGACGCAGATCCAGAGCCTACACTTAAAGACGTAATGGCGGCAATCGCTGGGATTAAAACCTCTCTGGAACACAAGATGGACGCCCTTACGGTGGAAGTGAACTTACTCAGGGCAGACCATAACAAGAATAGTGAAAAGGTCAAACAGGTGGAGCTCACAACGGCAAGTCTGGTGGCGGACACGTCTCAGCTGCAACTGGACATTAAGGAACTCCAGACCTTCCGGCAATATGCAGAATCTAAACTGGATGATTATGAAGGGCGGATGCGGCGCAATAATGTCCGCATCTTAGGGGTCCCGGAAAAAGCGGAGGGTCCAGCCACTGATCTCTTTGTGGAAGACCTCATCCTCAAGCATCTGCAACCCAAGGGGCTGGGAAGACTATTCGTCATCGAAAGAGCTCACAGAGTCCCCGGAGGTAGACCGAGACCGGGGGCGCCTCCGCGTCCAATCCTAGCCAGAGTCCTAAATTTCAGAGACCGGGACGTTATTCTTCAGCACGCCAGAACGGGACCGCCACTCCGGTACGAAAACTCGGAGATCACCTTCTTTCCGGATTTTACTCAAATGGTTCAGAGACAAAGACGCTCCTTCCTCGGGATAAAGAAAGCACTAAGAGATAAAGGCTACAAATATGCTATGCTCTTTCCTGCCAGGCTGCGTGTGGAAGCCGACGATAGGGCCTGGTTCTTTGAACACCCGGAGGCAGCGGCCGAATGGTTGGAGCGTCGCTGACCGCCAGGCAACACCTGGCCAGTGGTAATGTACTGTGTTGGGGTGATCGTACATTAATGGACTCCATTAACAATGAATGTTGACAGTGATACGGGTGGGACTCATAGGGGCACATCGGGCCTGTACTATAGTGGGAGGGAGGGGAGGGAGGCAGGAGAGTATACCCCCAATTTTCTTCACTTAGTTCAAGTTAACGGGCGACAGGCACTCTGCATGGTTGTAATTATGGGCAGGTTTGAGCCCAGAGTGCAGGGGAGCTGGGAGGGGGAGTTGGGAGGGGTTTACGTATTGTTATATGTTTTTAAGGAATCGTCAAGGCACCGCAATCCGGCAACAAAGACACATAGGTGACACGTAAATGTCAATGAGTACGCAATGGGACAAAGGGTTCAAATTGATGAGCTGGAATGTCAATGGTCTGGGGGACAAAGTCAAAAGAACAGTGGTGCTCCAATATGTGAAGAGACATGCCCCTGACGTAGTACTGCTACAGGAGACTCACCTGGTGGGTAACTCGTGTAAAGCCCTCAATAGGTGGGGTTACACCCTGGTGGCACATTCAGGCTTTACCTCTGGATCGAGAGGGACGGGTATATTACTGAGGAACTCCTTTCCCCTGTCGATTAAATCTACATGGGTGGACGCTGGGGGAGATACGTGGGTATCACGGGAAGATGGGAGGGAGGGAGCTGACCCTCATGTCAATTTATGTACCGCCGGCTCTCCAGGAATTAGCCTTCAAAGACTTGGGATCCATTCTGTTGACAGTCCCAGAGGGGCTCCTAATAGTGGGAGGGGATATGAACGCAGTGGTGGATGGCACACAAGACAGGAGTCCGCCGAGAAAACTCCGCCCATCAAATAGCTGGTTACCGAATTTTCTGGGGGCTCTGGGGTTGCAGGACACATGGCGCTCATTCCATCCTGATACTACCCAATACACCTTCCACTCGGGTGCCCACAACTCCCAATCCAGGATAGACTACTTGTTGGTTCCCCCAGACCACCTGCAACACATACAAGAGGTCAGACACATGGCGAGGGGCATCTCGGACCACTCCCCGTTGTGGATGCATTTGGCGGTGGGCCACCACAGAGTGGGAAGGGTGGCCCCCATCAACCCTGGGCATCTCCGTAATCCGGTAGTCCACAAAGCACTCCACACCACGATCGAACAATACTTCCAAGAAAATGAGGGATCGGTGAGTTCGTCTCAGACACTCTGGGAGGCTTTTAAGACGGTGATTAGGGGCCAAGCCCTTTCCCAAATAGCGGGGGTAAGAAAGGAAAAGGTTAAGGAGGAGGAAGCGCTAGAGACGCAGATCCTTCGACTGGAAGAGGAAATGACGGAGCGCCCTCATCCAGACACCACCCACAACTTACAGCTAAAACGAGATAGCTATAGGGCCTTAGTGACGGACAGGGCCAGAGAACTGGGAAGAGAGACGCTAGGTAGAATATACGACCAAGGGGATAAAGCAGGGAAACTAATCGCATGGCTAGACAGACAAAAACTAGCAAGTAGACTGGTGCCGGAACTAACTGACAAAGATGCGCATATAATCACGGACCCCCAGGACATTGCAAACACATTCGCCGCCCACTTCAAACAGATCTATACCTCCCAGAACCCCTACACGGTACACGACTCCATCGACCTCTTACGAGATATAGCGCTGCCGAAACTCTCGGAGTCAGAGTTAGAATACCTTGAAGGGGAGCTCACACCGGACGAGGTGGCAATGGCGGTTCGGGGGCTTAAGTCCGGGAAGGCATCGGGACCCAATGGTCTACCGATCGAGCTGTATAAACTCGGGATAGACACTCTTGCCCCCCACATGTGCAAAATGTTTGAGGAGAGTAAGGAGCGTGGGGAGCTACCTCGTGACCACAGAATCGCAACCCTAGTGATGATCCATAAAGAAGGTAAATGCCGGACAGATTGTTCCTCTTATAGGCCGATCTCCCTATTGAATGCCGAGCCAAAGATCTTAGCTAAACTCCTCGCCACTAGACTGATCAAAGTCATCAATAACCTGGTACACCCGGATCAATCCGGTTTTATGCCCCAGCGCAATACAGCGTTAAACTTGCGTAGAGTACACGGGGTGATGGGGAGGGCGGACACCATACAGGAAGAGGCGGTGTTGGTGTCCTTGGACGCCTCCATGGCATTCGATATGCTCAAATGGCCGTATCTCTTTGGAGTTCTCGAGAAAATGGGTTTTGGGCCCCAATTTATTCAGTGGGTGCGACTCCTCTATTCGAAACCACTAGCCCAGATCGTAGTAAACAACAAAAAATCTGAAGTGTTCGAACTGGGTAGAGGCACCAGGCAGGGATGCCCGCTCTCTCCCCTCTTGTTCGCCCTGGCCCTGGAACCCTTGGCATCCTGGGTACGGAGGAACCCGGTGATTCGTGGATTTAAGTGGGCTGAGGCCCGAGAGGACCGCATCTCACTGTATGCGGACGACATACTGTTGTTCCTGACATCCCCGAAGGCCTCGCTCACAGCAGTATTCGATATTTTCGCCATCTTTGGCAGATATTCAGGGTATTCCATTAATTGGCTCAAATCAGTATTGTATGTCCTGAAGGGACCCCTCACCGGGCTTCCTAGGAACTGTCCGATACAGATCACTACACAGGGCTTCAAATATCTCGGTATCTACATCACTTCTAACCCCGCCGACAGATTCGCTCAGAATCTGCTCCCTCCCTTGCAGAGATTGAAGATAGACTCGGAGCGCTGGATGAAGCTTCCGCTCTCGCTGCTGGGCAGAGCTTCCCTTTTCAAGATGATGTCCTTGCCCCGGTTCCTCTACGTCCTACAAAACTCACTAGACCTCGTTCCCACTAGCTACTTCAAAGAAATCGAGACTCTACAACGCCGTTTACTATGGAATGGGAAGCCACGTATTGCACTATCGAAACTAAACCTTACCTGGTATGATGGGGGGATCGCCCTCCCCGATCTCCAAAAATATTATTGGGCAGCTCACCTAACAGCCATTAACCACGGCACTTACAGGCAGGCGGGCGACCCGGGCTATGCGATGGATCGCTGGGTACTACCTGGAGGGAACTATAACCGTGCGCTTTACTCGACCACCGGGAAACATCATCTGACCGGTCCAACCAAGCACACAGTGCAGGTCTGGAAGGCAGCCACTAGAAGCATGGGGTGGGAGCATAGGATAACCCTGGCTACGCCACTATGGGACTCAGAGCGGGTCGGGAGCCTGTGGTCAACTAAAGGTTTCGACAAGTGGGACCTCATAGGTATCTCAAAAATAGGCGACTTATGGGTCAAAGGTGAGGTCAAGTCATTTTCCGCCCTGCAGCAAGAGTATGATCTCGCTCCTACAGAGCACTTTAGATACCTACAGGTCCGCCACGCCTTACACTCCTGCCTCCAAAAGGGGGGGACCCCCCCGGAATCCACCCCTCTTGAGGACAGACTCCTCGATGGCTATTTACCAACAAAGGCCATCTCGCTCACGTACAAGAAGTTAGTGAATCACCCTGGAGACCCCCTGGTGAAACTGCGGGACAAGTGGGAAAGGGATGGCATTATACTGGATGACGAAGATTGGGCAATAGCGGCGGCGTCACCTCGGGAGGTAGCCATGGCGGCGAGGCTGAGGCTAGTGCAGCTCAAAATCTTGCACCGGATTTATATCACGGGACCCGGTATGGTACAGATGGGAAGAGCAGTAGACGGCAGATGTAGAAGAGGCTGCGGAAGTGAGGGTACCTTCCTCCACATACTCTGGGAATGTGTGTTTGTCCGGAAGTACTGGAGGAAGATACACGAGGTGATGAGCGAAGTGTTAGAGCACGCACTCCCTCTGGAAGCTAAGAGATGTCTCCTAAACGTGTGGGAGCCCACGGATTTAAACACTGCGCGTATCACCTGGGTCACGTTGGGGTTGATGATAGCGAAACGCAATATCGCTCAGACATGGGGGGCATCACGGGCACCTGCGGTATCCGCATGGGAGAGGGACATGGACTGGTGCATGTTTCGTGAAAAATATGTATATGTAGCTAGGGGATGCCCCAAAAAATGGTGCCGCATTTGGAACGACTGGAATGAATATAGAGGGAATGTCTGTACCCCACCACTGGTGCCAGCTCAAGATGAAGCACTGTAGATGTGAAACTCTTAACCATTGTTCATATATTGTGTACAATTATTTGAATGAGAGCCTTGTCAAGTTATGAAACATAAATGTACTGTATCTTGCCTTGTGATGTCGATTCCTATTGTTAAATAAAAGGAACTGTTAAAAAAATAAAAAATAAAAAAACACCCATTTGTCCTACCTCACGAGTGATTCTTGGCACTTGCTAAGCAGCAGAATAAACTAAGAAGAACAGTTAATGATCAATGAAACACCCAGGAATGCTGGGTAGCCAGAAATTCAGGTCAGGCAAATTAGTGGCATTGAGACTGAGTTCCGAGTAGGGCTCCCTGGACAATAAAAGACTGACCTTGTATACAGCACTTGGAGAACTGATTATTTAATATAAGCGCTCTTAAATGAAGTTTGCGTAGGACTTGAATTCTTTTTGATGACACGTGTAAAAGGGTGACTGAATAACGGCATCCTGCCATTAGGAAGGATCGTGTAACCTCTTTAAATGTTATGAAGACAAGAGCTATAGATTTGTCCTGCAAGTTGAATTACATCTGGATGTCCTTGTGTGAACCACTGTGACCATCCTTTGGTTTGTCTTTTTCAGAAGATCCACCAGGTGGGAGCTTCACAATGGTGGTCTGGGCCATGGTATGGAGCAGGTTGGGTTTTGAAGGTAGCTGCTAAAAGGTGTCCAGAAAAATATCCTTTTTCAGATGTTACCCAAAGGAGAAGCACCACACCCCACAAATTTAGAGTATTGGACCAGGTCAATTCTTTGACTTCTCACCTTAGGGAGTTAACAATAAATTCTGGTAATCTGTTTATGATGGCTTCATGTTAAGTGGGGAGAGGATGTGGCCTTATGGCTAGAACGGTCGACCTCGAAGCTGGGGAACCGGCTTCTAGTCTTGGCAGGGACGCTCAACATCCTGTGATCTGGGCAAATCACTTAATTTCCCCGTGCCTAACAAAAAATGAATGTGTCCATCTGTAACGCAACTGGTGCTCATGTAAAGCGCTCTGATACCTTTGGGTCAATTTTGGACTATATAAAACACCCCCAAAAAAAGTAAACAGAATTTATGCTCTGCATGCAGATATGGGATGGGATATGCTAATGCGTGGTTTTATGCTAAAAAGTGTTCTGTAAGCTTTGGGTGGCCACTACATAAAATGTTAGGATAATGTTAGGATAAGTGACATGCAAAGGCCAATGAAGGCTGCAGAGAAATCAAGTCGAAAAAAACAAACAATAAGAATACTGGTCTAGGATGCAAAGAATATTCTCTCAGAATTTGAAATCTAGGGATCATGGGTTTCCTACTGTGATTTGCATAGATCTGACATTAATGGCCCAATTCATAAAATGTAAATTTACTCCCTTAGGTTTCCTCATGAAGTCCTTTTTTAGTTCTCAAATGTTTTCAGAAGTACACGTGGGAAGCTGCAAGAGACACCGGCTCCAAGGAGTACTACAGGAAAAACCTTTTTACATTCCATTTACAACCACCTAAAGGCATTTCCTTATGCATAAAAGTACATGCAGTACATTTACGAACTGTAAACTGTCTCCGATTCATTCAGTGTCACCATCTCTTCCTCCAAGGGTAGATTTTCTCGTGTTTTGGGGGTGATCCTGCTCCATCTTTATCCTGGAAGCAGACTTATTCCTGACACTGACCTGGGTAAATCTTCAACCATTTATGGAGAATAGGAGGAGAAGTTTGTGACTATTAAAACAAGCATTTACAATGCAATAAGTCTCGCAACTGCAAGTTTTAGAGCTATTGGTATTGTAAATGGCAATGCCTTTGAAAAATTAACAGGTATAGTAATTTATAATAGTCATTTTCCACCAGTACCATAACTACCACTATTATTATTACTATCACCACAGAGTAGTAATAGTAATAATTGTAGTGGTGGTTATGGTACTTGTGGTGGTTGTAGCGGTGGTGGTAGTGGTGGTGGTATTGGTACTGGTGGTGGTGGTACTGGTGGTGTTAGTGGTGGTGGTACTGGTGGTCTACGTGGATTTTATTTCATTACTTATGCTACTGCTGGAATATTTTTTAACAAAAAAATACAAAAACTAACAAACATTATCATTTGCAACTCCAATAGCTCAAACTTTTAGTAATGCCAGCCCTATTGCATTGCAAATGCTTGTTTTATGTTGCAGGCATGAGGTGCATCATCTACTTCCCAAAATACAATCTTAGATTTGTAGACATTCGTAACAGTCCTATGGTAGGAGGCAGTTGTTCAGCCAGTGTAAGGCTAATAGCTCACACAACTTTGCATTTTGATACCTGAAGTTTTAAATTACAATAAATGTAGTAGACCTCAGGCAGGAGACTTGAGTTACCAGTAACTGTGGAAAGAGCAATAACTTTAGAAACTGGTGCTTTATTTCACCTTTTCCGTGGTGTGAAGGTTACGTAACTGTTTTATTGCGTTCGAATGGGCACAATGGGGCTTATTTACAAGTCCCTTGCGCCGCCGGTGCTTCACTTTTTGTGTGGGAAAAAGTGAAGCAGTGGCGCCGCAAGGGGCTTGTAAATAAGCCCCAATGTCCTGTTTCTCTGGCTCTAAAGCAGCTTTGCTGACCTGGTTCTCTGGCTCTACAACGGCTCTGCTGACCTGGTTCTCTGGCTCTAAAGCAGCTCTGCTGACCTGGTTCTCTGGCTCTACAGCGGCTCTGTTGACCTGGTTCTCTGGCTCTAAAGCAGCTCTGCTGACCTGGTTCTGTGGCTCCAGAGCGGCTCTGCTGACCTGGTTCTCTGGCTCAAGAGCAGCTGTGCTGACCTGGTTCTTAGGCTCTGGAGCAGCTCTGCGGACCTGGTTCTCTGGCTTTGAAGCAGCTCTGCTGACCTGGTTCTCTGGCTCTAGAGCAGCTCTGCTGACCTGATTCTATGGCTCTAAAGCAGCTCTGCTGACCTGGTTTCTCTGGCTCTACAGAAGCTCTGCTGACTTGGTTCTCTGCCTCTAGAGCAGCTCTGCTGACCTGGTTCTCTGGCTCTAAAGCAGCTCTGCTGACCTGGTTCTCTCCCTCTAAAGCATCTATGCTGACCTGGTTTCTCTGGCTCTACAGCAGCTCTGCTGCCCTGGTTCTCTGGCTCTAGAGCAGCTCTGCTGACCTGGTTCTTAGGCTCTAGAGCAGCTCTGCTGACCTGGTTCTCTGGCTCTACAACAGCTCTGCTGACCTGGTTCTCTGGCTCTAAATTAGCTCTGCTGACCTGGTTCTCTGGCTCTACAACGGCTCTGCTGACCTGGTTCTCTGGCTCTACAACTGCTCTGCTGACCTGGTTCTATGGCTCTAAAGCAGCTCTGCTGACCTGGTTCTCTGGCTCTAGAGCAGCTCTGCTGACCTGGTTCTTTGGCTCTAAAGCAGCTCTGCTGACCTGGTTCTCTCCCTCTAAAGCAGCTCTGCTGACCTGGTTTCTCTGGCTCTACAGCAGCTCTGCTGACCTGGTTCTTAGGCTCTAAAGCAGCTCTGCTGACCTGGTTCTCTGGCTCTACAGCAGCTCGGCTGACCTGGTTTCTCTGGCTCTAGAGCAGCTCTGCTGACCTGGTTCTTAGGCTCTAGAGCAGCTCTGCTGACCTGGTTCTCTGGCTCTAAAGCAGCTCTGCTGACCTGGTTCTTAGGCTCTAGAGCAGCTCTGCTGGCCTGGTTCTCTGGCTCTAAAGCAGCTCTGCTGACCTGGTTCTATGGCTCTAAAGCAGCTCTGCTGACCTGGTTCTGTCCCTCTAAAGCAGCTCTGCTGACCTGGTTTCTCTGGCTCTACAGCAGCTCTGCTGACCTGGTTGTCTGGCTCTAGAGCAGCTCTGCTGACCTGGTTCTTAGGCTCTAGAGCAGCTCTGCTGACCTGGTTCTCTGGCTCTAAAGTAGCTCTGCTGACCTGGTTCTCTGGCTCTAAAGCAGCTCTGCTGACCTGGTTTCTCTGGCTCTAAAGCAGCTCTGCTGACCTAGTTCTATGGCTCTACAGCAGCTCTGCTGACCTGGTTCTATGGCTCTACAGCAGCTCTGCTGACCTGGTTCTCTGGCTCTAGAGCAGCTCTGCTGACCTGGTTCTTAGGCTCTAGAGCAGCTCTGCTGACCTCGTTCTTAGGCTCTAGAGCAGCTCTGCTGACCTTGTTCTATGGCTCGACAGCAGCTCTGCTGACCTGGTTCTCTGGCTCTAGAGCAGCTCTGCTGACCTGGTTCTTAGGCTCTAGAGCAGCTCTGCTGACCTGGTTCTCTGGCTCTACAGCAGTTCTGCTGACCTGGTTCTCTGGCTCTAGAGTAGCTCTGCTGACCTGGTTCTCTGGCTCTAAAGCAGCTCTGCTAACCTGGTTCTATGGCTCTACAGCAGCTCTGCTGACCTGGATCTATGGCTCTACAGCAGCTCTGCTTACCTGGTTCTCTGGCTCTAGAGTAGCTCTGCTGACCTGGTTCTCTGGCTCTACAGCAGCTCTGCTGACCTGGTTCTATGGCTCTACAGCAGCTCTGCTGACCTGGTTCTCTGGCTCTACAGCAGCTCTGCAGACCTGGTTCTCTGGCTCTACAGCAGTTCTGCTGACCTGGTTCTCTGGCTCTACAACAGCTCTGCCGACCTGGTTCTCTGGCTCTAAAGCAGCTCTGCTGACCTGATTCTCTCCCTCTAAAGCAGCTCTGCTGACCTGAAGCGCGGCCGCTAAAGTTAGCGGACCGCGCTCCAAAATAATTACATAAATAAACAAATGCAAATGCAACAATACAAGCCCGGTGTAAGAAATGGCTGTGGAGAGAAATAAGCATAAAAATACATATAACTATTAGGAAACAACAAAACGTAATACTAGAAAGCAAGCACCCATGTAACTGGTATTGAACCCTTCCAGTGCCACCCTTCCTCATCGCTCCCCAGAATCGTTTTAAACATCAAAGTACATCATACGGACTTACAACATACAGATTTGGATCGTGCTAAGTGAAAGTGAAGACTGAAGAGATGCCGTGCGCGTGCCCATCTGCTGTCGGAGGCAAGCTGATAGAGACGCCGTGAGCTCGAGCGCACAAAAGTGAAAGCGCGCGGTGGGAGCATCTGTTTTCTTTCAGCCGCTTGTATTTTCATCTGGGCTGAGTGAAAACAGATGCGCTTGTCACGATGGGCGGCATCACAAAACTGCAAGGGCGTCAACAAAAGTGACAGCCAGCAAACCAAAAGCACGGAAAAAATATTAATCACGACCTAAGCCAATTGGAAACGGTCGAGACACAGGGGCGTGGATTAAAGTTCCCCTTCTTAGAGTGTTTACTATAGCCCTCGCAGGGCGAGGAGCGCATGCGCGCTCCAACGCCAGGCGAGACCTAAAAAGTAACTAATTAGGGCTTTCCTGTCATTAAGTTTTATTCACACAAAAAGTGCATGTTAGTAACCATTTATCAATCACAAATGTGTCTTCAAACTCATAAGTATGCCATTGATGTGTAAATTAAAGCTGTTTATGGAAACGGCTCTGGGAATCTGTAAGTGTTTTGGTAAGTGTGCCTGGAAATCGGTGCAGATTGTCTTCCATGCTCTTCACCTTCATACTCAACATGGCAGACAACCCATAAAAGGAATGTACTGGATATGTGCATTAGCAGACTCAACCTGTATTATTGTTTCTTTTTCAGAAATGCACCTTTCCCTGTCCCTGCGGGCACTATATGTGCCCAGATACCCGCTCCACCTCACGTGCGCACTTAATCAAACCTTTTTGGGAGTTAAATATTTTGTCTTTTTGACTATCCACAAACTAACATATTGTGGCATACTTTTGGGCATTGCTTCCCACCCTACTGTCTGTCGCCACTTTGCACCACCTTGGGAACAACCATGTTTCCACCACCATTCCCAGACATAGGACTACTAAAAATCTAGAGGTAAATTCCATTTTCACATATAAATATCAACATATTGTGATTCTGTGAATGAAGATTCGCCATTTAAGACCGAAAAGCAAATTAATTAACTAAGTGAATCAAGCCTATGGGAAATGTACAGCTCAAGCTGTAATCATATTGCATAAAAATGACCCGCAGAGAGAACGAGGCAAGATATGAGTCTGTGACCTGGAGTTTATGTAGCTATCATCTGCTCTGACCAGCAGAATAATGTTCAGCATCTTAAAGATATAGCGAGGTGGGAGGACTTTGGCAAAACCAGCTAGGGCCAGATATACGAAAATGCAATTTTGCATTTCCAAAATAGCGACTGAATAGGAATCGGTATTTAGGAAATGCGAAAAGATATGTATGAAATTACCGATTTACTAATAGCGATTCCTACAGAGTAGGAATCGCTATTAGGAAATTGCAATTAGGAAATCCCATGGTATTCGTACCAATGGGCCGGTTTTACATTTCCAAAATAGCGATTTTCTATTAAGAAATCTCTATTTTGGAAATGCTGAACCAAGGATGACTATGGGCATAAGGCCCCCTGTAATGCACCCCATAAATAGTGGTGCACATGTAGAGCCCACTTATGCCCTTTAGGCATGTGTGCACTCTATCGCACTTTAAGAAAAGCATCTTGGGGTGCTTTTTTTAAATTGCACATGGTTAGCATCGACTTTGAGTCACTGGTAATTGCATTTCATAAATGCGCATTTTGAATTTAGAAAATGCTCTGTACATGTGCTAAAAAATTGCAAATAGGAAATCCCTGTTTGCGATTTCCTATTTAGGGAATCGAAAAAATGTGATTTCTACACAGTAGTAGCATTTTTGCAATTCCCTAAAGGCCTTTGAATGTAGGAAAAGGCTGTTTTGCATTTCTTAACGGGCCGAAATTGCAATTCGGCCCGTTAAGAAATGCAAAAGGCCTTTGCACACCTGGCCCTTAATGTATGTTAGAATATTAATAATGTTATTTCATATAATGCTTCATACACAACACTCTGGAAAATATAAAATCGTGTTTGGAATGTTTGAATTAACCCCGGTCACTGATAATAACTCCTCAACAAATTATAGTTATCTGTTTTATTGCTCACTATAACACTGCAGACAGGAACCAACTTTATGCAAATCAGTTCTGGCCCATCCCCAAAAAGAAAGGTCCTACTCTACTAGCCAACACATCCCCAAAGCAAAGACCCAGACGGGCTCTGGCCTTGATGCGCCTCATCAGGGAGACGCACCTTGAGTCCTGTGGCACAGTGAGCAGGGGACCTACTTTTAGACATGCACATCACACTCAACATGTACTGAAATTGTAAAATAGTGCTGGGAGAAATGTTTGAATTAATTGAGCAGCTGGTAAATGCTCCGTGCAGTATTTCAGTCCATCCCTTCTTTGATCACTGTGGCTCCAGACAGGGACCAACCCTAGACAGAGTGAGACATTGAGGGGCAGATGTATCAACATTGTCTTTTGCGAGTCCTTAATAGCAAATTCTACCGATTCGCTATTAAGGACTCGCAAAATGCAATGTATGTAGGTTTCGCAATTAAAATAGCGATTCCTACGCATTCCTTATTTGCGAGTCGCAAATTGCGAGTCGCAAATAAGGAATGGCTTCCCATTCATTTCTATGGGCCAATAGGTACTCGCAAATTGCGCATGCAATTTCAAGGGTGCAAGGGTGCCAAAAGGACACCCTGTTGCACCCATGAAATATGCATGTGCTGCATGTGTGCACATGTGGCGCACATACATGCTCTAAGGGCATGTATATACGCCACATGGCACTTTGAAAAATGCAAAAAGAGCATTTTTCTTGGAAATCACAAATTACCACCAACTTGAAGTTAGTGGTAATTTGCGATTCCTTAAGGCCCAGATCGCAAATTTTGGGTGCTTCCAAAATTGCATTTAAGGAATCGCAATTTGCGATTCCTTAAATGCATTCGCAAAATAGGGAATCGCAAATTTTGCGATTCCTTACTTTGCGATGGCCTTTTGGGATGATATATCCCAAAAGGCTTTTTCCCGTTCGCAAACGGGAAAAACGCTTCATACATATGGCCCTAAAATCCTTCTGATCCAGTGGGTCCCAAAACACTTTTTTTCCCAATGCATTTTGCATAGGAAAAATTAGACAGGGATACAGAGCAAATGGCTGAACAGAATTTCACCAAATTTGGCAGAAAGCTAGATCTTTCCCCAGAAAGTGTGCTTTTTGTAATTTGGTGTAAATCCGTTCAATTATTTTTGAGACATTTAGGTTCAAAATTTACGGCTACATTGACAGTTGATCCCACTAGACTCCCACAAACTTCGAATATTGAGGCATTCCGATTAGTTTAGAGGGCTTTTTTTTCCATTGAGTGGCTCTCTGCCATGGGGCTAACGATCCCTTGGGAATAGTAAAATGTGAAAAAAAAGAAGATAGTAGGAGGCAGGATAGATGTACCCTGAAGCCCTGACCTTTCTGGAGGTGTCCCTCCGTGACACACCCAGAGCTAAAAATAAATAAAATAAAATTGTGGTTCTTTTTCACGACCCCACTGGACAACAGTGGGATCCAGCATAGGCCCCCTATATGTTCTATGTTCCCAAGCAGCTCCTGCAGGAGTCCAGCAGGACCAAAAAATCATTTTTTTTTTAAAAGAGGGGTGGGGGTTCTGTGGCCAGGTGGCTGAAGGCCGTGCACACTAGGGGGTTAGCCTCTCACGGCAGGTTGGGCATAGGGCCTGGCCTATGTATATATATATATATACATCTCCATTACCACTTGTCTCCTTTTCTCAGCAGTTACACAGGGTGTGTATATATATATATATATATATCGCACAGCAAAGGATCTTGTGGAAAAAGAATCCAGGCGAGCCCGCTCGGTCGATCAAAGCAGTTTATTTTATATGACAGACAAGGACGACGCGTTTCGACCACGTCCGTGGTCTTGGTCACATGACCATCGCCTCCATTTTTTACTATTTAAAGGTACGTGCACATACTTGTTTAATGAACATAAAAGAAATGTTATAGGCACATATAAAAATAAAGTGAAAAAAGTGCCTAGTGAAAACAGACACATTAGTTTCAATGTTGCAAACAATAATAGCATTTTAAATGTTTAGAAAAGGCCTCCAACTAGTCATATTTGTGGTAAATCCATTCATTAATGTTACACTATAACAATGAAAAACACTGCTCAATTGTGACATGGAGGGACTAGTGCCCTGTATTCAATTAGTGATTATGTACAATTATCTCAAGACTATTAACACTTCGCTGCAGTACAGGTATATTACCCTAGTAAGTATAAAATTTGACTAGGAGCTGGATGGGGGGTCCGCCATACTCCGGTGCTCTTACATGATTGCCAAGTGCTGTTTCATGGTGATTCACATCTTATGTTCTGAAAACGTAACAAAGGTACAATAATTAGCATCATTATATCACATTTTGAACAGTATTTATATTTCAACTATCGCATAAAAGAAACCAAGGTTAAAGAGACTTTACATACAAATTAATCAATTAAGCTACAAGTCTGTTTATATAATGTTATAATATATGTGAACTAGAAAAGGAAAAAGGTGGTGTGTGCAACTACACAAAATAAACTAAAGAAGGAGAAGGTAGGGCGTGAGTCTACAGCCAAAGCTCTGATCATACTGATCAGTGTACATCCTATAAGTGGGAATACAGTTCCTCATCCTGATTAAGGCCACCTGGGTACATGGTCCCTGCTAAAAGAATCAACCGTGACTCAAGTTTGCGGAGGGCCGCAATGCGATTGCCTCCTCTCGGATTAGGTACGATAGTGTCTAATCCGAAAAATCTAGCTTTGGTCCAGTCCGACCCATGTTCCCTAGAAAAATGTCTGGCTGTGCTATAGCTCTGGTCAGAATTGGTTATTGCCCTCCAATGTTCAAGGATGCGCTTCTTAACAGGGAATGTTGTTGATCCAATATACCAGAGATTACAAGGGCAGACTACAGCATACACCACAAACTCAGTACTACATGTGATAAATTTAGATATTTCTCATTTGGTATTGGTTCTTTCTAGGATTACCTCCAATATGTTTCTGCTGTTTTTACAGGCTTTACATTTCCCACATTTGTGGAAGCCTTTAGTATGTTTCAACCAACCACCTTCTTTTGGTTGGAGATGGCTGTGGACCAGCATGTCCCTCAGCGATGGGCTTCTCATATAGGTCACGGAGGAGTCGGTTTTATTTCATTTCTCAGAATGGGGTCTTTCCTCAGGATATCCCATCTATTTCTGAGGATATTCCTTATCTCATTCGATTGATTGCAGTATTTGGTGATAAATCTAACTTCACTCTTTTTGATGGGTCCAGATAGACTCTGCTCTGAAGTTGTATTGACTATTTCTTCTCTAGATTGACTTTCGAGTCGTTTTTCTGCTTGTATAATGGCTTTTCTAGGGTATCCTCTCTCTTTGAATCTGGCCTTCATTTCTTGTTTGGTGTCTTCGTATGTGGTAGGGGTACTGCAGTTGCGTTTAGCCCTGAGGAATTCACTGTACGGTATTCCCCACCTAAAACTCGGAGGGTGAGAGCTGGCAGCATATATATATATATACTTTTTCGCTGTGGGAACAAGGTATCTATTGCAATAGAATGATTGAATTTGATTTCTATTGATTGTGGTAAATATCTGTTGATGATCAGAATATTCTTTAATATTGATGCACAGGAACTTGATACTAGTGGCATACTGTTTTTCACCATGCTAAAATGGCCGCCGTGGATGCACTGGCTTTTGAACACATTTTATGGGTGTAGTCCTTTGACTATTTTCGTTAATTTCACTGTTTAAAATGAATTATGATACTATTGCTTGTTTATGAGCGTGATCAAGGCGAAAGCTGAAACGCATCGTTTGGAGCCATTAAAAACGTATTTTGCAGCTTGCAAGGGTGTCTGAGTATTTTCTGCTGATACGGTGGAAGTATTGAAAGGATATATATACATATATATATATATATATATATATATATATATATATATATATATATATATATATATCCCAACACCTCGTCACAAACTCCAACTCCTCGGAAAAACGAGCGTGGACCCAGATAAGTGCTGCAATTATTTTATTTCGCCATTGTCTGCCATTACGCGTTTCAGCCGAACAAGCGGCCTTGATCTATATATATATTTTGACATTTTCCAGGTCAATCGTAGTAATCGAGCACTACGCAAATACACAAACTCACCTGACTGGTTGCAATAAGGATTCCACACCAACATGAGTGCTTGTAACAAGTAAGAAACCGCAAAAATTATAAAAATGAGGACTTCCTAACTTTAAATTCTAAAAGATGTTACAATGCACCTTGGGAAATGTATTTCATATACTCAAGTCATGTGACTAAATGTTTTTAAGCACGCACGAACGCTCTTTGCATTTTTAATTGTTTTGTTTCCACCTGTGATCAAGGCGAATGAACGCCGAAACGCGTAAGGAAATGGAAGCATGTTGTGCTGCTGGACCTTTGGATTAAATGCCTTATCTCCAGAAGTGGGCCTCATAAATTTTGTATCATGGTTGTGATTTGATGGGCTGCTCCGTGCCCATTGCTTTGAGGCCGCCTTGTAGGGTCGGGGGCTCCTTTGCTCGGTGGCTGTTTGTTTGATATATATATGTGATCAAGGTAACGGCTGTTACCGAAACGCGTCATGACTGTTGGAACGTGTTAAAATAAAAATTAACAATTGCGTACTTTAAGAGGAGTGTGTGCCCTTCTGTTGCGACCTTACCGAGGAGGAGGGGCGCTGTTGGTGTACTGGATATATATATATATATATATATATATATATATATATATATATATATATATATATATATATATATATATATATATATATATATATATATATATATACATATATATATATATATATATATATATATATATATATATTACCTACTGGCGGTCGCCAGTAGGTGGTTATAGTTAGGACCTAGTTGCTATAGGAAAAGCATTTTTTGATTTGCCAATATCTTTTGCGCCGTTTGACGAATCTTTGCGAAATTTTCAAAACTAATGGGGCACACCAGTCAGCTCCTGTCTTGGAAGTTTTGGGCTGATTCGTCAAGCAGGGGCCAAGAAAAAATGGGGGTTCCAAAACGCATTTTCTCCATGTTAATTTCCATAGGAAATTTTGGAACAGGCTCCAGCCCGAACTGCTGAACAGAATTACACCAAATTTGACAAAAAGGTAGCTCTTGGTTCAGAAAGCAACCTTTTTTTTAAATGGTGTAAATCCGTTCAGTAGTTTCTGAGAAATGTAAAAATATAAAAATAACGATATCTGGTGACCGCGGTGGATCCGCGAACCCTCCCGATCACGAGCTTGATTCTGATTGGCTGCCAACACTCCAAACCAAAAAGTGTTGGCAGCCATCTTGTGACTCGGTTGAACAGAGTCACAAGAAAACAGTAAAAAAACTATTTAAAAAAAGAAAAAAGGGCAGGGTAGAAGCACCCTGACCTCCTAGGCCTGCTCAGGGGGTCCCACAGGGCCCCAAAAAGCATTTTTTTGAAAAACAAATTGCCGAAAAAAAGAAAAAAAAAAAAACGAAGCGTGGTCTGCCGCGCTTCGTTTAATTCAGCCCCCGGGTGGGCCAGGTCCCGGGGGCAATCACATAATATGGTGTGGGGGCCCACGGGGCCCCTGCAGCCCCGGGGACAGCCACCTCCCCGGGGCCATACTGATTACATGCGGGGGCACCCCTCCTTTAAAAATCATATTAAAAAAATATATAAATATGTGGCCATGCCCCGGGGAATGGGGTCCCTGGGGCCGAAATCGGCCTCGGAAGGGGGGCCACGCGGCCCCCTTCCTGGTTTAAAAAAAATATATATATGTCTCAGGCCCTGGGGGATGGGGTCCCCAGGGCCCAAAAATAATTAAGGGAAGGGGGGCCACACAGTCCCCCTTCCAAAAAGAAAAGAAAAAAAAAAGCCAGCATCTTGCCAGAGGCACCGCCCCCTCCCTGCACCACTCTGCAAACGCGCCTCCTGGCACTTTCTGGGTTGGGGGATTAATTCCCCTAGAATGTTAAGGGTCGTTAGGGGCCAACTAGCCCACCAGGCACCTCCAGTAAGCCCCACTCAGGTGGTTTGATGAGAGGTGGTCCAAGGCCATGCCCCTTTTTACACCACTCTGCAAACGCGCATCTTGGCGCACTACTGGTGGGGCGATGAGGTCCTCTTGTGTCCTGAGGACCTCAAGACTAATGTGGACTTCATCACCCCAGCAGCAGCGCACCAGGAGGCGCGTTTGCAGAGTGGTGTAAAAAGGGGCATGGCCTTGGACCACCTCTCATCAAACCACTTGAGTGGGGCTTACTGGAGGTGCCTGGTGGGCTAGTTGGCCCCCAGGGACCCTCAGGAGGCAAGGTGACTTCATCCCCCAACCAAGAGTGCGCCAGGAGGTGCGTTTGCAGAGTGGTGTAAAAAGGGGGCGTGGCCTCGGACCACTCTTAGCAATCCAGCTATGCGTGGCTTACTAGAGTTAAGAGGAGGGCTAGTTGGCCCCCAGGGACCCTCAGGAGGCAAGGTGACTTCATCCCCCAACCAAGAGTGCGCCAGGAGGTGCGTTTGCAGAGTGGTGCAGAAAGGGGGCGTCGCCTGTGTCCACCTCTCAGCAATCCCACTATCTGGGGCTTACTGGAGGTGTCAGGTAGGCTAGTTGGCCCCTAAGGACCCCCAGCATCGAAGGGGACTTTAATCCCCATCCAAGAGCGCGCCAGGGAGTGCGTTTGCACAATGGTGGGCAAAGGGGGAATGGCCGGCTATGAGAACTTAGCAATCCTGCTGTGTGGGGTAGTTGGCCCCCAAGGTTGTCCTTGGGGGTCAACTACTCCTCCTGTTACCTCCAGTAAGTCCCACACAGTGGGATTGCTAAGAGGTCTTCGGAGGCCACGCCCCTCTTGCTCCACCACTCTGCAAACTTGCCTCCTGGCACACTATGGGTGGGGGGATGAAGTCCACTTTACTCCTGAGGGACTTTGGGGGCCAAGAAGCCCTCCTGGTACCTCCTGTAAGTCCTACGCAGCGGTAGGAGGCCCAGCCCCCTTTCTGCACAACTCTGCAAACGCTACTACTACAATATAGTTAGTAATTAGTATTTAAAAAACCTTAGAAATTCATTGAAAAAAACCATAGGTTTCAGGGACATTATAGTAAGTAATTAGCATTTAAAAAACCTTTGAAATTCACTGAAAAAACCATAGGTTTCAGGGACGTTATAGTTAGTAATTAGCATTTAAAAAACCTTTGAAATTCACTGAAAAAACCATAGGCTTCAGGGACGTTATAGTTAGAAATTAGTATTAGCGTTAAAGTTAGTTGGACATTTCACTCATACAAAACCAGAGAAATTCAGCCGTTATAGTTAGTTGAGCTAACTATAACTCGTGCCCCCGCAATGCAGTGCTGATGACATCACATATTACATCACTCATGACATGGTCAGTGACATCACTGATGACATCATCCACTTAATATCTGATGCACCTCCTCATACCCAAATATAACCTTTCAGGCACCCACTCTAAAATGCAGACTACCATTCTCGAAACCATAGACACACCAATACCAGTTAGTACATACCCACTCACTGATTCATAGGTCTACACACATCCACTCTCTCACCGATGCAGTCACTCATCAATACAGCCTCTGATATATGCACTCATACACCCATACAGACACTCACATACTGCCACTCACCCATAGAGTTACTCACACACCTAGTCAGTCACCCAAAGAATCAATAACACTGCCTTTTACTCACCTATACAGTTATACACACACCACCTCACTTATTCATACAGATACTAAAACATGCTTACTCTCTTATAGAATTACTGACACAAGCACACACTCATCCATACAGCCACTCTCACAATTACTCACTCTCACATATAGTCAGTTATATACTCCAACACTCACATATACTGCCTTTCACATATGTAGTTACTCACACATATACCACTGAGACATCCATTCACTCACCAACACAGCCATGCACACACTCACTCACATATACAGACCCTCGCAGACGCACTCATGAACCCATACACCCACTGAATCACCCACTCACACACCCATGCAGGGAGTTACACACCCCCACCCACCCACACAGACACTCAGGCACCATACAGGTACTCAGACAACCAATCATTAATCCATATAGACACTCATGTAGCTACTCACCAACCCATGCAGCCAATTACATACCAACTGACAGACTGATACAGACATTCACATAGATTAGTCATTCACCCATGCATTCACTAAGACACATTTAATCACTCACTTATACAGTCAGTCACGCACCCACTAAATCATTCATTCAGACACTCAAACACCCACTCATTCTTCAATACACCTTTGTGTATCTATATATAACATTCTTAACCTTTTAAAAATCACCCAGTCTCTGGATGATGTCATCAGTGATGTCATCAGTGATGTCACTATCCATGTCATGAGTGATGTAATATGTGACGTCATCAGCAGTGCATTGCGGGGGCGCAAGTTATAGTTAGCTCAACTAACTATAATGGCCGAATTTCTCTGGTTTTGTATGAGTGAAATGTCCAACTAACTATAACGTCCCTGAAACCTGTGGTTTTTTTCAGTGAATATATATATATACATACATATATATATATATATATATTTTTTTTTTCAACATTCCCCACACTCTCCACTCGGCGAGGACTTCACAGCACCATGAAGAATGGTCTTGACAGATCGTTTTTCTTCTTTTCAAAAGATAAGTATTTATTTAAACCACCATAGTGCAAAAATTGTACGGTCTACGCGTTTCGGCACTCTGCCTTCAACTGGACCATAGAGTCCTGCTGTCTAGATCGCCTATTTAGAGTGACAAGTGCATTTCAGATCCCTCATTCATTTCCATTACTTGTGCAAATACTAGACTACTGACCCTTATAGTTACGTGGTGGCGACATATATCCGCCATTTTCCACAACTTACCATCTGTAAAGTACGTTAGTAAGCATTTTACGGCAGAAAGTGCAAATGCAAGATTTAACAACATTTACAGTGAATTATAATACAGTATATACAATTAGTTTGAAAACCACAATTTTAAACTATATTTTAAACTACTCCATACAGGAGGGGAAAGGGAACTTAAAAAAATATATATAACAATAGTATGTAATTCTCTTGATTTCATAGTGTCTCAAAGTTATGCACAAACAATTCATATATTTTCTTAAAAACTCATCAGTTAAAAATATTGAATAATAAACATTAAAAATATATGTGAATTTCAATGTTAAAAATTCAATATTTAAAATTCGATATATATATAATGTTGTTGTTTTTTAAACACTGTCTAATCTCTAGGCATTGATAATAATTATTAAATATAGAACTCAACAGTACCTATTTTATCTACCTCAGAAGATGAGAAATTAGACCGACCAGCTCTTAGCAAAGCCTGTAACATTCAAGTTATACCCAGAGCTCTATAATGAATGCATTAATCTACTGAGCTATCATATTATTACTACAAAGAATCAAAAGCTTAAAAAAGTCAGCCATAAGACATAGAAGTATGTTTCTATATTGAACAGGTTACTGCTGAACTGTTCTCACTCTCTCATGGTCACAGTTAATTGAGTGGCATTGTGTGATAACACATGCAAAGAATGCAGCCATGTTCCAGGCGTATTCATAGTCAAGGCTGCCGCAGCTGCGGCGTTGGTTCCTGTCAGCGGCTTTCAGAGCGTAGGCTTGATTGACATCTGGGCTATTGTTGGGCAGATCCTTATTTCCTTTGGCTCCTCAGGGGAACGCGCTGTTCTTTACAGGCAAGAGAGCGAAGTAACGCTGGAGAACACGTGGCACTCTGGGCTCCATGACAGCGTTTCTCCCGAACACAAGGGTAACCTTGAAGAAGATGAAAGCAGCTTGATCCACAGGGAGTCAGATACCCCAATGGGGCATCTTGCTAGAGACCGTGTTTGTGTATGAGATACCTTGGCTGTCTCTAAGTACTCTCATTCCAGACTCTGCAAATCACAATTTTTGAGCGGTGGATCGCGGTCGGTTCGCGGTCTGCAAAGTAAGTCTCGACCCAGCTGCGATTTAATCATAAGAGAGTCCCCTCTAAGATATTGCATATTAAAGTCTTGAAAGGACTTCCTAACCAAATAGAAATGATGGTGCTCATTAAGCTACGCAGAGTAGGCAATAATATCCCAGGGTAAGGTTTATGTTCAGTATTAACTCTGAGGTGCAAGTGAAAAAATCAGAAGTGAGTGACCTGGTAGGGAACAGAACAACACCTGCCCTTTCTGGCCCATATTGGCCTCATATTGGTTGAGCTATGCTTTTTTTTTTATTCTGGGCGATACAAAAAGCCCCTTGTTATGGCCGCAATAAGAATTAGTTAAATGGTGAATTTATCAGATTGGGCTCTACCACAGGGTAATTGTCTACAGGGGTTTGTGACATTTCAAGTTGAAAGCATTATAATGTTCCAACCGCATCTGGTATTTGCAGTGTAAAAATAATACACATGACTGAATCATCACACGATATTTCAGTGACGCATTTTGAATTAGGTAACTTTATCAATTCATTGAGATCATACTCTAACAACATTGGAAGCTACAGCCCCAAAGAAACACACTTGATGAAAAGGCTTAGTCCTTTCTCGAGTGCTACCATTGTAGTAGAGCTACCATGCCGTATGCGAGTGGCCGTAATGAAAAACTTTATCAACTTATAAATTACTTCCAATACACAGAGATTGTGGCAGATTTTCTGTTTGTTATTGGCTACACATTCAGTCACCAAAGTACAATACTTTATATCAATCAATCAATCAATCAGAGAATTATAAGCACACTACTCACCCGTGAGGGTCTCAAGGCGCTGAGGGGGGGTGAGGGAGGGGGGTACGTGGCTCCGTTCAACCCGAAGAGCCAGGTCTTGAGAGTCTTCCTGAAGGTGTTCAGGGAGGGGGTGTGTCTGATGTCTGCAGGTAACTCGTTCCAGGTCTTGGCTGCGATGTGAGCGAATGATCTTCCGCCTGCTCTGGCTTTGTGGATGCGTGGGGTTTCAGCCAGTGCGAGGTTGGATCAGTGCAGGTTTCTTTTGGGTACGTGGAAGTTTATTCTGTCGTTGAGGTACTTGGGTCCGTTGTTGTGTAGGCATTTGTAGGCGTGCGTGAGGATTTTGTAGGTGATTCTCTTCTCCACGGAGAGCCAGTGGAGTCTCCGGAGGTGTTGGCTGATGTGTTCGTGCCGGGGCATGCCGAGGACGAGTCTGGCCGCGGTGTTCTGTATTGTTTGGAGGTTGCGGAGTAGGGATTTGTTGATGCCGGCGTAGAGTGCGTTGCCATAGTCCAGTCTGCTGGTGATGAGTGCGTGGGTGACGGTCTTCTTTGACTCAGGGGGGATCCATTTGAAGGTCTTGCGGAGGGTATTGAAGCAGCTGGAGGTGACGGCGTTGATCTGTCGGTTCATGCTGAGCGATGAGTCGAGTATGATGCCGAGGTTTTTGGTGTGGTCTGAGGGTGTAGGGGGGCTTCCGAGGGTTGTGTGCCACCAGGTGTTGTCCCATGCTGAAGGGGTGGTTCCGAGGATGAGGACTTCTGTCTTCTCGGCGTTGAGTTTTAGGCAGCTGTTGGTCATCCAGACTGCGACTTCTTGCATTTCTCTCTGGAAGTTGAGTTTTGCGGTGGCGGTGTCTTTGGTGAGGGAGAGGATGAGCTGGGTGTCGTCCGCGTAGGACACGATGTTAAGGCCGTGTTGTCGGACGATGGCTGCGAGGGGGGCCATGTAGGTGTTGAAGAGGGTTGGGCTCAGAGATGACCCATGTGGGACTCCGCAGGTGATTTCCGTGGGGGCGGAGAGGAAGGGCGGTAGTCTGATCCTTTGGCTTCTTCCGGTGAGGAACAAGCGGATCCAGTCTAGGGCAGTTCCTTGTATGCCAGCGTTGTGTAGTCTGGCGACTAGTGTCCGGTGAGAGACTAAAGAAAAATGCCATTATTATCACAAAGTTGAAAATAATTCTGTTTTTCCTTTGTAGCATCATATTTGATTGTTTGATCAAAGTATAATATTCTAAAAAATTTGATTTTCCATCCGTTACCATAAAATTGTTTAACTCATATGTGGAGCTTATCATAATGTGTATAGTATTTCTTCTCTATTCATGAATTGTAAGAATTATTTCTAGAGGCCGTTGGGCACATGAGTTTTACTCGAAAAAGGCTGTTGCTGAAACGCGTTGTCTTTGTGCACAATAAACTATTGTGCTGTCCGGAGGTGTGCCGTTTGGTTTTTTCTTGGATTTCCAGGAAGCACGTGGGGAGTAAATTTTATAGTTTCAAGAACACTTTATTGCCGTCCCAGAAATAACAATCTAGGAGATCAACGGCAACATAGAGTAAATAGCCCTTTTTCACCTCACACTTTTTTCTTATAGGGCATCACTACACTTGTTCATTTATATTTATATACATGCACTTTAAAATTTTTGCACAACTCGAAATATAGACTTGGCAGGACAGGTATTTTGGGCATTTAAGCATATATTATTTGGCGGATACAACGTCCATGTCGAGTCAAGACAACAAAACATGTTTATGTAATACAGGGTTCTGTGTGCAGAATTTTTTTAAAATGACTTGTAAATATATGAAATGTTAATATATTTATATATCGAAAGCAAGTTATGACTTTGAGAAATATGTTTATAACGATCATAGTATGTTGTCTATTTCGATAATTGCAAATCATGCACTAGCACTTTAAATTGGATATTCACAGTTTGAGCCGTGTCATGTGATCAAGGCCGTGGAACGGCCGAAACGCGTCATGGCGGACTAACTTGGTGGCAATAAAGAAACTCTGCACCTACTTGGGTCTACGCTCGTTTTTCTAGTCCGGAGCAGAAGTAGCAAACGAGAAACGCAATATATATATATATATATATATATATATATAGATATAAATATATATATATATATATATATATATATATATATATGTATATATATATATATATATATATATATATATATATATATGTATGCAGGTAGCCTTGTTTGAGCGATCCCAAATAAGCAAAGCGGCACACCAAAGGACAACACAATTCATTTATTGTGTGCACAAACGACGCGTTTCGGCAAAGCCTTTTTCAAGTCTGTGAAACACTAGCAGGCGTAAGGACGGGTAGGTGCTGAGAGCCAGCACACCAGCGGAAACTCCCGTTAAGGTGCGGGTTACCTTGCGCGCTAGCCCATGGAGCAACTCTCCTCATGATTTTAGGTTCCTTCAGGAGCGGTTCAACTATTTAGTTGCAGCCTTGCTGTAGTGTTTCACAGACTTGGCCCGCCCTGATCTAGTAAGGGTCTTTCGACCCCTTCACTCACTTGCACCATCACACCACAGTTTGTTTGGGCCTGATGAAGCGCCACGGATCGTTGTGACTAACGAGGCGCGAAACATGTTGACCTTTTAGTTACTTGGGCACATTACGCCTGTTGGAGTAACTCACGACCTTTGGGGTCTTTTATTCTGACAAGGGTACCCTCACAATAAATATATCGACTCCTGGTATCCCTTAGCCAGTTTTAACTTTTCACACACTCATTCACCCTTCACATAGGACTCCCCCTCACCCCACACACCCGCACACATCAGACGGCTGTTCTATAAAAGATCTCCGCTAAAGTGACCCTTCCGGGACCCGTAGGGCATTGCAGCGACGGCCCGACGAGGAGCAAACGCCCGATGATGAAGCATGACATCCTTCGGGGTGTGTGAGGGCAACAAGAGACAAGACATGCGCTTGCCTCTTACTAGTGGGTTCTAAACCTAGGTACCTCCTTTCACCAATTTTTTTTTCCCCTACTTTTGGTGAGTGGGTGACTTTCAGCACCCCCACTTTTGGAACAGTTACCCCCCATTTGGTTTCATTATATATAAACAGACAACCTCCATTTTCCTTCTCAGTGCTGTTGGCAGAGAAGTGGATTCACCAAAATGTCAGAAGTATTGGAAGTGACATCACACACCTTTAGACTTCTGATGACATCACAGGGGTGATCCAGATCCCATGTCCCATATTTTTAGCCTCTGATTTACTGCAGAGATGCAATGAGAACAGCAGAAAGTAACCATGTCTCTCAGAGTCCTTGTACGTTTTCTCTCGGTCACTGCCATTAGGACCAGAGACCAGGAGGAGCACAGGATACGCCAGGGGTACTAGCTGGAGAGAGACCCTTCATTGAAGTTCATGGCTGCAGACAATCAACTTTGCTTCTTACTAACATAAACCACATTTGTAAAGCACACACTGGGTGTCTCGGCACTGAATAGCAAATATTTATTATTACCCAATGGTACTCATTTTTATCGACCTCTGAAGGATGAAAGACTAAGAAGTGGACCTGTGACCACGAGGGCAAGGACAGGTCCCTACAGAGTCCTCTAAGCCAACAGACCCTCGCTGATTTATGTTCGCCAGAGCTGGGTATCACGTGACAAGGCTGCACATCTAACAATTTCTCCCGAGGTTCTGCAAACTGCAAGGGAAGGGAGGGGTGCGTTGACTGGGGCCAAGAGGCGTCAAACATGCTGTATGCGGAACGTGCTCGCCTCGTCACTGCCACTGAGAGCTGCTAGCAGGAAAACGAGGAGGCGCTCCATCATACTGCGATTTTGTTTAGCGCAGGTGTTTCCTCTTGCAGTTTCATTTTTTTACGGCCTCTGAATGGCATACATATAAAGTAAGTAACAGCGGTGCATTTTCTCTGCAATGAAAACCTGTGTGCTCCACAGAGTCCGTATTAATTATACATTTAACACCGATACGGCTCCGGAGCACCGCGGTGTCCCGCGGTGTCGGAGACTCGACTGCAAGTCTAATAAACGTCAAACTGTGCAGCTGTTTTTATACTTTTTTTTACTGTACAACGTCTGACAATAAAATGTAAATTAAACAAAGCTCCAGAATTAAAAATGCAGAACATATTTCATCGTTGACCGTGCTGGTGAGATAGCTCAGTGAGTTTATGCACTTACTCCAGGGATCATGGGGTGAACTGCGGGTCAGAACCTGGAATGAAGATGGACGTCGACAGAAGAAATGTTTATAAAGCGCCTAGATGCTCGGAGGGAAGTTTGCCTGCTTTGCGAACGTAAAATCCCAGGTGCCTAGTTATCAATGGTGCAGCGGGTGTAGTGGCACCCATTCCAGGGAGGTGACGAGCCCACTGCGTCCCAGTTAAAGCTTCCTTCCACTATAAACCCTCGACAGGGGGCCTTTTAACCTGTTTGCATGGGGCCCACGGTTCCCTTACTCCTTTACTCAAAGTCACATATTTCCCGCGCAGAAAGACCTGTATCTCTTTGCCCCTCACCCCAACCCTGTTCACTATATGCCCTCCGAGTCTCACTACAGGTCACCAGTACATTTTTTGTGCGTAATAGATTTCTCAGTGAGGTGTCCACATCTTCACATAACACCACGATGACTCCTGCCCCCTTTTTCAGCCTCCCCCCATCCTACAGCTTCCAGCTGCTTTCCCAGGTTGAATGAATAAAAATGAATTCTTAAGCGCGAACAGCTGTCCAATGGGTGTCTTGGCGCTAGAAACAAGCAACATATTAGAAATAAGTTAATTGCCAGGTGTTTCATTTTTTTGTTACAAAAGGACGAATATGGTCTCCCACCCTAAATGTTTAGACAGAATATTTTAATGCAGAGGGCTCTACTGCGAAAAGGCTCGCCCACCCCACTGTGCGACCTGCTATGTGCATCAGTCATTACAGTAGCCAGTACATGACAAAAGAATGGAGGTACAGAGCACCGTGTTTGGTTCCTGTGGGCTGGGACGGGAACAAAAATCCAGCCACGCCCTGGCCCTTTCAAGCAGGCCCTGCTGGCAGTGCCAGGGTGTCAGACTGGCCGATGGCACGGGGCACGGACTGTAATCTACAGTATCCACCAGTGGTACCGACCAGTAAACACCACTACACGGGGCCCGGAGAAAAGGCTTCAAAATCTGCTTCTACCTTTGTGCGCAGACGTCAGGAGCTCCTAGAAGGTGTCTAAATTCAATTCAATGACAATAAACACCTATAATCCGGATATACTTGCTCAAACTGTGTGATCCTGGCTTCAAAACATTTCCGTAAATCGCGCCCTTCCCTGCATCGGTACAAATACTCGCAAACATATTTCTCTGCAACACTAAGAGGAATTGCAGCACATTGACTATACAGTGCTGCATATTATTGAGTAACCCCTTCTACAGCACTACGTACGATTGTTTGATTCCATATGTACAGCACTATGATGTGATTTCCTCTCTATAGCACTAGTCAGTGCTGTATTTGAGCCGGTGGTTTCCGGTGCTCGGCACCGGCACTAAGGGGGTCATTACGATGGCGGAAGGCCCGCCACCACCAGCCGTGTGGTGGCAGGCCCTCTGCCATCGGACAGCAATTTTCCCCACGCCACATTACGATGGCGGGGGGAATCACTTTCCGACTGCGGCGGTCGCAAAGACCGCCCGCCACGCTTCCGCCACAGGCAATTGTACCGATTGCCTGGCGGAGCGGTCAGCATGCCTAAAATGGTGCCGGTGCTAGCAGGCACCGTCCGCCATATTACGATGCTGGCTGTAGCCAGCCTTTCCGTGGCGGGTAAACCGCCATTGAAAGACTGGCAGAGAATGCATTCGGGGGCCCGTTGCGGGCCCCCCTTGTGTTGGGGGTGTGTGGTGTACTGTAGGGGTACCCATGGTACCCCCTACATTTCCCTGCACTGAGTGGCAGGCACCGCATGGTGCCTGCCACGTAGTGCAGGGAAAGGCACTACATGCATTTTCACTATTGCGGCGGGTGCTGCAGCCAGCAGCACCCACCGCAATGGTAAACATGCCAGATGCGACCGCCACAGAGGCGGTCGCATCGTAATTTCACGTGCTGGACCGCCGCGTTGCAGGCGGGTAGTCCCAGGCACCGCTACGGTGGCGGGCGGACTCGAGTCCGCCCGCCATCGTAATGACCCCCTAAATTGTCATCACCAGTGCTTGTGACAGTCTGCCTTCAAGTGGCACTGTCTGGCTAATTTAAAGATGACCACAACAACAATTCATTATTAAGGGCCTAATGACAAGTATGGCGGTTCACAGGACCGCCGTACTCGTGGTGGTGGTCCGACCACCTCCACACTGTGGGTCCACCGCAGTATTCAGAGTGTGGCGTTTGGACTGACATGAAACCGCCAACCCCGCCGGGATCAAGGATCCTGCTGGGCCAGCAGTCTGCAACCAGCATAAATCTGCTGGCGGTGCTTCTGCCGGCACCGCCAAGCACATTATGAGTTGCCTTTTCACCGCCCTTTTCATTGCGGTGAGCCCGCCATGAAGAGAATGGCAGAGAGGCAACTACGGGGCCCTAACAGGGCCCCCTGCCGGATTTGGGTCTGGGAGTGCAGGCGGTGGGGGGGGCACATGTTGTGCCGTCCTGTAATTGCACCCCCGTTCCTGCATGGTGTGGCATGCATACCATGACATGCAGGAACATGCTGTAGGCGCTGTCACAGCGGTGGGCTGCATGTTAGGCTTTTCTATGAGCCTAACAGCCCACCGCTGTGAGACCGCCACAGCACGCCCTCCCACCATTGATTACAGTTGTAATCCTGCAGACGGGCACACCAAGGTTTGGCTGTCCTCCTGCGGACGGAGCGATGGCGGTGCCGCAGGAGGACTGCTAAAGTCATAATAAGGCCCTAAGTCAATATACATAAAAAATTACTATTCTCTGCCGCCCAGGCCATTTGGAGCTTGAAATAGTTAGTAGTTGTGTTGTTACAATCATTGGCCACTTAGCAGGGGCAATGTGGGACGCAAGATGCATTGGCCTCCTGACGAGAGCCCTGGCACTTATTTTTTCACAAATTAAGCACTGTACTAGGTACAGTTTGTGATGTGATTTTCTACCTCCAGCACAACATGATGGGGTGTAGCTTAATCAGTAAAATTGGGTGTGGGGAAGGGGGAAGAGCTACAGATTTTCCAACAATCATGCTGGCATATACTGTTAAAATACATTGTACAACAAGCACAGTGCATGAGAGGGGCCTAGGGAGCAGTGGAAAGGGAGAGGAACGCGGATTGGTTGGAGTACCAAGTGAAAGAAAACATAACATTTTGTAAATAACTAGCATTTTTGAGGACTTAAAACAGCAAGGGAGAGAGTGCGTGTTCATTTTTGGGAGATTAAGGGGGATTAAGAAGGGTCTATGTGTATCTAAAAAGTCCTTGTGAAGTCCGACAGACACCTCACCATACCCGACTGAAAGCACCTGTACCCAACTATTTATCAGAAAATAAATTTATCAGGGGGGTGTAACACCCCAAACACCTCCCCGCGAAGCTACACCCCTGACGATATGCTAGTGTAGAGGCTTCGGACTCAATATAATCAAAATTCCTCCTGCTAATTCTGGCCGTTTAGCAGAAAGCACGTTGCATTCTGGGGCTTGTAGTTTTCTTTACAGTAGTACAGTCTTACAAACGCCCGCTTGCAAAGTGTTGCTTTTTGACAATACATGACTTTCTGAAGGTGTCAGACATGACATACGGTCACTTACAAGAGATATGATTGACGTGTGCCTGGTACGTCATTACACACCCCAGGTTCTTCAGTGTGCTGGTACATTCTTGAAGTTTCTGAAAGCCATCAAGAGGCAGGAAGTGTTTGGGGTCTGAACCAACCTGAATGGAGTCTCCCACGAACTAGGCAATGAGTGTGTTAGGCTGTGACATTCTCTGGACGTTACTTTAAAGGGGCCCTTCGGTGAATGATTTCACAATAGGTCTCAAATCACTAGGTGACATCTTCAAACAAAGAACATTCTAGAAGCTTATTGTTCATGATTGTTAAAGATGTAGGAGAACTAAGAGAACTATTTTTGTCTACACCGGATGTCCCCTTTGACCCTTTGTATGGGGGTTACAGCAATGATGGTCTCGCGAAACACTTAGGAGCAGTAGTAGCTAAGTGACAGTCCTGATTCCTGACCTGTCCCAGACCTACACCTAGTCCTAAATCTTTCTTAAGCCAGCAGAGATGAGCCTGGTTTGTGTGAGGGCGGGACTGGCTCAACACAATCTTACAACCATGTTTCCTGGCTTCAGACAGTCTTAAAGATGTATGTTCCTTGTTAATAGATGGTCACTTAAGCTAAGAGAATATCTTTAGGACATCAGACCCTAAATTCCATGAAGGAAAAGGGTTTTGCATTGCAAAGTGAAATGAGAACCCTACATTTAAAGATATTTTCCAGCATTTTTAAGGAATATACTAAATGTTTTTAAGAGCACTGTGGGTTCGAAGAAGGCTGCAAAAGTAGAGATGGAAACAAGACGACTAGAAGTGGACTGGTCCACACGGAAATAGGAGCCTTTCTGTCAATAAAAGCTCGGTAGGGCTGGGGCAGTGTCAGACACTCCTGTTATCGCATTTGGAAAACAGCGATAGTCCCGACCACTGTCTCCCAGTTACTCCCATAGTCAAATCCTACCGTGCACACAGTCTTCCGCGGTTCACACGACAGACAGACAGGGGTCGATTCTGATCTCGGCCGGTAGGGCTCCGAATCGGATTCGGCTTTACCGGATCCGATTCGGAGCCCTGTTTCCCGACCGATCCGTACGCGCGTCCGGACGAGCGAGTACGATGCGAAATCGCCGACCGACTCGTCCGGGCATCCCGACCGCTCCGACCGACTCGTTCCCGGCTCGAACCGCCCCGACCGACTTGCTCGGACTCGACTCGCACCGCGCAATGGAGACGTTTCCCGGCCGGGTAAGTACGATGCGCGCCGCGAGCAGTCTGACCGAGCCGCACACTCCGGCTCAGAAGAGCTGTCGGAGCCGTACTCCGGGGTCCGTGTCGGACCCCCTGAGCGCGTGGCCGCGCGAGTCGCACACAGGGGGACCCATGGGTCCCCCCTACCTGTGCGTGTACGGGGCGAATCGCTTCGCCGCGTACACGCTGTGGGGGGCGCCCTTGTCCGCATCGCACCCATTGAGTCGATGGGAGCCCGTGTACGTGTCGTACAACAGGCTCCCATTGACTTCAATGGGAGTCCGACCGAATCGAGTCCGACAGCATACGGACGCATCGTACTCGTTCGGTCGGGCTGCACGGGTCCGATTCGGTCGGAAATCTCTCCGGGTCCGGCTCGGTCGGAGAGATTTCCGGCCCGAATCGGAATCGGCCCCACAGTGTCCAAATCCATGCACCCTGGATGCCTTGCATCACCCCTCCAGGCCTTTTAGGACCATGATCCTTTCCTTTGGATAAATAATGGCCTGTTTTTGGTAAGAGCATGACACAAGTCTGGTTAAACTGCTGAGCTCCCTGATTCCTACAGTGCAGCTTTCACTCGGATGATAAGTTATCATGTGTTGGACAAGACACCGCTCGCTCTAATGTCTGGGACTTTCTATAGCTCTTGGTCGCTAAATATATTAATGTATTCATTTCATATCAGGCATGTATGCACGGTATTTAGACAACGGAAATCCACTGGGGATTTACGTATTTGGATTACACGTTTTTAACATTATACAGCTTCACGGTTTGAAAGCACAGGCAGAATCAAAAACCTGACTAGAATCATACGATTTTTGGTCCAGTGCTGAAGCGAGCAGAAAAGCCGAAGACCAGAAAGTTAGTTCTGAGCAGGAGCGGCCCATGCAGGTAAGAGCAGTGGGACTGGGAGCGGGGGCAGGTGGGGACTCGACAGACGTCGACGCAGGAAAATTAAATAAATATTACATTTTTCCTCGTCGTCATCTGTTGAGTCCACCCCCGACCCCGCCTCACCGCTCTTACCTGCACGGGCGGCTCCTGGTTCTGAGACCACATCTCTTGGGACCAGCACCAAGGCCCTTGAGGGCAGTCAGATGCTGGGGAGGTAACAAGAAGGGAAGAAGCCCAGAAATACCATAAAATAGCGCACAATGTAATCCATATAAGTGATATAAAATGGATGAACCACTGGGAGCCACTGCTTTCCTGTGGCAGTCATTACCTTCAGGGAGGCCCAACACCCAACACTTGAACACCTTCTCCCTGTTCTCTTATCCTCTATGTCCCCTTGGCGTCACCATCATATTGCTTGCTTGTCATCATCACGTCACCGAAGGGTCAGTCGTATCTCTTTATCCCCACATTCTCTTACAAGTTTACTATGTAGCGAAACTCTGTCCAGACTAGTAAACAAGCACAATGTAACTGAACAAGATGGAAATGTAGTTACTCCTCACGAATCATCTTAAATGTTAGTCAACAGGGTTGTAACAGTAATTCAACTCTTCTATTAAGATCCCTGGGCCACAAGTCCCAGGTATTTCCATATGTCTGATTATATAAGGTTCTATTTTGAAGAGATTGCTACAGCAGCCATATGGGATTCTTAAGCTGCTTTTTGTATCCAAATAAATTCCACTTCACAACAGTTCTCTGTTGTCTCCACTGTTTTATTCCAGATGCACTAAAATGGGAACTGCTTATTTCCTGATCCAGTATAAATGTCCTCAGCGCTCAGCAGCTCTTTCTGTTCTTTGTCTCCATTTTAGATTTTTTTTTTTTTAATTTCAGTACTGTTGCACAACATTTGCCCTAGATACCCTTACCTGACGTCAAATTCTGATTCCTTTAGAAGGACGCCCTATTCACAAACTGCCTGTTGTAGTACTTAAGTAGTACTACAATGATTTTTCTAAAGTACTACAGAACACTCTCCACAATTCTACGAGTGTAAATCTCCACCTCTCCTATCTGTTCTATGGGGAGAGCCTCACATGTGTAAGTTCACTACTTTGTACTAAATGTGTGAGGGACCGGGGCAGTGGTTGACAAATGGGACACCTACTTCAAAATAAGTGGGTTTTTTTAGAATTAAGGTGAGATTAAGGGGGATTAAGAAGGGCTCAAGGAGGGTTAGACAACCACGTACAAAAGAGTAAGCCAATTTCTATTCACAAATTGCACTTCTAAATCTACTACAGCTAAAAAGATTCCAAAAACAGTAGTAAATGCACTCCAGCTCAGAGTTTAGTTTAATATCAAAAATAGTCTAATCAATCGTAAACCTAATGTTTTAATTATATACAATGTATTTATTAACTTTTCAAAAGTAAAAATATTTTTAATTTCTAAATATATGTTAAATAATCAAAAATAAATATCTTATATTAATGTTACATATATTAATGTATTATGCATAGCATAAACATTTTACTGTAGGTGGATTTTTTTATTAAGAATAATACTTTCAGTAATATATTGTAAATTAATTAAAGATATTAACCTTATTTATTCCTTTAATCTACAATTAAGTTAAAAATACAAGACCATTTTAGTTAATTTACTCTAGGCTTAAATAAATCTGTACATTTATTTTTCATTATTTTTTAACACAAAACAGTTTTACTTTTTAAAAAAAAGTTTAATAAACTTTTAACCTTTTCCCTATATAATACCATATATTACCCCGGTGTCGGAGATGTCCCCCAAGTGTGCAAAAATGTAAAATACAGCTGGAGGGTTACTATTAGTAAATTTACAGTTGTAAATTAAGCTCCACCTCTTGGTTTCTGGGAGTGGAGAAATGTAAGTCTTCACAATTGAGTAAAGTTACACTCGGAAATGATGAATAGACAAAGGTAGGAAATGTACTCAAAATGTAAGAGGAGATTTACACATGTAGATTTACTCATGTGTGAATTTACCTTTGTGAATAGGCCTATAAAAACTTACACTGCTAAACTAAATAGTTTTGGGATATTTTGTGAAGCTTAACTCAAAGTCATTTAGCAAAATAATTGCTAAATTTCTGTTTTGCTTGTCCAAATTTATAGGGCCTATTCACAATGGCATATTGGAGCATGTAAAGTAGTACGCCTGTAGTACTCATTTACATACACTTACATGCCTTTATAAATTGTTCCAAAAACATCTAAATGGGAATAAATTGGGAATGTTAAGGGATTATTCATAAACAAATCGTACAAATAGAAAGGACTGTGTCCACTTTATATTTGTACTAATGGAGAGTTTGGATGTTTCGGGGCTGATTCACAAAAGCATGTAAGAGTATGTAAAAGAGTAGTCCTATAACCCACACACAGAACATGCTAGTGCTTGTCTCTAGGTGGCATTTTCTTCAATTGAACTGTACCTTGGTTGAGTAGCTGTTTTTATGTACTGCGGTTCCACACATCGAATGTCAAGGCTAGAGGCACTCTTAGAAGAAGCCAAGCCCCCCCTTCCAGTTGAACTGGCCCTCTCCATTTTATATGAAGGTTAGATGCGGGAATGGTTGTCTATCTTGTATTAACTAAATACTGTATTTAAACCATTAAAGCATCTGTTTTCTCAGACTTTTTATGTAGTATTTTTTCACTGTATTTGCAATGCCTTCCACTGGGAGCACTAACATTTCATATGAATGAGCCAACCTTTGTGCAACAATAATACATTTGTTAATAACATTTTTCAGTGAATAAAATGGAAAGTAATTGATGGACCTAAACCACAAGAATATGTAGGCGAGCTTTGTTGAAAACATGTCATATAGTTGCACACAATTAATGATGAGGTACAGATGTCAGAAGCGGTATTGTTTGGAGCAAGAAGTGCTGTCACACCACTTGTGTGGAGGGCACTCGCGATGAGCATACTGTAAATCTATGTGCTACACACTTCTACAAAATTAGAGTTAGACCCAACAGGACAATATTTATGTACAGTATTTTTGTGGATGATATTCTGATTCACAACCCAAGGGACACACTAAAGTGCATTGCACAACATGCAGAAGACACTATCCTACTCAAGTTGGTTGGCGGGTGATCAGGCAAGGGTACTGAGGAACAAACTTTAACACAATAGGGATAATGCTTCAGAACATCGCGATCCATCATAAGACACCTCTCAGAAAGAATGAGGAGAAATGTATCCCATCCCTCCACAATCATGGAACCTTAATATGCACATAGCCTCCACCCCCATCCAGCCCCTGCTGGAGGAGAACACAACATTTCACCTGCTCTAGTGCTTCTTTGTTGACGGGTACCTATTACTCTGCAGAGGCGCACACCTTATCCTTCTTGCTAAGGGGATAATGCTAAAATTTCACAGAAGAGTCCCCTGGACATCCACTGATCCTCCTCTCAAGTAGAAGATGACTACATTGCTTTGAGCTCGCTGATTCAATACTTGTGTACTCATTACCTTTCGGAGTACATTAGTGCAAATGTGTGATCGATCATATTAACAGTACCTTTTATATAGATGTACAAACTACACTTCTGCAGTTTTTAAACACTGTACATTACAGGTTTTATTGATACCCAATGTATTGGTATAACCTGAGAAGGATGAAAGTCCTTACTAGGATTCAAGCTCATGACCGTGAGACTATTTCATATCTCATTGGCACTTGCTTGATTCACTAAACAATCCTCACTGCAGTTAATGTAGTATTGTGTTGGGGTGATTGGATTCAAGGTAGGCATGGAAATTGCACAGGTGATTGTAGTGTGTTAATAGTGGTTGGATGTTTTGTGGTTGTTGTGTAGTGGTTAGATGGTTGAGTGTTTTGGTGAATAGCTGGTAGTTTTTTGCGTTCTTGGCGGGTGGGGTGATTAGTAGGTGAAATGTTTGTAGGGTTGTTGTGGGGTGCCATGTTTGTAAGCATTTGCTAATGCAATTGTGGACTATTTTGCTCATAGAATGCTTGTTGAGTTCGGATTTGCAGTAATTGGTTGATGGGGCAATTGGCTGCCAGACTGCTAAAGCGCTAGATGGTGGATGGTGATGGGATTGGCCCTGTAGGTGGTTAGCTGGTAGAATAGCCGTGCAGTCAGTCATTAGTCTTTGGAGGTTGTTGACTCCTAAGGAGGTTGGGTAGTGGAATAGTGATTTGCTAGGTGAATTTGCAGTTCATTGATTGGATGAGTAAATCATTGTATGGTTGGTTAGTGGAGCAGTTGATGCGGTGTAATAAATAGAAGGGGGTCAGCCAGCGTGTGGGAATGCGCAAGGGTTCTGTCTCATGGATGTTTGTGTTGGTGATTCTTTTCCCAGCAGGTGGATGAATGACTGAAAACTTGTGTTCTAGGATCTTACATAGGTTATGTACTACAGAGGCTGATGTGGTCATAGGGGCCAACGGTTCAGCTACATTGTTAGGCAGTTGTCATGCAAGGTCCTATTCAAACCTTATAAATTCTGTTCTCTTTGTGTTAAGGCGGAGTACATTCTGATTCACTAATTCACAATTTGTTTGGAAACCAGAGAAAAAACGAAATGTGTGTGTACACCCTTCTGTTGATGGAAGCCTGCGGTCTTAAGTAGGCATTGGTTCGTGTTGGTGAGAGGGCTTGTCCATGGGGGACTTGGCAACACAGTCCGGATGCTTTTCTGGGAGTGCCTCCAGAGCCAACATATTGGTTTCTAGTTTGAAAGAATGCCCAGATCCCAATGAAGGGCTGTCTGGTCGTCTCCAGTAATGTTAGACATCCTCATAATCAAGAGTGCTAGAGTGGCCGTATGCGGTTTGTTGGTTTCTTATCGTAGAACCTTTGGGGTCATTTGGATGTGCTTTTCTTCCTTTTTCACGTGCCAGCCCTCTCCGACAGACTTTGAGACTAGTGTGTCTAAATGAATGTGGCTCACTTTCTTTGGGTGTTTCTCACTTTCATTATTATTTTCTCAATCCATACTTTATTATTAGTTTGCAGTTTATTAGACCTCAACTGTTCTTCGACAATTCCCCGTCTTGTGACTCAGCTGGCTCATTGTGTCCAATAGTTTCCAGTTTAATTTCCCATGTATTGCACTCAGTGTCTTCACCCCTTTGCTTGCCATTATCTCTCTGATCTCTTGTTAACTTGCCAACCTACTCAGAACCTTCGCCCAGCCTCCTAAGGCCTTCTTACAACCCCCATCTTCTGAGAACCTCTTTCAAGTTTCAGTCTTTCACCCCATTAACTCCCAAACATTGACATCCCCGGGGAATAGCCTCTTACCCGCTCTGATACAAGTAGTCTGCACACAGATTTCCTACTGATGTTTCTTACCAGCATATTCTCTTAGAAGAGACTAACTTTGTTTTTTCTGTTTTCTTTCAGGATTTCACTTCAATGAACGGATATAACCCCACTTGATTGTTCTCATTTAGTGGGTCCCTCAGTCATGAAAGCTTGAGCTGACCCCTTCACTGTTGCAGTCTGAAAATTATACTTTTCAGCAGGTGGAGTCAGGCTCACTGCAGGTGCACATGACATCATCAGATCCGCCATCATGTTTGGTTTCTTCATTTGTACTTGGATCCACCCATGCCTGGATGACTCCTTTTTAAGTGGATTGGCTCACATGTCTGGATGCTCTCTTTCTAATTGAGACTGCTGGGATGCCAGGACGCATCTTGTCTAATTAGGACTTCTCACAAGCCAGGATGCTCAATTTCTAAGTTGGATTTCTCACGTGCCAAAATGATCCTTTTCTGATTGGACGGCTCACCTGCAAGGATGCTCCCTTTCTGATTGGACTGCTCAGCTGCCAGGATGCTACCTTTCTGATTAGGACTGGTCACATGCCCTGATACTTGCTCTGCAATCGGTTTCGCCGGCATGCCCGGAAGATCTCTTTGTCACTGGATCCACTACCATGCCTTTATGCTCTTCTTATAATTAGATCTGCTGACATATATGCCTGCGTTCTTTTAATTCTGATCCTCCCACATGTTTGGATCTGCTCTTCTTAGACTGGAGTAAGTTTGGTTCTTAACCGTATGTGTTTTACTCACAAATGGAACTGAGATGGCGATACGCAGCCACGCATGCCACGGACTCACAGTGACCGGCATCATGAATGGCATTCCAGCGGCCTCCTACCCGCTCATGTTCCCTCAGGTCATTGGACGTCTATCCCTTCCGCCTCTCCATAGGGTGCAGGGACGCCCGCCGAGCAGCGACTGTAGCACCCCGTCTCCTGCCAGTGAGTAACTCATTCATTCTTAGTCTTTCGATTGTTAGCCCAGGAACAATTGGACAGAGCCCAGGATGACCTTTTTGTTGATCAATAGATTGACTTGCCAAGCCCATAGGATTGGGGCAGATTCAGCCACATGCCTGTCTCAGCATATATACGACTGACTCTGCTCCAACCATAATTTCTTTCAGGCAGAGAGGCCTGCTGGCCAATCTCGCCCTTTCTCTGTACACCAGCGGCCTCTAAATGAGAAATGATCAAAGTGTTTGGATAGTCAGTTCTGCCAGACGGTTGTGATTGGTGCTTGATGCACTGAACCTTGCCCCCAAGCACCTGAGAAGTGTAGGTTCTCTCACCTTCAAGTTGAATTTGAACTGTGGTACTCTCCAGAGCAACACTTTCACTTTCTGTACTCTAATCATTGTGCTCCCTGATCTTTTCTGGAAATTGCCAAAAATGGCTCTTGTTGGTGTTTCAGTTACTTTCCACAGTAATAGCAACACTTTGCCTTGCACCAGACAACAGAAAAGCTGGGGATAAACTCCTATCATTCAAAGGTGGGACTCTGAACTGGGTAGATTGTTAATTTGACTTAGAGAGGTCTTGGAAAGCAGGAGTCACTAAATTCACTCACCAGAGTTACTAACACCTTCATAGACTGTGGGGGCAACCTGGTAGAGATGGTAGTTTTACTTTCAGGCAAACATTTCAGGCTGATTAGGTCCTGCCAGTGACGTGTGCCTTGAAACTCTACGGCAGTGCTCAGGGCCGCCTACGACACATTCCCATGTGACTTAGGGCGACTCACTGAGACAATGCAGAAGATGGATGGAAATGCTTAATCCAGCAGTTTCTGCCCACTCACATGTCCAATGAGTAGCAGTGCTTGTTTTTTTAGTTTGTGTTTGCCCTATAGAAGGCAGTCAGAATATGCAAATCAGCTTTCGCCCCTCCCTGGAATTGCAAACCATCTTCAATTGCTAGTCCACATACCCTCTGCCCAGGAACGATGGCCCTGGGATGATCAATAGTGGAATTTCTGTTGGCTCAAGCACCTTTCCATTATTCTTGTTTTTACATTCCCCCTTGCAATGAGGAACAAAATGTCAAAAACCACTGTGGAAAAAATATAATATTGTATCTATGAAAAAAACATAGTCATTGTGTCTGTAGTCCAATGAAACACTTGAGAGTTTAGATTGAATACATGTTAAAAGGACTGCATTGTAGCACATTACTACCATGGCAGGATAGAGGTGAAAAAGAGTATCTGAAAGTGGGTGGCACTGAGTCATGGTTACATTATGGCTTTGCTGTGGTAAACATATAATACACCTTCAACAATGAAGGAGTGGGTGAAATTCCTTAATTTCACAAAATTCCATTAAAGGCTTGAGAAGTTACACTTTTAGAGCAAAGTGTGTTTTTGGGTATCTCATGTGGTTGTTTTCATGGGAGCATGCACTTCATGTAAAATAAAAAAAGTCCTGCAAGATACTGGCAGGAAACTGGATGGAGTAGAAAATGCCTCTTGTCAGGACATTTTCTTTGGGAACGAGCCCCCTGCAAGCAAAAAAACGGCATCAAATGAATATGTGATGTTACACCGCGAGCAAATATCACGCGGTAGGTAACAACGCGGTCATTACATCGTGAGCGTTGTTACCACGCATGGCATTACATCGCAAGTCGTTTCAAAGACTTGCGCTAGATGGCGCGCTGGACTTAGGAATAGTATAAATTACTATTCCTACTCCAGTTAGCGCAACAGCAGGGAAGGTGTTGGATTTAAAATCCAACACATTCCCTGGCGTTGTGTGCCATCTAGCGCAAGTCGTTGAAACGACTTGCGATGTAATGCCATGCGTGGTAACAACGCGGACGATGTAACGTCCGCGTTGTTATCTACCCGCGTGGTATTACCAGCGTTGTAAACGCTGTCTCCCATTATGTAAATGTCAGCAGTGTAATTAAAATTGTGCCTAGGCCTACTCAATGTATCAATGTATTTGCAAATGTAAGGTAAGACCACTGGCTTCAAAAGACGTAACAATGAGTAACGCCGGCCCACACATTTGCCACAACGGAGAATATGTGCTGCTAAACTGCATTATATATGTTTCACATATTGTGTCTGTTGAATTTGTTAGCAATACTTTTTTAAAGATGTATGGACTTTAAAAGGACATTGTTGATCCTAATAAGTGACATTGCCTTTCTCTGGTCCTTGAAATACAATTCACCTCATTAACGTTGCATTGGCAGGACCTAAGGTTTACAAGTGATGGATTCTCAGTTATGATGAGCATTGTACAAATGGATTTCTGATTTACTAATGATGTAATAACCTGACAAGTGCTCTGCTGCAAACAGTAGACTACAGAACGTGTGTGCATTTCCAAGGCTTGTGAAGTCAGTCATCCTGCAGCAGAAGTCATTCAGTAACAGTTCTAGAGTTCATCAAACTTAGGATAGTTTATGAGGAGTTGTAGCTCCTGTTATATAATGAGGTCTGGTGATGCTTTGAAATGTTCGGTCTCGTTGCGCTCCCCGGGTCTGCCTGTGCCCCCCCTTTCAATCTGTAGCTTGTGACGCCGACCCTCTGCTTGATTACTACAGTGTGGTACCAAGAGATTAAGGGCCTGATCTAGAGTTTGTTGGATGGAGTACAGTCTGTCAGGGTGGGGGGTCTGTCTCCATTATATACTACTACCCCTCAACGTTAGAGACCACCGCCAGCCCACGGGGGATCTCTGTACTTTGATAGGACCATCGTTATGGCGGTTCCCGTCAAGGTACAAGACGTTTGGTAGACGGGCAGCTGCCAGTTTTGACAACCAAACACCAAGCCTTACCAAAGTTTTTGCCTTTAAAAAAAAAAAACTCAGAAAGGGAGAGTTTGTTATTGTGCTGACCCAAAATATGGCAAGAGACAGTCAGTTTGACTAACAGGGTACTCTGTCATGCTTGTTACTTAGGGCCTTGTCTACCAAACTGTAAATCTGCCCATAAGTTTTCAATACAGACACGTGCATATGCTGACACCTCAATCTCGACTACCAACCTATCTTCAAAGTAAGTAGATGTGGAGTTGGAATAGTACATCTATACCTCCCTATGGTGGCTTACCATGACAGTATAGTGGTAGTCGATATTTTGGAGTTGATATATATGTAGGTCGACATTTCTGCACTTGATATTTTGACATACATGCGTTGTTAGTTGCATGAGTGTGGGATGTTCCCATATCTTTGATTAGTATGTTTTTTTATAACAGATTCATGTAATGTGTTTGTGGGCTTCTCATGGTTCTATGCATCTTGTAATCCCTATGTAAAGACTGAAGACATTTCAGCTGTCAGGGGATTTGTTTTCTTAATGAAGAGTGTTTTGAGATCTTGACTGCCAATGATGTTGCTGGTGTTCCTTAGATTGGGTTGGATTTTGCAACCTGCTCTTCTAAGCCGAGTAGAAGTGAAGGCTCTCCTGTTCCCACTTAAAACTTGTTATCAGGGGTATTCCTGTACCTCTTCAGTGCTTGTCAAGAGCACCCGGGCCGATGTTACATATAGGATGCACTGCCCTGTTCTACATCACTGCACATCTTTAACCGGGTGTGTCAGGAGCAGGCCAGGACAGTGCTCCTAATTACAGTAAATATGCTGTCCGCAGTTGCAAACTCTTGTATAAAGTCTGGACCGGGCATTAGTGGAAGGCAGGTTGCCTGGTTGAAGTCACCACCCTGCTTTTCGCTGTGCAGGCAGCAAATAACCTGCATTTGAAAGGGGGCGGGGGTGGGCAGAGATCCCCCAGCAGGGGCAGACATGTGACCATTTTTCCCCCATTCTAAGGGGCAGTCTCAAGGGACGCACTGACTATGCTGTACCTTTATGTGGGGCACATTCTGTGTCCCTCCTGATGGTCTCTGCGCCCACAACTGTAATATGGCATGGATGCAGAGGCAAAATGTTTACTCATTTGCTTCGGGCCACACCCTCATGGAAATTAGGGAACTCCCCCTGGTGATCACTCTGGCTCAAACTGCACTCATAGAAGACCTATTTTAATACGGACCCACCTACTCAATTTCTGGTGGGATGCGTGTCACGTGGTTTAGCTTTGAATATAGGCAGCACCCCAGATGAGCTGTAGACGAAAGTTGCTTTAATAGGTTGATCGAATAATCATTTCCCCAGATTCACTGACAGGTTCAGGAGGTGGAGCTCTGCCCCTATCGGATACAAGTCTCATACCCTTTGTTTGGAAGCATTCAATAGTTTCCTAAATTTCCCAGACATGCTGGGCATTTATTTAAAAATTGTACTGGTTGTTTTTAACTTTTATTTTTTTAATGGGAAATCATGACTCATGCATAGGTTTTTGTGTGTTTACTGTACCGTACTTACTGCACTTTTGTAGTGTGCTAGGATCTTTTGTGAGCCCTGTCCATTTGGAGAGAGTAGGGTCAGATCTTGTTGAACAGACAGCAGATCTCTGCAGCTTCGAGCACTGGACCAGCAGATGGTGACTCCGTACCATTAGCTCACTCAAGCCCATGTTCAGTAATAAAAGACTGAGGAAGGACTCCTGTCACAACCCTTGTTTTTACTTAAAGTGCACATGCGCATGCGTGCGCGCCCGCGCATGCGCATTTCTTGCGAGAAATGCGCTGGCACGCATGCGCAGTTTTCACAAGGATTACCGATAGGGCGAAGAAGAGGAGGAGGGCAGCCCGGGGACGCCGCATGCCAGGTAAGTGGTTTAAAATTTATTTTTTAATAATGTTAAATTACTTTTTATAATGGGGGGGTGGAGGCGGGGGCTGGCCAACTCCGCTCCACTGCGGAGTGTGCGGAGATTTGCCTTCTCCGCGGAATGGGGAGAAGGCAAATCTCCGCACACTCCGCGGGTGGAGCAGAGGTCTCCGCCCGGGGTTAGATAATTGGACGGGGCAACATACACAGGAGGAAGGAGGAAAGAGAGGTAACATCTGCCTGATCATCCCCTCGGAAGCCTGACATGAGCTTGGGATCCACAGACAAAATAGACATTAGGGGGTAAGATCAAAGGCGGACTATTAATAGTTCTCAGTCTGTAGGTGAAATTGCATCTACTCTCCCCCACCTTTACCTCCCCGGTCCCCTGGACACAGAAACTAGCTGTTGTGTTGACCACGGACACTGGCATCGGTTTGACTTTAGTAATATTGCGAGCTTGGAAAGATTGAAAATACTCAGGTGTTGAACCTTTGGAAATCAGCCATTTCCATGCGAAGCCATGTTTTGTTCTTCATTCTGTCATGCTTGTTCATACAGGAGTTTGGGGACAATGTACCAGAAGTTCCTTGTCCTGCCGTTCCTATGGGAGTAAACCCGTGATAAAAACTTATATACTCTACCACAGTGCGAGAATCAGCAGGTGTCATATCCTGAGTAGAGAGTTGGAAGTGGTACTGCACCATAACAAACAGTTCAAACCTACCTTCACAGCTACCAACATATGACAATGGCATGGACAACAAATTACCGCTCTTATGAGTAACTGAGGGGAGCAATCCACAAACCCAACAATTAGTTGTATTGGAGACTTGATGGGCTTGATGCAACATTTGTATAAAAACAGTATCTGGGTACAACTTTCTATGCTCTTCTTTGTGAGGGGTCAAAGTAACAAAAATGTGCTCAGGAGGAATGGGCGTCGTACCAACCAAAGTGTGCACAAGATACTTCTCCTCTAGAAACCAGGATATTCCAAGTATTATTATTAGCGTAATCACAACAATTAATATGCAAACCATTTTACTCTTTGTCAACCACCCCCGCGCTAAACGCGGTGGTGCAAACGGTTGTTCCTCCTCCTCAATAGGGCGACCAAAAGGATGCATTATAAAGCAAGAAGAGAAATGCAATGAAACTGATAGCAAAGGTAAGTGTTCCCAGTGTCCGTCAGAGCCTCACTGGTAGGCTCCTATTGTTCATCAACATTGGCGCTCTTGAGCACTGGCGGTGGAGCTTGCTCAGTCCTAAGCTCACAATGAATCCCACATCGCTCAGGATAAGGTACCCCCCTCCTAGAGAGCACGTTCGATTTATCCTGTCCAATGTCAGAACAGTGCACCAATCTCACAACACCCTAAACCAACACAGTTGGTACTATAGCAAAGTGCACCCTAACTTACACAGTCCATCCCTAACTAATCTGACTTCTCCTTTGGTGCACTATTTCTCAGCCGAGGGCGCAAATTGTACCTGGTGACTCCAGGCACAGAGGGGTCAGCAAATAACAGCTCTTTAATGGCTCGGATTTCTGGAGGGACCGCTGCATTTAGCACGTCATCATTATCTGCATCCGTTTGGGTCCACGTTAATCTTGCGTCGCTAAAAGGGATGAACTGAGGCACCTTTTCACACTCAGTATCCCCAACTCCATCAGTGACCCATTGGTCATAGGGCAAAGGTAGAGGCACTCTTTTACAGTGAGCGCTGTGGATCCAGTTCTTTTGGCCAGCAACCTTGACTGCGCTCCAGGTGGCTAGAAGGAACTGCTCGGGTCCCTTCCAGCGGGGCTCCAGACTCTTCTTCCGCTGAAAATTCCACACTAGAATCCAATCACCAGGCTGGATGTTGTGTCCAGGCCCCTCTGGTATATCTGGGAGAGTGTCCCGGACCTGTTGGTGAATAGAACGCAAATATTCGGTTAACTGGCACAGGTAAAATGTAAAAATGTAAACTGTCAATAGTGGATACTCAATATCAGATAACTTACGAGGGTGCGGGACGCCCCAGACATTTGCTGGGCGTCCAAACACGACCTCATAAGGTGACAATCCTGTTCTAGAATGTGCTGTTGTTCTTGTCGACAAAAGAGCTAATGGTAAAGCATCTGGCCACTGCAACCCTGTCGTCTCCTGAATCTTTGCCAATTTCAGTTTGAGAGTACCATTGTACTTCTCAACCAAACCTGCTGACTGGGGGTGATTTGCAGCACGGAACTTCTGTTTTATGTGCAGACCATCACAAATTAACTGTATAACTTTGGCATTAAAGTGACTTCCGTTATCACTCCAGATCAAACGGGGCAAGCCGAAGCGAGTAAAGAACTCCTTCAGGAGTACCTTTGCGGTCGCCATGGCTGTATTTTCTTTTGTGGGATAAGCTTCAACTCATTTACTGAATGCACAAACAACCACCAACACATACTTCAGATTATTGACCCTTTCTAACTCTATGTAATCTAGTTGAAGGACCTGAAAAGGGAAAGTGGGTGGTGCAAAAATACTGGGTGGCGTGGGGGTACCCTTCCCTGGAATGTGCATTATGCACACCATACAGTACTTCACTAGCTGTGTAGCTGTCTTCGAAATATTGTCATTTTGCCATACGGGCTCTAACAACTTGCAAATACCGTTAGCACTGATATGGGCTGGGCCATGAGCCATCGTGACTACAGGAAGAACATATGCATCTGGCAACATCCATCTTTACTTCCCTGACTTGTCAATCCAACATCCTTCAGCATTCAATTGTGCTGTACTTTCTTGCCACACTGCCAATTCCTCCACTGTGGCCTCACTCTGTATTTCCTTCACATTCTCAAGTGTATCCTCAAACATAGGGGCCTCGGGCACCCACCTAGCGGGACCTGCTACGAACATTCTTTTCATTCTAGTCTGGGCTGTTTCCATAGCTGTCTGATCTGCAAAAGCATTCCCTTTACCTACGTTGTCAGTAACTTTCTTATGGGCGCTGCACTTCACTATTGCCAACTTTTTGGGGAGTGTCAAAGCGGACAGAAGCCTATATATAAGATGACCGTGCTAAATCTTTGTCCCATGGGAAGTAAGGAACCCTCTCTCTGCCCAGAGTCGCCCGAAATTATGGGCGACTCCAAAGGCGTACTGGCTGTCAGTATAAATATTAACAACCAGTCCCTCACTCAATTCACAGGCTTGTATTAGGGCAACAAGCTCTGCAGCTTGAGCCGACTGATAGGGAACTCACGATGTCTCAACCACCGTGCACAGTGTAGTAATAGCATACGCAGCGGTTGTAGTGCCATCTGGTAATTTAAAACAAGAGCCATCAACATATTCCCCTTGGGGGTCAGATAAGGGAACATCAGTCAGGTCTACCCGTCCTTTCGTCTCTTCTTCCGTCCGGAAGATACAATCATGTATGTCAATCTCCTCATTCTCAGAAGGGAGGGGTATTAACGTGGCCAGGTTCAGAATGGCACATCGTTTGATCGTAATATGTATGCCGAACAGCGTTAGCTTGTAACCTGTCAGACGTGCACTGGTGAGGTGCTGCGTCTTTGTCTTATTCAAAAGTGTATCTACAGTATGGGGTACCATGACTGTGAGATCAGTATCAAGTACGAGTCCAGCCGATTGCCTTATCGAGACAGCCACAGCCGCGACCGCTCTTAGACAGCTCGGGAGGGCTCGTGCGACTGGATCAAGCACAGCAGAGAAATAAGCACACGGCCGTTGCTTATCTACAAATGTTTGTGTTAGAACAGAAAGCGCACAACCAGCCGTCTCATGGACATATAATACAAATGGCTTGCTATAGTTAGGCATGCCAAGCACTGGAGCCGAACAAAGCGCAGTTTTTAATTGCTCAAAAGACTGCTGACATTCAGGCGTCCAAGGCAAGGGTTCATGCACATCTTTAGTGATCAAAGCAAGCAGGGGTTTGGTTAGTAGGGAATAATTTGGAATCCACTGGCCACAGTAGGAAGTAATGCCAATAAAAGCGCGCACATCTTTTTGGGTTTGCGGAATGGGCATTTTAACAATGGTACTGATGCGCTCAGGGGTCAATCTCCTACCCTCCTTCGACAGTAGGTGACCTAAGTGGTGTAGAGACTAAGGGGCCGATTCCGATCTCGGCCGGTAGGGCACCGAATCGGATTCGGCTGAACCGGATCCGATTCGGAGCCCTTTTTCCCGACCGATTCGTACGTGCGTCCAGCCGAGCGAGTACGATGCGAGCGCGTGCGTGCGAATTCGCCGACCGACTCGTTCGCGGGTCCCAACCGCTCCGACCGACTCGCACGGATGCACCTCGCACCGCGCAATGGAGACGTTCCCCGACCGGGCAAGTACGATGCGCGCCGCGAGCAGTCCGACCGACTCGCGCCATCCGGCTCCAAGAAGCAGTCGGAGCCGTACTTTGGGGGTCCGTGATGGACCCCCCTGTACGCGTAGCCTCGCGAGTCGCACACAGGGGGGACCCATGGGTCCCCCCTACCTGTGCATGTATGCCGCGAGTCGCTTCAAGGCGTACCCGCTGTAGGGGGCGCCCTTGTTCGCCTCGCACCCATTGAGTCAATGCGAGCCCGCGTACGTGTTGTACGACCGGCTCCCATTGACTTCAATGGGAGTCCGACCGACTCGAGTCCGATAGCATACGTGCGCATCGTACTCGTTCGGTCGGGCTGCTAGGGTCCGATTCGGTCGGAAATCTCTCCGGGTCCGGCACGGTCGGTGAGATTTCCGGCCCGAATCGGAATCGGCCCCTAAATATCGAACTTTTAATATCGAAAGGACAAAATATCGAGTTCAAAATATCGAGAGGACAGAATATAGAAAAGACATAATATAGTTGGAAAAAATATCGACATATAGGTAAGTAATATTGAATGTCATTATATCGAATTTTATTATATCAATTTTTTTTTTATTGTTTTATATGTTAGTATATGTGTTAAAAATATATAATATTTTTTTAATGTATGTTACAATTTTTTTAAAGTAATGGATTTTATGTGAATTAATTTTTGCATATATTTAGTTCTGTAGCGGGTTGTGGGTTTATAGGGGAATAGGGTGGGAAGTAATTTAATTTACATTATAAAAATTAATAATTTATTAATTAATAATTTAGTGTTTAATAATTACTAGTGTTTAATAATTTTTGCGTATATTAGTTCCGTAGCGGGTTGTGGGTTTATAGGGGAATAGAGTGGGAAGCAATTTAATTTACATTAATATAATTAATAATTTATTAATTAATAATGTAGTGTTTTATAATAACTATTGTTTAATAATTTTTGCGTATATTAGTTCCGTAGTGGGTTGTGGGTTTATAGGGTGGGAAGTAATTTAATTTAAATTATAAAAATTAATAATGTATTCATTAATAATTTATTATTTAATAATTACTATTGTTAATTAAGTTAATTAATTTATTATTAAATATATAAAAGTGAATAATAATCTTTTTAATTAATTGATAATTATGTAAATTGTTTAATGTTTTTATTAATTAGTAATGGATTACATATTAATTATTAAAAATTGATTTATTAATATGTTAATTATGTACATTTTTTTAGTAGGTTGTTGAGTGTTGATAGGGGAGTAGGGTGGGAATTAAGTTAAATTTAATTCAAATTTTAATAATTTTAAAATATTATTTATTCAAAGTTATTTTATAGTGTTAATTGTGTTAATTAATTTAGATATGATGGTTATTAATTTTATTGTTAATTGTAATTAGCTAATTAATTAAATGTTAATTAATTATGTTCATTCATTAATATTTTACACTATTGGAGGTGACGTTTATAGGGGAAAATGTTGGAAGGTAAATATATTTTTATTAATTAATTATTTGTTAATTCATTTTAATTATATTGTAGGAGTGGGTCTACTCAATTATTCCCCTACGCTACCCAACACTTTCCCTACTGTTGCACTCACTGGAGTGGGAATAGTAATTTGTACCCACCCGCTATCCAACACTTTCCCTACTGTTCCACTCACTGGAGTGGGAATAGTAATTTTACCCTCCGGCTATCCAACACTTTTCCTACTGTTCCACTCACTGGAGTGGGAATAGTAATTTTTACCCTTCCGCTATCCAACACTTTCCCTACTGTTCGACTCGCTGGAGTAGGAATAGTAATTTTTACCCACCCGCTATCCAACACTTTCCCTACTGTTCCACTCACTGGAGTGGGAATAGTAATTTTTAGACTCCCGCTATCCAACACTTTCCCTACTGTTCCACTCACTGGAGTGGGAATAGTAATTTTTACCCTCCCGCTATCCAACACTTTCCCTACTGTTCCACTCACTGGAGTGGGAATAGTAGTTTTTACCCTCCCGCTATCCAACACTTTTACTACTGTTCCACTCACTGGAGTGGGAATAGTAATTTTTACCCTCCCGCTATCCAACACTTTCCCTACTGTTCCACTCGCTGGAGTGGGAATAGTAATTTTTACCCTCCCGCTATCCAACACTTTTCCTACTGTTCCACTCGCTGGAGTGGGAATAGTAATTTTTACCCTCCCGCTATCCAACACTTTCCCTACTGTTCCACTCACTGGAGTAGGAATAGTAATTTTACCCACCCGCTATCCAACACTTTTCCTACTGTTCCACTCGCTGGAGTCGGAATAGTAATTTGTACCCACTCGCTATCCAACACTTTCCCTACTGTTCCACTCGCTGGAGTAGGAATAGTAATTTTACCCACCCGCTATCCAACACTTTTCCTACTGTTCCACTCGCTGGAGTCGGAATAGTAATTTGTACCCACTCGCTATCCAACACTTTCCCTACTGTTCCACTCGCTGGAGTAGGAATAGTAATTTTTACCCACCCGCTATCCAACACTTTTCCTACTGTTCCACTCGCTGAAGTCGGAATAGTAATTTGTACCCACTCGCTATCCAACACTTTCCCTACTGTTCCACTCGCTGGAGTAGGAATAGTAATTTTTACCCACCCGCTATCCAACACTTTTCCTACTGTTCCACTCGCTGGAGTCGGAATAGTAATTTGTACCCACCCGCTATCCAACAAATTCCCTACTTTTGCAGTTGTTGCAGTGTGAATACTAATTTTATTCCCTTAGCTATGCAACTTTTTTAATTTTGTCATATTTAATGTAGTGTAAATTATTAATTAACATACAAAAATGTACTTTAATTATTTAAATTATTATATATTATTTATTTTTATATTTATATAATATGTTTATTTATATATATATGTAAATATATTTTTAATAATGTTTTAAATATTTTATAATTAAGATTAATAATTATTTTATATTATTAAGTAAATATATATATATTTTTAAAAATTACCATTTTTTTTTACATTACATTTATTATTTTTACATTTTAAGCTTTTTTACATTATTTTAACTATGTTTTATTTAATTGTGTTTATTATTTAATTACTTGTATATTATTTTTAATACATTTAAAAAATTCGATATTTTAGTTAACTATATTGTAAACATCGATATTTTGTACTCAATATTTTAGTACTTACCTGTTTGTAGATAGGGACTCGATATTCTGTCCCTCGAAATTTTGGCATCGATATTCTGGACAGTCGATATTCTGTCCCTCGATATTTAGTCACTGAACCGACCTAAGTAGGTGACCTCCTGTCGACAATACTGAAATTTGGAAAGGGATACTTTATGGCCATGTTCAGCCAAATGCAGCAAAAATTTAACTGTACTGTCCTTGCAACCTTGCTCTGTATCCGAGGTGACGAGCAAGTCATCGACATACTGAAGCAATACATTAACTGTGGGGAGCGACAAGGAATCAAGCTGACTTTTCAATGCCTGACTATAGATACTGGGACTCTATGTATAGCCTTGAGGAGCGCGACAGAATCTAAAACTTCTACCAGCTAGGGTGAACCCAAACAGATACCTGCTCTCAGGATGAATGGGAATACTGAAGAACGCATTTTTCAAATCAATGACAGAAAAGTATGTAGCAGAAGAAGGAGTCATTGTCAAAAGAGTCGTAATGTCCGGGACCACCGGGAATTGAGGAATCACTATTTTATTAACTTCCCGCAAGTCAATCACAAAGCGATAAACATCTGCATGATCATCAGAAGAACCCGAAGGTGTCCGTTTAAGAATGGGAAGAATAGGGCTATTACAAGCATTAGCAGTCGTCTCCTCAACCACTCCTTTCTCAATCAGGTCCTGCATAATTTGCAATAGAGCCCGCTCACCTGCCTGCGGTATTTTGTACTGAGGGATGCGAGGTAAAATAGCATTGTCTTTAACTCGGATCGAAACTGGCGGTATCTGTAACAGTCCCACATCAGTGCCACCTGTCGCCCAAGGGGTGGCGGCACGTCTTTAAACTCTGCAGGAAGAGGTGCATCTTTGGATAGGCACTGCGTAGGACGCACAACGTTTGGACCCAGTGTCATGTAAAAACCTGCCGGGGAGCAGTAAATCGTAGCATGCAATTTCTTCAACAAGTCCAAACCCATGAAATTTTCTCCACAATTAGACGTCAACAAAAATGGCCAATCCACAGTGAAAGGACCAATAGTCAACGCAAGGGGTTTTGAAATGGGGCTCACACCCGGTACACCAGAAAAACCTACCGAAACATTATTATGGCCAGACAGAGCCGCCTCAGGGACCAAGGAACGAGAAATAGAACTGTTTGTTGCACATGTATCCACCAAAAACTCCTTAGTCGAACCCTGCACATCCGTACTAACATACGGACCACGTTGATCTACAGGTATCGGAACAGGTCCCTCACTCTGTCCCTGGCTACCCTAGCTGTAGGACATCCCCGTCACCTCATCTGTATTGTAATCATCATGATAATACTGTCCTCCCCGAGGGTCATCAAAATAATTCTGATCAGAATGACTCTGCGGGGCTGCAGCATTTTGAATCCTGTCTGCTCCTCCAGCTCCACGACCCCGTCCACGAGAACCTCGTCCCCTCTGGACTGCCACCTTCTGCAAAAGCACAGGACACTCACTGCACCAGTGTCCCTCCTCTCTGCAATACGCACACTCATTTGGCCCTACAGGCGTAGTATTCCTGCTAGTACGTGGGAGCTGCCGGGCCAAACTACCACGTCCTCTACCATTCCCCCTAGAAGCCTGCTGCAACAACACCTTTGTCTTCAAATCCTTATGCTTCTTCTCCGTCCTCTCCTTATCCTCATTTTCCCTGTGCTCATAATACTGTGCCATATTCAAAATAACAGAAGAAGAAGAGGTGGACCAGGTGCTCTCAGATTCCTGCAATCGAGTCGCAATCTCAGGAAGCAAATTGGAAACAAATCTATTAACAAACAATCGAATGCCACCTTCGATCGATAAATCCTGTCCACTATAATCTAGAAACACACCTTCAAACTGAGTGAAAAAATCAGACACACTCTCATCTTTCTTTGGACGGCAAGCGATAACTTGTCCCAATCAACTTTTCTCGGAGGGATAAGACAATGCATGTACGTAATAATACGGCCGGGCAAAGCAAGTATCTCTGCTCTAGACTTTTCACTGGGCTTCCGTTCCTGATCCCATGCCTTAATTTGTCCCAGGTACCACCTAATTCCGCAACGTGATTCTGTGTGTGTGCTTGTCTCCAAATATCGACCGGAACTAGTAAACCGAAGAACATTTCAATATCAGCAAGTGTCATCACTGTAGAAGAGGCGGCTCCAGTCAACTCCTTATAATAAGCAGTTGGATTCCTCCTAGGATCAGGTAGCTGAGTCTTAAGAGACAAGACCTCGCTCCTTTTCCACAGAGTATAAACCCATTGTTCTTGGAAACAGGCCGCTACACCTTGTCTAATAACGTTATTGTGCTAATCCCTCTGCTCTGGTATTTCAGGGTGATATATGGGATGAACCTCCCACATCGGAAACTGAGATACCGGGGTGGGCTCTTCTCAAGTAGCCTACCCCGATAAGCAACCAGTGTCGCAACATTGCTAAACACTTGACCAGGCTCCATATTAGTGACATATACATGATCTTTAATATCATATAAAATCCATGGTGCTACATCTTTGAAACACTGCTCCCAAAGATCAATCAGAGTAGCAGACATATGCTTGAGGGCATGCTGTTGTACAAATGGCTCATAATCTTTCATCACACTCCACACATCTTCCAAACCATAAATGGGGTTTCGGGCCCACTGCGCAGCCTGATTAGCCACTACCTTTTTCTCCTCATCTCCCATATCAGATCGGACTCACATCTGCCCCATACGTTCCTTAAACTTCGTCCAGTCTCTATCGTCAAATCCTCATGCTGGTGTCCCACTACTCAGTAATGTCGAGGGATGGAAGAACACAGTGGGGGTAACAGCAGAAGGAGCAGGCACCAACGTAGCTGCTGGCTCTGTTACAGGTGTAAGAGCTGGCGAAAGAGACGCCGAAGCAATAGGTGTCACAGGAGTACTAACGGTCATAGTTTCCACAGACGGCGAAGACAAAGAAAGGACAGGAGGTGCCGTGGCCAAGGCAGTCTGATCGACAGTAACAGAAGCAGAAACAGCAGAGACAGAAGAACCGGGTAGCTGGGCCTGTGAGGGGAGAGCGGGATATATCCTCTGTGGGGCATATGGGGGTCGGGGTCGAGTATCTAACAGCTCTCCCACGAAAGTATCATTTTCTTCTCGGGCTACATACGATTTATCAATATTCAATCAAAACATCCTATCTGCATGTTCTATTCCTATCTCTTGCTTCTCTTTATCATGTGCTACAGCTTTCTGAGTCAATGTTTGCATTCTCATCTTTCGAGCCTCCTTCTCTTCTTTCATTCGCCTCTGTTTAACTTCCTTTTGCCACAATCGAAGAGAATCAAACATAGATTGCCTACTTCTTTTCGCAAACAGCTTCTCCTGTAAAAACCCTATTTTTTGTTCATCAAAAGTGCCTGTCAACGGCCACTGCAACTCGGCATTGTCCCTCGTATATTTGTGCCATAATGTACTAAACATCTTAGGGCCAAGGCCATGCTTCACATACATATCAAAGTTCGGAGTGCCTTCTGGAGGCGCCGGCTGACTTTCTTCGAATCCAGCATCTGCATCTGCAGAACAACAATGACAACAAGAAACCAAGAACTTACTGAACCCAGGCATTTTCAAAAGTGAGCCAAATTCGTTAGATTGCATGCCGAAGTGTTCGCAAACACTTCGTACCAAAATCGGTCCTCAAACCGTGCCAAATGCAAAAAAAAATGGTAGCATATCCAAAAAGAACCAAAACAAACTCACCTGGTGCACACAGGTCAAACAAATTCCACTGTCGACTCTTCAGACCAAACGGTAAGATCCAAGAGTTTCGCCATTCAGGACCCCAGTCGGGATGACCGCTGGCCGAGGCACCATCTGGCGGGACAGAAGGGGCAGCTGCAAGTTCAGGAACTCTCTCGTGCAGGGATCCCTGGTACGTCCGTCCAACCTGACGGCGGCCTCGACCTCCCCACCCGGGAAGGGCCACTGGCCCGATGGGGTCCCTGTTCCGCGCCAACTGAAGGAAGTGATCCGATTAGGGTCACCCGGGTCACTCGCGACCACCTCTCAGCCTTCCATACAAATGAAGAGTCGCTCAGACAGTAGAGAATACAAACCAAGTATATGTTTATTCAGATACACTCGAGCGGAGCCCCGTCTGCCCAGTCGCTTAGGGGTGCTGCAGAGAGGACTGACATCAGCAAACAGAGAAACATTATGTACATTTCAGAACCAAGGAAGACCCGCCCCTAATGGAATTTTACTAGCAGGTGCAGCTAAAACAAAGAAGTACAGTAGTATGAGCTTCGACTCTGAGGCTGGGCACACATTATCTCTATGCCAAGGTCATTCTGTCTGTGCCTACCGCTAGACTAGTGGGAGAAGGCCTCTATCTAGTGGGAAAGGTATGCGCTAATAAGAACAGTGTATTCATTAGCAGAGCAAGGCCTAACCTTGGAAAAATGAAACTGTCCACAGAGTGCGTCTCGAGGAGGGAATACGCAGTTGATGGCATGATTCAAGATGGCGGCTAAACATAAAATGATGCCGCGAATGCTAACTTACATGTAACAATGCACAAACAAAATAGCTAAAACATTTTCATTTCATCAGGAGAGTTTCTTAATTCTCCTGATATGCTAAAATCCCTCTAGGTGAATTTCCTGAAAATAATCTATTAATATCAGAAATGGCATAGAACATCCACTGACTCAGGGGTTGAACCTTTTTAGATGATTCTATATATTTTCATGAAATAATCTCAGATGGAGGTCAAGATTGATCCCCAGAGGTGATAGATAACCTTGTGTGACAGTGACAATTGATGACCCTCTACAATTCCTAGATTGTGCCTTATTGATCTCAAACAATTTTGTAGGTTCACAAACCATCCAAATATTTTCAGTTTTCTTATTGTTTGCATTTTGTTTGTATTAAAAAATGTTGGTACAAAAATAACATGATTAAAATAAAGAAATCCTTTACATTATAGTAGTAAAAGAAGAATAACTTCGCCTGTCAAAAAAAGAAAATAACCTCTTAGAGGTACAGGAGATGAAAGTGAAATAAGAGCTGTATAAAACATACAGAAAAGTCTGAAAAAAAGAAGCACTGGTCACTGGAACAATTCATATTCATATCAATATTAGAAGATAGATTTATTCTACGTGGATATCCTGAAAATCTGGCTTTGAACAGAACTGGAGCACGTGTACCAAAGTTGGACACCTCTGTTGTATCGATCGATTTCCAAGACTCTGTACTCTTTACAGATTATGATTCTATGTAATAAGGCTTTATTGGCCTGACATATGGTTTTAAAAGGCTTTCCAAAGATTTACATATGCTGAGGGCTTGCAATAATTTTACGAATGAGTGTTTGAATCCCGGGTGGTAATACAAGCTGTCAGATATTATTTTGTCTTTCTGCTAACTCTGTATTTTCTCCTAGCAGAATGCAAATCTTCTGTTCATCCTCCAGCACTGTAAAGTCAGTGATCCTGTGAGTGCACTCCCCATAGGAAAGGTTCTGTCTTTGCACATATCTGGAGTAGTTTATAAGAAAGAGTCAAGTCACACTGTTAGCGGGTTCTGTCTTGCGCTGTTTGTTACCTAACGCTCCCTGCCTTTCTCTTTAATTTAATTACTTTCTCTCCCTTCTTTTGCTCCACTCAGTTTCCACTTATTACCTCTCTTTATTCCTCTGTCTCAACCTTGTCTTCATGTCTCTCTCCCTCTTGGTATCCCCTGTTCTCTTATTTTTACCTCTCTCCTTCGTGTTCTCATTCTCTCGGATTGTGTTACTCTTTTAATTGATCCATTTTGTATCTTTATTTGTCTCTTTCTCAATATTGCTGTCCCTGCTTCTCTCTGTCTTTCTCACTACTTTTCTGCATAGAGAACAATTTGGTTCATATGTATATTCACTGAAAAAATATAACGCTGAAAGGAAAGTTAAGGTTGCCAGGGTGTCACGGGTGTCTCCAACACAAAAACTAAAAAGACATGAAATTCATAATGTAAGGTACTACTTTAACCTAACCATGCAGTCAGCCATGCTAATGCAATCTTAATTCCCCCGCCATCACTATGAAAGGTAGAATTAATAGGATATGTGTGAGAGAGTGAGTCTATGTTGAAGAGTGAGTAAGAGTGTGTAGGATTGCGTGAATCAGTAGTTGGAGTGACACACTTACTTAATCATAACTGAAACTGCACAATTGCAACCTTTGCTTAACCCACTAGGTAAGATATCATCATGTCCCCAGCCCAACACACATCACCACCACCACCAATCTCCATCCAGTCAATCACACCCAGACCTAGACCAATCAATTAATCAGGTTTTATAAAGCATGGCTAGTCACCCGTGAGGGTATCCAGGCGCTGAGGTTCTTGCTACTTCAGGTGGGTTCAGTTGAACAGCCAGGTCTTGAGTGCATTCTGGAATTCTAGGACAGAGATGGAGGTCGGAGGTGCAGGGGGAGGTTGTTCCAGGATTTAGCCATGTGGTAGGAGAAGGAGCATCATCCACTGTTGCTTCGGCGGATGCGGGGGGTGCACGTGAGGGAGAGAGAGGTGTCTGGAAGGTTGGTGGAAGTTCAGGCGGTGGTTGATGTAGGCTGATCCCTGGTTGTGCAGGACTTTGTAGGTGTGGACCAGCATCTTGAACTGACAACTCTTCTGTATGGGGAGCCAGTGGAGTTTCTTGAGGTGAGGGGCGAAGTGGGTCCTTTTGGGGATGTCAATGATGAGTCTGGCTGCGGTGTTCTGTATGGTTTGCATTCTCTCCAGGAGGTGGGCCGTGATTACAATGTAGAGTGCGTTGCTGTAGTCCAAGTGGCTAGTGACTAGGGCTTGAATGATGGTGCGTCTGGTGTTGACGGAGAGCCATTTTAAGATTTTCCGGAGCATGCGAAGAGTGAGGAAGCAGGCGGATGAGACTGCATTGATCTGCATTGATCTGGGTTTTCATGGTGAGTTTGCTGTCCAGGATAATGCCAAGGTTGTGAGCATGGTCTGTCAGTGTGGGTGAGGTTCCTAGTTCTGAGGGCCACCAGGCATCGTTCCATGGAAAGGGGTTGTTGCTGAAGATCAGTATTTCTGTTTTGTCTGTGTTGAGCTTCAGGCAGTTGTTTTTCATCCATTCGGTGACCCTCAACATACACCTGCGGAAGTTGGCTCTCGTGGTGAAGGGGTCTTCTGAGAGTATGAGCTGGGTGTCATCTGCGTAGGATATGATGTTTAATCCATTGGCTCTGACGATGTTTGCCAAGGGAGTCATGTAGGTTTTGAACAGAGTGGGGTTGAGGGGTGAGCCTTGAAGAACGCCGCAGATTTCTTGGATTCCGAGGTGAATGGTGGTAGGCAAACTCACTTGGTTCTTCCAGTGAGGAAGGAGGCCATTCACTTGAGGGAATCTCCCTGGATTCCGATGAGATACAGTCTTTTGATCAGGGTGTGGTGGGATACGGTGTTGAATGCTGCAGAGACACCAAGGAGGATCAGAGCTGCTGTTCCTCCCTGGTCGAGGAGGGCTGTGATGTCGTCAGTGGCAGTGATCAGGGCAGTTTCGGTGCTGTAGTTGGTGCGGATTCTGGATTGGAAGGTGTCCAGAAGATGGTTCATCTCCAGGTGCTCTGTGAGTTGCAGTTGATTACTTTTTTGAGGACTTTGGGGAGGAAGGAGAGCAGAGAGATGGGACGGTAGTTTTTTAGGTCGCTGGGGTCGGTAGATGTTTTTTTGAAAAGGGGTTTGACTTCTGCGTGTTTCTATTCTTTGGGAAGGTGGCCGTGGTGATAGAGGTGTTTAAGAGGGTAGTGAGCTCGCTGCTGATCTTCTTACTCCTGAGGTTGAAAATGTGGTGTGGACAGGGGCTCCTTGGGGGTTCCTGAGTGGATGGAGTTCATGTTTGCTGTGGTGTTCTGTGTGGCAAGCTGGTCCCAGGTGGTGAGTCGTTGGTCAGGACTTACTTCTGTGGGAGTGAGGTTGCCAAAGAAGTCGGAGGGGGGTGCTGGGTTTCAAGGATCTTGTAGATGGTGGAGATCTTGTCATGAAAGAAGTCATCCAGGGTTTCGTAACATTTCTGGGAAGGGGTGATAATGTTTGAATGGCTTAGGGGTTGGAGAACTCTGACGATGTTGAAGAGTTCTTTGCTGTGGTTGGAGCTGGCTTTGATGCTTTCCGCCAGGGCAGCCTTTTTTGTCTCCTTCTGGAGTTGGGGGTAGTGGTTGAAATACAAATACAAACAAATACACCACATACTCACAACACATAGATCAGCCCACACACATAACACACTATCAACCATATCACCTGTCACCGCCTTGACACAGAAACACGGCTTACCACAGCATTCTCACACTCCAAGATGTCCGTGTTCCCATAAAATGCAGTATTGAGTGTGTGGACCACACACATATAAGGAAAGAGGTCTCCACATCATCCATGGGTCCTTCTGGTACTGCATTATAGGCAAGCAACCAACTGTCAACTACATGGAGCTCTTTACACGCCCCTTCCCACTCTCCCACAACTCAGTCTGCCACGTTTCACCTCATCTCCTTTCCTCTTGGACGTTACAAGGACTTCAAAGATGAATTGTAAGAAGGATCTTCTCACCATCACATCCACCAAACATTATCACATCACCATCCTAAGTGACTTCAATTTCTCAGACAAAGTAAGCAAGAAAAGAAAAATTGACAGCATATTTAACATCAACGATAGACTAGACAATATATAGGATGTCACCCACAAACACACTCCAAAAGCCACATCTTCAACCTTACCTTCTCAGAATCACCCACCATATTATGCAAACTTCCCGTACCTCTGACTTAGACAGACCATCTCCCATGCTCGATCATGTGAGAGATTCAGTCTCCAGCAAAGTAGGTGAGATGTGTCCCAAGTCTAGCTCAAGGAGTTTCAGGGAATGGTCAGCAATCCCTCCTTCCTCTTTTGCAGTCTCAAAAGAAGACTAACGAGGAGTGGTTCATTAGAAAGTAACCTATCCTTGAGCAAGTCCAATGGACGCAGGAGAGGAAAGTGTACTCCCAGTCTCGTGGGTGTGTCAGATGCCATCGGTCATACAGGCCAAGATCCTGTAGAACATCCTGCAGTATCACCCTTTTTCGAGCGTTGGGCCTTTCTAATGGTCCTGATTGATTCAGATATGGGTCCAGCGCCAGATTCTAGTCCCTTTATCGGTTTCAACCTGGTATTGCCAAATTCCATTAAGACTCTAGAGAGGGAGGAGAAAAAAGAGGCTCTATCCTGATTTGGGGCATTGATGGATCCAATTATTAGGGTCCAGTCCAGTATTAAAAATATGTAGCAACCAAACAGGTCTGACCATGTCTTCAGACAGTATGGGTGAACGATTTTTGAAAGAGAATAATAACTCCACACCTTTTCGGGTGAGAAGGTCCCAGAGGGGCCAGAAGCAGTTGGGGTGCCCCAAAGGAGGCTACTGCTAATGGCCGTAACCCACCAAGTCCCTTTTCAGCTTGTCCGACTCCAAAGTTGACAAATGTGTTTCGTGCAATAGGGCTATGTCAGGGTCCTTCGAGGCAACAAACGTGAGTGTCTTCTTCTGCTTAATATAATGTGTACAGCCATTGACATTGAGGGAAATAATACGGATTTGCTTAGGTCGGGGTTGGTCGGTCAGGTATTATAAGTGGCGGCGAGGAATTTGTGAATTCCTGCTCCAGGCTGGGGGTGTCGGCGATGGGGATGAGTAATCGGTCAAGTCATTCAAGGTAACTGCCAAAAGCGCAGTAGAAGGATCTTGGTGGTAAATATGACCCTATTATGTTGGTGTCTGTCTATGGACAATAGGGGTAATGGTGATGGTAAAACAGCGGTTTTAATTTATATAGTATAAAGAAAGTATTTTTAATTAGCAGAAAGAACTCAGTCGAAAACAGTGCAATGTATCAACAAGAGAACAATGTGGTGTGTATAGAGAGAACTAAGCGTAGCTTTGTTTAACAAATACAATACAGAGGTATAAATTAATTTATACGGGTGAGTGAACCTCTCAGCTCCCATCCCGCCTAGCGCCCTTGTGATTTACTATGCCCAACAGACATCCCAAGCCCACCCCAGGCAGGGTGGAATCTAAACAGAGGGCAGACCAACATGAGTGAAGGCATTTTATAACAGCAACTGAGCCCTCACAAGCACGTCCACAATAGGCAACTAGCCCGAAGACGTAAACATCAAGGTATATCAGGTGGCTCTTACCAAAGCGGACCGATGAAGGGAGTTTAATGTCACCCAGGAGTGTCCCTGAAGAGGTTGAAATGTTCAGAGTTTGATGGGGGAGCACCATTTATCACGGCACCTGGTGGCCGGGCCCATAGTGTCTCGGGGCGCCATCTCCCGCCATCGTTTCAGTACAGCGTCTAATATTTGAGGTTCAGAGGAAGTGTCACTGATGATAGGGCCTCGATTTTGAGGGGAGACCAGATCTTGCCCCTCTGCAGCATGTGGTCCAGTCATCAGGGTCAAGGTGTCCATAGCGGTTGTGTCAAGAGGGGACAGAAAATGTTTGAGATCATCCGAGTCCTCGAGTTTTCTGTGTCTGCCATTGATGGTAAGCAACATGTTAGCCGGCACCAGGATGCCATAGCGGATCCCTCGCTTCCAGAGGTTCCATCTCAATGCTAGGCATTTCTTCGGCGCACTATAGTATCATGGGAAAGGTCCGCTGCAATATAGATCCTGGTATCTCTGTATATAAAAGGGCTGTTGTGTTGTTTTGCAGCAGTGATTAGCTATCGGGCTTGTTAATGCCAAACAAAAGCATGCGATGATCGGTATAGGGGTATTTTGTTGTGCGTTTCCCTTAATACGAACTCTGTGTACTCTCCAGAATTCCAATTGGGGCTTGAAGGTCAGGCCTGTGAGCTCTGGAAGGAAAGTGGTGAGAAAGCAGTAATTTTCCTTCTTTTCTATGTCCTTCGGTACTCCGAGGAAGAGGAAGTTGTTCCTCCGACTGCAAATTCTCTACTTTACCAGCTTCCTCTGTAGATGCCACACCTCACTACTGACATCAGGATTGGTTCCAGACCAGTCAGGTGGTCCTCCTTGGCCTTCACCTTATGAGCTATGTCATCTAGCTGCGCATTGAAGGAGCTCAAATCATTCCATGGAGTTTTCAGGTAAGAGCAGTAGATTTGGTGTCAGCATGCATCAAGGCCATGGTTGATTTGATATCCGTGAGCTCCCTTATTATCCTCCAGAGTGATGTTGGTCATGGCAGGTGAAGAGTTTTTGACTTGCCAGCCACAATGTCTGTAACGAAGAGCTGACGCATTGGATTCCCTTTGACATCCGGAATGGCTACTAGGCTTGGACGAACAGGACCAGGAAGGTGTAGGACCTAGACCACACATTTGTCTAAGGAGGATAGAATGGCCGGCATGTGTTGTAAGGAAAAAGCCCCCAATTGTAGTATAGTATGGATCAAGGCCAGGGCAGGGCAACATGATAACCTTGTTAGATGGATACCGAGGATCAAGGCTGGTTCCGGCACTGAAGGCTCCGAAAGAGTAGTTAGACACACTGAATGTGATGGGCCTTTGAGAGAGGCACGTAGTCCTTCCTTGCCCCCTGAGACAGCCATTCCAGGGTGTGGGTAGTAGACTGCAAGCTGGAGCAGCTAGGAAAAGGCCCCATGACCATACCACTGAAGGGAATTATGGGTGAGCAGTAGAATGGTATGTTATGGCCAGAATCTGTTAGTAGAGGAAACCATATCTGCCTCCATTCACCGATGGGTACGTACTGTGTGCAGTAGGGCCTCCAGGCCTGAAAGGGTGCTGTGAGGCGACTGCCAGATAAGAAACGTCTCGCGACGTATCCGTCAGGTTCTGTGAGGCAACACGCAGGCCGAAGAGTCAAAGGCGCCCGCTGCAGAAGCTACAAGGGTGCAGTAGTACCATGGCCATGTCCGTAGGCTGGCTATGTCTTATTCCCAATCCAATATGGTAAACCATAATCTCGAAAGATTTGGTAGTCTTGTGAGATCTCATGAGACTTCCTGGAGGGCAGCCATGTTTAACCATCATTATATAAGGACGTGCCTGTCACCTTGTCAGTGCTTCCTGCTCTCTCTAAAGGAATTTCTGCCTCCACTGGATTTTCACAAAGGAAGTTATTGCAGACCTTCAAGAACTCTGTGCTCATGCACTCCTTCCCCACCTTGCTTGTTGGATGGTCTGCGGACGTGTTATCTCAAGCAAAGGATTATTCGTTAGTGGATTGTGCTGTAACAATCTACAAAAAGACTTGATTTCTAAAGAATTTACGGCCATGATAGGACTGCGCCGAAACATATCCACTGGAAGTCTGGAACATTTCATTTCAGTATGACTGAGCTGCTGTGAGGGAACAGCTGCTTCCCTTTTACACTGAGACTGTGTTTGGCTTCAGGTCCTGGATTAACACGCTTTGGTCATGTGTGTATGACATTTGAGTAAAGGATATTATTGTTTTTCCAGGCACTTGAGTCACATATTTACATAACTACCTGAAAATGATAGATGAAGCGAAGGTCACCCCATGAATAGTCATATGTCATTGACTATAGAGAATTATCTTACTTTTCTTATCAATTACCTGATAAAATCTCTCCTCACTATTGTAGGGACTCTTCTCACTGCTCACAAGCAGCACAACTCAGCAGGAGACCATTCCTGTTGACCGAGGGGAGTGCTCAGCTGTTTTTCTCTTCCCCTTCCCACAGATCTCTCTTGGAGTTTGCTGTGACAAGGAGCTCCCAGGTATCCTTTGAGTCAAGTACATTCCTGCAAGTACTAAAGTCTGACAAGACACCCCTATAAATCTGAACTTCCCTTTAACTTTAGTTTTTTATTATTTTTTATCAGTGAATAATTTATCATAGTTGAGTTGTCAGACAGGGTGAAAAGCAGCTCGCTGAGAAGGTAAACGGCACTCAAACAATCAGAGAGGACATGAACACTTCAGCACTCTATCTTTTTTTTATTTCCATGAAAAGTCGCAGTGACTGGCCAATAAGGATGCATTCATGGCAGTGCGTTTATTTATGGCACTGCTGGAGGTCAGTACAGCAGGGCAGGCACTCTCTGCATTTTGCTGTGGTTTTTGAAGGGCAAAGCTGGCTTTGATGGTGGCTGACATCGAAGTGCTTAGAATATGTTTGCAACAAATCCCAAACTACATGTTGTAATGTTTAGTTTTACAGCAAAGCTACCACATTTATTCCACGAAACTGTATTCAGATGACCTCAGAAGGAGCATGAGACCTGTGATTTAATATGGAGGGGGGGTGATGCTGTCATGTGACCGAATGTTAGAATAAACTGCCCCCAATATTACCTAAAAAGGCACTTGCAAGTCACCTCAGAGTTCTTTGATGTTATACAGGAACATGTTTCCCTCTTTGTTCACCTAATTGCTAGGCGACTTTCAATATCCTTATAATGTACAATAGGGTGTTTATTTCCAAATCTATCCTTACTGTAGATCCATGCTCCCCTTCAGAGCGGGGAGCACCATGAGTTGGGGATTTCCCTTCACCTCAAGTGCTTGAAACCTTGAACCAAGAGATGTCTCTTTCAGGCTGTGAATGTTGTTGTTAAATTTGTCCTATTTGGAATAATGTTAAATGATAAGTATTTTGTAGAATAATTGTTGTGTTTCACACAATAATATTTCTTTCTTTGTTTTACTTATTCTATTGCTTTTTTTTAATTTGCCTATGGTAACTAAGGGCCAGATGTACGAAATTGCGTGTTTGCGATTTCCTAATAGCGAAATTTAGCAATTCACTATTAGGAAATCATAAGCCGCGATGTACAGCAGTGTGTTTGACACTGTTAGTGATTCCTAGTGGGTCGCAAATGGACCTGCCTCATCAATATTCATGAGGCAGGTCACAACTTGCGACCCATTGTAAATGACTACAACCACAGGGATGGTGGCCTGCTAGGGTCAGCACACCACCAAATAAAGCAATATTTTTTTTTGTAATGCAGCCCATTTTCAGTAAAGGAAAACAGGATGCATTTCAAAAATACAAATGAAAAGTTATCTTTTCATTTTTTAAGAATAGACAGTGGTCCCTGGGACCGCTGCCTCTCTTAAAAAATGTTGGCGCTCACATTCACAAAGGGGAAAGGTTCCCAATTGCAAATGGGTCCCTTAGGGACCCCTTGCCATTTGCAAATGGGTTACCACCACCTTGAAGCTGGTGGTAACTGCAAATGTTTTGCAACCGCATTCCCGGTCGCAAAACATTCATACATACCAGTGCTATTCGGTATTAGGAAGGGATGTCCTAAACATGCCCCTTCCTAATACCGAATCGCAAAAGCAAAATGCAATTCGGTAACAAGTTACCGAGCGCATTTTGCCTTCTGTACATGGCAAAATGCATTTTACCGGTTAACCAGTAAAAGCTTCGTACATCTGGCAATAAGTTAATCTGGGTTCACGCTTTAATCTTTTTCAGAGCCTACCTTTATTTTTATCTTGGAATGTTTTCGAGTGAACTGCTGGGGACATTCCAGATATGACTGTCGGTGCTTGGGAAAGAAGTCTGAAGTGTCTCACTGCTTAATAAATACTTTTAGTAACCAGCAGTCGAGACCTCTCTCTAAGGCTATACTCAAATATGCCGCCATTTGGAAGCCAGTCTGTATGTTATCAATGGTTTGAGATTGCGATTGTGGTCACAAAACTTTGATATATTTCATTATAAATTGTAAGGAGCGGAGACGCCCCTTTTAAGCATTCTCCTGAATCGGAAATCAAAGGCCCCTGAAATTTATAACAAACTAGAACCCCCACTATCATTGAAACTAACAGCCAATGACTATGGCAGCAGGCCCTGATCAACTGTCAATAAAACTGAAGGCCACAGGGAGTGGCATAGAATTATTAGTTTTCGTGGCATGTATATATTTGAGGACTTTTGTTGAGCTTAAATCACCTGGTGCCATGTCACCTTCTTCCACTCTAGAATGATGTAAAGAATTTCTGTGCAGGAGCACCCTCATATCACAAGAATCTAGGAGCTTTGCATCGACTTATAATGAATGAATACATCTTTTCTAGGCGCTAACAATAGGCAGACAAGGCAAATGAGGTAGTGGTTTGCCCACAATCATCATATTTGATTAACCAGGATAAGATTTGACGACCTGTGGTTAGTAGTTGCTTACTTGCTAGATGAATAGTTAGTATTAGTTCCAGCACCCGGGGACTGGCACACAAAGCTAGTTTCTCACTTAAGCTCCACTTAGGCCACCAAGACAACCAATTGTAAACAGGTCACTCTCTTCATTTCTTACCTGAAGATCTGGCTCTCCACAACAACTGTCCTTCCGGCCAGCGGTCACATTCAGATTTTCATATGAATCAGGACATTGCGCTTCTTGTGCTCTGCTCTAATCGAAACTCTGGGCTGGGCTCCTGTCTCTATATTTCTCAAGTTGCCTCTCGGGTGCTGGTAAGACTGGAAGACTTGGGAGTATGAATCTCTTTTCATGACATTTATCCCTTTTCAGAAGCAACCACAACCTTCCAGCCCTTCTCAAGGTTCATGGGTCACTGAATTTACCTATTTCAGTGGAGTGAAAACCAGAATAGGTGGATCATCCAATCGTCTTCATAGTGGATCCACAAGTGTTATGATCTTCAGTCGAGTCCCTCTATGACCAGCTACAGTGCTCCAGCCCCGTTGATCAACAAGGCACATGAGATCAACATCCCTGAATCTACTAGGCCTTTGGCCACTTAGGCTCAAAGGATCCGGTGGGCAATCTCTCCATATGCAGGTATCAAACATCTGACCCCTTTCCACAAGACTAGAGGAAGACATTTCAAGAGTTTCAGAGACACCCAAAACACATCTCTTCTGCTCAGCCTATGCTGGGATGCTTCCATCGAGGCACTACAGCACCCACTGTTGCCTCCGATATAATCAATGCCCCCCAAGTACAGTCTATCCGCAGGTCAAACACCTATGATGGGCAAACGCTCTGGACTCTCACACCCAACGCATTTCTAAGAACCCTCCCATTCGAGGACTTGAATTCCCTCACTGACTGTGCTACTTACTTGGCTGAACAACACACGACTTCCTCATTGTGCTATGGACTTCTTTTTCATCCTTGTATTCACTTTTCCAAAGCGCTCAGAGGCGGCTGAAATGTGCCATGTTGAGTTTTACAAAAACACGACATAAATCTACTAAGTACATAAAATTAGAACCTTTCCAACTAGGTTGAATTCTGCCTCAGTGGACACTGAAGCCACTTGCAATGTACTATGTCTTTGGAGTCCCAAAAAGGGCTGGCAAAACGCTGCAGACCTGCTTCAATATCTTCATGCAGGTGACTTGTCAATCAATCAATCAGGGTTGGTAAAGTGCAACTACTCACCCGTGAGAGTTTCAAGGCTCTGGGGGGAGTGGGGCGGATCTGTTGAGAACTGGGGTCATCCGAAGAGCCAGGTCTTGAGGTCCTTCTTGAACTGGGGCAATGCTGGAGCTTGCCGGAGGTGGAGGGGGATGTCGTTCTAGGCTTTGGCTGTGAGGTAGGAGAAGGACTTTCCTCCCATTCTGGCCTTTTAGATATGTGGGACGGTGGCCAGAGAGAGCTCCGCTGATCGGAGGTGTCTTTTGGGTGCGTGGAAGGAGAGGCGGTTGTTCAGGTAAGCGGGTCCGGTTTTGTGAAGGGCCTTGTATGCGTGGGTGAGGTGTCCAGCAGAATCAAACTCCCTGGCACAGACACAGCCGTGTTATCATAATGTAAGAGCACAGACAAAGATGGCGATCATGAGTCTGACACAGCAGGGTGTTAAAAATAAACCACAACATGCCGAGAAGCCCTCCCGGCTAACGTGTTTAATGCAAAAATGGCAAGTATCACAGCAAATAATTATAAACATCTTCCATTTCAACTGACCAGAGCTCTCGCTGGAAGATGGTCAGTAGGAGCTTAATGCTAAAATGCATGAAACTGAGTGCAGTACCGATGTTTTCTCTCAACACAAGTCGATGAAACCTAATCATGTGACAGCACTTGTTACTTTCAGCAAAAACGTATCTAATGAGCTGGTGGTAGGATCGTCTCCGGTGGGAAGCACGAGATGTCCTTGAGGAGAAGATATCATTCATGAATAATAAAATACTGAGTTCATTATTCTCCTCAAATCCAGCTTCTACCTGCCAACTCTGAGAACAAGGCTTCTCTCTGCAGAAAGGTGCACATGTGCCAGTCTGCAAAAAATAGCTTCTGGGCTACTAGAGTCTTGAAATTTAGCGCGCAAAATTGGACTAAAAGAAGCTTCATATCCATAAGAAATGACATCCATATTTGATTATAAAATATATCAGTAGACACAGTGATATATGAAAAACAATAACTCTGAAGTACATAATAAGTGATTATGTTTTTACCAGAGCAATCATACTGTAAGAGCAAAGACAGTGATGGAGATGATGCCTTTGACACAGCTGAGCAATCAGAGCGAGACAGAAAGTACAAAGTCGGAGCAGGGAAACTGACACAGCAGAGTCATCATAGTGTAAGAGCACACACATTGCTGGAGAGAATGACTCTGACCCAGCCGAGTAATCATGGTGCAAACGCACACACGGAGTTGGAGACAGTGACTATGACACCGAAGAGCAATCACAGTGTAAGAACCAAAGAAATGGGGAGAGGAGTTGGCCTAACGGCTAGGGCGGTCGATCTCGAATCTGGGGAACTGGGTACGAGTCTCGGCAATGACACTGAACATCCTGTGATTCTGGGCAAATCACTTAATCTCCCCGTGCCTAACAAAAAAAAATGAATGTGTCCTCATGTAATGCAACTGGTGCTATGTAAAGCGCTCTGATACCCGATTCGGGTCAAGTTTGCGCTATATAAAACTCTGTAAAATAAAAAATAAAAAAATAAAATATGGGTGCAAATGTACAACTATTTGAGAATCTGCCCAAAAGTTCTAAAATTATACCTACTGATTGCTTTAATTAGTATGTGAAGTATTGAACTGTAAATGGGCTTTCCTGTAAATGTTATTAATACTTGTAAATAGTTCTGTGGAAAAGTAGATATGTTAATCTTATCTTTTTAGGGTCGAGCCAGTGTGAGCAGCATGCACGAGCATACGAGCTGTCGCTGGCAAGACACTACTTTTTACAAAAACCCATTGCTTACCATTCATTGACTTCAGTGTCACTCTTCTTTGCTGCCTCATAATTGGACAGCGCAGGCTAAGCGTCACTTGCCGTTTCTTGGCGCATGGACCAAAGAGCTCTTCTTAATTAGCGCCCCTCCGCTGCTCCCGCAGTGATTTGGGGATTTTTTTTAACTCTTTTGCCTGTGTTGCTACTTTTCCCTCCCACCCACCACTTCCCCGTGTTGCTGCCCCCCACCATCTCTCCGCTGCTCACGCTGTGATTGAGGTACTTTTTTTTTTTAACCTTTTTGCCTGTGTTGCTGTTTTTCCCTCTCACCCACCACCTCTGTGTTGCTGCCCCATCCCTCCGTCCTTGCTTGCACATACACTCATCCCCTTCCCCTGTCATTTTATTGTTGCTTCCCTGTTGTCTTTGCCCCCACACACTCCCCCGTCGTTGTAGCTTATTAGGTCGAGCCTGGGCAGCTCATGCGCTGCTCTGCTAGGCATGCTGTATTGAGGTAGGGTCTTGAAGCTCCGCCCACTCTCCGTCCACATTTTTCATTGGCTTGTGTCATTGTGCACTGTAAACTGTGGCTGTTCATTGGTCAAAAGGCTTAGCAGTCCCTCCTTAGTACCGACTTATCACATTTTGTAACCTCCCATGGCGACACCCTCTGTTAACGTGTGTTGTTGCTCGGTAGGCTTTAATTACATCCTCCGAGCACTATTTTCTCAAATAGCTTTGTCGACACGCTCTCTCTTAACACTTTAAAAAAAAAAAAAAATGTAAAGCACGCATTTGCAATGCAATAGGTCTCGCATTTGCGAGAGTTTAAGCTATTGGCATTGTAAATGACAATGCCTTTTATTTATCTGTTTTAAAAACAACACATAAATAAAAGGCATTGCCATTTACAATGCCAATAGCTCAAACTCTCATAAATGCGAGACCTATTGCATTGCAAATGCTTGTTTCCTTATTTCTGACTGCTCCTATAGAGAGAATCAGCCCTGCCGCCACCGGGATTGCACGCCCCCATTCCCCCATCCCTCTGTCCTTGCTTGCACATACACCCACCTGCTTACTCGTCTTTTTATTGTTGCTTCCACCGTCGTTATTGCCACCCTCCCCCCCACCCCCCCCCCACCAGTCTGTAGCCCATTTTATGCTCGAAGGGGGAGAGGGTGTGTCTGGTTTGGTCCACTTAAGAGATGGGGGATCAAGTATGTAACATTCACCCCCACGTACCGAAAGATTTTGACATGCCCTGATACATTATAAAGCGCCTTTCGTCCAGTTAACCTCTGGGCACTACCTGGAATAGCAGGTACGTGCTGTAGTAAAAACATTTGTTTAGCGGTATTTTAAGCTTACATTGGACGTGACTGCTGGACTTCCAGGACCGGGTGTGCACGTGTCCCTTGGATGAATTTTCCATACCATGACAGGTTACTTTCTTCCTTCAACTCTGGCCTGCCTGTAATTGTCTTCCTATTGCATATTTGAATGATACGTAAGAGTTGCCTTGGTTTCCCAGCAGTGTGCCAATTCTGTTTCACCATTTTTCATAGATGACATGTTTTTAGTTTTAGCTTCTGTAAAAAATGTTTTTTTTTTGCTTTTAGTCGTTAAAAGATCTTGCGACCTCACGAATGCTTTTGTTGCAGACAATCAGTTTCAAAGTCGCCCTTTACCTTGAAACTGTAACTACTGTGCCCCCAAAAGCTTAAAAGAGCACCTCCATCCTCAAACCCGGGGTAGCCCACTTGTAGCTGGTCTATGGGGGCATCCTGTGGCATTGCTGTTGCAGCATTTGCATCAGACTAGGAAGTACATGTACAACACTCCAGAACGCATGCCTGCGGTGTCTCTGCAGACGATTGGGATTCTGCAAATTCAGCGTTAAGAACCATTTTTCAATTGGTCTTGACCAGGTCTGGCCTTTGGGACACATTGGCTTCGGCAATAGTTTTTAGCTATGCTATTTCAGCACCAAGATGTTTTTCATCACTGCTAAGAACCATTGCCAAATTAATCAGCCCCAAGGGCAAGACCCATTGGCTTTGCCAGTGCTTGTTTCCTGAGCAGGTAGAGACATGGACATTCCTGTACTCACCTGGTTTAGTAAACTAGAGAGCTGACTTCCACTTGCACCCGCTGAGGGAGGCATTGTCTGGGAGAGAACGCGACCCACGTGTGCTGACCTGCCTTGTAACCCAACACACTTAGGGCATGCGTGGGTAGTTAATGAGCAGCCTAATTACAATGTCTGCAGCTGTAGCACGGCCAGGGGTCATTAGTTTTTAACTAATAGGTAAACCCCCTGTGAATAAATGAACCCAGCGAGTCTGAACTGAATAGTGAGCGCTGAGGATTCTGGGTAGTACTGGAGAGCCGGGCTCACAGGGCATAAGGTGTGGCTTGCAGCTTACACTTAGGTGATACTATAAGGTATTAAAACACATTTTCTTTAGAAACATTGTCAATTATTAAAGTGCATTAAAATAGCATTAGTACTTCGAATTTTCCATAACTACGTTAAAAAACATAAAAAGTTTCATTCTTGGAAGACCAATGATAAGTCTTTCAAAGAAAGATGGAGAAAATGAGGAGTAGTAAAGCGGTCAGAAGTAGTGAGCACTGCACCCGTCTCTCTGGTTTTAGGCCTTTCATGCAGCGTAGGTCCAAAGTGCAGTGGGCCTCGTTCAAGAGAACATTTTTGTTGTAACAGCAGCATGTCTAACATGAAGTGCATTGGTGCACAGTACAGTGTGTGTAACTGTGCGTGGCCCAGGTGAGGCACAGTCGCTGACACCTTTGGCCAGATCAGGGCCGCGTGCGTACAGGGGCAGGAGGCAGCTGTGTGCCCAGAAACCCAGCTGCATTCAGCGCATGCGCACTAACATCTTAACTCCGCAGAGATATTTACGAAAGTTTTTGTGCAAGCGCTTGTGTGGCATAAAGCGATACAAAGCACTATGTCATAATACTTACCATTAAAATAGCCACCAGGCCCAGAGTAAAATTGTGTAACGCCGCGTGAGCACCCGCGCAACCTTTTCCAATTAGCAGTCACAAGTTACCAATATCATGAAAGGGAAGCAATAGAGTAAGATGGAAGCATGGACCAGCCACCTTCTCTTTCATTGGCTACATTCTCAGGTTTCAGTTGATTGGTTTCTATTATCATCTATGCATATGTGATGGATCAACAGGATATGAAATATAGTTATCATTGTGGAAAACTATTAATTATGCCCTTAAAAGAATTCCTACTGCCTTTACAGTCCAGGGTAAATCTAACTGAAATGAACATTTTAGGAGTTCAAAAGACATTCTGATTTTAGTAGTATCAATTTTTATAATATACGCCAAGAATTGGACTTTAAGTCTGTTGTCTCAAATTATTGTTGAGTTTATGCTGGGTAATATTTAAATCTATTTTTTTTTTAACTGAAAAAACACAATTATTGAAAAAAAACACTATGAATGTATGTGGGGGAACTTTTTCAGGAGTCCCAAGCCGGGGGTGTGGGTGGAGGGGGGGGGGAGGGGGTTACTGGGCTCAAATTCTGACAAGTTTAGGCTTTTACCACTGATGTCCTGGGATTTAAGGGAGCATGAAGTACACCCTTTCCATAAATGCTATTGTAATTGCATTGATATAGCGCTTTCTACCTCTGACGAGGCATTGAAGCACTTTACACTGGGCAGCACGTTGTTCTGGAACCCAAGGTTAGTCGTTAGTCCAGTGTTATGGGTACTGTTAGTTATTGGGAAGGTTGTGATCTTGCAGTTGTGGGCAATTTGCAGAAATATAATAATAGGGAACAGGCAAACATGCATGTGTCGGAGTAGGCTGTGCTCAGAGATGGAGGCATCAGAGGATGGAAGGGAAGGAGAGGGACATTTGAAAGAGGAGAAAAATGAGAGGTGACAAACAGAAGTTTTAATTAAAGGTCAGTTTTTAATGCTAGATTTAAGGAGAATATTTTTGAGATAGCATGTAGTTTGAAGATGCAAGAATGTAGAAAGAAACAACATTATTTACGTGTGAAGATTGTGCTATTTTAGGTATTTTCGATAGATACCAGAATCAGGTAAACCATCTCTCTGCTGCTAGACTATTGCCAGATCTCCAATCCAGCCAGATCAGGTGATCAGCTCAAGGGTTGAAAGTGGAAAATAATGGCTGGACACAAATGTTGAGAAATATTAAGCGCTTTAGGCTGCTCTCAGAGGAAGCAGTAACTTCAAGATCATAGCGGTGCGATAATGTACTTGGGAAATGATGTACACATTGAAAAGGAGGTTTAGCACATTCTGGAGCGATGTCTTCTGGTGTTCATCCTCAGATTTGGCTCACAGTATTAATTACAAAGCTTTTATTTATTGTCATTCATGATTTTGCATTTTGTAAGGTTTTTTTATGATTGTCTTTGACATTCGAATAAAGAATATTATGACTTTGACTTGAAAGCAGAGGGGGGTGCATTTGAATGTCTCTGGTTTGCATTGTGACAAGGTGGAAGGTGATGACAGCTTCCCAGACAGCGGAAGTCTGTTACCTGCATTACAGATGCTGGAGGGCAGGAGATGCAAACACTAGTGTGGGTGTGGGGATGGTGAAAGGGCTCCCTTTACCAATTCCTTGAACACTTTGTTAGTAAATGGCTGTTGGTTAGACTTCCTGAAGTGCTTCCGTTTTTTCTAGATGCTATTGGCGAGGAAGTGTGTAGCTTCAGGCTGAAGGAGGCCCTTTAGGTGAGGCCACAACTTTTGACTAACTTGATCACACTACAGTTCAGATCCCTCACAACTCTTTGTGCCTCTGTTGTGGGTGCTTCAGGCTGAAGACAGCCCTGCTGTGAGGGCCATCACTGCACAAAGGCTGTGTCTGGAGAGCAGTCTGGAGAGACACTTGAAAAGAGAACCACCCCAAACTGGTTCTAATTCTTCCATGACAGCAGTAAAGGTTTCTGTTATTAAGAAGGAGCACCCTTTATATGATGCTTGCCCTCAATAGCTCAAACCTCTGTGAGACCACAAACCTGTCCCATAAGGCTAACGCGCTGGGCTGGTGCACCCACACACAGCCTGAAGGCCAGCCACGTTAAGCAAACACAACAAAACAGCCATAAGCAACTACTTCACTCACAGTGCCAAAACGAGCATTCATTTTAAGAAAGCGCTACATAGGCATACTAATTGAGGAAAGCGCTATGAATACACCAGGACCTCTGCCCCTCGGGGTCTCTGCCTCTTGTGAGTCTTGAACCTTTCCCCGGCTCCAGGTGCCCGTGGTGACATCTACCTCTAATGGGTACCGCTCACACTCCCTGGGAGGCCAAATGTTTCCAAGCCTCGGGCATCAGCCAGCCTTCCAGGCCCCTCCGCACCCTGGGCATGTGGTGGCACAGCTGAAACCCGAAGCTGAAATGTCCCATCGTCCCACCAGCGATACAGTTTATCCACTACCAGTCTAAGACCCCAGGCCTGGATTCCCCCAGGGAGTGCAGTGTCTCAGTATATACCATTGTTTTTAACATTAGCAGGCCACTATACATTTCTTGACTGCGTTCTGCTGTAAAGTGCATAGACACATGCAGCACCACACTAAAGTTACCAACAGCGAGGGAAAATGAAACTGAAAGTAGCACAAGAGAAACCCTTACCTCCAGGAGTCAGCTCAGTGTATGGTACAATGCAAAATATGCCTAGCCAACAAATCCTACCGCCTGACTTCCACAGAAAAGAAGCATTTGCAATGCAATAGGTCTTGCATTTTCGAGAGTTTAAGCTATTGGCATTGTAAATGACAATGCATTTTATTTATATGTTTTGATAATTAACACATAAATAAAAGGTATTGGGGCACATGCATCAAGCTATTTTGCGATCGCATACGTTGCGAATCGCAAAAATTGGCCGTTTGAGATCGCAAAATAGCCATAAGCAATGTAGAATCTTCCATAAATTCACAAAATTTAGCGATTACCTAAATACCGATTCTGAATTTGCGAATCCGTAATAGGTAATCGCTAATTGGTAATCACAAACCTATACATTAAAAATTAGCAAATTACGATTCTGCTGGAAATCACAAATTGCATTTGCTAAATACCACCAAATGAAACCAGGTGGTAACCATTTCAAAGTTAACAAATCAGGTGGTAACCATTCCCAAACTACTTAAACAGGCCCAGAAGGCCTCAGAATGTCTCACAATGGCCGCGCTCTACGTCATGGCGAGGAGGATGAGGCTGCGAGCAGCAGCACAGAGAAGAAGTAGGATACAGGAGCGCATTTTCAGAATGCGCGTTACATTGTTGGGGCAGACAGAGGAAGAGATATATGACAAATATAGGTTGAATGCAGACATGATCTATGATCTCATAGCTGAAATAGATCCACGACTGCAGCGTCAGACTCGCAGGACACATGCCATCCCCAGTCATGTGCAGGTCCTATGTTCTCTGCACCTCCTAGCGTCAGGTAGCTTCCAGGGAGTAATAGCTGCAGCTGGAGGTGTCTCCCAAAGTGCCCTATCGCGCTTTTTCAACTCATTCCTTGACGCCATGTTGCAGAGGATACACCACCACATAAGGTTTCCCACAACACCACAGGAATTGCAGCAAACCAAATTTGATTTCTATCAGGTAGCCCATTTTCCCCACGTAATTGGTTGCATTGATGGGACGCATGCAGCCATTTGTCCGCACTCAGTGAATGAGTACATTTACAGGAACAGAAAATCATACTGCATTGGTGACCTGGATAAGGCCCCACATCCCCACAGCAATGGGTCATCTCAACTTGCATCCCCACAGCACGACAGGACAGCTGAACTGTGGTTGTGCTCAGCCGATTGATGGCCCTGGTGTACCCATCTAGGCGCACCATCAAATTATGATGCCTTTTACGTTGGGATGCATGGTCATCCTGCATCACCCTGCACAAATCATGCATGGCTTTGGTGACATTTGAAAAATGTTCATTTGTGGACCTCTGTCCTTCCACAACAGCCGTGTTGAGCTCCTTCATGCAGTCCCTGATTTTGCCAATGTTTGTTGCCAATGTTCCAAGTTGGGCCTGCATTAACCGCATGTTTTTGCATTGTAGGCGCTGGACCTTAAGCATCTGTCCCTCCAGCCCACCCCAGACAGCAGACCCATCGTCTCCTGCAGCTGCCATGAGTGCCCTTGCCCTTCGCCTATGAAAGTGGACGGTTCTGCGTCGCATTGGTACCTCTGATCTTGTTGTGGGGGTATGGCCAGCCTGTGATGTTGGAGTGTCAGGTTGGCTCACCTCCTCACTTTCTAAATCTGGCAGTGGTGGCACTGTGGTCCTGCGTCTAGTGGATGCAGGTATCGGTGTTGCTGGTGCCACTGTATCCTCTTCTGACTGTGCCTCATTATCCTGTGAGAACAAAGCGATACCAAAGGGGATGATGGACGGAGCGCTAGAGCAAATCAAACACTCACCCCCAGTCAACTGATCTGGGTTTAATCCATCATCATTCTTTAGCTCACTCCACCACCCCAGTTCAGACATGGCCATATGCAAATCAGTCTGACCCTGTGCCTCATGGGAACAGTCCAGCCCGAACTGCCAAGCCATGTCTTCCCTGGACCGGAAACAAGCATCCTGGGACCGGTTTCGGGTTCAAAACCCTCATCAGCCAGGCTATCTTGAATCCAGTGGCAAAGTGAGCAAGGGACCCACGTCTGGGCATACCCTGCCAACTTAGAGCGAACAAAGCGATACCAAAGGGGATGTTGGACGGAGCGCTAGAGCAAATCTAACACTCACCCCCAGTCAACTGATCTGGGTTTAATCCATCATCATTCTTTAGCTCACTCCACCACCCCAGTTCAGACATGGCCATATGCAAATCAGTCTGACCCTGTGCCTCATGGGAACAGTCCAGCCCGAACTGCCAAGCCATGTCTTCCTGGACCGGAAACAAGCATCCTGGGACCGGTTTCGGGTTCAAAACCCTCATCAGCCAGGCTATCTTGAATCCAGTGGCAAAGTGAGCAAGGGACCCACGTCTGGGCATACCCTGCCAACTTAGAGCGAACAAAGCGATACCAAAGGGGATGATGGACGGAGCGCTAGAGCAAATCAAACACTCACCCCCAGTCAACTGATCTGGGTTTAATCCATCATCATTCTTTAGCTCACTCCACCACCCCAGTTCAGACATGGCCATATGCAAATCAGTCTGACCCTGTGCCTCATGGGAACAGTCCAGCCCGAACTGCCAAGCCATGTCTTCCCTGGACCGGAAACAAGCATCCTGGGACCGGTTTCGGGTTCAAAACCCTCATCAGCCAGGCTATCTTGAATCCAGTGGCAAAGTGAGCAAGGGACCCACGTCTGGGCATACCCTGCCAACTTAGAGCGAACAAAGCGATACTCAAAGGGGATGATGGACGGAGCGCTAGAGCAAATCAAACACTCACCCCCAGTCAACTGATCTGGGTTTAATCCATCATCATTCTTTAGCTCACTCCACCACCCCAGTTCAGACATGGCCATATGCAAATCAGTCTGACCCCTGTGCCTCATGGGAACAGTCCAGCCCGAACTGCCAAGCCATGTCTTCCCTGGACCGGAAACAAGCATCCTGGGACCGGTTTCGGGTTCAAAACCCTCATCAGCCAGGCTATCTTGAATCCAGTGGCAAAGTGAGCAAGGGACCCACGTCTGGGCATACCCTGCCAACTTAGAGCGAACAAAGCGATACCAAAGGGGATGATGGACGGAGCGCTAGAGCAAATCAAACACTCACCCCCAGTCAACTGATCTGGGTTTAATCCATCATCATTCTTTAGCTCACTCCACCACCCCAGTTCAGACATGGCCATATGCAAATCAGTCTGACCCTGTGCCTCATGGGAACAGTCCAGCCCGAACTGCCAAGCCATGTCTTCCCTGGACCGGAAACAAGCATCCTGGGACCGGTTTCGGGTTCAAAACCCTCATCAGCCAGGCTATCTTGAATCCAGTGGCAAAGTGAGCAAGGGACCCACGTCTGGGCATACCCTGCCAACTTAGGAGCGAATAAAGCGATACCAAAGGAGATGATGGACGGAGCGCTAGAGCAAATCAAACACTCACCCCCAGTCAACTGATCTGAGTTTAATCCATCATCATTCTTTAGCTCACTCCACCACCCCAGTTCAGACATGGCCATATGCAAATCAGTCTGACCCTGTGCCTCATGGGAACAGTCCAGCCCGAACTGCCAAGCCATGTCTTCCCTGGACCGGAAACAAGCATCCTGGGACCGGTTTCGGGTTCAAAACCCTCATCAGCCAGGCTATCTTGAATACAGTGGCAAAGTGAGCAAGGGACCCACGTCTGGGCATACCCTGCCAACTTAGAGCGAACAAAGCGATACCAAAGGGGATGATGGACGGAGCGCTAGAGCAAATCAAACACTCACCCCCAGTCAACTGATCTGGGTTTAATCCATCATCATTCTTTAGCTCACTCCACCACCCCAGTTCATACATGGCCATATGCAAATCAGTCTGACCCTGTGCCTCATGGGAACAGTCCAGCCCGAACTGCCAAGCCATGTCTTCCCTGGACCGGAAACAAGCATCCTGGGACCGGTTTCGGGTTCAAACCCTCATCAGCCAGGCTATCTTGAATCCAGTGGCAAAGTGAGCAAGGGACCCACGTCTGGGCATACCCTGCCAACTTAGAGCGAACAAAGCGATACCAAAGGAGATGATGGACGGAGCGCTAGAGCAAATCAAACACTCACCCCCAGTCAACTGATCTGGGTTTAATCCATCATCATTCTTTAGCTCACTCCACCACCCCAGTTCAGACATGGCCATATGCAAATCAGTCTGACCCTGTGCCTCATGGGAACAGTCCAGCCCGAACTGCCAAGCCATGTCTTCCTGGACCGGAAACAAGCATCCTGGGACCGGTTTCTGGGTTCAAAACCCTCATCAGCCAGGCTATCTTGAATCCAGTGGCAAAGTGAGCAAGGGACCCACGTCTGGGCATACCCTGCCAACTTAGAGCGAACAAAGCGATACTCAAAGGGGATGATGGACGGAGCGCTAGAGCAAATCAAACACTCACCCCCAGTCAACTGATCTGGGTTTAATCCATCATCATTCTTTAGCTCACTCCACCACCCCAGTTCAGACATGGCCATATGCAAATCTGTCTGACCCTGTGCCTCATGGGAACAGTCCAGCCCGAACTGCCAAGCCATGTCTTCCCTGGACCGGAAACAAGCATCCTGGGACCGGTTTCGGGTTCAAAACCCTCATCAGCCAGGCTATCTTGAATCCAGTGGCAAAGTGAGCAAGGGACCCACGTCTGGGCATACCCTGCCAACTTAGAGCGAACAAAGCGATACCAAAGGAGATGATGGACGGAGCGCTAGAGCAAATCAAACACTCACCCCCAGTCAACTGATCTGGGTTTAATCCATCATCATTCTTTAGCTCACTCCACCACCCCAGTTCAGACATGGCCATATGCAAATCAGTCTGACCCTGTGCCTCATGGGAACAGTCCAGCCCGAACTGCCAAGCCATGTCTTCCCTGGACCGGAAACAAGCATCCTGGGACCGGTTTCGGGTTCAAAACCCTCGTCAGCCAGGCTATCTTGAATCCAGTGGCAAAGTGAGCAAGGGACCCACGTCTGGGCATACCCTGCCAACTTAGGGCGAACAAAGCGATACCAAAGGGGATGATGGACGGAGCGCTAGAGCAAATCAAACACTCACCCCCAGTCAACTGATCTGGGTTTAATCCATCATCATTCTTTAGCTCACTCCACCACCCCAGTTCAGACATGGCCATATGCAAATCAGTCTGACCCTGTGCCTCATGGGAACAGTCCAGCCCGAACTGCCAAGCCATGTCTTCCCTGGACCGGAAACAAGCATCCTGGGACCGGTTTCGGGTTCAAAACCCTCATCAGCCAGGCTATCTTGAATCCAGTGGCAAAGTGAGCAAGGGACCCACGTCTGGGCATACCCTGCCAACTTAGAGCGAACAAAGCGATACCAAAGGGGATGATGGACGGAGCGCTAGAGCAAATCAAACACTCACCCCCAGTCAACTGATCTGGGTTTAATCCATCATCATTCTTTAGCTCACTCCACCACCCCAGTTCAGACATGGCCATATGCAAATCAGTCTGACCCTGTGCCTCATGGGAACAGTCCAGCCCGAACTGCCAAGCCATGTCTTCCCTGGACCGGAAACAAGCATCCTGGGACCGGTTTCGGGTTCAAAACCCTCATCAGCCAGGCTATCTTGAATCCAGTGGCAAAGTGAGCAAGGGACCCACGTCTGGGCATACCCTGCCAACTTAGAGCGAACAAAGCGATACTAAAGGGGATGATGGACGGAGCGCTAGAGCAAATCAAACACTCACCCCCAGTCAACTGATCTGGGTTTAATCCATCATCATTCTTTAGCTCACTCCACCACCCCAGTTCAGACATGGCCATATGCAAATCAGTCTGACCCTGTGCCTCATGGGAACAGTCCAGCCCGAACTGCCAAGCCATGTCTTCCCTGGACCGGAAACAAGCATCCTGGGACCGGCTTCGGGTTCAAAACCCTCATCAGCCAGGCTATCTTGAATCCAGTGGCAAAGTGAGCAAGGGACCCACGTCTGGGTATACCCTGCCAACTTAGAGCGAACAAAGCGATACTCAAAGGGGATGATGGACGGAGCGCTAGAGCAAATCAAACACTCACCCCCAGTCAACTGATCTGGGTTTAATCCATCATCATTCTTTAGCTCACTCCACCACCCCAGTTCAGACATGGCCATATGCAAATCAGTCTGACCCTGTGCCTCATGGGAACAGTCCAGCCCGAACTGCCAAGCCATGTCTTCCCTGGACCAGAAACAAGCATCCTGGGACCGGTTTCGGGTTCAAAACCCTCATCAGCCAGGCTATCTTGAATCCAGTGGCAAAGTGAGCAAGGGACCCACGTCTGGGCATACCCTGCCAACTTAGAGCGAACAAAGCGATACCAAAGGGGATGATGGACGGAGCGCTAGAGCAAATCAAACACTCACCCCCAGTCAACTGATCTGGGTTTAATCCATCATCATTCTTTAGCTCACTCCACCACCCCAGTTCAGACATGGCCATATGCAAATCTGTCTGACCCTGTGCCTCATGGGAACAGTCCAGCCCGAACTGCCAAGCCATGTCTTCCCTGGACCGGAAACAAGCATCCTGGGACCGGTTTCGGGTTCAAAACCCTCATCAGCCAGGCTATCTTGAATCCAGTGGCAAAGTGAGCAAGGGACCCACGTCTGGGCATACCCTGCCAACTTAGGGCGAACAAAGCGATACCAAAGGGGATGATGGACGGAGCGCTAGAGCAAATCAAACACTCACCCCCAGTCAACTGATCTGGGTTTAATCCATCATCATTCTTTAGCTCACTCCACCACCCCAGTTCAGACATGGCCATATGCAAATCAGTCTGACCCTGTGCCTCATGGGAACAGTCCAGCCCGAACTGCCAAGCCATGTCTTCCCTGGACCGGAAACAAGCATCCTGGGACCGGTTTCGGGTTCAAAACCCTCATCAGCCAGGCTATCTTGAATCCAGTGGCAAAGTGAGCAAGGGACCCACGTCTGGGCATACCCTGCCAACTTAGAGCGAACAAAGCGATACCAAAGGGGATGATGGACGGAGCGCTAGAGCAAATCAAACACTCACCCCCAGTCAACTGATCTGGGTTTAATCCATCATCATTCTTTAGCTCACTCCACCACCCCAGTTCAGACATGGCCATATGCAAATCGGTCTGACCCTGTGCCTCATGGGAACAGTCCAGCCCGAACTGCCAAGCCATGTCTTCCCTGGACCGGAAACAAGCATCCTGGGACCGGTTTCGGGTTCAAAACCTCATCAGCCAGGCTATCTTGAATCCAGTGGCAAAGTGAGCAAGGGACCCACGTCTGGGTATACCCTGCCAACTTAGAGCGAACAAAGCGATACCAAAGGGGATGATGGACAGAGCGTTAGAGCAAATCAAACACTCACCCCCAGTCAACTGATCTGGGTTTAATCCATCATCATTCTTTAGCTCACTCCACCACCCCAGTTCAGACATGGCCATATGCAAATCAGTCTGACCCTGTGCCTCATGGGAACAGTCCAGCCCGAACTGCCAAGCCATGTCTTCCCTGGACCGGAAACAAGCATCCTGGGACCGGTTTCTGGGTTCAAAACCCTCATCAGCCAGGCTATCTTGAATCCAGTGGCAAAGTGAGCAAGGGACCCACGTCTGGGCATACCCTGCCAACTTAGAGCGAACAAAGCGATACCAAAGGGGATGATGGACGGAGCGCTAGAGCAAATCAAACACTCACCCCCAGTCAACTGATCTGGGTTTAATCCATCATCATTCTTTAGCTCACTCCACCACCCCAGTTCAGACATGGCCATATGCAAATCAGTCTGACCCTGTGCCTCATGGGAACAGTCCAGCCCGAACTGCCAAGCCATGTCTTCCCTGGACCGGAAACAAGCATCCTGGGACCGGTTTCGGGTTCAAACCCTCATCAGCCAGGCTATCTTGAATCCAGTGGCAAAGTGAGCAAGGGACCCACGTCTGGGCATACCCTGCCAACTTAGAGCGAACAAAGCGATACCAAAGGGGATGATGGACGGAGCGCTAGAGCAAATCAAACACTCACCCCCAGTCAACTGATCTGGGTTTAATCCATCATCATTCTTTAGCTCACTCCACCACCCCAGTTCAGACATGGCCATATGCAAATCAGTCTGACCCTGTGCCTCATGGGAACAGTCCAGCCCGAACTGCCAAGCCATGTCTTCCCTGGACCGGAAACAAGCATCCTGGGACCGGTTTCGGGTTCAAAACCCTCATCAGCCAGGCTATCTTGAATCCAGTGGCAAAGTGAGCAAGGGACCCACGTCTGGGCATACCCTGCCAACTTAGAGCGAATAAAGCGATACCAAAGGAGATGATGGACGGAGCGCTAGAGCAAATCAAACACTCACCCCCAGTCAACTGATCTGAGTTTAATCCATCATCATTCTTTAGCTCACTCCACCACCCCAGTTCAGACATGGCCATATGCAAATCAGTCTGACCCTGTGCCTCATGGGAACAGTCCAGCCCGAACTGCCAAGCCATGTCTTCCCTGGACCGGAAACAAGCATCCTGGGACCGGTTTCGGGTTCAAAACCCTCATCAGCCAGGCTATCTTGAATCCAGTGGCAAAGTGAGCAAGGGACCCACGTCTGGGCATACCCTGCCAACTTAGAGCGAACAAAGCGATACCAAAGGGGATGATGGACGGAGCGCTAGAGCAAATCAAACACTCACCCCCAGTCAACTGATCTGGGTTTAATCCATCATCATTCTTTAGCTCACTCCACCACCCCAGTTCAGACATGGCCATATGCAAATCAGTCTGACCCTGTGCCTCATGGGAACAGTCCAGCCCGAACTGCCAAGCCATGTCTTCCTGGACCGGAAACAAGCATCCTGGGACCGGTTTCTGGGTTCAAAACCCTCATCAGCCAGGCTATCTTGAATCCAGTGGCAAAGTGAGCAAGGGACCCACGTCTGGGCATACCCTGCCAACTTAGAGCGAACAAAGCGATACTCAAAGGAGATGATGGACGGAGCGCTAGAGCAAATCAAACACTCACCCCCAGTCAACTGATCTGGGTTTAATCCATCATCATTCTTTAGCTCACTCCACCACCCCAGTTCAGACATGGCCATATGCAAATCAGTCTGACCCTGTGCCTCATGGGAACAGTCCAGCCCGAACTGCCAAGCCATGTCTTCCCTGGACCGGAAACAAGCATCCTGGGACCGGTTTCGGGTTCAAAACCCTCATCAGCCAGGCTATCTTGAATCCAGTGGCAAAGTGAGCAAGGGACCCACGTCTGGGCATACCCTGCCAACTTAGAGCGAACAAAGCGATACCAAAGGGGATGATGGACGGAGCGCTAGAGCAAATCAAACACTCACCCCCAGTCAACTGATCTGGGTTTAATCCATCATCATTCTTTAGCTCACTCCACCACCCCAGTTCAGACATGGCCATATGCAAATCTGTCTGACCCTGTGCCTCATGGGAACAGTCCAGCCCGAACTGCCAAGCCATGTCTTCCCTGGACCGGAAACAAGCATCCTGGGACCGGTTTCGGGTTCAAACCCTCATCAGCCAGGCTATCTTGAATCCAGTGGCAAAGTGAGCAAGGGACCCACGTCTGGGCATACCCTGCCAACTTAGGGCGAACAAAGCGATACCAAAGGAGATGATGGACGGAGCGCTAGAGCAAATCAAACACTCACCCCCAGTCAACTGATCTGGGTTTAATCCATCATCATTCTTTAGCTCACTCCACCACCCCAGTTCAGACATGGCCATATGCAAATCAGTCTGACCCTGTGCCTCATGGGAACAGTCCAGCCCGAACTGCCAAGCCATGTCTTCCCTGGACCGGAAACAAGCATCCTGGGACCGGTTTCTGGGTTCAAAACCCTCATCAGCCAGGCTATCTTGAATCCAGTGGCAAAGTGAGCAAGGGACCCACGTCTGGGCATACCCTGCCAACTTAGAGCGAACAAAGCGATACCAAAGGGGATGATGGACGGAGCGCTAGAGCAAATCAAACACTCACCCCCAGTCAACTGATCTGGGTTTAATCCATCATCATTCTTTAGCTCACTCCACCACCCCAGTTCAGACATGGCCATATGCAAATCAGTCTGACCCTGTGCCTCATGGGAACAGTCCAGCCCGAACTGCCAAGCCATGTCTTCCCTGGACCGGAAACAAGCATCCTGGGACCGGTTTCGGGTTCAAAACCCTCATCAGCCAGGCTATCTTGAATCCAGTGGCAAAGTGAGCAAGGGACCCACGTCTGGGCATACCCCTGCCAACTTAGAGCGAACAAAGCGATACCAAAGGGGATGATGGACGGAGCGCTAGAGCAAATCAAACACTCACCCCCAGTCAACTGATCTGGGTTTAATCCATCATCATTCTTTAGCTCACTCCACCACCCCAGTTCAGACATGGCCATATGCAAATCAGTCTGACCCTGTGCCTCATGGGAACAGTCCAGCCCGAACTGCCAAGCCATGTCTTCCCTGGACCGGAAACAAGCATCCTGGGACCGGTTTCGGGTTCAAAACCCTCATCAGCCAGGCTATCTTGAATCCAGTGGCAAAGTGAGCAAGGGACCCACGTCTGGGCATACCCTGCCAACTTAGGGCGAACAAAGCGATACCAAAGGGGATGATGGACGGAGCGCTAGAGCAAATCAAACACTCACCCCCAGTCAACTGATCTGGGTTTAATCCATCATCATTCTTTAGCTCACTCCACCACCCCAGTTCAGACATGGCCATATGCAAATCAGTCTGACCCTGTGCCTCATGGGAACAGTCCAGCCCGAACTGCCAAGCCATGTCTTCCCTGGACCGGAAACAAGCATCCTGGGACCGGTTTCTGGGTTCAAACCCTCATCAGCCAGGCTATCTTGAATCCAGTGGCAAAGTGAGCAAGGGACCCACGTCTGGGCATACCCTGCCAACTTAGAGCGAACAAAGCGATACCAAAGGGGATGATGGACGGAGCGCTAGAGCAAATCAAACACTCACCCCCAGTCAACTGATCTGGGTTTAATCCATCATCATTCTTTAGCTCACTCCACCACCCCAGTTCAGACATGGCCATATGCAAATCAGTCTGACCCTGTGCCTCATGGGAACAGTCCAGCCCGAACTGCCAAGCCATGTCTTCCCTGGACCGGAAACAAGCATCCTGGGACCGGTTTCGGGTTCAAAACCCTCATCAGCCAGGCTATCTTGAATCCAGTGGCAAAGTGAGCAAGGGACCCACGTCTGGGCATACCCTGCCAACTTAGAGCGAACAAAGCGATACCAAAGGGGATGATGGACGGAGCGCTAGAGCAAATCAAACACTCACCCCCAGTCAACTGATCTGGGTTTAATCCATCATCATTCTTTAGCTCACTCCACCACCCCAGTTCAGACATGGCCATATGCAAATCTGTCTGACCCTGTGCCTCATGGGAACAGTCCAGCCCGAACTGCCAAGCCATGTCTTCCCTGGACCGGAAACAAGCATCCTGGGACCGGTTTCGGGTTCAAAACCCTCATCAGCCAGGCTATCTTGAATCCAGTGGCAAAGTGAGCAAGGGACCCACGTCTGGGCATACCCTGCCAACTTAGAGCGAACAAAGCGATACCAAAGGGGATGATGGACGGAGCGCTAGAGCAAATCAAACACTCACCCCCAGTCAACTGATCTGGGTTTAATCCATCATCATTCTTTAGCTCACTCCACCACCCCAGTTCAGACATGGCCATATGCAAATCAGTCTGACCCTGTGCCTCATGGGAACAGTCCAGCCCGAACTGCCAAGCCATGTCTTCCCTGGACCGGAAACAAGCATCCTGGGACCGGTTTCTGGGTTCAAAACCCTCATCAGCCAGGCTATCTTGAATCCAGTGGCAAAGTGAGCAAGGGACCCACGTCTGGGCATACCCTGCCAACTTAGAGCGAACAAAGCGATACCAAAGGGGATGATGGACGGAGCGCTAGAGCAAATCAAACACTCACCCCCAGTCAACTGATCTGGGTTTAATCCATCATCATTCTTTAGCTCACTCCACCACCCCAGTTCAGACATGGCCATATGCAAATCAGTCTGACCCTGTGCCTCATGGGAACAGTCCAGCCCGAACTGCCAAGCCATGTCTTCCCTGGACCGAAACAAGCATCCTGGGACCGGTTTCTGGGTTCAAAACCCTCATCAGCCAGGCTATCTTGAATCCAGTGGCAAAGTGAGCAAGGGACCCACGTCTGGGCATACCCTGCCAACTTAGGGCGAACAAAGCGATACCAAAGGGGATGATGGACGGAGCGCTAGAGCAAATCAAACACTCACCCCCAGTCAACTGATCTGGGTTTAATCCATCATCATTCTTTAGCTCACTCCACCACCCCAGTTCAGACATGGCCATATGCAAATCAGTCTGACCCTGTGCCTCATGGGAACAGTCCAGCCCGAACTGCCAAGCCATGTCTTCCCTGGACCGGAAACAAGCATCCTGGGACCGGTTTCGGGTTCAAACCCTCATCAGCCAGGCTATCTTGAATCCAGTGGCAAAGTGAGCAAGGGACCCACGTCTGGGCATACCCTGCCAACTTAGAGCGAACAAAGCGATACTCAAAGGGGATGATGGACGGAGCGCTAGAGCAAATCAAACACTCACCCCCAGTCAACTGATCTGGGTTTAATCCATCATCATTCTTTAGCTCACTCCACCACCCCAGTTCAGACATGGCCATATGCAAATCAGTCTGACCCTGTGCCTCATGGGAACAGTCCAGCCCGAACTGCCAAGCCATGTCTTCCTGGACCGGAAACAAGCATCCTGGGACCGGTTTCGGGTTCAAAACCCTCATCAGCCAGGCTATCTTGAATCCAGTGGCAAAGTGAGCAAGGGACCCACGTCTGGGTATACCCTGCCAACTTAGAGCGAACAAAGCGATACCAAAGGGGATGATGGACGGAGCGCTAGAGCAAATCAAACACTCACCCCCAGTCAACTGATCTGGGTTTAATCCATCATCATTCTTTAGCTCACTCCACCACCCCAGTTCAGACATGGCCATATGCAAATCAGTCTGACCCTGTGCCTCATGGGAACAGTCCAGCCCGAACTGCCAAGCCATGTCTTCCCTGGACCAGAAACAAGCATCCTGGGACCGGTTTCGGGTTCAAACCCTCATCAGCCAGGCTATCTTGAATCCAGTGGCAAAGTGAGCAAGGGACCCACGCCTGGGCATACCCTGCCAACTTAGAGCGAACAAAGCGATACTCAAAGGGGATGATGGACGGAGCGCTAGAGCAAATCAAACACTCACCCCCAGTCAACTGATCTGGGTTTAATCCATCATCATTCTTTAGCTCACTCCACCACCCCAGTTCAGACATGGCCATATGCAAATCAGTCTGACCCTGTGCCTCATGGGAACAGTCCAGCCCGAACTGCCAAGCCATGTCTTCCTGGACCGGAAACAAGCATCCTGGGGACCGGTTTCGGGTTCAAAACCCTCATCAGCCAGGCTATCTTGAATCCAGTGGCAAAGTGAGCAAGGGACCCACGTCTGGGCATACCCTGCCAACTTAGAGCGAACAAAGCGATACCAAAGGGGATGATGGACGGAGCGCTAGAGCAAATCAAACACTCACCCCCAGTCAACTGATCTGGGTTTAATCCATCATCATTCTTTAGCTCACTCCACCACCCCAGTTCAGACATGGCCATATGCAAATCAGTCTGACCCTGTGCCTCATGGGAACAGTCCAGCCCGAACTGCCAAGCCATGTCTTCCTGGACCGGAAACAAGCATCCTGGGACCGGTTTCGGGTTCAAAACCCTCATCAGCCAGGCTATCTTGAATCCAGTGGCAAAGTGAGCAAGGGACCCACGACTGGGCATACCCTGCCAACTTAGAGCGAACAAGCGTATACCAAAGGGGATGATGGACGGAGCGCTAGAGCAAATCAAACACTCACCCCCAGTCAACTGATCTGGGTTTAATCCATCATCATTCTTTAGCTCACTCCACCACCCCAGTTCAGACATGGCCATATGCAAATCAGTCTGACCCTGTGCCTCATGGGAACAGTCCAGCCCGAACTGCCAAGCCATGTCTTCCCTGGACCGGAAACAAGCATCCTGGGGACCGGTTTCGGGTTCAAAACCCTCATCAGCCAGGCTTTCTTGAATCCAGTGGCAAAGTGAGCAAGGGACCCACATCTGGGCATACCCTGCCAACTTAGAGCGAACAAAGCGATACCAAAGGGGATGATGGATGGAGTGCTAGAGCAAATCAAACACTCACCCCCAGTCAACATCACCACCGTCAGTCTCCTGCGCAGCTGCATCTGTGATGTTAAACAGTGCAAGTTCAGTATTTTTTGTGGACATGTATGTCACATTGCGCATGGCATTGTTTAATAAAGTTATTTAGTTACACACGAAGTGTAGTTTAATCACTTGCTTGTTGTACTCTGATGCACTCATTCTGTTTTGATCCCTCCTTGCCTTTCAATTTGTATTTGCTGTATGCAAATACCATAATGCATTTGGGTGTGGCAAGTAAAATGTGGACTGGAGTCAGATTTGCTACACTAAGCCTGATCTGCATAGAGGGGAAATTTTTAAGATTTAACAATGAATGATAATTTGCATTGCTCTTACCTTGTGAAGTACCGGCCTGTTCAGAGGTGTCAATCTGTGTAACGCCAACAACTGCTTCCGGCTGCAGTGTTGACTCCACCATGTCCTCCAGGGGTGTGTTGGGACGTTCTGTTGATGGTCCCCCTCCTGGTTTTTTTGCATCTGCAAGCCTTGCGGCCACCCTTTCCTTAGCACGGCTACGCAGGTCATACTAGCGCTTGCGCAGGTCTGATATGGAGCGCTGTGTGACCCCCACAGCATTAATCTTGGATTGGATCCCAAGCCATATCTTTCTTTTCACAGACTCTGGGACCTGCAGTGACTGCTTGCCAAACAGTTTTTCATGGCTCTGGACGACTTCCTCAATGATGACTTCAAGTTCTTTATCGCCGAATTTCAGATTCCTCTTGCGCCCTTCTGCTTTCTTGTCACCTGTTCCAGAAGCCATGCTGGTGTTCTTGCACAGGTTCTGCTCTCATAAAAGCTTACTTCTGCTCAGCTCCAACAGTCTGCCTCCTCCTCTGCCTCTCTCAGTACACAGGTGTGAGCAATTCTAGCATCACTTCCATGTTGTGATGTCATCAAGCTGCATCGATATTTGTGAATCGCTATTTGCGATTCGGTGATAGCGGATTCGCTTTTTGCGATTTGGTAATACGCAATCGCTATTAGCAATAGCGAATTTTTCCGAATTGCAAAAAAATTTCGATTTTTTTGATGAATAGACTTTTGCGATTTCTAAATAGCGATTTCTAAAAAATCGCTATTTAGAAATCGCAAATTGGATGCTTGATGCATGTGCCCCATTGTCATTTACAATGACAACAGCTCAAACTCTTGTAAATGCAAGACCTATTTCATTTCAAAGAAGTGGCCGCCATTGTACCGGGCTGTTTGGAAAGTGGAAGCGTGCATTGCACGCTGAATGCTGCAGGAAAGCATCTCATGCCTGCAGTAGGAGAAACTCATTAAAGAAAATAGGGTCAGATGCCTCGAAGGGTTTTACCCATTCTGTGTCTATGGAAAAATGTGTTCATACATCTGGCCCATAGTGCTTACAGACTAAATAAGACATACCATGTAACAATCGAAGTAAAAGGGCCAGTCCTCATGGGAGATTACAAAGGAAGACAAGGCGGTACTAGGGAGGGACTAATAAGCCTATTAACGAATCAGAAGCCAGGATTTACAAAGGAGAATGACACAAGCCAATGAAAAATATGGGCGGAGAGTGGGCGGAGCTTCAAGTCCATACTCGAATACAGCATGCCTCGAAGAGCAGCACGTGCGTTGCCCAGGCTCGACCTAAAAATATACAGCAATGAAAAATTCTTTGGCCCTTGTGCAACAAATTAAACCCCTCTCCTCCCCCTTGACCCTCAGCGTTGCAAGGTCAAGCACTCCAGGGCTTACTGAGAGATAAGATGTGGGTTTAGAGACTCAGAACTTAATTAACCATTCACAAGTTAATACTCAATTGTCCAGTCAATGCTTATTTTTGGGAGAGTAATGGCCAGATTTATCAAGGGTTTATATTGCCCTTGCATCATGTAGGGTGACGCAAAGGCTACTCAGGGCACAGCAAGTCTCTGCCTTGCATTACTCTTTCCTGGGAAGGAGTTCCATGGGTGAGGAATGGGTCTGCATCCACCCATGGTTTTTTGTGCTTTCCCACATTTACTAACACTAGTAAACCTAGGAATGAATCAAAATGGTATGCCTTACCAGGGAAGGCATAACAAGGAGAAGCATGTTTATTTCTACTCATTTATTCCTCTTACTGCGTGTGCTGCATTGTGCAGCACACATAGAAAAATGAAAACGCCTCTGGGAATTGTTATTGTGCAAGAAGTTGCCTCAGACTTGGCATTGTTACATACAAATCATTGATTTCAGGTGTGTTTGTCTCATCAGCAGACAAGTCTACATACAACACCCAAAATGCATTAGGTTATCACAAGTAAGTCCAGGACTGGAATCAGGTTATCACAAGTAAGTCCAGGACTGGAATCAGTGTTTGTAATGACCTGGAGGGGGGTGGTCAATCTATATGAACTGGCATGAACTGAAACATCATATGAAGCTCAGCTCCGTGCATGGGTCGCCACTGAATGTATCACGCTATGTGCAATTCTGTTCCCTCAAGATATGTTTCATGTAATGTTGATATATAATTGGCACTGTACCTGATTTTGAAATGTCGGCTCCTGACCATGTTTACCCCTTTTTTTTGTAAAATAAAATATATTCACACAAAAAAAATGGTCAGCTCCTTGGTCTTCTCCACTGAACATGGGTACTCAGTCGATCAGTTTGAATCCTGACGAACTTTCATGGGTGAAACGCTAAGCAGTAATAGTGGGAATCTGCCTTTATCTGTGAAACACGTGAAAACGATGGAGCGGGCACCTGGGCAGCTTCTTCCCTCATTTATTTGGGCCACACCCCTGTGCAAAATCGAAACAAATCTCTGTTAACACAACATAACATATCTGCCCCTGGCACTGCCTGCCCACGCTGTGGTGCTGAAACTATGGGTGCGGAAGGTGATGCGGAACCCCCAACTGGCACTGTGTAGATTCAGACTAAAACTTGGTACTAGAGAGGTCTTTGAAACACAGTGAATGTTACAAGACAAAAAGCCAGTCTGACAAGTGTCAGACAAACTCTGATGACCTGTGGCAATACATCACTGTGGACATCTGTGTTTGCTTTTCATTTCACTCACTCTGAAGTGGGTACACGCTGTCACTTGGCCCTAGAGACACCCTTGGGTTACAAATGGAGCTTTACAAGTGCTTCAAAATATGATGCCAGCGTGGGAAGAGCCAGTGAGGCACAATGTCTCACAATCCTGAATTGGGATGGGCGTGAGCATTTTAGTGGGTCGAAGCAAACCATTCATTTTACAAGGTTAAATCCAATCTGATGTATTATTTCTCCACTTTTAATGTCTTTTTCATTTACTGTTTAAAATTGGCACAACAGAGAGACATGGCCAAGATGGCGGGAGGGGCGAGGCCAAGATGGCAGCGGATAGGACGTGCTTTCGTGTCTCTCCGGCTCCGCCGCTCGTTAGTATTGAAATAGCACTTTCCCTTGCTGTCTCACCGGGGGAATTAACTCCGATTGTGATACCGGAACCCCGGCGGAGTCGATTGAGGTCAGACACGGCGTTGGGGGAGAGCCCTGTCGCCCGCAGCGGTTCTTGGCGAAGGGAGCGCAGAGACCACGGATCCAGCTCAGCGTGGCGGTGTGAGCAGCCGAGCTTTGGGGCCTCCTTCCTGCAGCACACAGGGGGAGCGCCCTCCTCCCGTTTCAACCTGGGTACCGCAGAACGGATTCCGTGAGTACCAGAGACACAGAAAGAGAGCCGAGGAGCTGCCGAAACGGGGCCGTCACGGATGGAGAGGTCGCATCAGGAAGATAGAGGGAGGAGCGGACGCCATTTTAGGCCCCGAACGTGGCCCACCGGAACGGAGAGACAACGCCGAAGAGCAGACGCTGAGAATGCACCCACATGCTACTTTGCCCTAGTGGCACAGAAGGTGAGCCGGGAAGCCGTTGAGCTGAGGCCGCAGGAAGCTAGGTGAGGGACGGCCATCTATCGGGCCCGGGTGTGGTCCACTGTGGTGAAGAGAAAGCGAGTGAGGCAGGGGATCCCCTGTCGGACGCTGACTGTGGCCCGGAGGTGAAGTGGTAGAGGCCTTTCGAGCGTGCCCCTTTGGGCAAGAATAAGTGCATGGGTCAGATCACCTGTATTACAGGCTCCCTCACGAGAGCGGACCGACGGCTCGGGACTTCATCTCCTTAAGTTCAGACACGCTAAGAATAGCAAGAGATGCCAAGCACAGAGGTGAATGTGGTCTGCCCAGGTATCTCTCCTATTATTATAACCCTATCTTCGCCGGAGGAAACAACATTCACTTCAGCTACACCACGGAACCGCTCTGGACAGACCACCACTGCATCCATTTCTCCTTCTCGAAACCCACTGCACACAAGCGCACGCCCCGCTCCCCACGCAGAAGCTGGAACAAAGTCTCTAAAGAACACCTCACCTCCGCCCTCAACTGCACTCCTCTACCAACTACGACAGATGCCAACAAAGCGGCGAGCAACCTCCACCAATGGATCACCAACTGCGCCAACACTCTTGCCCGCCTCCAGAACACCACGAGACGACACAACATGAAAGCCAGCAGGTTCGCCACGGACCTCCGAGAATCCAAGCCCTATTGTCGACGACTGGAGAAAACGTGGAGAAACAGCAGAACCCCGGAAGCACGCTCCGACTATAAGGCAGCCACCACGGCACACCACCAACTCATCAAATCAACAAAGAGGAACTAGATCCAAGACAGAATCCTTTCCAACTCCCACAACTCCAAGGAACTCTTCACCATCATACCAGAATTTGCCAGACCCAACAGCGAATCAACCGACCTCCCTCCCTGCCAAGACCTCTGCAACAAACTCAGCTCCTTCTTCCACCTCAAGATCAAGAAGCTCTACGACAACTCTGACGACCAAGACCATGGCACCGCCTCAACACCCACCCCCAGCGACACCACCCAACAGACCCACCTCACCTGGTCCCCTCTCACCACAGAAGACACCGTAAAGACAATGAAAAGCATCCACTCCGGAGCACCTACTGACCCCTGTCCACCCACATCTTCCACAGGACCGCCACTGCCATCGCACCAGAACTACGCCAAACTATCAACTGCTCCCTCGAGACCGCCACATTCCCCGACAACTGGAAATGTGCCGAAGTCAACCAACCTCCAAAAGAAGCCCTCCGCAGACCCGACCGATCTCAAGAACTTCAGGCCCATCTCACTGCTCCCTTTTGCAGCCAAAGTCATCGAGAAAGCCATCAACACCCAGCTAGCACCCTTCATAGAAACCAACAGCATCTTAGACACCTATCAATCTGGATTCCACAGCAACCACAGCACTGAGACCGCCCTCATAGCCGCCACCAACGACTTCCGCGCCCTCCTCGACCAAAGCCACACTGCAGCCCTCATCCTCCTGGACCTTTCAGCAGCCTTCTACACTGTCTCCCATTGCACACTAGCCTCCAGGCTCCACGACGCCGGCATCCAAGGAGCAGCCTTAGACTGGATCCGATCTTTCCTTTCAGGCAGAACACAAAGAATGAGACTCCCGCCCTTCCTCTCTGAACCAACAGAAATCAGATGCAGAGAACCCCAAGGATCTTCCCTCAGCCCTACCCTCTTCAACGTCTACATGGCCCCCCTCGCAAACATCGTCAGAAAACATGAACTCAACTTAGTCTCATACGCCGATGACACCCAGCTCATCCTCTCCCTCACCAAGGAACCCGACATTACCAGGCACAATTTCCAAGAAGGGATGAAAGATGTTGGAACCTGGCAGGCAGCCAGCCAGCTTCAGGCAACAGCAGCTGCCTGAAGCTCATCTCAGAGAAAACAGAAGTCCTCATCCTCGGCTCCACCCCCTCCGCATGGGACAACAACTGGTGGCCCCCGCCCTCGAAACCCACCCACCCTAACGGACCACACAAGCAACCTCGGCATCATACTTGACTCCTCACTCACCATGAACCGCCACATCAACGCTGTGTCCTCCACTTGCTTCAACACTGTCCGCATACTTTGTAAGACCTTCAAATGGATTCCCCCGACTCCAGGAAGACTGTCACCCGCACACTCATCACTAGCAGACTGGACTACTGAAACGCTCTCTATGTCGGAATCAACAAAAAACTCCTCCGCAAACTCCAGACCGTCCAGAACGCCGCAGCCAGACTCATCCTCGACATCCCACGACATGACCACATCACCCAACACCTCCGTGACCTCCACTGGCTCCCCGTCAAAAAAAAGAATACCCTTCAAACTGCTCACATACGCCTACAAAGCTCTCCATAACACCGGACTCCAATACCTCAACGAACGAATCTCCTTCAATGCCCTGAAGAGAAACCTCCGCTCTGCCGACCTCGCCCTAGCCACGGTCCCCTACATCCGCAGGACCAGAGAAGGGGGCAGATCCTTCTCCTACCTCACGGCCAAGACCTGGAACGAACTTCCCCACCGCATCCGACGAAGCCCGACACTGCAAATTCAAAAAGGACCTCAAGACCTGGATCTTCGAATGACCAACGGAGCTGCTCGCACCCCCCACCCCTCCAGCGCCCTGAGACCCTTGTGGGTGAGTAGTGCACATTAAAACCCCTGATTGATTGATTGATTGAATATTCTAACATGCAAGGCATAGTAACAAGGAATGGCTTACTTGCACCAATCACTGCTGGATGCAGGGTTTGGGTTCTTTGCACATGTTGGTGAGGGATCATAGCACAGAGCTAAATCTAGTTGGGATACCATAGTTCTCTCAGCCTGTCTTTAAGATAGACCACCATCACTTGTGAAAAATGATTAAGACCACACCTTTCTTCCTCATTTAAAACTATACTAGCGTTCCACTAGCTGCCCCACTAGCTGCAGGATGGGTCAATTTCTGTTTGGACTGTGCTATCCTTAAAGGACCATTCCCAACCATTCCACATGTAGCCGGATATTTGTCACTCCATCGCTCATACTAACTGGGTTTGCACTTATAGCGCTTAAAGTAGCATTTGGATTTTTCACAACCCGGATCTCTATATTTAGTGCATTGATGTCTGTGTGCAGCTCTGCCCCTCGGAAGATTGTTCCAGCACCATTGCACCCATGTTGGAGCCACAGGCCGTGTCAGGAGTCCATTTTGCCTGAGGTACAGAGGTAGAGGAAGGAGTTACAGGAGGTGGGGGTGGCCTGGGCAGTGAGGGCTGGGCATGCCTGTAATCAGGACTTAAGTACCTGCATGCTTTCCTCTGGGCTGAGGTAGTGTGTCTGCTCGCCACTGATGGCATCCAGGCCTTGTATGGTTCTACTGATTTGTGCCCCATGACTAGGCACAACAGTTTGCCAGAGAAAATGTTGGTGAGGTGGAAGCTTATCTGGGCAGGGAGGGGCTGGTCTGAAGCGGGCAGAGGGTAGTCGGGGTACAGTCTGCATGTTTGCCTCTAGGCAAGGGGAGGGCTGCGCTGGCCCTGCTAGGTGGGCCCCATGAATCCAGCTCCCTGGCCTGGCTGCAGGGTCTGGGGCAGAAAGAGAGGCGAAGGAAGAGGGAAGCCTGGAGGGAGTCCTCCAGCCGGATAGGGGAACAGACGAGGAGCAGCGCAGAAGGAAGAGGCTGCATGTCTGACTCAGGACTAGGAGAGATGCTGTCTGCCAGAGTGGGCATCCCAGTCTCTGCCCAGTGCTTAACTTGAGCCGGTGGTTTCCAGCGCTCGGCACTGGCAATTAATTATCAACACTGGGGCTTGTACCAGTCTGCCACATGGTGGCGCTGTCTGCCTAATTTAAAGATGAGCACAACAACAGTTGTTTATTAATTCAATGTACATTAAACATGACTATTCATTGACCCCAAGCCAGTCTTATAGCTTTGGAGGCATGAAATAAACTGAATTGCAACTCTTGTAGCAGTGTGATGATTGGTAATTGTGTTAGTACTGCCTTTGGCTGTGCTGGTAGGGGCAATGTGTGCTGCAAGCTGCAGTGGCTGCCTGATGAGGGCCCTGGTACTTATTTTTTTTACAAATTAGGCACCGTCTTTGCCTCGTGTTCACTTGAAGCCTGTAGCTTGGCTTACAGGTCTGAGCCTAGAAAACAAGAGGCGAAGTGTGCCCTAGACAGGTGGACAGACACCCTGGCTTATGTAGTCTAACAGCAGCAGGGTTTATCGAGGACTGGACATTTAGTACACACCTGTGCTATATAAGATGTCCCTTTGGTGTGGAAGTCTCCGAGTTAACACACAAATAAGTTAACAAGCTGCACCCAGGAGAACCAGTCTGACACTGCCAAACGTATAACTTTCCGTGGAGTCAATGGCTGTGTAGCTAGTGGTGACCTTTGTACTAGGGGTGGGCGTAACTCACATAATTCCATGTAGCATAATCACACGAAATTACCTAAGAATTCCGTAAGGTTATGCTTGAATTACTCGAGAAGAGTAAATCTGTGGTTACCCCTATTTCTTAGCACAAAAATGCCCCCTTGTGTCCAAAACTGCAGTGAGGATGAGTTTTGACGTGATAGTAACTGCAACAGAACACGAATAGTGAGTGCAAGCGGCCGCTCACGCTCGCTAAATGTGTTCTTCAGGTAGGATTTTTCCGCAGCGTATTCCCAGCATTCAGCACTATTTTCTGAGCGCAAAATGCACCCTCACGTCCAAATTGGAAGCAAGGATGCATTTTGCGCTAAGAATACAACACTAAAAGCAGCAGAAGACATATATGGCCAGTGCGAGCAACCCCTCGCTAAATGTGCTCTCGCGGTATGATTTTTCCCTCTAAATTACTCTCAATTATGAAGGAGGGAGTAATTGCGTAATTATCAGTAGTTCCACACTAAAGAGTAATGCGAAATTACCGAAATTACACCGATTACTGCGGCGTAATCAAAATTCCGCCCAGGCCTACTTTGTACCTCCCTCCAGCTGTCGCTGGAGCCACCCTGGCCGCTTCCTGTCATCACCCACAGCTAATGCCTGGCATTGCCTGCACTTCCGGGCAGCGGCGCTGCTCCTCGTGCACCAGTCCCGCTCCTCGCGCACCAGTCCCGCTCCTCGCGCACCAGTCCTGCTCCTCGCGCACCAGCCCCGGTCCCCGCGCACCAGCCCCGGTCCCCGCGCACCAGCCCCGCTCCTCGCGAACCAGCCCCGCTCCTCGCGCACCAGCCCCGCTCCTCGCGCACCAGCCCCGCTCCTCGCGCACCAGCCCTGCTCCTCGCGCGCCAGCTCCGCTCCTCGCCTACCAGCCCTATTTTGGGGATGCATTTAAAGAATGAAATGAGCCTCTGATTGGAAAGGGTAAATCTGATTTGGTGGAATAATGATCCAAGCCGTTCTCGCTGATGAGTCTGAGACATCATCGACTCTGCGTTCTGCTTGCGCGGGAATCTCGGTGCCCATTAAGTTTAATGATGATGTGCGCAGGGAAGGGGGGTGGGGGTGTAAATATACTTTTGTGGCCTCTGGGCATGAAGGAATCTGCCTTGGTGATAAAATGACTCTCTCACTAGGAGCTTCTTTCAGTCCTGTTCCTCCTCTCTAGGGGGCAGATTTACAAGCCCCTTGCGCCACTTTTGCGTCACTTTTCCCATGTTAAAAGTGACTCAAAAGTGGTGCATGGGGCTTGTAAATCTGCCCCTAGGTTTCCAGTCCTCGTGACGCTACTGCTGGTAAGGTAGCACAGCGAGTTATGCACCTACTGCTGACCTGTGAGTGTTGCCCGAAAAACATGGGTTCAGATCTTAATATATATTTGTGAATTGTTTTAATCTCCTGAGGTAACCTACATGAGATATTTGGAATGTGTCTGGCACCGCAGGCCGCAAGCGCTATATGCTCACTGTGAAGATGACACTGTGATGACTTACACCGCAGCCCTCAAGCGCTACGCAGGCCTCAAGCGCTATATGCTCACCGTGAAGGTGCAACTGTGATGACTTACACCACAGGCCTCAAGCGCTATATGCTCTTTGTGAAGATGCCACTGTGATGACTTACACCACAGGCCTCAAGCGCTATATGCTCACTGTGAAGATGCCACTGTGATGACTTACACCACAGGCCCCAAGCGCTATATGCTCACTGTGAAGATGCCACTGTGATGACTTACACCACAGGCCTCAAGCACTATATGCTCACTGTGAAGCTGCTACTGTGATTACTTACACCGCAGGCCCCAGGCGCTATATGCTCAGTGTTAAGCTGCAGCTGTGATGGCTGATGCCTCTGAAGTTGACTTAATTCGCAAACGCCAACTGGGAGAGGTTTTTATAATCAATGCGCTGGAAAAACACCTAATAAGAATGCTTTGTTGGAAAAACACCTGGAAATCATTCATTTAGAATATAAATTCTCCCAAAGAACACATTTTCAAAGGAATTTTGGTCAGTAGATAAAGTTTTCATCTTTGCACAATCTCACCGCTGGAATTTAAATTGTGCACAAGTGTAACACCATTGGAAGTAGTTAAAACGTGACGAGAGCTGCTCCCAGCTGCTAAACTGCCTGCATGACCTATCATAGGTTTTAAAAATGTATAACGGGCTCAGCCATTATAAACATGACTACCCTACCTTAGCACTTCATGCTCTAATTACGCACGCACTCTGCAACCTAACTACTTTGCCCCTCACTTAGGTATCCTTTGTATCTAAGCAACCGGATCTACGCAACATGGCCGTAAAGGATGTATTCACCGTCAGGTTCGCCCTCTGGGCTCAAAAGACAAAATAAACTTATTATAACAGAAGAAATGAAGATTGCAGGATATTCGGTAGAAGCAAAATAAACGTAAACATAAATATAACTGCTACCAGCATACACTGAAAATAAAAATGTTTTTAAGCATCACAGAGACCGTAAATTACACAGTATCACAAGTTTGGCAAAGTTACAGAAATAAATGGAGGTGAAAAACCTGCGTATTGTTTTGCATCGTGGTTTCATTTCTTTAATTTCTTCATGCCGATGACGAGGCGTCAAAGTGCATTAGCAGACGAGTAGCAAGCTACTCCATGACAGTCCTGGATGAAGGAGCGCGTGTGACATGTGGCCTATATGAGGAGGGTTGTGATGTCATTGCTGAGGTCACAGTTACACTCTGTTCGTGTTTAGTTACAGCTGGTATATGTGGGTTTAAAGAGGAACAGGGAGGGGTATTGCATGGTGGTCTGTGGGTGCGTAGAAAGTCTGTGAGTGCAGCGTGGCCTGTGTGCGAAGTGCTTCAGTGTTGTGTGTCTCCAGCAGAGACTGTTCAAAGTAAGCTAGGGTTTAGGAGCACAGAGTGAGAAGAGACACTGCTGTGAATGTGTTCTGATACTTATCATCCTTAGGGTTTGTCTGTGTCACACATGTAAATCTCATTGAAAAAGGCACAGGAAGTGCCCAGAGGTTGAGGGGGCTGCTAGTGAGGGAGAAATCTTGTAGCAACTTAAGGATATGATCTGCCATCCACACAGGAGCTACAGAGCAGCAACATACAGTAATAGATATTAAGGGACAGATTTAGTAACATTTCATGCAGCGCAGCAGGGCAGGTTGATGCGCTGCGTTGCATGAAAGGTAGACATCAGAAATGCCCATATTTACAAAGATGAGGCACATTTCTGCTGCCTTCTTCTCTGGCGCACTGTGTGCTGTCTAGCGCCAATACAGGTACCCTTGCCCCATAGTGCACGGGTGCCTGTGTCACGAGCAGGATTATTATTGAGCAGGGAGGGGCACCTTCCTTCACAAAAACAATCCTTAACAGCATTTTCTTTTTTCTATGTGCAGGGCCGGCTCTAGGGCAGTGCGATCGGTGCCACCGCACCTGGCGCTGACTTGGGGTGGGGGCGTCATTTTTACAAGTAATATCATTTTAAAAGCACCAACCTGCTGGCGCGTTCCTGGCCTCCAGCATTTTTTGTAGGCATCAATTAAAACGTCAAGATAACTCCGGTGATTTATCGTGTTCCTGGAAAGAGACCGGAGGTTTGTCTAGTGGACGTTTTGATTCTTCCAAAGGTAGCACAGAGGGTTAAAATGCAGTAGTGGCTCGTGGAGGGAGTGCCGCGGTGGGGTGGGGGAGGTGCAGGGTGGGGGGTAGTAAACTATGGCATACGGCCGAACAGAGGTAAGTAAACAAATAAATAAATAAAACAAATTTCATTGCGTGCGCTGCATTGCCAAATGCGATGCAGCGCGCGCATCGAAATTCGTTTTTATTTATTTATTTGTTTACTTACCTCTGTTTGGCCGTATGCCGTAGTTTACTAACCCACCCTGCTCCTCCCCCGCCCCGCCCCACAGCCCCGCAGCACTCCCTCCATGAGCCGCTACTGTTAAAATGCCTGCTGCTAAGAACGTGTACCATGCAGATAACAAAGTGCATGTAATGTAAATAGGTCAGTGGGTTACTGCTTCCTTTTGTTACTTGTCGTTTGTAAGTCAAAATCGTAATATAGAACATTGAGCTACTAACTGTCATCAAAAAGCTGTGTGTAAACATCAAGGTATATGTTAGAGCAATATGTTTTTTTGCCCAGTCTTTCATTACCCTAATCTTGCCACAAGGGTTCATTTGGGTGGAAAACAATTCTTTTTTATTAAAGAGAACCCCTAACAATGGTGTTACATTTTAAATTCTGAATTTGTGCTTTTCCAGACTAAGGACTCTTAAGCTATATTGCCTACCAGTATCGATGACATGTTACTCCTACACTACACCTTGTAGTCCCGTCTGATGTAACATTTCCTATACACTGATTTACAAACCTATGATTGTCTCTGTGCAATGTGTGTCTGATGTAAAGTGCTCTGACACCTTACACTGGTATGAGTGGTGCTATAAAACTAAATGAATCCGAGAGACAGTGGCTCTGGAGACTTGAGGGGCACTGTTAAAGGGCGGTGGTGAGGGAATCCGTGGCAGAGGTGGTCTTTGGGGGGCGCCAACAAACACTGTCGCACAGGGCGCCACAAGTGCTAAAGCCGGCCCTGTCTATGTGTGATGTATCCTGCATCACACATAAAAAAAGGAAGTAACGGGAAAAACTAAAGCTATTGCTCCGCATTGCACCTGGGTCTGGGAGGCGTGCCATTTGGATGCGTTCCGTGATTTACAACTATTTGTAAATCTGGGATTGCACCAAAACTCAAGGGTGGATGCGAGGGAACGCCCACACTCACCCCTGGAACGCCTACAAGGTAACGCAAGGCATCGAAATGCGCTGCATTGCATTACCTCGGATTTACCACACCAGGCAGAGCCATGCAAGGTGTCTTTTTGAGGCTCAGTAAATCCCAGGTGAGGTTTTGTGCTGTCTTGCATCATCTTGCGTAACACATTGGTCAACGCGAGCCCTTAGTAAAACTGGCCCTTTGTAACCGGCTATGGTAAATGCTTTCAGGGAACAACTCAAAACTTGGCTATTTTGCAACTAGGTGGGCGTGGGGGAAGTGGAGAGCTGCCTAGTAGCACTGGGACACTCGGCTGAGCAGCTGTGAGCTTTATAAATGTCTGTTCATTCATCATTCATGTGTTCCTAGGAATCCGTCCAGGATTGGCAGAGGAGCGACCCTAAGGGATAAATAGACACCACATGCAGGGGTCTGCAGTGCCCACCCAAGAAGCCAATGGGAGAGGGCATCAATTAGTGATTCTGTGTAAGAAATACATCTAGGTTACAGAACAAAAAAGCGAAACGTTTTTTCCACTGTAAATTTCACTTTAGTGCAACGCTTAACAAAGGTGACAGTCTTCACAACTTCCCTCAGCACAAATCTTTGGCAGAGGAATTCTAATTCCACAAACTTCAATCACGAGTTTCAGTGATGACTTTCTCTATGTTTGTGTAGGTGAATATCAGCTGGTCAACCCTGCCAATTTTTACTGTGAGAAAAAAGGCCCAGAAAATACTGGGACATGCTGGTTTCTGGTGCACTAAGAACCAAAAACCTCCCTTTATGCCCTATTTTCGCAGGTGAATGTTGTAATTGGAGTGATTTATCTCAACCGATCCCCAGGGTATAGTGATCAGAGGCAATAAAAAACGATTCGGTACAAAGGCACTGGCAATCAGTGTGATGTGACATGTAATATGTCAAAATCCTTACAGGGCAGTTCTATGTTAGGTTGATATTTCGGCATGCTGTGTTTGTGAGGGGATGCTTTAGCAGTCTAACTTTCGTTCTTCTTCATTTTCACATCAAACCAGTAAAATTGACAACGGTGACACTAAATAATGCCATTTACTTCTTTGTGGATAATCCCTTTCTCATGGATCCTTGAGGGGGTGGTTGGTACAAAAGGCATCTCCTTGAAATTTCCACTTCGAATGCATGAACAATCTTAATCCAGTCTTCAGCATCCAGACCCTCTTTAGCGGTCACACAACTACACCGAAATACAAACTGGAAAAAAGTATATCATGGTAGGCCAAAACCTCAAAGAGCAGCTCTGTCAGGAGGATGAATGTGGCTTTGGAGAAAACATACTCAAGAGAAGCCACTCTGGAAAAATGTTCGACACAAATCTGTTTCTTCACTTTATGTTGAAATGAAGGCATCCCCAAGATGTCACATCGAGCTCTGTCAATGCTCTTCATGCCATAAACATGTCCACAGTGTCCCTTTTTGCAGAAACACATAGATCACTTCTTTCCCCTTTCCTGGGGGTGAGATCACCGTACTCCCCCCTTCCTCAGCTCTGTCTACCAAGTATGTGCCTTGATTGTGGTGGGCTAACCCACAACCCCCCCCCCCCTCGTTTCTTCTCTCCATCTGCCTTTCTATACCTAAGTCGGTTCACCCCCTGTTCTAAGTCGGTTCACCCCCGGTTTTAAGTCGGTTCACCCCATGTTCTAAGTCGGTTCACCCCCGGTTCTAAGTCGGTTCACCCCCGGTTCTAAGTCGGTTCACCCCCTGTTCTAAGTCAGATCACCCCTGTTCTAAGTCGGTTCACCCCCGGTTCTAAGTTGGTTCACCCCGGTTCCCCGGTTCTAAGTCGGTTTACCCCGGTTCTAAGTCGGTTCACCCTCGGTTCTAAGTCGGTTCACCCTCGGTTCTAAGTCGGTTCACCCCCGGTTCTAAGTCGGTTCACCCCCGGTTCTAAGTCGGTTTACCCCCGGTTCTAAGTCGGTTCACCCCCGGTTCTAAGTCGGTTCACCCCCTGTTCTAAGTCGGTTCACCCCCGGTTCTAAGTTGGTTCACCCCCGGTTCTAAGTCGGTTTACCCCCGGTTCTAAGTCGGTTCACCCTCGGTTCTAATTCGGTTCACCCTTGGTTCTAAGTCGGTTCACCCCCGGTTCTATGTCGGTTCCCCCGGTTCTAAGTCGGTTTACCCCCGGTTCTAAGTCGGTTTAACCCCTGTTCTAAGTTGGTTCACCCCCGGTTCTAAGTCGGTTCACCCCCTGTTCTAAGTCGGTTCACCCCCGGTTCTAAGTCGGTTCACCCCCTGTTCTAAGTCGATTCACCCTCGGTTCTCAAGCATGTTTTGTTCTTTATACCTTTTTTCTACCAATGCCTATACCCTGGTACCTCCAGCAGCCTCACCCATCGATTTCTAATTAAAACCCAGTGATTTCTACCCTTGTCTATAGCCTAGTAGGGGTACCCCCCAAATATACCCTCGAATCTTTAGTCTTGCCTACACTCTAGCACCCTGAAACCTGCCGGCACGAAGCACCTCCACCCCCCCATGTACCTTAGTACCTCTCTCTCTATTACACCCGTCCTCCTTTTCCCCTTTACAGAAATTCTTCTTCAGCTGTTTGTCCCTATTTTCTAATTATTGTTCTATTTCTGTGAAAAATTGCTTGAATTTTTAGAGTAAAGTATCCCCCCCCGCCACATTTTTAGAAGTTCCCCAAAATGGAGAATCACCAAAAAAGTGCAAAGAATCAGTTCAGTGAGTGGAGTACTCTGCATCAGTGTGCATCACCATCACCAACCTCAGCCCCGCCTAAGATACCCCCATTAACAGAGGGAGGACCCCCTTGAAGTCAAAAGAAAAGTGAAACAAATGTCTGTGCCCAAGATCACACGGTGCTCTTGTGATCTTTCCCAGGGCCCTAGGACAAAGAGCATGGGACTAACAGAACGAGGGGAGATAGACTGTACTCAATAAATACAAGGAAACAATGAACCAGAATAGAGGAGATAATGTTACTTATAGAAACTAATTCACAAACCAAGCAGCCCAGACAAGGTCCAACGAGCTACAAACACCACCGTAGGTGGACTCTGACACACAACCCAAAGGTGATATAGAAGGGCAAAAGAAGTGCTGATGACACCGAAGCCTTACCAGGAGGAGCGTTTCTATGTATTCGGTCTCCTCTGTCGGGGGCCATTATGTATTAAAACGTCTGAACAGGACCACAGCTACGTGGGTGCCAAAAAAACATAGAGGCGCAAAAAAGACACCTGCCCTAGGACACCAAAATACCATGTGTATGGCCCTGCCTTCTTTCACTGCGAACATGACAGATAACACTGCAATAGCAGACATGGTTTGGGCAGGACCACTCAAATGTGTACTTCTGCGGCCGCAGCTCTTTTGAGATGATTATACATTTGCCACATAATTCATCATCTGCTGCATAATCTTCAAATGTTTACCCACATTTTTTTTACTAGCTCAAACGAATGGAAAATTACTAAAAACATGGCGACATGTTTACGCACAGTGGAAGTCCCTTCGTAAAGGTAACTGGTCATCTTGCAGTTACTTATTTCTGTATTTGGTGGTTAAACTGGCACTAATGAGGTGAACTCTTTGCCAAGACAGTATTATCATGTGTAAATATTACAAAATAATCAAGTAACGCTATCAAAAAATGCGCCGCATTATGCCGGATAATTTGTTTTTTCTTGCAGCATAATTTACTCAACCCTGCTTTATAAGTTTGTGCTCCTCTGCCACATAATTCCAGTGGCCCTGAGGTTTAGGTGAGTTTCTATTACCCCCACAATTTGCAGTAAGGAGTGTGGTGGCAAACACCGTATCTTGCAGTTTTCCCCAAGTACATTTTAGCTGGTCAATCCTGACAATATTTGGTGAGAGAGAAAAACAGGAGGACAATAGCCAGGTTAAGTGAAAGGTCGTCGTAAGATGCCCATTCTCTATGGAGACCACCCCTTAAGAAAAGCCTTTACCCAGGGCTTTAAGTGGGCCGGGTCTCACCGGGTCTGAGCACCGGCAGTTTTTTTAGGGAGGCTTCGAAACGGGTCTCTATCGGGCTCTGTTTTGTGCCCTGGCACAGGCGGTCCGTTTTTTCCGGACTGCAGTGACAGCAGGTACATGGACGTGCGGTGCTCACACTGCTCACTTCTCACTAGAGGAGAAGTTAGGGCATGACATCATGTCTGGTGAGCGTTGTATGGGAAGGGAAATCCTTTAAAGAGTCATTTTCTCTCTGGATTTCCCTTCTCTTTGAAACTCAGGGGCAGCAACATTGTCGTGGTGTCACCAGGGCTTTAAGTGGAAGCTTTTTCAATAATATATACAAGCCATAGTTGCTGCTTATTTATCTTATGCAACTAACAACCATTGACAAAGCCAATAGTCCTGACTTGTAGATATGTTACTTGTTGTATCATATATCTAGATGCAATGACAGAAACAGCAAAATACAAGTCGGTCGGCACACTATGCTCAGCACAGATTTTTAGATTAAGTGTTTTAAGCCACGCCCTTAATTACACTGGCCACGCCCCTTTGAGAGACCCCCCAGTTTTTTCATCCCACTTAAAGCTCTGCCTTTACCCCTTTAACACATCATCTACCCTTACTCCACCAGTTGGAATACCATCCCCTGATGCAGGCTTTAGTGGGAAACATGCCAACTGCGGACTTCAGCCGCCCGAATGAACCTAAAGCGCCGAAAGGTGAACTAAGTGACAAAACAGCGCTAAACATGGCTTCATTGGCCTGATTATGGAGAGCAGCTCACGTGCACAATTTTCGCTCATGATTTGCAGAACTCATTCATGTTCTTTGTAGCTTGGCAAGTCTGTGGTTTTTATGATGTGGGCAGATGTGCCGTGAAATAAAATCTTCCATTTTAGGAGAAGTGATAAATCTAGATAGATCCGAGCGCGGAAGCGCACTCCAGGGATGACGTCTGTTTCTTGCCACACCTGTGGTAAGTCATAGTTGGCAGGTGAATTATAACCAACCCTGTAGTCACCTTACCTAACTCAGTCTGTCGCAAGTTACCGACCACTGAAATTAAAACACATCCATATTTTATATTTTTCTTTTTTTATGGGAAGCAAGAAGACAACAATGAAGAAAAGACTGAAGCGGTAAATTATAGATAGAAGAACGAGGTAAAGAAAGGCCGGTTGAGGTTCAAGTATAAAAAGGAGGTTATGAACTTAGTTACCCAACGGATGGACCATTATAAGTCCTGGGGCAATGATGAATGAATCCTGGACCACTTTCTTAGAGGGGGGCTCTACTCAAATATTGAGTTTTTAATCTCGCCCGCCAAAATATTGTATCCAGAATATAGGCTTCCAATATATCGTGACAGTAAGTATGTGTGGGTAAAAAGAGATTTACTGATCACAATAGTAAAGCTATACTTGTTATGTTATGTCGATTTGTAGAGCGCTGTAATCACCCGTGAGGGTGTCCAGGCCAGTAGCGGTCCGTGGTAGGAGTGCCGGCCGGGCGGTGACGTGGGGTGGGGGAGGGGCAGGGTGGGGGGTAGTAAACCACGGATTACGGCCGAATACAGGTAAGTAAACATTTAAACAAATAAAACGAATTTCGTTGTGAGCGCTGCATCGCCAAATGCGATGCAGTGCACGCAACGAAATTCGGGGCATATTAGCAAGACCGGCGATAAAATTATCGCCGTTTTAGCGGCAGGAAACTGCCGCTAAAACGGCGATAATGGGCTTGCTAATATGCGTTATGGAATTCCAATAGAAGCCCAGGTTAGATGTCCTGCACATCTAACCTGGGCTTCTATTGGAATTTTATAACGCATATTAGCAAGCCCATTATCGCCGCTTTAGCGGCAGTTTCCTGCCGCTAAAACGGCGATAATTTTATCGCCGGTCTTGCTAATATGCCCCTTTGTTTTATTTATTTAAATGTTTACTTACCTGTATTCGGCCATAATCCGTGGTTTACTACCCCCCGCCCCACGTCACCGCCCGGCCGGCACTTCTACCACGGACCGCTACTGGTCCAGGCTATACTTGTTATGTTATGTCGATTTGTAGAGCGCTGTTTTCACCCGTGAGGGTGTCCAGGCACTTGCCTTCATGATATTGTGGTAGTCGATGATGTGGATTTATTATTATGGACGACGATATTTTGACACATCACGTTGTGGCATACAACTTCACCCAGACCTCGAAGGGCGGGGGCTCTCTGATGACACCGGCAGCTCATATAAGGGGCTTCCGGCATCTCTTGCCCCCGTGGGAGTCCTGTGGGGCAGAAGATGATTCCCAGTGTTTGGCGATAGTTAGCCTTGCGATTGACTATTTGTCATGAGAATCACACAGCAGTCGTGATATAAAAATTATAAATAGCCTTGTAGTGCTGGACTCTGAGCTGGGTGGCTGGTGAAATTCTATAAATCATATCCCTTGAAGTAGTAACATTTTTCTCTAGGTGTATAGACCCTGACCCCTGTCTGACCCCTCCTATGGCAGGGGGGTAGCATGTAACAATCCCACTTTACAGCCCACCCCCTGTCTTGTCCCCTACTAACCCCCCACCCACCCGCCATTCCTCGGTGACCCCACACCCATGTCATACTTGCTCAGACTGGGTGGTAAATGGGAACATTAATCCGCATGGACTAAGGAATACATACTTAATTTCACCCAGATAAAAAAGAGTCCCCACTGTTAGTCCCCATTCCATGGGGAATAACTCTTAATAGCTGTACTTATGTGTGGAGATACCATCTGAAGATGCTAAATCCGGAAACGCAGTATGCTGTCATCTAAATACGGCCAATCATTAGGGCTCCCAGTTTTATGGTGTTTATTTTTTTGACATTTCCGTCTGTATTTATCCATATTTATTTTTTGCTGATGTTATTTGTATTTATCCATATTTATTTGGGGTTTTGTGAATAAATGAAGTTGAAAGTAGTATTTTTCCACATTTATGTAACCGATAAATGTGCATTCCAGTGATAGGAACACCCACAGATGATAAATCAATGCACTTGTAAAAAAAAAACATGAACATTTTAGTATCAAGTTTGTGCATATCTACTGCTGTTTAAGCCTCTTTACTGAAATTCCATTCTTTTTTTAACCCCTTACCTGTCAATAAGCACATCTATTGGCCTGGCAGTCATGAATGGCAGCATTTACAATCTCAAAAAAAAAAGCCACTTTCTGTTTTTAACCACATTTAAAAATAAATACACACAGGAAACTAAATGGTTTTATGTCTGTATTTTTCTGTAAAAATCAGTAAAAACGGAAAACAGGGAGCCTTAATCATAATCCAGTCCATATTTAAAGGTGCCCTGATTATACTTGTGACATCAGGGGCTTTATTTTCTAAAATCTCAAGCGTTGTCTTGTCACCTTCACTTCTGTGAACTTTAGGACATTCATCCTTCCTATGTCTACCTTCCTGGTATCATGAATGTTACGACAAACCTGAAGGATGGAGTGTGTCATACTCTATGCACTGGTGCAGACGTCCGGCGCACGTTAGAACTTAGGGGTGGAGGATAGTGTAAGTGTGGTACTGTAGTGTAGTTCCCACTAATCCGTAGGATCTGCGTGTTTGTGGACAACATAGACTTTGGGTGAGGTGCCTAGAATGATTCCAAGCACCCCCATAGTATATGTTGGCCTAGAGACCAGCTAGCTCACAGTGCCACCATAAGCCCCTCTAACCAAAACAGGGAGCAAATGGTTTCTGGCAACCACTGAACATGACAACGCTAACCCCTCAGGGATCGTGGTAACAGATCTAGAACCCTTTCGCTCAGTCACTCGTGTGCTCTTGTTCTCAGAGAAGTATACAGAGACTTCACAATGAGACGTTTTCCATATATTTATTGAACTAACGTTATTCTTGTATAGAGTACACGTGCTGCGATAATCAATAGACAGAAGCAGATGGAAGTGATTACAAGCACCGAAATAGTAAATAGCAGGTATAGTTCCACTATGGTGCTAAGAACAGTCTCGACTGATATGTCGTTTGTATTTATATGTATTACTGATTTGCTGTTCAAAAAGAAAATATAAAGGTGATTTCTTCCCTTAAAAAATAAAAAGTGTTTTGTGCTCTCTATCATATAAGAATTAATTTGTTCAAACTGTGTAGTAACAGACCCCATATATTTTGGGTCCATAGCGTTTGCTGTCAGTTTAAGAAGGGCCATTAGGACACCTCTTTGTCTATATCTCAGTGTCTATACGCAGGCACATAAAACAAGGTAGTAATCAGGCGTACTTCTATTATGCAATCCCTACCCTATATGTGTCTAGGGTGTGTGAGTGTATAGCCAAGGATCTCCCCACGGGATGATTCAACCCCATTACCTGGGGGGACAGAATTCAGGACCCTGTCTTGGTCACGAACTGGACACCCCCCACAGAGACGTTAGGCAGCTGCTCGGCGAAGCGACAGCGTGCAGGGACCTTTCGATGTCAGCAGAAGTGTCTCCTCTGGCTAACCCCCAGAAATGCTTTTTTATTTATAATAAAACGCATCCTTGCGATGAATATAAAGATTAGCACTGTTATGAGTTTGCAGATAGCCCTGTTGCCCCGTGGATGAAGATAGAACGACATTGTACAGCGTATGCAAAGGCCTTGTACTCGGTGTTCGAGGCATCATGATAATGTTGCGCAAAGCCAGATGTATAAGCAAAGGAGTTTCTGGGTAACTTATTCAACATAGTCACACACGCAAATATGTGCAAAACGTTGTCGTAAAATATTATTGTGCGGAAAGAGGGCAATGTAAGAAAATGTGTAGCATTGATAAATGGGCCTAACTCAAGGGCATAACAGTACCCCAGCTGGTGGTTCACATTTCCTACAAGCAATAGAACTGAGGGGTGGGGGGGATTGTGTATGTGTGATACCCTAGCCAGTGGTGCACACTTCCTACATGCATTAAAACTGAGGGGTGGGGGGTTGTGTATGTGTGATATCCTAGCCAGTGGTGCACACTTCCTACATGCATTAGAACTGAAGGGTGGAGAATTATGTGTGAGTGGCAGTCCAGCCAGTGGTGCACACATCCTGCATGCACTAGAACTGAGGAGGGAGGGATTGTGTATGTGTGATACCCTGCCTAGCCGGTGGTGCACAATTCCTGCATGCCTTAGAACTGAGGAGTGGGGGATTGTGTAAGGGTGGTACCCCTGCTAGTAGTGCGCACCTCCCACACGCATTAGAACTGAGGGGTGTGGAATTGTTTATGTGTGGTTTATGTGTGGTGCCCCAGATGGGGGTGTACAATTCCTGCACAAATTACTAGTGAGGGTTAGACGATTGTGTATGTGCGGTACCCCAGCCGGTGGCCATGTCTGAACTGGGGTGCTGGAGTGAGCTAAAGAATGATGATGGATTAAACCCAGATCAGTTGACTGGGGGTGAGTGTTTGATTAGCTCAAACGCTCCGTCCATCATCCCCTTTGGTATCGCTTTGTTCGCCCTAAGTTGGCAGGGTATGCCCAGACGTGGGTCCCTTGCTCACTTTGCCACTGGATTCAAGCTAGCCTGGCTGATGACGGCTGAATAGCCAGAAACCGGTCCCAGGATGCTTGTTTCCGGTCCAGGGAAGACATGGCTTGGCAGTTCGGGCTGGGCTGTTCCCATGAGGCACAGGGTCAGACTGATTTGCATATGGCCATGTCTGAACTGGGGTGGTGGAGTGAGCTAAAGAATGATGATGGATTAAACCCAGATCAGTTGACTGGGGGTGAGTGTTTGATTAGCTCAAACGCTACGTCCATCATCCCCTTTGGTATCGCTTTGTTCGCCCTAAGTTGGCAGGGTATGCCCAGACGTGGGTCCCTTGCTCACTTTGCCACTGGATTCAAGCTAGCCTGGCTGATGACGGCTGAATAGCCAGAAACCGGTCCCAGGATGCTTGTTTCCGGTCCAGGGAAGACATGGCTTGGCAGTTCGGGCTGGGCTGTTCCCATGAGGCACAGGGTCAGACTGATTTGCATATGGCCATGTCTGAACTGGGGTGGTGGAGTGAGCTAAAGAATGATGATGGATTAAACCCAGATCAGTTGACTGGGGGTGAGTGTTTGATTAGCTCAAACGCTCCGTCCATCATCCCCTTTGGTATCGCTTCGATCTGACTTTGCGGCATGCGGAAAGATGTCTCTGCTGTCCCAGCAGCCCGAGCGTTGTGCTCGTTTAACGACTCGATTGTGTTCGGCGATCTCCAGCCCTCCTCCCGCCTTGATCCGGTGACTGCCCCCCCACTTCAGCCCTGCTTCGTGGAGCCAGCTCCCTTGTGGTTTTGTTGAATTGTTTTTTTTTTGCGGGTCCCGCCATTTTGTGACTATGCTATCGGTGCCCGGGACCCGGGTCCTCCATCTTGGCGGCTTAGACTGATTCACATGCTACAGGACTATGCCCGGTTTCGCCTGACTGACCTTTACTCCGATTGGACCTCCCCGTTCGATCTCCTACTCCCCCTCTTCTTATACAGTCACCGCGTCTCCGGATGCTATGATTGCTGATCCCCAGCCGGTTTGTTTGGACTTTCACGTTGACTCTTGGTTCCCCTGAAGTACTTCCCTCCCTGCCTGTTCTGCCTGGCCCGATCTTCTTTCCTCCCCTTTTTACCTTTTCCCCCCTCTACCTTCTATACCCCATAGGACTTGTGTATATGTTATGCTATGCTATTGTAACTTATGTTATTGTGTAACACTGTTTTTTTTCCTATGTTAGACCATGCTCCTGTAACTGATGCATTTTTGTAACTTGCTGATCCTCATGTAAAGCGCTCTGATACCCCCGGGTCTAGCCAGTGCTATATAAAACTCTGCAAATGTGTGGTACCCCAGCCTGCGGTGCACACTTCATGACTGCATTAGAACTGAGGGTTGGGAGGGTTGTGTAAGTGTGGTACCCCAACTGGCGGTGTACACTTCCTGCATGCATTAGAACTGAGGGGTGGGTGGTTGTGTACGTGTGGTACCCCAGCCAGTGGTTCACACTTCCTACATGCATTAGAACTGAGGATTGTGTGTGTGTCTGTGTGTGTGACAGTCCATTTGGTGGTGCACACTTCCAACACACATTAGAACTGAGGGGTGGAGGATTGTGTATGTGAGGTACCCCAGCCAGTGGTGCACATTTCCTACACGCATTAGAACTTAGGGATGGAGGATTGTGAATGCGTTATAGCCCAGCTGGTGGCGCACACTTCCTGCATTCCTTAGAACTGAGGGGGGAGGGATTGTGTATGTGTGATACCTTAGCCAGTGGTGCACACCTCCTGCATACCTTAGAACTGAGGAGTGGGGGATTGTATAAGCGTGGTACCCCTGCCAGTGGTGAACACTTCTTACATGCATTAGAACTGAGGGGTGTGGAATTGTGTATGTGTGGTGCCCCAGACGGTGGTGCACACTACCTGCACAAATTACAAATGAGGGTTGGGTGATTGTGTATATGTGGTAACCCAGCTGGTGGTGCACACTTTCTACACGCATTAGAACTAAGGGGTTGGGAGTTGTGTATGGGAACCCAAGCAGTGGGCGGGGTAGAGGTTTATGTATATGGGGGATTCCACTCAGTGGTGCACACTTCATACATGCATTGCAACTGAAACTGGTCTTTAAGGAGTGCCAGAAAACCTTGTTTTTACTTAAGACTCAGCTCCATGGAAGTTTTATTTTTCCAGGTGGCCACCACCAAGGGCCGGTATTGTCAACAGTGTGTACTATAGATGGTTCTGCTCATTCTCACTAACAGACTGACTAAGTCATGTACCTCCGTGCTAACTACTGCACTCACTAATGCAATCATTTATGCATACACTCGTTCATTATAAGTCAATGAAGCACAGACTCACTCATGCACTCAAGAAACCGAGTTTTCACTCACTGGTACTCATTCGTACATATACTCATTCACACTAAGTCAGTGAACCACAGACTCACTTGTAGACTCAGTCATGTACCCAATTGATTGAGCTTTCACTCACTGATGCACTCACTCTCACTCATTCACTCATATACTCGTTCACACTCAATCAGTGAAACACAGACACACTTGCTAACTCACTCACTTTATTAGTTGCTTCCTACTGACTGGGGATAAATAGATGCGATCAAGGGACAGCTCAATTGATAAATATGTGAGGTAACTTATTATCACTGAATTAGGCTGTTACGTTATATGTCATGTTAAGGTATGTGTATTTGTAAAGCGCACTATCACCCGTGAGGATATCCTAGTGCTGAGCTAGTGTCAATCAATCAATCAATCAGGGGAATTGTAAGCGTGCTACTCATCCATGAGGGTCTCAAGGCGCTGGGGGGGGGGAGTTAGCAGCTCCGTTCAGTCGAAGAGCCAGGTCTTGATTGTTTTCCTGAAGATGTTCAGGGAGGGGGCGTGTCTGATGCCGATCGGGAGCTCGTTCCAGGTCTTGGCCGCGATGTAGGAGAAGGCTCTTCCACCTGTTCTGACTTTGCGGATGCACGGGGTTTTGGCGAGGGCGAGGTCAGAGGATGGGAGGTTTCTCTTGGGTGCGTGGAAGGAGATCCTTTCGTTGAGGTACTGGGGTCCGGTGTTGTGGAGGCAATTGTAGGCGTGGGTGAGTATCTTGAAAGTGACTCTCTTCTCTACGGGGAGCCAGTGGAGGGTGTGCAGGTGTTGGGTGATGTGTTCGTGTCGTGGGATGCCGAGGATGAGTCTGGCTGCGGTGTTCTGTATGGTCTGGAGTTTGTGGAGCAGAGACTTGTTGATCCCGGCGTAGAGGGCGTTTCCGTAGTCCAGTCTGCTAGTTATGAGTGCGTGGGTGGCGGTCTTCCTGGATTCGAGGGGGATCCATTTGAAGGGCTTTCGGAGGATGCATAGGGTGTTGAAGCAGCTGGAGGTGACGGCGTTGACTTGTCAGGTCATGGAGAGGGAGGAGTCGAGAACAATGCCGAGATTTCGGGCGTGGTTCGTGGGGGTGGGAGGGCTGCCGAGGGCGGTGGGCCACCAGGTGTTGTCCCATGCAGAGGGGGAGGGTCGAGGACGAGGACCTCTGTCTTCTCCGAGTTGAGTTTCAGGCAGTTTTTGCTCATCCAGGATGCGATGTCCTTCATTCCTTCCTGGAAGTTGAGTCTGGTGGTGACGGGGTCCTTGGGGAGGGAGAGGATTAGCTGGGTGTCGTCGGCGTAGGGTACTATGCTGAGTCCGTGGTGTCTGACAATCACAGCGAGAGTGTGCCTAGTCCTGCCTATGGTAGGTTGGTTATTTGAAAAGCTAGGTCTTCAGCGTCTTGCGGAATTCAGTAAGAGAGGAGGAGGCTCTGATGTGGAGTGGGAGGTCGTTCCCTGCTTTAGGAGTGTTGTAAGAGAACGACCGTCCTCCTGATCTGGTTCCATATATGTGTGGGATGTGTGTGAGTAGGAGTCCTGCAGAGCACAGGTGTCTGGACGGTTGGTGGAAGGGTCTGTGCGGTAGTAACAATGATCTGTAATCATTGGTAGCATGCTGGTATTTCCTTCACCTTCATGGGTGTGTTTATCATCAGCGGTTACCTGCTGGAAACATTGCCAGTCGCGGCCGGCATGACTCGCGGGTTGGGGGGGGGGCAGGGGTCGTGTGGGGAGGGGATTGCGGGGGGTGTTAATTTTAAATAAAATTTTTAAAAACTTACCTTCGGCGGTCCGGTCCTGTGTCGCGTCGTCCCTGTCCTCGCAGGAAGCAGCCGCACGCAGCCGCACGCAGCCTCCCTCCCCTCCCCTAAGACAATCACAATGCTGCAATGGCAGCGTTGTGATTGGCTGGAATGCCTATCGCACTGGCATCTATGGGGAGGCCGTTTTCTCCATGCAGGCTGCATGCAGCCTACATGGAGAAAACAGGAGAGTGTGCATGACTGGTTAGGCTAGCCACTCCTCCCCGACCCGCCCGCCCCTAACCAAACCCTTCTTCTGCTTTCTCGCAGTGCGAGAAGCAGAAACATAAAATGGTATTTATAGCATTTTATGTTTCTGCTTCTCGCACTGCGAGAAAGCAGTAGGGCGACGCTCCTCCGCCCACATGGAGGAGCCGCCCCTGAACATTGCCTATAATTACAGTGAGGCTGGTAGTGTGACAGAGCGGTAAACATGACTAGTAACCCTATTACCGGATATTTTACCGCTCCGCCAGGTTCAAGAATGCATTCATCATCTTGACCCAGTGTTGGTGGTCACACATTTCTGTGTGTGCCTCGACGCCCCTTCAATGGACGTCTCAGGCACCATAAGTAAAGATTGGGATGCACATTACGGTATGTTTTTAATATTCAGCGTTTAATGTTTATCATCTGTGCAAGGTTTTTTATTTTTTATTTTATTTGTTTATTAACAGCTTGTCATAGCATACAACAATATCACGCGCGTGCCAGGAGCATCGCGCCCAGGAAATTAGGACAAGCAATTTTTTTAAGTGCATATACATATCAAGCAAATATAGGAAACATATACCCAATGAAAATGCCATAAAGGCAAGAAACAAAACCCCCCGCCCCTCCCGCACTCTCTGGCACTGCAGCGATATGACCTACAAAGCGGCAACATTTTGACTTCTGAGGCGTACACAAGTTGAAATAGCACAGTAGCCTGGGATCAATTGCATTAAGTGTCAGTAGCATAGAAATGAGAATGTGTGACATCTTACAAATCAGGGTGGCTTGATAAATATATGGTAAGTGGGGCCCAGAAATCCTTGGGCCTTGATGATTCAGGGAGTTCTTCAGCATAGGTCTCTAGTTGTTCCCTACAGTAGGTCAAGTCCCGGATCCACTTACGAACCGTGGGCAACCCCTTGCGCCCCAGTGCTGCGCCACGGCCCGCTTGGCCATTAACGTCGCCACAGCTACCAACCTCCTGTTACAGGGCTTTAAGGGTGTCACATTGCCCAACAAGCATAGCTCAGGTGTGCATCCCACTCGCTCCAGCACGACCTCCGTTAACACATCCACCACCCTAGACCAAAATGTAATTAACCCCGCACAGAGCCAGGAGAGGTGTAGAAAATCAGGCGTCCGCATGCCCACACCGCACACAATTAGCCGTATCCCTCAGTCCAAATTTCCTCAACTGCACAGGGGTGTAATAGAGCTGGTGTAAAAGTTAAAATGTATGATACGTAGATTACAGTTAGCTGTAAGGCGCCCAGTCAGTTTACAACAAGCATGCCAGTGGTCTACAGACATCGCGCCACCCAGAGCTTCGCTCCATTTAGCGTATGAGGGATGCACCTCCTCCTCACGCTCGCGAAGTGATGCAGCGTATAGTTTAGTGATCAGTCCCTTACGATCCCCGCTCGCGAGCACCGCCTGCAGCGCCCGCAGTGGCTGAGGCTCATTGGGGTAGGTAGGATATATATCCCTGATTGCTTGCCGAACCCTCACGTACGTGAAGCATAGCATAGCTCCATGTGGCCGACCCGCCTGCACATCCTGCAATGAGCGGAACTGGCTTTGTTTGTATAAGTCCCCTAGCTGCGTAATCCCGACCGCCTGCAATGCGCTCAGCGCAGAACGCTCTTGCGCTCGCGGATATGCCAGGATGTGCCGCAATCGGCAACCTGGGGGCATAAAGGTAGGGTAGTTTCGCTCGTCTAGCCAATGTCTGCCAGGCCCAGGCGGTGCACTGCACCGGATTGATTTCCGCTCGGGGGCCTCCACTCCCACCCGAGAGAGCAGCTGCCACCAGTGGCAAGGGGAGTATTGCGTCCGCCTCAATCGCCGTATGGGGGAGATAGCGGTGTGGGAAGAACCAGTAATGTGCAAAATGCGCCTGAGCGCATAGGTAATAGAGGCGCATATCTGGGGCCTCAAGCCGCCGCGTTCAAAGGGTTGGACTAGGGTATCCCAGCTACAACGCGGTTTTTTGCCCCCCACACAAATGATAGTAGGGCCGCCTGTAATGCCTTGAAGGTCGAGATATTCAGGCGGAGAGGGATATTCATAAATAAATATAATAGTTTGGGCAAAATGGCCATTTTAAGCACAGCGATGCGGTCCGCTAACGAGAGGGGCAGGCGGGCCCACCGCTCCGTTTTTTCCGTGAGTTGTGTGATGGTGCGTCCGTAATTCATGGATATGACCTGGGCAGGGTCCCTGTGCAGCCAGATCCCTAAGTATTTCACCGGATCCCGGGCCCAAGACAGAGGAAAGTCCATCTCGAACTCGTCAGTACCCGCTGTTAAGGGAAATACCGTCGATTTGGCCCAGTTTATACCTAAGCCAGAGAATCCTTCAAATTTAACATATTCCCTCAGCAGTTCAGGGAGGTGGGTTGCAGGCTCACGGACATATAAAAGCATGTCATCCGCATAAAGCGAAACAACAAGTGGCCGCTGTCTAAAGCGAAGCGCAGCGGAGGCGTGCAATTGGCGCAACTTACATGCCAGTGGCTCCAGCGCCAGCGCAAATAGCATTGGTGACAGAGGGCATCCCTGCCGTGTGCCTCTGCTAATGGGAAACGCCGAGGATACCCAGCCATTCACGCGAACTCTAGCCGCAGGTTTGGTATACAGGACCCTAATCCATTGCAAAAGAACGGGGAACACCCATTCGCGTGAGAACGGTAAACATATACTCCCAGGAGAGGGAATCAAAAGCCTTGGCGGCGTCTAGAAGCACCGCCACGGCCTGGAAGTCTGCGTCAAAGAGTGGCGAAGAGAGTTCGCAGGTTATGCACGGTAGACCGAGCGGGCACGAATCCAGACTGGTCAGGGAGTACCAGCAAAGGAACCAGAGGCTGAAGGCGGAGTGCAATCATTTTCGCCAATATCTTGGTGTCGATATTAATCATTGAGAGTGGTCTGTAGGAATCGCAGTGGCTGGGCTCCTTATCAGGTTTCAGTAGCATCACCAGTAGAGCCTCCCGCAACGAGGGTGGGAGATGTCCAGTGTCATACGCCTCCGCATATACTTCAAGAAGGCGAGGGGCCAGGTCCTCCACAAATATCTTATAGAACTCGCTCGGGAACCCGTCTAATCCCGCAGCCTTGCAAGTAGGGAGGGACATAATAGCGAGTTTTACATCTTCCTCATCAAAAGGTTGAGTAAGATATTCCCTGTGGCCGGGAGATAGCCAGCCCAGTGCGACATCATCCAAATATGTATGGATCTCGGCCGGCTGCACTACATCTCTATTACTGTAGAGTGCCGTGTAATAGTCAAGTATGGTCTCGCTAATGGCAGTTGTGCCGTAACAAGCTGTCCCTGCCTCGTCTAGGATTTCCGTGATATACTCTTGACTGCGCGGCGCAGCCAGTTTGTGCGCAAGAGAACGGCTAGGCCGTCCCCCTCACCATAGTATCGGGCCTTGCTACGCCTGGACCTATGTACCAGTTCCTGATCTGCCGTGTCGTTATGTTCTGTCACCAATGCACGGATTTTGGACAGAGTTTCAGGCAGCGGGTCCGTCTCGTAGGCTCGCTCTAGAGTGGAAATATCGGCGGCCAATTTATGAATTCTGCGCCGTAAATCACGCAGTACTCCAGCCTGCGCCCCCATACAGACCCCTCTGATAGTGGCTTTGAACGCTTCCCACATGGTGCCTGCGCTATCAACTGTACCAGCATTTTCCCGGAAAAATGTCGAATAGCCTCTCCAACCGAGGCCCGGAAGACCGGGTCCGTCAGGGAGGATGGTTGTAAGCGCCACTGGAAAGGTGGTCGATCACATGCTGGGACCTGTAGATCCAGGAGCACCGGGAGTGGTCCGAGAGCGTCCTGGCTAAGTGGCGCACTCCAGTCGCCCACGCACACGCAGCCTCCGTAGCCAGCCAAAAGTCCAAGCGAGACCAAGTCCCATGCACAGATGAAACAAACGTGCTCTCTCTCTCCCCCAAATGTTGCATACGCCATACATCCCTCAATCGTCCCGCATCCATCAGGCCACGCAACACCTCCGCCGCCTGTTTAGGTCGTGCATTTTCACTACCCCTCCGGTCAGCCTCCATATCCAGACAGACATTGAAATCACCTCCCATATAATCTCCGCGTCTGGGAACCCAGAGATGCGGCGCCATACATCAGCGAAAAAGGCCGGGTCATCCACATTCGGTCCATACACATTCACAAAAAGGACACTCGACCGACCTAGTTGACCATGCACCAGCACCACTCGGCCCTGATCATCAGTCTCTGTGCGCGTGACTTGAAACGGTATCCCTTTCTTTGATCAGAATAATCACTCCCTTGCATAGCTAGAATAAGAGGAAGCGGCGCGAAAGCCAGCCCATCGAGCCCCCACCTTCCCTTCGGAAGTCTTGGTAAGATGTGTCTCCTGCAGGAAGGCAATGTGGACCGCCATCCTGTCTAAATAGGCGAACACCGACCTGATCTTTTGGGAGTATTGAGGCCACGAACATTCCATGTTAAAAGGCGTATTTTACCACTCATCTATCAGCAGGCTATGAAATGATGTGACTATCGAATATTTCAGAGACATGTCTGTTCTATTACAATGAAAATAGTAAAAAGCATAAAACCCTAAAAAGACAGTGCCAGAGAGCCTCCCCCATCGCAATCCCCCATCCCCCTCCCACTTCAGCATCCCCAACTCGCCAAAGCCATCCCTACCCACCCCACACCCACCCCAACAAACAACCAGCAATGCAAAACTTAGATGGGGTATTCCCATGTGAGGGCGTTAGAGTGCTACTATCCTCCTATCTAGTAGGAGGAGGCTAAGCAGGGGTCAGTAACTATGCCTGGAAAGTACAACAGCATGGAGCGCGCCCTTGGTATGCGAGCAGGCATATCCCATTCAGCCCCGGCTAAAAACACCTGTGGGTGGAAGAAAGAGCAGGTCATACTAATAAATGATACAGCATGAGTCAGGAGAAACCTGGAAAGTCAAATAGGCAACCGTGGCAGCAGAGTAGTTCAGCCGATGCACCCTATGGGTCTATTGCTCCTCAGTCTCCGATGGCGATCGGGAGTCGCGTCGCCTCCTCTTGAGGCGTTTGGCATGTTCTAAGGCTGCCTTGGGGTTATTGAAAATATGAGAGTCCCCATCTGGGCCTATCTTCAGGCGAGCAGGGTATAGCATGGCATACGGGACCCCTCCGCCTGTAGAAATTTTTTAACACCCCCAAACTCCCTCCTCGCAGCTTGGACAGTGACAGTAAAGTCGGGAAAAAGGAAAGTTTATTGCCTTGATGTTCTATGGCCCCTTTCTCTCTCGCCAGACGTAGAATAGTGTCTCGGTCCCTGTAATTCAGTACTCGTGCAATAATGGGGCGGGGAGGAGCGCCCGGGCCGGCCGAGCCGCTAATGAGCGGTGAGCCCGTTCCACAATGAACATGTGTGATAGCTGCTCCGCACCGAATAGGTCTGTGATCAATGTTTCAATGAAGGTCTCCATTTTGCCCACATTTGTGGATTCCGGCAGCCCTGTAATGCGGAGGTTATTGCGCCTGGAGCGAGCCTCTAAATCTTCATTCTTAGCTTGGATGACTGACAGGACTTTTTCCATGTTTAGCGTTTTCCCGGCGACTTCACTTAAACCATCCTCCGCTGTAGACACCCGCTGCTCGACTTCCCCATACGGGTACTCTGTTTTTCCAGCTGCGAGGACATGTGGTCCAGCCGGTTGTTGACAGCCGCCATTGTTCCCTCGATGGATTGGAGGCTGCGCTGCATGGCCAAAAGCGTGGTCTCGAGGCCAGTGGGCCCTCCTCCTGGGCGTCAGCCTCCGAGTCCGAGGCAGCTTTCTGCGGAGTTTTAGTGGATTTTCGGGCCTCAAACGTAAGGCGAGGCTGGGTTTTGTCTGTTCTGCCCATGGCGCTATATAGCTAGTCAGGTCCTCTGCAAGGGAGTAAACCCAATCCCCGCAGATTCCAGGCAGGTCGGCAAGTGAACCCACCCTCACCCCGGTCCTCCCGGCGAGCGCAACTGCCCGCCTGAGATATGCAGGCCCGCACCAGCACAGGAGGTCGCCCGACTGCATGAAGTGGACTCGGGTCAGAACATGAAGGCCCCCGCCAGTGAGAGTTCTCGTGTCCACTAGCCAGTGAGCCAGCAGCTTGAGCAATCAAGGGAAGTCTGTATAGGCCCCGGCCACCAAAATGCGAGGAGGTGCGCACTCAGGAGCCGCACCCAGCGAAGGATCCACAGCAGCGCAAGGCAATGCGGGGTGTATTCCAGACCCAAGCCAGGGTCCCAGCTGCACTCTCCGTCCGGGATCCGCCACAACAGCCTTGAGGATTACAAGTGGCAACGCAGGGGTGAGTACGCCAGGCCCTCCTCTCCCAGACTACCACAGAGGCCTAGCGCTCCATCATTCCAGTGGGGCCCACCAGCACGGGCCCAGCTCTCATGGACAAGCCGCCCAGCAGCAGCCGCGGCAATGCCAGCCAGCAGACGGTCAGCAACGGAAGCGCGGTCCCACAATCTGGCCTATAACTCCCCCAGGCGCCCGCCCAAGCTCGCAGGCCGCAGCACCGACCAGGGCCCCCGCCCGCCTCTACTGGTGCGAATCCCGGCCGGGCCGCACCCCACTCACCGTGACCAGCACCCAGGAGTCGGCCCCACCGGCAGTCCGCAAGTGTGTCTCCGCACCTCGGCGCGGGTCCCCAAATCACGCACCGGGCCGCCGCCCGCCTCTCCCACTCAGTTGTCGGGATCACGACAGCAGCGCCCAGCAGCTCAGTGCTCGGCCTCGCTCCCGTAGGGCTCGCGCAGCCACACTCGGCCGCCTCAACCAGCACCCTCGTTGGCAGCAGGCAGGTATGTCGCCGGCAGCAGCTCTCGGCCAACTCCAATCGGCGCTCGGGTCCGCGGCTAGCAGGAACGCCACAGCCCGGACCCGTCAATAGAGTGTGCAGGGGGCCGCCATCTTGTGCGCCCGCCGCGGGTCTCGGTCCTCCGGTGATGCGCAGCCACAGAGCGATCCGCCGCTCCACAATGCCAACAAAGTATGCAGGGGTCCTAGCCAGCTAGGGTCGCGCGGTTTCTGTAGCGCAGATTCTGCTTTTCCAGGCGGATTATAGGCGGATAGTGGCTCAGCCGGGCAGAGCGACCTTAAGGTGCTGCCATCTTGCCGTGCGCCCTCTAGCGCCCCATCTGTGCAAGGTTAACGTGCTCCATTTAATGGCAGCAAACGATGAACCATCATGGCGCACATACTCAAGTTATGAGTCTTTACCCACAGGACGTTGAAAAGCACGCTGTGCCATTAAACCCTCCTTGAGACGAGGTGTTGATGAACCGCGCTGGCAGCTTCCGGGGTTGGAGTATACAGCCTCAGGGGGTGGTAAGCCCTTGATGAGGTCACGTGCACTGACTGCAGCTGATGGAGTCTGTCTGTAGCACACTGGTGTCTGCAGACCCTTGGACAGACACCTGCTCCTGCCTGCTCTCAGCAAAGGAGAGAAAACTATGAACAACTTCCTAGATGCGAGGTCGCTCCAGGTCCTTAAAAGACTTTAAAAAAGGAATTTGCAGAAAGTATTCACAGATTGTTCAGTTTGTTACTGGCAAAAAGAAAAGCAATCAAACTTGTTTAAAGACAAGAAAATATTGTGGGTCTGCCCCGCATCTGCCCTCGATTTGTTGTGTTTTTTAAAGTGTTCCTGTGGCTTGCGTCGGTCCTGACCACTTCCTGGGTACTTACGTATTGCTCTGTATGTATGTGAGGTACTCATTCAGTGTGGAACTTGCGACAAAGTAACAGAGGGGCCTATTACGATGGCGGTCGGATGACCGCTGCCCGGCCGGCGGTGGCAACCGCCACGATCGCAAGCCAGAAAACCGCCAGTCAGATTAGGATGGCGGTGGTGACCGCGGCGGTGAGAAATTCCGACCGCCGCTTTTCCGCCGGTTGCCATCCGCACTCCTGCCCTGCGGACGGAGAAGGAACGGGATAATGGTGGCGGTGCCGATCTGGCTCCGCCGGCACGAAGATGATGCCGGCGGTAGCCAGCCTTTCCTCAGCGGTCAAACCGCCATGGAAAGGCAGGCGGAGAATGTCTTCTGGGGGCCCGTTGTGGGCCCCCAATGTGTTGGGGTGGGGGGGTGCACTGGCGGGATACCCATGGTCCCCCCTACATTTCCCTGTACCAGGTGGCAGGCACTGTGCAGTGCCTGCCACGCAGTGCAGGGAAATGCAGGACATGCTCCTTTTGACATCGCGGCGGTGCTGCGTGCATCAGCAACCGCCGCAATGTTAAAGCCCGCGATCCGACCGCAGCGGTCGAATTTCGAGCAAGGAACATTGTAATACGACCGGCGGTTATGTCGCGGGCCTTGCGGGCGGTCTTTTCCCGTTACCATGGCGGTCGGGGAGGTTTTACGACCGCCATCGTAATAGGCCCCAGAGTACTGTACATGAGTAAGAAGGAAACATTTAATCAGGATCCCAGAGTGAGAGCTTAAGGACCAAATTACGAGTTTGGCGGTCTTTGACCGCCTAACTCGTGGAGGTGCAGCGGTGGTGATCCTGCGGCTGCGGTGGTGATCCTGCGGCTATTCGGACTGCCACCTCCGCGCTGGCTGCGCCAGGGAACCTCCGTTCCCTGGAGGTGGCACAGCAGATAGGGGTATTCAATATGCAATGCAGGACCGCCGCGGTCCGCCGATCATAGTTCGAATTTCACCACGGCCATCCTTTTCATGGTGGTGAGCCCGCCATCAAAAGGATGGCGGTGGGGAAACAAAGGGGGCCCTACAGGGCCCCTATGCCACCGCCATCATGGGGATGCATTCAGGGGGCCACAACTTGTGCCCCCATCTTTGCATGCACCCCACTTTCTAGCACGGCATGGACTTCACAATCCATGCCGTGCTGAAACTGCTTTTGCATTCCCATTACAGTGCCCTTTTTCAAGGCTCCGCCGTGGGAATGACAAAAGAAAAGCCCGCCAAACACGAGTTGAACTGGTAATCTGGCGGGCGGACCATGCACGGCTTTGGCAGTGCTGAGCCCGTGCAAACCCGGCGCAGCACCTCCAAAGTCATGATCAGGCCCTAAGTTCTCCACACTGAGTGCTGTTAAGAGTGCAGAACTCACTACATTTTACGTACTAGATCTTCATCCAAGCGGAGAATCCTCCTTAAGCCAAGGTAAAGCAAGAAACCTTAGGGCACCGCCTACTGGTGGTGCCAAATTACTGCAAAAGGCCAAGGCAGCAGCCTTTTTTCATGGGACGTGGTACACTGCAGGAAGCAAAATTCTGTTTTGCCTGGAGTACTGACAACCATCGCACCATTTCTGCATTAAGTTCCTTTGTGAAGTAGAGGAGAGAAGAATTTAGGCAAATTTTCTCTGGGATGCAGATCAAGATTTTCAGTACATAGCGAAGAAGGCTTGTTCTGGTAGCACCTTCGTGCACTACCTGTGCCTTACATGGTTGCTAAACATTGCATATGTTGCACCAGCACCAGAAACATTATGCAGTTTTCTTCTGCTTGCTAGGCTGGCTCAATGCATGTTACTACCTTGATAAAGGCACAACAGATCTTGAAATTGGTGGACATAGGTTTGGGGACCATGGGGTGCCACTGGAGTTCGAGAAATGTGGGTGACATTTCCTGTAGCTCGAGAGTCCTTTGATGAGTCTGGTGGCAGCGTGTAGCACAGTTTCTGCCAAACCACCTGTGCGTGGATGGCTGACACAGATTAAAAATATTGTGTTGTGAATGTCACGGCCATAATATCATCACTACAAAAAAGCATGTAACAGAATATCGAAGGCAAGAGAATTGGTTTTGTTTTGTATATATTATCATTGTTAAGAATATTTTATTAATTTAAGGAATTAGTATTGGTACAATCATTGTTATTATTTTTTAATAGATAGATTGGAATTTTGAGTGTTTCATTTTATTTACATGTAATAAGTAATTTATAATGTGGTAGCAGGTCCTTGGGCTTTAAGGGGAATAGGCTGGGAAATTAATTGGAAGTTAAATGTTTACTTGAACAATAATTATGTAAATGTTTTTGTTTAATTGTTACTTTATGTGTTTAAGTTTAACTTAATGATTGTAATGTATATTTTAATTTTTATATTTTGCTAATAATTTATAAGTTAGTAACAGGTTGTTGGGTTTGTAAGGGAAAAGAGTGAGTAGTTAATTAACCTATACTTAATTTATATTTAATGTTATTTTGTTAGTTATTCGAAATGAAACATTGAGTTGATTATTAACTAAGTAAAATGGTTAATTGTTTTATTGTTATTTTATGTTTTTAACTTTAATTTTTAGTTTCAATGTATATTTAAACGTTTACATTTTTGTTAATTATTTATATTTTAATAGTGGGTGGCTGAATTTAGAGGGGAATAGGGTGGGATGTTATAATATTTTTTAATTAATTCTTCATAATATTTCATAGAGTAATTGATATTTACTTATATATAGTTTTATTAGTTCACTTATGTCATTTATTTTCATTCAAATTATTTATTATTCTATGGGAAAGTGTATTTAATAATTAGGGGGCAGATTTACAAGCCCCCTGCGCCACCAGTACGTCACTTTTCGTGATGTACTGGTGGCGCAGGGCTCCTCCATATTTACAAGGACAGGAAAAGCCACCCTGAGTGACTTTTCCTCTCCTTAAATACGGCCCCTTCACACGCAGCACTTTGCGTTGAAGGGGCTGCTCCATGGTGTGCTGCTGTGGGTGTTCCCACGCAACACCCATAGAACAAGACACATCTCCAGATTTACGAGGATTCTTAAATCTGGAGATGCGTCTGAATGCTACGCCACCCTAGAGGTGGCGTAGCGAGGCGCAACGAGGAGAAATGTTTTCATTTCTCCTTGTTTTTTCCTCTTTCAATGCGTGCTGCATTCTACAGCACGCATTGAAAGAGGAAAATGCCTGTAGTGATTATTTTTGTGCAGGAAGGTGCCCCTTCCTGCACAAAAACAATCTCCCCACGACGCAGGCATCCTTGCACCATGGTGCAAGGGTGCCTGCGCCAGCGCATGGCTGCAGTTTGTGCGCCAGCGCAGGGGGAAGCACAGAGATGCGACATATTCTTGTAAATATGTCGCATCCCTGTGCTTCGGAAGTGCTGCAGCGTGGCACAGCCAAAGGGCTTGCGGTGCCACGCTGCAGCACTTCCTTGTAGATCTGCCCCAATGTTTGTAAAATGTAATTTTTTTTAAAAACAATTGTGGAGTTTAAGTAATATTTTAAATTAAATATTGCTGTATTTATTTTCTGTGGGTTTTTGTTTGTTTGTAAGTTGGAAGTGAATTTTACTTTTATTAATGTAAAGTTCTATTTTTTAATGCATTTTTTTTATTTTCGTTTTCTTTTCTTAAAGTATATAGTCATTGTTTTTTTTATATTTAATATGATTAAATAATTTTCAGTAATTATGTTTTTACATGTTTTGTAAAAATGATTAGGAGTTGGAATGTTATGTGTAATTTCTTTGAAGTCCAACACTTTCTACTGTAGCATAGCCTGGAGTGGGAATAGTAAATCCAACCCCTCCAAAGTCCAACACTTTCCCTACTGTTGCTTAGACTGGAGTGGGAATAGTAAAGCTAGCCGCTCTTGAGACTAACAGTTTCCCTAATGTTGGTTAAACTGGATTTATATTATTTATTTTGTTTATTGTTGTTTAATATTGTTTGTTTTATTTTTTAATATTTTGTTTTTTTAAATGATTGTATTATTTTTAGGGAAATGCATGTTTTAATCGGAGTTTGGAGTTTAAAGTGTTAAATAAAAGTACTTTTTATATGTTTTTTACTTTTCTCTTAATATTTTAAATTAATGTATATGGAAAATTGTTTAATTATTGTTGTATTTTTTTAAAGCCAGTGCATCATGGAAGTTCACCAAGAGAGCCAGTCAGTCACACAGCTTTATTCGATCTTTTTAAAACTGATCATAAAAGCACAAATTACCTAAAATTCCAACACAATATATACACATATATACACATTTAAAATAAGAATTAACAGTTGCCGTGAACCATATAAATTCATATAAAAACATTTAGGAAAAAAAGCAGTTCTGAATTTAAAATGTCAATTAATTATTACAACTAAAATCTCGTCCCGCCTTTTTCCTCTTCCTAAAACAAGCCCACAAAAATGAGGCAACAGAACAGCATACAAATGGGTCCCGTAGAGTTTTTAAAAAGTACATAGCCACCCGGCACTGCCTAAAATTGTGGTACCTCAGGATAGGGAGTATAAATGTTTTCCTTTCCTCTGTGTAGGTCTTACAAAATAATACAATGTGTAGATCTGACTGTACTGCGTGATTGTTACAAGGACAGGGTGAGAGATCTGCTAATTTATATTTATTCTAGGGGTATCCCAGGAGTAGCGGGATCATGTTCATGCGGAAACGCAAAAGAATAAATCTGTGCATTATTTATTCGTGATAAATACTGAAAACCTTCCCCCAATCTTGGTGGTACCAAATCATAAAGAATGGAGGAATGGTAAGTGCGTTTCTTTTCTCTTCAGGCATACTTTGATCTGTTAATGAATAGATCAGTTATTCTTTCCTTTGAAACTCCTTTACAGGACTCAGGGTCCTGAAATAATTCTCCCATCCCTAACGCTTTCAGATGGATCTCTACATAATTTAACCATCCAATTTTTTAATAATAATCTAATTTACAACAGTCCTTAATAATGGTTTGAGTCAAGTCCACTGTAGACCTCCGCCATACTGATAGCCACAACAAGACTGGAGCCAGTCTTATGTTGTCGCTCAAATAAGGAAGCCCCAATTCACAGTGTAAAATATAATTTGGGGCTGATTGCGGTAAGGACACACGATTTAAAAAAAAAGGAATCTTCTATTTGTTGTAGAGGTGCAACGTTAGCCATACCCCACACTCCTGCCCCATATATTGCAGCGGACTTTGTTTTAGCTGAATATATGTTCTTAATTGCATCCAGTGGGCTGCCTCCCAACTTCTTAGCAAATCTTTTAACAGCGTTAACACTCCTTTGCATACCCTGAGCTCTTGCTGCCACTAAATTAGACCATGAGTGGTCTTTATCAAAAAGCACTCCAAGGTATGAAAAGGAGTCAACTATCTCAATTTTCTTGCTTGACAACTGGAAGTGGGGATGTCTCTCACCTCTTGCGGCTTCAGACACAATTATAAATGATTTTGATTCATTGACCTTTAGGTCAAGGGAGGCCATAAAGGCGGAGTAGGCTGTTATTAGCGTTTGTAGGGCTAAGCCCGATCTGGCCATCAATAGCGCGTCGTCAGCGTACGCCAGAATTGGAAGGGAGATACGATCAAATTTAGGCACATCTACCGGTAGAGCAGACAGGGAGGACTCTACCCCGTTAGTGTAGATTGAAAAAAGAAACGGGGCGAGAACACAACCCTGTCTTACTCCCTTTACGATTTTAAAGAGGCGAGTGCACTCCCCCTTCCTGCCATACCTCACACAGGCAATGGCATTGGCGTACAACTGACGTATGGAACCAATTATTGGTGGATCGATACCCATGCTCTCCATCATGGACCACAACCTCGGGTGTGACACACAGTCAAAGGCCGAGGTTAGGTCCATGAAAGCCATGTACAATTTGCCGGCCTTTGCCTTAGTGTATTTCCCTATAGTTAGGGAGAGGTTTAAGCACTGATCGACCGTCCCCATTCCTCTACGAAACCCATATTGTGCCTTCATAAAAATGTTATGCGATTCGGCCCAGTCCTCCAAGCTGGCCAAGAGGACCCGTCCCATAAGTTTGGCAGTAGTGTCGAGGAGGGATATGGGGCGATAATTCTTTGGGGATCCCCTGTCACCTTTTTTAAAAATGGGCACAATTAAACTCTGGTTCCAAGAAAGAGGCGGGCCTACTATCTGAATACTATTAAAAATGTTTGTAAGTAAAGGCACCCACATATTATAATCCTGCTGAAAGAGATCAATTGGAACTCCATCTGGCCCAGGCGCCTTACCTGGGGTGCAGGGGTGCAGGCTTCCAGCGCCTTTCTTATCTCTAATACAGAGAAAGTTAACCCTCCCTGTGGTAAAATCTCTAGGGAGGATAGTAGTGGAGTTGGGGATATTGCTAAGCCAAATATTCCTTCGAAGTGCCTCACCCATGCCTCTTCCTCTACATGCACATCTAATGTAGGATCATGGATGTCTTTAAAATGTGGGGCATTCACGATTTCCCAGAAATCTTTACTACTGCCTGACATAGCTGCTTCCTCGAGATCTACCCATGCCTGTGCCCTAAGATCTTTCTCCCTTGTCCTCCTCACTAGTTTATAATCTTTGCGTAACGCACACACTACAGAACAGTCTCTGGGATGCGTATTTAGAGCTTTCACAAGGGCTTTTTTTGCTGTTGTACAGGCTGTATCAAACCACCCCACTTTGACGGTAGCATTAGCTGACTTAACCCGTGTGAGTGCTATTTTTACTTTTTCCAGAAGAGCAATAAACTGGGTAACCAAGAATAGAGGTGATGAATTCTCTTCCAGACAGGCTAATATTTCCTCCTTTATTTGAGCTATAATTTCAGGGCCTAAATTTAATCTTTGTACTTGTGACCACTTCAACTGGTAACCGTTTTTCTGGACAAATTCACACCTTCTACAACCTTATTGTGCTCTTTAGGATCAGAGAAAATACTTAGGTAAATAGATAACATGGCGTGATCACTATAAGAAGAAAATCGAGTACTCGTGATGGACCACTTTCCCATGTAAATGTGCCGAGGCTAAAATATGGTCTATAGTAGACTCTTGGATACCTCTTCTAAAAGTGGACTCTTGCCCTCCCTCTTCTGGTACATTTATTAAGGACAAGTTCCACTTATATAACAGACTGTTCAAAACATCACCGTACTCATTGTATGTGAAGTGTGAAAAGAGGTTATTGTAGGAGTCCTCTACTCCACATACCCTAGTGCCATTGAACTTACAGAGATGAACATTAAAATCCCCACCCATACAAGATTTACACTACCCCCATTTTTCCCATTATACAATTTCTCAATCTCTAATGCTAGTGCATCTACCACTTGCCTCGAGTTCCTCCCAAACTCATTATTGTAAAAATTAACGATTGTCCAAATGCCCTGTTTCCTACTACCCATCTCAAAAATCTGAAAGTGAGTATGTCTAGGACCAACTTCTTGATTTGAAGGGGTATAGTACTTGAGAATAGAGTAAGTAAACCCCCTTCGCCCTTCCAGAGAGTGATGGAACAGCTGGGGAATGGAAGGTGCGAAAGCCTGAAAAGAAAATTGGATCTATGGCCCAGGTCTCTTGAAAGAATACTACCTCTATACATTGCCACTTATTTATCCATTCGGGATTGGCTATTTTGGAAGCTAGACCTGCCACGTTCCACGTTAACATATTGGGCCTAGTTCCCTCAATATCAGTCATACAGGTTGGCAAGGGGTACTCATGTTCCTGTACCCTGGGTGCTAAATTTGCAACTATAGTGGTCTCCTCGGAGGATCGTGTACGCAGTGGAATCCCCAACGGGCTAACCTCTACAAGGGCCACAATAGTTGCCCTACTTAGTAGTTTGGGGGTGATACAGGTAGTCAATCGCATTCCTTCAGGTTCGACAGGGTGCAAATCTATTATATAAACTAATTCCAGAATTTAAAAGGGGTCCCTCGTTCATACCATAAGGCATTTTCAATTGTGTACCCCTGTATTCCCTCTCATGGTCACACCCTGGCCATTGTAGAAGAATTCCAGGGGTAAAGTATTATCTGGGAGTTCCTTTGAGAAAAACCATGGGAGTTGGCTAAAAGAGAAGTACTTGTGTGCACATTGTTAAAATTAATTACCACACAGTCGCCACTCAAACGCTTTTCTTAAACCCCCACCCATCCCACTCTCCTGGCCATAATAACTTCATTGGCCAATTGCCTTCCCCCCCCTCGGTCATATGGACATGACTTGTTAACCAATGAAGACATTTGTCCATTAATTGTCTTGTAGTTTCACTTTGATCTTCTCGATGGGGTGGGACATTTGCCCAAACCAGGACCAGTGGTGCCGCGGCAGGGGGGAGATGAAGAGTTTGTTGTGGCTGGTGCTTAAGTATTCCAGTGAAGTTCTCAGGTAACCCTGCCTGGTGCATAACTCTTCTATCTTCCATCCTTGGTAGTAGTGGCTGGCGAGCTAGGTCCCCTTCATTTAGCCCTTGGCCGGGCTGAGTAACCCTTGTTACATTCATATTAGGGAGGGGGTTTAAGGGCTGTAATACAGCGTTGGGAGAGCCTCCAGGGGGTATAGACGATGTCAATGTCATTATTGAGGATGGAGGTGGCCCTCATGCCTCCATTGATGGTGCTAATTCAGTATTCCTAGGTGCTATCATAGAAGCAACATTCTGCGGGGGCATACGGGCAAGTAGTAAACAATTCTGCGTTTCTAATTCCCCCAGCCGTGTTTCAATTAGAGACAATTTAGTCAGAATGGGAGCCATTATATCTTTTAGCCTTGTAGAAACTTCTGTCCAAAAAGAGTCCGGTTGCAGTGCCTGAAGCGATGGTGTGTTAAGGGACACTGAAGCTACCTGTTTTTTGGAATTCGTAATCTGCACATTTGTTTGGACAGTTTTAGTTTTGGGCACACGAGTAGTTTTAGGTTGTTTAGATTTTATTCCACTAACGGCCCCTCCTGCTCTGGTTCGCTTAGCCGGAGGAATAGGTGAAGAATCCAGTAATGAGCCATTCAAGGGGGAGTGCTCTTTACCTGTACTTGGTAAGCTCCCTGTATACGAATTGGAGAGCAGAGGCCCATGTTGGTCTTGTGTAAGGACTAAAGTATTTTGGGGCAATGGCGTTTGTATTGGTTGCGTATCTGGGAGAATATCATTTACAAGGCCTGAGGACGCACCCTGTGTTAAAGGGAGCGGCTCCATAGAGAGACGCCTTTCCGTCAGCTCAATCTCATGCGAGAGGACGCTGGCTGCTCTTACTAGGAAAGAGTCCAAAGTAGTTCCGAAACCCCCTCCCAACTTCACTCTCGTTCCCTTTACTTTCGCCATCTGTGGTGTAAAACAATAGATAAGATCGTCCGTACCTCAAACGGCTGCAGATGTAAAGAGGGTGGACCCAGCCCAGCCTTCTCCGGGCTCCGACGGGCGTGGACGGGCCTGCCCTTGGCCCGGGCGCATCCCGCGCCACGGGGCTCGCCTTGCCTTTTGTAGCGCGTCCGCGCGCTAAGATTCCTGGATGCTGTGGTCCGTGGAGGCAGGAAGACAAACAGTCCCGGTGGCTACAAGCGCCGCAGGGCGCACCTTGCCTTTTGAAGCGCGTCCGCGCGCTAAGATTCCTGGATACTGTGGTCCGTGGAGGCAGGAAGACAAACAGTCCCGGTGGCTACAAGCGCCGCGGGGCGCGCCTTGCCTTTTGTAGCGCGTCCGCGCGCTAAGATTCCTGGATGCTGTGGTCCGTGGAGGCAGGAGGCAGGAAGACAAACAGTCCCGGTGGCTACAGCGCCGCGGGCGCGCCTTGCCTTTTGTAGCGGCGTCCGCGCGCTAAGATTCCTGGATGCTGTGGTCCGTGGAGGCAGGAGGCAGGAAGACAAACAGTCCCGTGGCTAGCAAGCGCCGCGGGGCGCGCCTTGCCTTTGTAGCGCGCTCCGCACGCTAAGATTCCTGGATGCTGTGGTCCGTGGAGGCAGGAGGCAGGAAGACAAACAGTCCCGGTGGCTACAAGCGCCGCGGGGCGCGCCTTGCCTTTTGTAGCGCGTCCGCGCGCTAAGATTCCTGGATGCTGTGGTCCGTGGAGGCAGGAGGCAGGAAGACAAACAGTCCCGGTGGCTACAAGCGCGCGGGCGCGCCTGTTTTTGTAGCGCGTCCGCGCGCTAAGATTCCTGGATGCTGTGGTCCGTGGAGGCAGGAGGCAGGAAGACAAACAGTCCCGGTGGCTATCTCATTCCAGCACCATTGGTTGCTCTCTAAGAACACCTATCAGCGTCCTGTCGACTACGTGTTTCCCGCCGACTCGTGACCAAGAGAGCCGATATGGAAGCTCAGCTTGAGTGTCAACACGGAGATTTACTCACACATGGACAGTGCAAGGTACTCAACCTGGCGTATAGCCTCACAAGTGATTACATAGGTACACTGTGTAGGGAGTGGCATGTGTGGAAAGTGTGGTGCCTTGAATTAAAGATCACCAGTGTTGTAACACTACTAGCACTGGCACTCTTCCACCGTTCCATCCAACTGATCGACTCTGGACAAATATTGTGCATGGGTGATGGGAGAGAACAGGGACATGGGAGTTCAACCAGAGAGTTGGCAAGGAAGTTCAGCCAGAGTGTCGACATGGACGTCACGCTTGTCTGCTGTCGCTGCCGCTTCATATTTCTTTGCTCGAGCTCGGTAGCAAAAAAGGACAGAGGCAATCTCTTCCCAGCACATGTTTATGTCACAACAGCTTTCATGGTACAGAAACTGTTATAATCTTTTACGGCTTTCCATCTGCCATCTCCCTTCGAGGTTTGTGACACAAAGAAGCGCTTGAATCTCGTATGTGCCTCAAAGGAACACTTCAGACTTGAGCACCGCTCGCCTAACCCAGCACGTGGCAGCCAACTTCCGGTCCGTATGGTCTCATGCAGAAGTGACGTCCTTTAACCTCGACGAGGGGAGGCCTAGACCTCTTTCTGCTCTAGGAGGAAAACAGGCCAAGCACGACTCGTTAAAGTTCCCCTTACATATACACACCTGGTCGTGCAAACACACTCACGCCCATTCAAATCAACAGTTTAATGATTTTCGGCCCGAACACGAGTTTGGCAGCCTCGCAGCGGGCCACCACGCCAGCGCCCCACTGCGAGACCGTCCGCCGGATTACAAGTTGAATCCTGGCGGGTGGTCATGTGGTGGCAGTCCCAAGGCTTAAAAGAAGGCCTTAGAAAGGCAGCGCCGTGGGAGCGCCTCAGCACGTTCCTGCACAGGGAGAAAAGTGCCATGTTGTGCATTTCTTCCAGTTAGAAATGCGCCATGTTGTGCATTTCTTCCTGTGCAGGAACTGGGGGTACAAACATGCAGGGGGCACAACATGTGCCCCCTGCATTAAACCCCTTGTACAGAGGCGACAGAGTTGCCTCACCACCACCCTCTCCATGGCGGGCACACCGCCATGGATAGGGTCGTAGTGAGGCAACTCGTAATATGCTCGGTGGTGCCACATCAGCACCGCCAGCATATTGCAGCCTCTGACCGCTGCGCCACCACTTCGGGATCCATGATCCCTGGCAATTGTGGCGGTCTGACTGCCAAACTCGAAATAGGGCGGTCGGACCGCTGGTAGGGCGGTGGCCCTACTGCCACCACAGCTTCAGTGTACAGTCCGACCACCAAACTTGTAATTAGGCCCTTAATAAATACAGTGCGTGCTTAACCAGGACCATTAGCAAGAATATATTCGGCCAGATCCATGCAGATGTCGCAGCTCTTCACAATTAAAAATCCACCCCATGTGCAGCACAGTGGACACAGACACCATACCCTCACCCCGACCCCACACCTCTTTGCACATGTGCCCGCCAGCGGCGCACCCCTCTAGTCTTCAAAGTGCTGCTGAGGGACCCCTCCTCTGATAGTGAGGTGCAGGCCTGGATGGAAGTCTTATCAGATGCATTGGGCTGAAAAGATAGTTTGGAGGTTCACAGCAGGAAAGAATCTAAGAGTCTAAAATGCTGCACCTGTTCAGCATCTTCTAGGGGGTTTTCATCAAAAAGGAACTATTTACTGACTGAGACCGTTCATGTATAAAATATAATGAATATGTGTATACCTGGCAGGCAATGGTAGAGCCAATACATGGAATTAAGAGATTGCTTTATGAAGCTGTGTACTTTTGTTATCATTTACATATCAACAAATCATATTGATGCCATGGTGCATTAAGAACAATGTGTGACGTGGGTATGAAAGATCTGTGCTCACGCTCCACTTGTATTAGCGCTCTGAAGCAGCCTCCTAGCTGCTTGAACTCTATATAAAATAATACACTCAATTAGTGTTATCACCCATAGAATTCAGTTTTACCAATTAATAACGACTCAAAACAAAGGATAAGTTACCTTGGTTAACTTAAAAATAAATCATTCTGCTTATCTTTCTTTAAAAAGGTAGTGGTGTCGTGTTAATCAGGGCCACTGGAATGATGCATTAAGAGAGAACCAAATTATGCGACAGGGTTGACTAAAATATGCAGCAAGAAAAGGCAAATTATGCGGTGTAATGTGGCACATTCTGTAATAGTATTACTTCATTATTTTGTCATTTTTACGCCGGTTAACGGCATATTGGCAAATGTTTCACTTCATTATTAGGAATGTAACACCCAAATACAGCAGTAAGCAACAACAAGCATTGGCATAGCCAATAGGTCTCGCCTTTGGGACCTTATAAGTGTTTTGCCAGACCTATTGGCTTTGCCAATATGTTTAAGCTATGTTGTAGAGCAGTGTCCCAAGAGATGCATTACTGTTTCTTTCAGAACGTGTATTCCTCCCCTGCGCCTCCTACGGATAAAACCGATGTCTGCACAATCTAAACCTGACATTTTATTTTTAGGAAATGCAAATCTACCAATGGAGGAACTGGCTCTTATTGTCAACTGCAAAGCGAGTTTTCCAAATGAGAACCAGCCCGGGCTAACAATGAATAGAGTGCTTAGAAGTGGACTATCCCCACAGCCAGCACTGCACAAAAAATGCTGCATATTACTGGATTGTTCACGACACACACCCTTGCAGTCCACACAGAGAGATGTCCAAGAAAACAGATCTCACTCTTAATTTCAACACCAGCTTACCCACTGAACCAACGTGTGTGACCCTGAGCAAATACCTTTATCCTGTTTGACTCATAAAAGACGAACGCTCAAAGAGTCCAGAGATGCGCTACACTTTAATAAACCATTCATCCATACTGGACTCGTATTTCACCACGCAGCAGAAAAGTGCGCCATGCGCAAATAACGCGCTTGGATATGGTTTATGTAAATACGAAGTATCTTCATACGGGACATACTGCAAATATAACACAGTGTATAAGGGCTGTAGCCCTAATCCCCTCTGCAAATCATAACACAATGTGTCTGTGTCGTGAGGGCGGAAAATACATGATAGATTTAAACACACCACAAATCCCTGCCCTTTGTGGATAGATGGGTATTATCCCAAGCAGGTTGTGCGACGTGGGAATGGAATCCTCAGCGGACCATGGACCGGTGTAGCGAAGAGGGTCCGGGCTGTAACCTTGACACTCCCCGCCTCTTTTGTACGGTGGCTGCACCGGGCTTCCATGGCAACGGACAGCCACAAAGAAAGGTTCGGAGGAGAGACTGGCGCAGGTAGCCGGATAAAAGAGAGCGCGAGGGACACAAAAGAGAAGAGGGGAAGCAAATACCGATAAGAGTGAGACACGAGCAGGGAAAGAGACTGAGAAAAGAGAAAGACGTAGTGGATGGAAAGAGTTTGAAAAGGGACACGAGACACGGGTGGGAGAAGGAGACTGATCAATGAAGGAACAGGGAGTGGAACGTAAGACACCCACAACAGAGGCCTTAGGGGAGAGAGTGGTCAAGATGGAGACCATCAAGAGAGAGGGTGAGGCGAGATGGACATACTGAGTAGTGGGCGGCAGGAGAGAGACAGGCAGAAGAGGACCGGCCGAGTAGGGAGAAGCTGGCAGGAGGTGCCTATAGGAGAGAGACAGGCTCACGAAAGGCAAGGGGCATCTGAGGTAAGAGAGGCGGGGGAGAGGGAGACAACCTGACTAGCGGGTTTGAGATTTGAGAGAAGAGAAAGGCTGTGAAGGGGGCTGGTCGGAGATGGCAACAAGTTAGAGACGTACTAAGAAGCACAGACCGCAGAAGATTTTGAGGGGAGAGGTTGGCTTACTAAGGACTGATAGATAGGAGAGACCGAGAGGTGAGCGAGGTCGAGTAGGCAGAGGATGAGCGAAGAGGGACATGGAGAGAAAGGCTTACTGGCAAGAAAGTTGCAGAGAGTTTAGAGAAGGGACAGAAGAGAGACTTACGGAGTGGGGTAAAACTGGAAAGAAAGTTGCAGAGAGGTTATCAGGAGAGAGGCACGGTTATTCGACCCAGACCGGCAGCAGATGCTGGTAAGAGAAAACAAGTGATGCCACACGCAAGCAGCATCGCGATCGGCGAGTCTTCACTGTAGCTAGGGCGGCATCCACCTTGCGAGGAGCGAGCAGCGGCCATATGTTTGTAATTAACTTGGCCGCGCCGCTGCTCGCTCCCGCAAGGTGGATGCCTCCACAAGCACGAGTGCAGTGCTTCAAAAGTGAAGACCGATGGCTAAAGGCCCTCCTAGAGCAGCGCATGCGCGCTGCCTAGGCGAGACCTAAAAAGGAGCTAGTCCACTTTAACAAAGGGACATGTGTCACCGCGGTTTTAGTAACTTTTGATCCTTTTGTGATAGAAACTAAGTTTATTTCTTAAAATCTGCAGATTATGCAACAGATTGCAAATAGATCTGGGTCTTTTGCTGTTATTTGGTACTTCCAGTGCTTACTTTGCACAGAAATAAGTGCAGGAGCCCAAAGGTTTTCTTCGGAGCCCATTGCCATTGTTGGTAAACTCTGGGGTTGCCGAGTACCAAGGTTTCCGAGTTTTAATTCCACCTCAAGTCTCATATATCCGCCACCAGACTCTCTCTGCCACTTTATCTCACTTTTGCAAATTCTTTTTTCATCCTTCCTTTTATCTCTGTTTTCCAATGTTTCTCTTCTTTCCCTTTTTCTACCTTTTCTCTTGCTTTGGGTCAAGGTCTGATGGTGAAAAATAAGTCTCAGTCCCCAAACATTAGTCCTTATGCTGACAACTAGAAACACAAGCCTTTTCAATGCAATGGGTCTCTCATTTGTGAGAGTTTAAGCTATTGGCATTGTAAATGACAATGCCTTTTATTTATGTGTTTTTAAAAGCAACATATATATATAGAAGGCATTGTCATTTCTAATGCCGATAGCTCAAACTCTCGAAAATGCGAGCTCACTTTCATAGTGTCCGCGCCCCTTTCTTTAGACGCTGCTCACCGTATTCAAGTTACAGTGAGGAGCATCTAAAGAAAGTGGCGCAGCCAACATTAAAGTGAAAGCGTGGTATGGGGTGCTTCCACTTAAAAAAAAAAAGAAAGAAAGCAAGTTTTTGTAGTGAAAGCGGACCGCGCTGTAAAATAATTAAATAAATAAGCACGGCCGCTAAATTGAAAGCGGACCGCGCTGCAAATTAATTAAATAATGAAGCGCGGCTGCTAAAGTGAAAGCGGACCACGCTGCAAATGAAAAAATAAATACATTAATAATATAAAAGCAGGTGGTGGGCGGCGGGCAGCGTGCTGTGACGTCGGGAGTGGAATAGGGGAAGACCATTAAAGAAAATAGTGCTCACTGATTAGATAATGCAGACCGTGTAACATCACAAGTAAAAAGTCCAGTCGTTATGGGAGGTTACAAATGCAGACAAGGCGGTACCACGGAGGGACTAGTAAGCCTATTCACGAATGAAAAGCAACGATTTGAATATATGGGTGGGAAATGGGCGGAGCTTTTAGTCCACACCTCAATACAGCATGCCTTGCAGAGCAGCGCATGTGCTGCCCAGGCTCGACCTAACAAGCACAAATGAAGCACCGAGGCCCATCTCTCATTGGCAGCTAAGGCTGCTGCCTTCCCTCAGCCTTGACCTGGCCTGCTCGTTCTTCATGAAGCTTTCCTACCTGTTCAGCTGCTTGTACAGCGCATGGCCACCTTTGCCATCCGAAGAGGACTTGAAGCACATAGTTACACGTGCTCAGTAGAAAACTCCAAGTGAAACATTTGCAGCCAGGAAGTGGACACAGGTTACATTTACAGTCTTAACTCTGAGGGATGGCGCTGCCTTTGCACAGTTTCTGAATACAGGTGTAATTAAGCAATAGTCTTTCTAAAAGGCCATCTCCACCTTTCTTGTTTCCTGCAGTCTCTCCCAATCTCACTCTTCACTCCACCTCCATCTTCTTACTTTCATCTAGGAGGCATTTTTCAGACTTACAATTTCCTTACGCCTGGGGAGGGGACCATGTTTTGCAACTGTTAGTTCTGGTTAAAGGCAGTCCAAAGGCTGTTTTGATCAGGAAAGGACAGACTTATGACTGCTTTTGAGTTTGGAGAAAACCTTAAGCATCAAGATCGTCATACCTGACCACCACTCGCCCGTCTCCACCCACACCCGGCTCCCTCTTGTCATCTTCATGTTTTTCAGATCATTATCCCATCTCTTCTTCAGTCAAAGATTTGCTGCTCCATCCCTTGCACAATAGAGCTGTAATTGTGGGAAGTGCATGTCCTGAGCTATATCTTCCCTATAGACACTGCTGGGTGGGAAGAGGTGCTGCTGCCCTTCATTTAATCCTCAGGCTTGCTTCAGTGATCTTGACAGGACCAGAAGAGCACCAGCCAAACCTTCTCAATAGGGCCGGTTTAAAGACAGCGTTGGGAATAGAGACAGATACATCTCTGTCACCCTGAAGTGAGCACAGAAACGACAGCTGACTCTAACCCCGCAGGGCATGGGATGAATTGATTCAGCCCACATCAGAAGAAGACAACAGCATCTTTTGACCCTTCATGCCTACTTGTGGCTCTTACTGATGCCAATAATGTTGTGAGTCCTGGGGTGCTCAATATAGTGAGATACAAGAATTAGGGGATATGGCACCTCTGTGTATGAGGCGCCCAACTGCTGTAGGAGCTCTTCTCAACTTAGGGGCTGATTAACATGTTGGTGGTGCCCCACGAGACATCCCTGCACCCTGTAGCCGGAGCCATGCAGTGCCTGCCACAGGGTGCAGGAATGTTTGAAAACATGCCTCTTGCAATGGGCTTGTGCTGCGGCCCTTTTACGGGCCGCAGCACAAGCCTCAATACAAAGAGCCATGTTTCCATACCGCCTCCACAGTGTTAGGATCCTAATTTGATGGGCAGGACCACCGACTACCTGTCAGTCGATCCCGCTCCTGCAACGAAGACCGCCATCGTAATCGGCCCCTTAGTCTTAGTCTAGTGGAAGAAGAAGACAAGGACTGCAGAAAACAAACAATGCCCAGGATTCTGGCACAGTGGGAGATGATTGGTTCAAAGACACTTCTGTGCATGATTTCAAACTCAGCGCCTCGTTTATGGGATTTTGGCGTAGGGCAGCACAGCAAGGCACCTTGCTGCACTGGCCTATGATACAGTGAAAGGGCAGGAATGCACTGTTTTTATGCAATACGGTGCATTCCTGTTGTTTCTGCCTGCAGTGGCAGCGTTTCTGCAGTCTAACACCAACGTAGGCACCCTTGCACCCTTGCACCAAGGTGCAAGTGTGCCTCCATTGCAGGCAGGATTGTTTTTGTGTAAGGTGACGCAGCGATTTGCGCTGCATCGCCTTACTCATGATTTATGAGGCCACTCAAAACCGCGCAGGGTGGCTTTGCACGGTTTCGTCAATCGGATTGGGAGCTCTGCATCACACATGTACCACTTTAGGTGGTGCAAAAGTGACGCAGGTCTCTCATAAATAATCCCCCCCAGTGTTGATGCAGGGTTGGATGCTTTCTTCTTTGGGAGAGGTTATCATTGTCCCTCTATATAAAAAAAGGGGATATATGGGGTCTTGTCTGTTGACATCGAGTAGTCCTCCTTTTTGTAAAAAAATGTTATTTTTTCAAAAACAAGAATTTTTTTCACTTTTTCTATATTCTACCATAGGAGACTCCACAGTCAGGGTTGAGATCTCCCAATTGTAAAGTATATGGAAAATAAAAAATGTATCAAACTTTTTAATAAATTAGTAAACATATTTTATGTTAAATACTAATGCAAGCTAATGTTATATATTTATTTTAAATGTAGAAAACAAAATGCAAAAATGCTACCAAACTATTAACAATTTTTAATTAAAACTTTCATTAATTGAAATTAAATTAAAACTATTAATTTGGTGTTTAAATTAAAAAATAAATTCCCACCTAGAGAAAACAAATACTTTTTTATTATGCATTAATAATAATTAAAAGTGCTGTATACAGTTAATTGAAAGTAATGTAATTATATTGTATTAAAAATGTATGTTACATTAATTTATAAATTCTAAACTAGTGGTTAAAATATTTTATAATTAAATAATAAATAATTTTTATATTTATATTTTTAACATTAAATTATATTTATATTTTTAACTATTTTAAGTAATCTAATTTAATTTAACATTATTTCCTATGGTGTTTTATTTTAAGTCCACACCTTCATTATTTTCTATCGGAGGGTATTGCAATACCAGTGGTTGGCCATGTGTGGTGCTGGACTTGCTACATTTTAGGTCGAGCCTGTGCAGCGCTTGCGCTGCTCTGGGAAGGCATGTTGAATTCAGTCTATGGGCTTCTCAACACACTCAGCGCTTCTGGTTGGTTGGTTGGTTGGCCTGCCTTTTGAATTTTTTTTACTCTGGTTGGTCTATACTGTCCATCTGTCCGTCGTTTGGATGCTTGGTTCCCTCCCACAGGACATCACAGATTGATTCTTTTAGTTTGCCATCTCTGGCCATCTGTTGCCTTTTCACTCGAGTCGCACCCACTCCTTCCTGTCATTGCTGCCGTCCTTCCTGGCTGTCCATCGCAGTCACCAATCAACAGTTTTATATCGCAGCTTGCAGCTTTTCTCGAGATTTCCACGATTCAAAACCACTTTTGCAGACTTCTGTTGTTGTGATTTATTGAAACGCCAGTCTGTGCGGAAACTATTGTATTTGAGGACATCTAAGATGGACCAAAAAGATGAACACGTGCGCTTTAAAAACCGGTTGAAATGTCTTGAATTTTAATTGAAAGCGCCAGATTAAAGCGCTGGCGATAGTGGGCAGTTTTAGTTCAATTTATTTGTGCGCTACATTTGAGTTGGAATCATTTTAGGTGTTTTAGAGTATTTGTAATTGTATATTTCATATATCGATCTCTTCACATTTTCTCTAACTTAGGTATAGTTCTCTTCCTTACGACCATTTTGAAACGTGCTGGGCCCAATGAATCTCACGTGGTGTTTTGTTGTGGCATCTGAAGAAGCAAGGGTCGCTTTTAAAAAAGGTGCATGTTGAGAACCCACGCATGCCTCTCTTAAATAATTTACTATGTGTGGGCACTTGTCATATTTTACACTCTTTTAGTTACATTTTTTTTTCTTCCCAAGATAAGACACTTTAAACGGGGACCCTTTTGCATCAGCAACATAATTATATTTAACTCCAACTGCAGAGCTGCCCCCAACACACCAAAGGTAAATATCCTAGCCTCTGGTTTTTTTTTGGTTTTTTATTCTGGAACATGTGTTCCTGCACTAATAGTGGGAAAAACTACAAGTACTACAACGAATACAGAAAACCATGTACTGGCTCCAGCACTCACCTGAGATGGAACGATTTGAGTCAATGCTATATTGAATTTTGAAAATATGGCTGAAGATAATTTCCAACAATTTTAGAACACTACTCATTCCAAATTAATTGTACATTTGCCATAGCCGCCAATTTAGGATGAACATTGCCATTCCTGTTTTTATTTCAGCAAATACCCTTATGCATGCTGGAACTTGTAGTTTCACATATTCCCATTGTAACATATCTGTTGTTGGCTGGAAAAAAAGGTCGGGCTGAAGATCACTCTCATGATATGGTACCAGTTGACTGCTCCGTTAAGACTGGGACATAGGTGCTCGACATTGTGTATGCAGCACTGATGTTACCACTTTCTCTATGTCACCTGGGACCACTAAGTCTTGGACATTTTTAAATTGTCAACTTAAAGTTGCCACATCATTTCCTGTCATTAGGGACATTATGTCCCAGGTGTTGGCTTTGATTTAAAGACTAACTGTGTCCTGGAAAATGTAGTAATTTAACATCTTTTTAGGTCGAGCCGAGGCAGCGCTGGTAGCTGCTACACTGGTCCCATCGGTAATTCCTCATTCTGAGTCCTTTAGGCAGTGCTGCAGCTGTGTCTCTGGTCACAGTGGTAATTCCTCATTCTTGGTCCTCTAGGCAGTGCTGCTAGCTGCTTCTCTGGTCCCAGTGCTAATTCCCCATTCTTAATCATCTAGGCAGTGCCGCTGCAGCACCTCTGTTCCCAGTTGTAATTCCTCATTCTTAGTCCTCTAGGCAGTGCTGCTAGCTGGTTTTCTGGTCCCAGTAGCAATTCCTCATTCTTGGTCCTCTAGACAGTGCTGCAGCTGCTTTTCTGGTCCCAGTGATAATTCCTCATTCTGAGTCCTTTAGGCAGTGCTGCAGCTGTGTCTCTGGTCACAGTGGTAATTCCTCATTCTTAGTCCTCTAGACAGTGCTGCTAGCTGCTTCTCTGGTCCCAGTGCTAATTCCCCATTCTTAGTCCTCTAGGCAGTGCCGCTGCTGCATTTCTGTTCCCAGTTGTAATTCCTCATTCTTGGTCCTCTAGACAGTGCTGCAGCTGCTTTTCTGGTCCCAGTGATAATTCCTCATTCTGAGTCCTTTAGGCAGTGCTGCAGCTGTGTCTCTGGTCACAGTGGTAATTCCTCATTCTTAGTCCTCTAGGCAGTGCTGCTAGCTACTTCTCTAGTTCCAGTGGTAATTCCTCATTCTAAGTCCTCTAGACAGTGCTGCTAGCTGCTTCTCTGGTCCCAGTGCTAATTCCCCATTCTTAGTCCTCTAGGCAGTGCCGCTGCTGCATTTCTGTTCCCAGTTGTAATTCCTCATTCATAGTCCTCTAGACAGTGCTGCAGCTGCTTTTCTGGTCCCAGTGATAATTCCTTATTCTAAGTCCTTTAGGCAGTGCTGCAGCTGTGTCTCTGGTCACAGTGGTAATTCCTCATTCTTAGTTCTCTAGGCAGTGCTGTTAGCTGCTTCTCTGTTCCCAGTTCCAATTCCTCATTCTAAGTCCTCTAGACAGTGCTGCTAGCTGCTTCTCTGATCCCAGTGGTAATTCCCCATTCTTAGTCCTCTAGGCAGTGCCACAGTTGCGTCTCTATTCACAGTTGTAATTCCTCATTCATAGTCCTCTAGACAGTGCTGCTGGCTGCTTCTCTGGTCCCAGTGGTAATTCCTCATTCTAAGTCCTCTAGACAGTGCTGCTAGCTGCTACTCTGATCCTGTCGGTAATTCCTCATTCTAAATCCTCTAGGCAGTGCTGCAGCTTTGTCTCTGGTCATAGTGGTAATTCCTCATTCTTAGTCCATAATACAGTGCTACTGGCTTCTTCTCTGGTCCAAGTGGTAATTCCGCATTCTAAGACCTCTAGACAGTGCTGCTAGCTGCAACTCTGGTCCCATCGGTAATTCCTCATTCTAACTCTTTCAGACAGTGCTGCTAGCTGTTTCTCTGGTTCCAGTGGTAATTCACCATTCTTAGTCCTCTAGGGGGTGCTGCAGCTGCGTCTCTGTTCACAGTTGTAATTCCTCATTCATAGTTCTCTAGACAGTGCTGCTAGCTGCTTCTCTGGTCCCAGTGGTAATTCCTCATTCTCAGTCCTCTAGACAGTGCTGCTTGCTGCTACTCTGGTCCTGTTGGTAATTCCTCCTTCTTAGTCCTCCAGGCAGCGCTTCTAGTGGCTACTCTGGTCCTAATTGTAATTCCCCATTCTGAGTCCTCCAGACAGTGCTGCTAGCTGTGTCTCTCGCCCCAGTGGTAATTCCTCATTCTTAGTCCTTAGACTCCTCTTGTAAAAAACAATATAATTTACAACACCAATAACTCTAACTTTCATAAATGCGAGACAGATTGCATTGCAAATGCTTGTTCTATTTTGGCAATAGTAATTTACACTTATAAATTTGGCTCTGCTCCCTCTTTCTGTAACTTTACACTCAAATTTTGTCAATAGCCAAAAGTAGTAAAGATGCTCAAAAGCATGAGTAGATTACATTTGTAAATTACTCACACGTGTAAGTTACTTTTCTGATTTGCTGTGTTAATCTTCTTTTTGCAGTACAAAGCTGGTATGTAACGCCCTGAACCCATCACTTGTTTATAAATCCTAAGGGATTGCTTGTCCTGGGGTGAATAGACATGTTCATTTGCCAGTAGTAATTATGCTGCCCAGTAGTATTTACGTATGTCATGTAAGGCTATACCCTTTGTACATGCCTCAGGTAAGTCTCTGTAGTGAAATCGAGGCACGCCTCCACCCCAGTACAGCAGGTGCAGTCCACCTTCCAGTTTCCTAAAGAAGACCTCATGACCCAGAAGGGTGTATTCCGTAGGGTACAAATGAACTTAGGGAGCAACATTGGCTTACAAAGGGCGGCCTGGACCATGAGGATAGTAGTAGCATTCTCCGGTGATGTAAATTCTCTCTAAACCTGTACTAACTCTGTACACACTCTCCATGAAAACTTCTTTTATATTTAGGGTAATATACACTCCAGATATTTAAATCCTTTCTTGTCTCTAGCCATTGGGCAATGTACCCCAGGCCCTGGGGACAAGGTGGTTAGCGAGTAAAGCACCAATTTGCTCCAATTAATTTTGAAGTCAGAAAGTTTGCTTAAAAAACAGAAAATCGAAAGCAGCCTGTTTATCCTAACATCAGGCTCAGAGCGGTGAAGCAGGATGTCATCAGGGAAGAGTGATAAATGCTCATCCTGTCCATCATCCCATTCCATGCCTCTGATAAGGGCATCCTTCCTGACCCAACAAGTCAAGAGTCCTAGGAGCAGAGTGAACATCACAGAAGGCAGCAGACACCTCTACCTTGCTCCCTTTGTTAGCATGAAGAGGTCTACTAGCACCCCTTTTACATTAACCCTAGTCATCAGCTTTTCACATAGCAGATGAATCAATGATAAATATTTTGGCCCAAAGCTTATTTTTGCCAAAACAGCAAATGTATATATCCATTCAAGTGAGTCAAAGGTCCCAGCTGTGTCCAACAATAGGACCAATGCTGGGTCCTCAACTCTCTCTGTGTGACCCACACAACCATACAGGTGCCTACGGCTCTGTCTCGTACTTCTCCTGGTATAGCTACTGATTGGTCGGAGTGCACAAGGGCTTCTATGACCCTACTCAGTGGTGTGGCCATGTTTTTAGCAAGTATCTTTGTCTCCACATTCAGTAGCGATATCGGCCTGTACGATGACCAGCCTTCCATAGGCTTGCCATTTTCATAAATAAAAACTACTGTGATCTTCTGTAAGCCATAAAGTAGGGTTCCTTCTTTCCTTGCTGTGTTATTCCTCTTCAGCAGATATTTGGTTCATTTCCTAGCTAATGTTTTTAAAAGCTCCACTAGCCGGCCACTAGGACCAAGGGTCCCCCCTGACTGCATTTGCGCCAGAGGCTCTGTGGCTTCCTCACAGGTAAAAGGTCCAGTGAGCCTCTCTCCTCAGCCGATAGTCTTGGAAAAGGTATATCCCACACCACTGTGGCATCACATATTTTCAGCATTGTGGCATACGGGGACCGCAATGTGTCCTTCGAAGTGCATTCAGGTCCCACATTTCCCTCCACTATGTTACTGTCAGTGTCCTTCAGTCCCCTTCCCAGCAGCCGTCCTCATCTCTGTTCCTAAGCCACACCAGCAGTTTACCTATTTTGTTCCTCACCTCAGAGTCTCCATTGTGTAGTCAGGTAGTGGTCATGAGCATCGTTGCCACTCACTGTCTCAGGTAATCTAGATGCCCAAGGATGTCCAACCTGTCTGTAGGTTTTCGCTCTCCAATAAAGAAGTTCAATTTACACCTATGTGGCATCTGAGATCCTTTACCTTTTTTGTTCCAAAGCATAGGCAATTGCCTGTCGCGGTATCACTGCCTCGTTTGCCTCCCGAAGGGGGCCTCTGAACCCACTGGTCCCTCATTTTCTTGATATAGTACTTAGTGGCCAACCGCAGATTGTCCAGCACAATCTTATATTGTAGGAGCAAATTATTGAGCCGTCAGCTCCAGAATTGCCCCAGACCTATGCCCACAGAGGGAGTGATCTGATATTACCCTGGTCATGTCATGTACATCCATAAAGCTTTGCGGATAAGCCCCGAGCATGATAACATCATCTCCTCTAGAGAACATGTTCTAAAAAGTGGAGTAGTACAAGCACTGCCTATACCCCGGATACTATGGGGCAGATCTACAAGAAAGTGCCGCAGCGAGGCACCGCAAGCCTCTTGGCTGCGCCACACTTCGGCACTTTCAGAGCACAGGAATGCGACATATTTACAATGATATGTCGCATTCCTGTGCTCTCCCTTGCACTGGCGCACAAGCAGCTGCCATGCACTGGTGCAGGCACCCTTGCACCATGGTGCAAGGATGCCTGTGCCATGGGGCACCTTCCTGCAAAAAAACAATCACTACAGGCATTTTCCTCTTTCAATGCGTGCTGTAGAATGCAGCACGCATTGAAAGAGGAAAAAAACGAGGAGAAATGAAAACATTTCTCCTCGTTGCGCCTCGCTACGACATACTGACGCATTTCCAGGTTTACGATTCCTCGTAAATCTGGACATGTGTCTCGTTCCATGGGTGTTGCGTGTGAATGCCCACAGCAACACCCATGGAACGCCCCTTTCACGCAAAGTGCTTCGTGTAAAGGGGCCATATTTACAAGGACAGGAAAAGCCACGCAGGGTGGCTTTTTCTGTCTTTGTAAATATGGGGCAGGGAAATGCCCCTACGAGTCCACCAGCTCTAAGGCCGAGGGGAACCGTAGCAGCCCTAATTGCCCAGAATGCATCCTGGTGCTCAATCTGTCCATCTCTTCTGACATCACAGTATTCACATCACCGGCCAGCAACACAATTCTATCTGGCATTTGCATTAGAAGTAGGGGTGGGTGAAAAATTCCACTCCGCCGGCGGAGTTCACAGAGATTTGTCCACTGCACACTCCGCTTGGAGCATGGAGTTCGAGCAAAAATCCACCAACCACCATGAGGCGGAGTTTTTTCTCACTCGTGGCTTTCCAACATTAAGTTGGTGAGTGAGAATTTGCATCCTCTAGTGCAATATTCGAGCGCTAGAATGCCTCTGGGCGATATTTCCCAATGCGGGACTTCAGAACAGGCCACTACCGTTTGCTATGAGAAAGCTGCCGCTTGAGTAGAAAGCATCAGAAAGAAGCAGCACCCTCTGGTGCCGCGTGGTGCCATTCACGCTGATTTTACAACATGGAACAAGCTCCCAGCAGTAAAAATCAGAGCGAGCAGGGCGACATGCCTAATTCTGCCCGCTCGCAGAACTCTGCGGAATCTCACGAATTGTTTAGATAACTCACGAAATTCTGTGGAGTGAAACTACGCAAGTTCCACCCAACCCAAATTAGAAGAGATCCAATTTTTCCATCATACTTGACTGACGCTTGGGCAGGAAGGGAGTAGAGCATAAAACAGCCTGTTATCCATCCCATACACCCAGTACAGCAGTGTAGCATTCTTCACACTCATGTGTTCACAGTAGGAGGCAATTTCCTAAGCAATACCACTACACTTCCTGATCCATTTGTAAAACCAGAGCGAATCAGAACATTGTATTTGCCTCTACCCAGCATCCGCCATTCTGTTCCCTGAAGATGTGTTTCCTGTACGACGACGACAACATCTGGCGTTAAGTCTTTTTAGCTTTCGCATCACCGCTTCTCTCTTAACGTTTCTCAGAGGCTATTGCCATTCTGGGCGAGCCTTAGCCTATTTTGATGCAAACCAGGTCTGCTTGCCATCAAGGTGTACCTTCCATGCCCATTTAACCGGCACTATTCCCCAATGCCATTCACAAAGTAGACAACTGCACTATGCGAATAGTTTCAACAGTGTCATCTTGAGGATTTTGGGGAACCCGGGCAAAACATATTTTGGAGGCCCTTGTTACAGAACAAATTTGGTTTTTATTAACCATTTCCAGCTAATTCAAGTCTACACGCAAAACAATACTAAATGATATGTTAAATGTTAACAAACTTTATTTTCTCAGGGGGCTCCTTGGAAGGTGGGGGCCCTGGGCAATTGCCCACTTTGCCCAAGCCTTAAAACGTCCCTGAGCTTTAACTAGCTTTGAACATTGAGTCACATCAAACATAGCGCCCTTGCTAACTACTCCCATCCTGTCACCCTGTGAAGCGGTCTCTGAAATGTGCACCATCCCAATTCACACAGAGCCTGCAACTTCAACTGCAATTGGGGCATTTTACCACATTAGTTAAGAGTCATAACCTGTACTCCTCTCATTTTACTCCTCCAAACCTTTAACGTTATATCACTTCCTACTCCTCATATGGCGGATTGCTGACCCTTTCCACAAGAGTCACTCTTCCTCTGAGTTCTCAGATGCCTTGCCCTCAGTGACAGCGGGCCACCAAGGGGCTTATTTACAAGCCTCTGGCGCCGCCGGTAGGTCACTTTTTTCTCATATTAAAAGTGACGCTTGGCGCTACGCTGTCTGCTGCGAGGCATATTGTGGCTTACCAAGAACAAACCGGGGCTTGGAGCCCGCCCGTTGCTTACCATTCACTGAATTTTCCTTCAGTGTCCCCCCAGGCTATCCCCGTGTTGTTTTGCTGGTCACCACCCACCCTCCCCGGTGTTGTTTCTGCTCCCCCCGCCTGCGGCTTTAAAAAAAAAAAAAAATCTCTTTTGTGCGTTTCATTTTCTTTTTAGCGACGGATCCACCTCAGAGTGGTAACTAAAAAGAAAGAAAAAAGCGCCTGTTGTAGGTGAACACATGGGTGGGGGTGCACCTTCAAAATGAGGTGGGCGGACGCGTCAAATGCTTTTGGGCAGCGTGGGGAGAACCATTGGCAGCGACAATAGGTCAGAAAGGCGAGACTTGTTAGCTTTGCTAATGCTTTTTCTGTGAAATGCTTATTTCCATCTCCGCAGACCAAGGTGTTTTCTTGTTTCTTTTCCTCGAAGCAGGTTCTGTTTCTGTATTTTGACCGAAACCGTCTCCTTAATCGGTCTCTTTGGGAACCTTCTGAGAACCTGACAAGGAAAAATTGAGCGGCGCTACATTTCAAGATTTACTCAGAGAGCGCTACATTTGTGTTTTCCTGGGGACTCCATAACTGTAGGGTATCACAGCTGGGTTATCAATCAGAGGGTGTCCAGGCGTTGAACCACGAGCTCTTGGTAAAGATCAGAGCGCAGCGCTTCCCGCTCACAAGAAGGCGCCTCCGGGCCTCCTCCAGCCAGCGGCGCTACATTAAGACAGGATGCATGTACCGCTGTGTCATACAGGCGCCCTGGCAGGGCCGGGCCTGGCCCAGAATCCCTTCTAGCTGCTGGGAGTCTGGTTTAAGAGCTCTCGTGAACGTCTTTACCCTGGCATGGGGTGCACTCAGCAGCAACTGCGCCGGATGCCATGGAAAGGAAATGTCGGAGCAGCAGAGTAACTGTAGAGAGAGAGAGGCTTACAAGTAAGACCCCCGCCTAAGAAACACTACCAGGGGCTGCATGAGAGAAAGGATATCTGGGCTTGTTAACGAGCGCTGAGGAATGAATCATTCACAACACGGACGGGCAGGTTAGAGAAAGGACTGGTAACATGGAGTGTCTGCCCCACGTCACTGCTGCTTCGGACTACATGGCTGAGTGTCCAAAAAGAGTAACAACAAACCCACACTATCTGCATGCAAAAACTTCATGAGCAAACCAAGCAAATCAGTGAAACCATGCACAGGTCAAAACAATATCTGAGGAGTGAGCCAGCAAGCAAGAGAGTGGGTGAATAGCTGGACGAATGAGTGTTTGAGGGCAAGATGGAGGGAGTGCATTGACCTTTCGGTCAGTAATTGGCAGAGTAAACTGTCATGATAATATGCCCACGTACTGCTGCCATTCGGCAAAAAATGGCATTTGCATAAAAAGTACATCATACGCTCTGGCATTGCCATTTTTTCCACATGAAATGACTCATACGTCCAGAAGTGCAGCCTTAGTTCAAAAGCGTGCCACAATAAGCCCAAAACTGTGGTTATATCCCAGGAAGTGGCATCATATCCTCCAAGAGAGTCCCTGTGTGCTATGACCTCAGGCCGTACGCGCTGAGAGATTATGCCATGTGCACATGCACTAGCATAGTGTCGCTGGTAGCCATTCGCTGCATGTAGTACGCTTTAAAAGAAAGCACAGGGTATAGCCGCTGCCTTGCCGCAAGGGTTATAGACCTGTGCACAGCAGGTTAAACTCTAACATGACATCACAGATCTGCATATCAATCTCCATAGCTGATTAATAGATAAATCGAGACCTCATTTAATTTCTCCTGAAAGAAGAGTTTGATTCCCGGCCAAAATCAGTCTTTCATCCTTCCAAGGTTGATAAAAATGAGCACTAATTCGATTGGGTGATAACTACTGTGTTTATTATGCTTATTAACTCACACCAAAATAGGAAAGGCTGTATAATTTAAACACGAAAATCCTAGGACTATCAATTCCGAGTAGATCCATGCTCAACCCATATATTTCATCTGGCCCCTCGGGTCTTTGGACATGTGTTCAACGATCTCTGTGATTTCTCCACTTCTCAGAGCCTTGTTCCCAAATTATAGAAATAGGCATTGATATTGCTTCTATTTAAAAAAAAAGCTACTGTTGACCCTTCTGTTCTTAGCAATTTTTGTATCTGAAAGGGGTGTGCAGTTCCTATCTGGACGAATGGGAGAGACAGGTCTTTCTTCTTGTTGCCCTCACACACCCCTGGAGGTGTCATGCTTCATCATCGGGCGTTTGCCCCTCGTCAGGCCGGCGCTGCAATGCCTGACGGGCTCCCGAAACCGGGCTCTTTGCCGGGATCTTTTAAAGAAGAAGCCGTAGGGTGCGTGCGGGTATGAAGGATAGGTAGTGCACAAAGTGATAAAATAATTAAAATAGGTGTGGAGCAGTCCTATTAAATCAAATTTTAATAAACTAGGTAGCTCTAGCCTAATTAAAAACTATGTGTGTACCCAGGTGGAAATAGTGTTCCTCAAGGGCAAACTAAATACAAGTGGTCAACATGTTTCGTGCCCGATTCGCCCCTAATGGGTCAATTGGCACTTCGTCAGGACCGATAAGTAAAAGAAAAATAATAAGGTGCACTACCGTCTGGTATTCGCTATATTAACATAAATTACCAAGACCGGTAGAATTGTCCTTAAAGACGTGTACTGAAGAGTACTGTAGACCCCTAGTCACAACGTCTAGAGTTGACGGGAGTAGCCAGAGCACGTCGTTGCTCCGGTAATAGGCGTAGACAAGCAACTAGCCTTCGTCCTACCCTTACTCCGGGTCCCGTGAGACCCGGAGTAATTTTTGCCCAATTTCTTTGCTCCCTCTTCCGATCAAGACTCTTGAGAGAGAAATTAACTCTCAGGTCCCCCTATTTCTGGATCCTTGTCATATCCGTGATCTCGGTCAACCAGGTCTTTGACCCTTACACTGTACAGAATCATGTCTTGTATTTATCTGTGACGACGGCCATTTGCTGACAGATCAAGACAGCTCTGCCATTTCGGTCTTGACAGATCGAGTCGGTTTTGCCATTCTCGTTTTGATAGATCGAGATGGCCCTTCTATTCTGGTCTTGACAGATCGAGAACTGTCTGCCATTCTGGTCTTGACAAATTGAGACCGCTCTGCCATTCTGGTCTTGACAGATCGAGACCTGTCTGCCATTCTGGTCTTGACAGATCGAGACCTGTCTGCCATTCTGGTCTTGACAAATTGAGACCGCTCTGCCATTCTGGTGTTGACAAATCGAGACCGCTCTGTCATTTTGGTCTTGACAGATCGAGACCTGTCTGCCATTCTGGTCTTGACAAATTGAGACCGCTCTGCCATTCTGGTCTTGACAGATCGAGACCTGTCTGCCATTCTGGTCTTGACAGATCGAGACCTGTCTGCCATTCTGGTCTTGACAAATTGAGACCGCTCTGCCATTCTGGTCTTCACAAATCGAGACCGCTCTGTCATTTTGGTCTTGACAGATTGATACCTGTCTGCCATTCTGGTCTTGACAGATCGAGACCTGTCTGCCATTCTGGTCTTGACAAATCGAGACCGCTCTGCCATTCTGGTCTTGACAGTTCGAGACCGCTCTACTATTCTGATTTTAAAAGATTGAGGTGGCTCTGCCTGTTGTATTTTAAAATGAAGCAATACATTGTAATGTTAAGACCTTTTCAACCTGTTCCCCTGGTGTACCTTTTTACCTTTCCCTCTTCTCCCCTGCACTCCCTACGACTTGGTACTTGCCAACATTCCATTGACAGTTGGAATGACAGTTAGGTCCTTGTGTGAGAGACGCTGACTGAATAGCTGATGTGGCTGAGAGGCTGTCCCAGCATTTAAGAATACAATTCCTTTTAACTTAAATAGCAGCGTTTTTGTACTTTATAATATTGGCGACGAGGATGGGAAGAGTCTGGACAGATAAAAGCGGCTCTGCCATTCTGGTCTTGACAGTTCAAGATGGCTGCGTCTTTTCGGTTTTGACAGCTCGAGGCACCTGCCATTGTGGTGTTGACAGATGGAGAGTCCTCTGCCATCTGGTTTTGCTCGATCTGTCAGCAGCTTTCAATGCAGAGGCTCATCATCTTTTATTGTCTTGCCTCCATCAAGTAGGCCTCTGGGGTGATGCCCTAACTTGGACCGCAGACTGTTTCAAGGAGCGCATACAAGCAGCCCATTTCCCTTCTTTTAGATCTGCTTTCTCTGATGCTACATCAGGTGTTCCACAAGGGTCCTCACTCAGTCCACTCCACTTAAGGTCTGTATTTCTCCTCGCGCCCACCTCAGCTGCTCCTTTGGACTTTCTTTCAAGACAAATGCTGACGTCACTCTGATTCTTCTGCGCCTGGATAAAACCTCTCCCTCCAACAACATTAATTTTCAGAACAGCTAGTTGCTGTCTCTTGGATGAACCAAAACTATCTCAAAATCAATGCAGATAAGACCGAAATTTTGATTGTTGGCAAGAAAGTTTCAGAGATTAAAGTTTTTAATTGGTGGAGCATAGAACTGGACTCCCATCCTATTCTAGTGTGGGAAGTTCGCATCACAGGACGCTGGTTCGACCAGACCTCGTGTCTCACTCCCAAGAACTGTAAAATATCTTCATTCTATTTCTTTCACTTACACTTATTTTGTAGGACATTCCCCTATTTTAGGCCTGGGAGTAATTTTAATTGTGTCAGAGTAATCAGAGTAATTTTGTGTCACTCTTTGGCGCAGAATTGTCAATAATTTCACGGTTATGCACTCTCGAGGAATTTAGAGTAATTTAGGGCATAGAAACAAAGGGGCATATTAGCAAGACCGGCGATAAAATTATCGCCGCTTTAGCGGCAGGAAACTGCCGCTAAAACGGCGATAATGGGCTTGCTAATATGCGTTATAGAATTCCAATAGAAGCCCAGGTTAGATGTCCTGCACATCTAACCTGGGCTTCTATTGAATTCTATAACGCATATTAGCAAGTCCATTATCGCCGTTTTAGCGGCAGTTTCCTGCCGCTAAAACGGCGATAATTTTATCGCCGGTCTTGCTAATATGCCCCAAAGAATTTAGCGAGCAGTAGCTCGCACTGCTGTATGTGTTGTTTTACATTTAGTGCTATTTTCTTAGCACAAAGTGCACCCTGAGTCCATTTTGGATGCTAGGGTGTATTTTGCTCTGAGAAAATAGCACTAAATGTCGGAAGTATGTTGGGGTAAAAATCACGCTGCTGTTCTTGTTTTGTAGCACTTAGCACTATTTCTTAGCACTAAATGCATCCTCGGGTCCATTTTGGATGTGAGGGGACATTTTCGCTCTAAAAAAATAGAACTAAATGCCAAGTTACTCTTTTTGCATAGTTATGTGGAATCATGCGTAATTATGCTGCAATTCTGCATAATTACGCTACAGCAAATTACACAAGTTACACCCACACCTACTTTTTGTCCCTCATCAGCAAGCTGTTCAAGCAGTCATAGATTTGTAGCTTGCCTTTGCAATTATCTCTCTCTTGGTCTCTTGATCATGCCGCCACTCATTTACTCTGCGTTCCGCATGCTGATAGCCATTTAATTTTTAACCTTCCCAAGAACTTGCATCTCTCTCCTTTCATGTCTCTCTACATTGGCTCCTTATCCTCAACTGTATTCTGTTCAAATCTCTCTGCATTGTGCATCAGGCCTTTCATTAAAAAGCATCCTTCTATCTCTAAGCAAAATTTAACCATTATGTCCCTCTGCCTTCTCTGCGCTCAGCTTCACTTCCTCTGGATTCCCAGATTCCTCCACTCATGCATTGGTGGGCATTTATTCTCTTTTCCAGTGGCCAGGAGCTCGAATATGCTCTCCCTCTCCATCATCGCTTTGATGATCAGTTGCGCTTCCATAAAACCCTCAAGAGCCCATGCATGAGTTTGCTAAGCACTGCTCTTTCGACGAATCCTCTCAGTGCCAGGATACCCCGCTGGATGATAAATATTATTAAATACATTTAAATTCGTTTACAATCAACTACAAATGTGTTTAAGGCAGTAGTTTGTTGTATGTTTTTCTTTAAGTAGCACTAGGTTAATATGATTTGTTTACAATTAATGTACATTTTTAGTTTACATTAAATGAATTACTTTGGAGAAAAAAAAACAGTAGTAAACTTTATTAAATTTCCCTTTATTTCCTATTGGGAGATCTTCAGCCCGGTGGCGGAGATCTCCACCAACAGATAAAAAAGTGATTGCTAGTAACTTTACACTCATATATCCAGTTGTAGGAGTCTCCACCCCAATTATTCGAGGGTGTGGAGACTCTTAAGGCCACCTCTAGCTGTAAATCTCCGCTCGTAAATGGTAATCAGCAAAAAAGTGGCAATTTATACCGAAGTGTTGGAGTAGATCTACACAGGAGTGAATCTTCACATGAAAACTTACCTTCTTAAATCTGTCCCACTATGTTTCTAGGGTGCTAGCCACACAAATGGTACTGCCGGAATGATGTTGGCTTTCAGATGAACTCCATCTTCAAATGCTCAGTAGAAGGTGAGATTTCTGGATTACACTTTGCAAAAACAAGGACGTCTTTAGCAGTAGGGGACCCCAGATGAGTGTCTGTGAGCAATGTTGTGATGTATCAATACCTTGTCATCCCTCCAAGGCTAAGCATATGCCATCCTTGCAAAAGAAGAAAGCATTGCTTGAAACAGTGGCTGCCCAAAAGAGTCTAGGTCTGCCAAATGGTAAGTGGCCAGGGCAGTCATGGCCATAGCGGGGCAGCATAAACCACATCTCTCGGTGAAATGTGGTCTTCCAACCGGCAAATGTGGGCAATGGCTAGGCCAATGAACGACAAGTGTCTGGATAAACACTCATTTAAGACATCCACTTGCCAGAGCGCTTCCAAACCCTTCACTTGCGATGTCTTTTTTGAGTGGAATTACCTCTACAGAGCGACAGCTGCTTCTAAGAGAACAACCTGGCAAGCACAAAATGGCCGCTTAATGACAGAATACCAACAGAACGTCAGGCGGCGTCACTATCGCGTGAGCAGCTGCTTCATTTTTGGGTGAATTCTTATAAAGAGCTCCTCCAGAAGGATGCAGTTGAGTGAACATCCTCTTGCAATTGTTGCACTCAATTTTTTTATGTTCTGTGTTTTTGTTCACTGTACTGTGAACCAAAAATCTCTTGATTATCAATTTTCTAGATTTTGGCATTACTCACTGAGCTAAGACCCTGGGCAGCACTGACAAACTTGGATACGATTACACCCCCACACAAGTCAATTTTGCTCAGGGCATGTATTGTGTTGAGGTGCCACCCTCCAAGATTGACCCTCCAAGATCGGGTCTCACTGTGCAGCTATTGTATTGTATTTTAATTGCATTTATATAGCGCTTACTACCCTTGACATGGCGTCAAAGTACTTTTTCGCCGAGTAGCACGCTACTCCGGAACCAAAAGAGGATTAGTGGTGAATTAGTCTGGGAAAACTTGAAAGTAATTTGAGTGGTGGATGTGTTAGTCTGTTTGGATTGAGAAGGATAGTGGAGGGATAGAAGAGGGAAAAGGTTTGCATTTATATTGTGCTTGCAACCCCTGATGAGGTGTTGAAGTGCTTTTTGGCAGGTAGCATGCTTCCCGGAACCCAAAACAGAATTAGTGGTGAATTAGTATAGGGAAATATGAAATTAATTTGAATGGTGGACATGTTAGTCTGTTATTTGGATTGAAAGGGAATACTGGAGGGATAGAAGAGGGAAGGGTCTAGAATTTTTTTTTTTACGTCTAACCACAGCTTTACCACTTTAACAAAATATGCTGATAATAAACGCTGCATTAAAACCTGGGTTTGGCCCCCAACAGTGTCATACCCCTGAGGACAGCCTTATTTATATTTGTAAGCTCAGTTACACTCCAGAATCATCCAAACAGCTTCATTTTTGTAGCAGAAATGGCCTCCTTACCTGGGCCCTCAGCGAGAGGCCTTGGTTCCCACTTCTTTCTCACATTTCCGCCTGAGCATTTCCTCCTTCCAGCAATGGTATCCTGTTCCCAACTTCTCTGTCGACCAGCTTAGCGCCATCTTTGAAAGGCTCATCTTCTGTTGGCATTACAGGGATGGAGAACGATTTTGCACTGATTTACACACTTGTGATAAGAAAAATGGAGAGTAAAGTGTGTGTGGGGAATAGCAGGTATTTTACATGTATTAATACCTCTTTTGTTTTTTTTCCGTAGATTGTTACCACTTATTAGAAGGTACTAGCAAGTGAATGGGTCAAACACAAGCACAATATGAGTGCAGGGCCTTATATGTGTTAGTGCGCAAATGGTTTCAAAGTGCTCCTGTGTGACTCCAGCTCCCAGGTTTAAATGGCCCACATGTGTTGTTTACAAAGACGAGGTATTGTGTAGGGAAAAGGCGGGCTCTCTCTACGTCAGTGCACGTGAAAGGGGCTAGAACTGATTTTTTTTTTTTAAATGTAGATCGCTCTCACTTTTTCTACAACTAACCGCTTGCTGTTTGTGCCTGTTACCAGTCACTAGTAATTTGTTACAGTCTCAAGTTTTCAATAAACATCGCTTTAAAAAAAATAAATATAATTGTGTATCATTGGGGATCAAAGGTCAGGTAATGCTTCTTCCTCTTATATTGCACAAGGTGTCACTCCCACTACCCTTTGAAATTGGTGAACTTAAGCCAGTGTCCGACAGTGCCACAAACTGAGGGTTTGAGGGTGAGCTGAGAGCAGAATCAAAATAAAACAATTTGTGTTTTTATGTTTTAAGTAGCATTTACATGTGTAGATTTTTCAGTCTGAGCTGAGCAATGTAGCCAAGAGATATTTAAAGGAAGGGGGATGCTCCTAGAAGTGTGTTTGATCCTAGGGCAAGTCCAGGGTATTGATATAGAAGAGGAAAGTGCAACAAAAGCTCCCCTGAAAGTCCCATAAGTGGATTGAATCAACCTCACAACTGTAATGCAGTTGTAGGAGTGGTGAGTGGAGAAACAATCACAATCCATACGTTGTACCAGCACAAAATCTGTGACAGAGTTGTGTGGTATTTGAAAAGCTCTGATTTCTGGAGGAGGTCTGAAATCTTGTGTCAGTCAACTGGTATGTTGCCCCTCCCGCTACCAATGCCTCTGATGGACAAAATTCCACCTCTGGATTCTCCTTCAGATTTAGCACTTCATCAAGAATTCATGGAAACTCTAGTTACCACCCACCTGTAACTGAGGCCCAAAGTAATCTCTTGTATGTCTTTTAATGTGAAAGTGGGATCATTTAATGAACGAATGTGTGAATGGCTTAATAAGGGGTGGCCTGGTGTGTTAGCCTACCCACTGCAGAGATCTGGGTATAGCAGGGCCACTGGAATTATGCGGCAGGGGAGGGCCAAATAACACAACATGGTTTACTAAATTATGCAGAAAGAAAAGGCAAATTATGCGACCTAATCCGCACATTTTGTGATAGTATTACTTCATAATGTTGTTATTTTTTAAGATCGTAACACTGTCTAAACAAATGACTCACGTTACTAGCACCAGTTGCACAACCATATACAGTGATAGGCCGTGCTTTAAATGGGCCGGTACTGAGTACCAGCACTTTTTTCTTTTGAGGCCGAGTACCTGCACTTCTCAAGAGTGACGCAATACTTGTAATTAGAGAGTATCGGCATTTCACAGAAGCAAGCAGGTACTCTGGTACAGGGCACACGCACTTCTGTTTTTCCATTACACGCACTGGTGATAGGCAACTGAAAGGTGACCGGTCAACCTTTGCATAGGGCCTTCTGCTGCGTGGCAAATGGCAATACAGGCCGCCATGAGTTTAGCAACTTTTGATCCATTTGAGCCAGAAGCATTTTTTATATTAAAATCTACAGATTAGACAGCAGATGATTGATTATGTGGCAAATGCAGAAAATGTATAATTATGCGGAAAACGCCTCAGTCACTGAGTCGCATAATTGCAGTGGCCCTGGGTATAACCTAAAGGTGAACCTCACCAGGGCAGACTCACCATCTCACGCTCCCCAGCTCAATAAAACAAGCACAACTGAGTTGTTGATAGGAACACATTCTCTAACAGCCAATAAACTACTTGCTTCCTCGTGTGCATTATTATAAATCATCCATAAAGCAGCACCGAGCCATCGTTTCAGGAGCGCCTCTGCAGACGGCTGGTCCTGTGTTTCACGTTCACTCCGCCCTCCAGGCCGTGTGCGGTTAAATCTGACGGCACAGATACACCGAGGAGCTAGTTTATGTCTCCTCTAAAGCCGACCACTTAAGAAGCACTTCATCCTAACTGCACAGTTCAGCAGAGACCGCGTAATTGGACATCTTCTGCTGTTCCTTCTGCTTCGTGGGGCTCAAAAGATGCGTCGCCGCAGAGCGGCCCCTGCTTTTACTGGCGGCGCACAGCTCGGCCATTCAGGGGCACAGCGGATGCACAGCTCGGCCATACAGGGACATAGCGGATACACAGCTCGTTGTACAGCTCGGCCATACAGGGACACAGCAGATTTGTATTTGTATTTAATGCGATTTTATATAGCGCGAACATTTCCCGAAGGTGTCAGAGCGCTTTACAAAGAGCCAGTTGCGTTACATAAGGACTTTGGATTACACGAGTTACATAAGAGATACAAACAGAATTTTTTTTGCAAATGTACAAGTTGTAGAGTCACTCAAGGAGAAGATATAAACAGAAAAAAATTGCAAATGTACAAGTTGTAGAGTCACTCAAGGAGAAGATATAAACAGAAAAAAATTGCAAATGTACAAGTTGTAAAGTCACTCAAGGAAGAGATACTAACGGATAAACTCTAAAATCACATAGGAATGGTAGTAAGTACAAAGGTCTACTACATATACTAGTGGTTAGAGTTCTATATATAAAAATAGTAAATTCACATAGGATTACATTTGACAGCGATTAGGCTTGGACAAATATATATTACGTATTTACATATATATATATTTATGAGTTACAGAAGCATGGCTCATGCATAGGGAAAAAGCAGGTAAGGGGAGAGAAATTCAGGGGAGAGAGGAAAGGAATAGGGGAGGTAGAAAGAGAGTGAGGGAGGGAAGAGGTAGGGGAGGGGGTGATGAGAGATGGGATCAGGGGCATCAGCATTATTCACAAACGATGAGTAGATCCGTGGAGAAGAAAGACGATCAAAAGGTCGCCCAGCTAGAGACCGGCGGGACCGGAGGTACCGACCAAGGTCGCCAAGATGGCGGATAGGACAAGAGTGTCTTTAGGAGATGGTCCCAAAATGGCGGGGTGCATATGATTCCTAGTCCAAAAGTTCAAAAAGATATGCACCGACTACTAGGAAGTACAGAGAAGGGACGTGTGCCCAGAATACTTTGGGCAACTTTCTGCCCAGCTCGCACACAGCTGGCGCCGGAGGCTACTGAACAAAGGGGCAGGCCGCCGAATGCCTATGGCGGAGGGAACAGCAGAGCAAGTCTCACCGTTGGGTCTCATGGCGCAGCAGCCGGGTGTGATCAGGCTGTACTCGCAGCAGAGGGAGGCCACCAGCAGCAACCTGGCCTCCATCGCGCCTCCTTGTGTTGTCCCAGCCTGGACCGCTCGTTCCTTCGCCTCGTAAGGACACACGGAGAGCCGCCTCAGGCACAGGTACTGCCGCCGCAGAAGCCTCCAGCCATCAGCCTCGAGCACCGCGAGCGCCTTGGGAGGAAGGACAATATAGGCGGTTAAAAGGAGCCACTGCATTGCGCGATGACCCCAGGTACTTTCATTTTTATTTTCCTTCAGGATGCCATCGAATCCTGATCCAATCCTCTCCGACCAGCACAAGCGCCACTCTGCAGAATCTGCCTCTTCCTCTTTCTACTTCTACTTCTCTTCAGATGCACAGCTCGTTGTACAGCTCGGCCATACAGGGACACAGCGGATGCACAGCTCGCTGTACAGCTCGGCCATACAGGGACACAGCAGATGCACAGCTCGTTGCACACTCGGCCATACAGGGAGAGAGAGGATGCACAGCTCGTTGTACAGCTCGGCCATACAGGGACACAGCAGATGCACAGCTCGTTGCACAGCTCAGCCATACAGGGACAGAGCGGATGCACAGCTCGTTGTACAGCTCGGCCATACAGGGACAAAGCAGATGCACAGCTCGTTGTACAGCTCGGCAATACAGGGACACAGCAGATGCACAGCTCGCTGCACAGCTCGGCCACACAGGGACAGAGCGGATGCACAGCTTGTTGTACAGCTCGGCCATGCAGGGACATAGAGGATGCACAGCTCGTTGTACAGCTCGGCCATACAGGGACACAGCAGATGCACAGCTCGTTGCACAGCTTGGCCATGCAGGGACAGCAGATGCACAGCTCGTTGCACAGCTCTGCCTACAGGGGCACAGCGGATGCACAGCTAGGCCATACAGGGGAATAGCGGATGCACATCTCGGCCATACAGGGACATAGCGGATGCACAGCTCGTTGTACAGATCGGCCATACAGGGACACAGCAGATGCACAGCTCGTTGTACAGCTCGGCCATACAGGGACACAGCGGATGCACAGCTCGTTGTACAGCTCGGCCATACAGGGACACAGCAGATGCACAGCTCGTTGCACAGCTCGGCTATACAGGGACACAGCGGATGCACAGCTCATTGTACAGCCCGGCCATACAGGGACAGAGCAGATGCACAGCTCGTTGCACAGCTCGTTGCACAGCTCGGCCATACAGGGACATAGAGGATGCACAGCTTGTTGTACAGCTCGGCCATACAGGGACACAGCAGATGCACAGCTCGTTGCACAGCTCAGCCATACAGGGACAGAGCGGATGCACAGCTCATTGTACAGCTCGGCCATAGAGGGACATAGCGGATGCACAGCTCGTTGTACAGCTCGGCCTTACAGGGACACAGCAGATGCACAGCTCGGCCATACAGGGACAGAGCGGATGCACAGATTGTTGTACAGCTCGGCCATGCAGGGACATAGCGGATGCACAGCGCGTTGTACAGCTCGGCCATACAGGGACACAGCAGATGCACAGCTCGTTGCGCAACTTGGCCATGCAGGGACAGCAGATGCACAGCTCGTTGCACAGCTCGGCCTTACAGGGCACAGCGGATGCACAGCTCGGCCATACAGGGGAATAGCGGATGCACAGCTCCGCCATACAGGGACACAACGGATGCGGTCTGGTGCAAGGACTCTGGGCTGTCTGCTCCAGAGGGCACTCCATGCATGTCTGCAGCCAGTACTAAATTTAGTCCTTACCAGAGAGGGTTTGATGTTTTTCGGGACAAAAGCGTACTTAAGGAAACCTCTTCTGGAGAATCTTTAGCCACAAACCTCTTTCCTCAATTTATCAAAAGTAGCCACCAAAGAATATTTGTCACCATCCACCCTGGCTGAGTAGTAAACCTCATCCACAAGTGAGGTGCACCGGTCCACCTTGCTCTCTGTCTACAAGTGAGGTGCACCTGCATGCTGTCCGTAAGTGAGATGCACCTTGCTCGCTGTCCATAAGTGAGGCGCTCCTTGCTTGCTGTCCATAAGTGAGGCGCACCTTCCTTGCTGTCCGTAAGTGAGGCGCACCTTCCTTGCTGTCCGTAAGTGAGGCGCACCTTGCTTGCTGTCCATCAGTGAGGCGCCCCTTCCTTGCTGTCCATAAGTGAGTCGCACCTTGCTTGCTGCCTATAAGTGAGGCGCACCTTGCTTGCTGTCCGTAAGTGAGGTGCACCTTCCTTGCTGTCAATAATTAGGCGCACCTTCCTTGCTGTCTATAAGTGAGGTGAACCTTCCTTGCTGTCAATAAGTGAGGCGCACCTTCCTTGCTGTCCATAAGTGAGGTGCACCTTGCTCACTGTCCATAAGTGAGACACACCTTCCCTGCTGTCCATAAGTGAGGCGCACCTTCCTTGCTGTCTATAAGTGAGGCGCACCTTCCTTGCTGTCAATAAGTGAGGCGCACCTTCCTTGCTGTCCATAAGTGAGGTGCACCTTGCTTGCTGTCCATAAGTGAGGTGCACCTTGCTTGCTGTCTATAAGTGAGGCGCACCTTCCTTGCTGTCCATAAATGAGGCGCACCTTGCTTGCTGTCTATAAGTGAGGCGCACCTTCCTTGCTGTCCATAAGTGAGGCGGACCTTCCTTGCTGTCCATAACTGAGGTGCAACTTCCTTGCTGTCAATAAGTGAGGTGCACTTTGCTCGCTGTCAATAAGTGAGGTACACCTTGCTTGCTGTCCATAAGTGAGGCGCACCTTGGTCACTGTCCGTAAGTGAGGCATACCTTCCTTGCTGTCCATAAGTGAGGCGCACCTTGCTTGCTGTCCATAAGTGAGGCGCACCTTCCTTGCTGTCCATAAGTGAGGCACACCTTGCTTGCTGTCCATAGATGAGGTGCCCTTTGCTCACTGTCCATAAGTGAGGTGATGCACCTTGCTCGCTGTCCACAAGTGAGGCGCACCTTGCTTCCTGCCTATAAGTGAGGTGCACCTTGCTTGCTGTCCATAAGTGAGGCACACCTTCCTTGCTGTCCATAAGTAAGGCGCACCTTCCTTGCTGTCCATAAGTGAGGCACACCTTGCTTGCTGTCCATAAGTGAGGCGGACCTTCCTTGCTGTCCATAAGTGAGGCGCACCTTGCTTGCTGTCCATAAGTGAGGTGCACCTTCCTTGCTGCCTATAAGTGAGGCGCACCTTGCTTGCTGTCCATAAGTGAGGCACACCTTCCTTGCTGTCCATAAGTGAGGCGCACCTTGCTTGCTGTCCATAAGTGAGGCGGACCTTCCTTGCTGTCCATAAGTGAGGGGCACCTTGCTTGCTGTCCATAAGTGAGGCACACCTTCCTTGCTGCCTATAAGTGAGGCGCACCTTGCTTGCTGTCCGTAAGTGAGGTGCACCTTCCTTGCTGTCAATAAGTGAGGCGCACCTTCCTTGCTGTCTATAAGTGAGGTGCACCTTCCCTGCTGTCCATAAGTGCGGTGCATCTGCTTACTGTCTATAAGTGAGACACACCTTGCTTGCTGCCTATAAGTGAGGCGCACCTTGCTTGCTGTCCATAAGTGAGGCGGACCTTCCTTTCTGTCCATAAGTGAGGCGCACCTTGCTTGTTGTCCATAAGTGAGGCGCACCTTGCTTGCTGTCTATAAGTGAGGCTCACCTTGCTTGCTGTCCATAGGTGAGGCGCACCTTGCTTGCTGTCCATAAGTGACGTACACCTTGCTTGCTGTCCATAAGTGAGGTGCACCTTCCTTGCTGTCCATAAGTGAGGCGCACCTTGTTTGCTGTTTATAAGTGAGGCGCACCTTCCTTGCTGTCCATAAGTGAGGTGCACCTTGCTTGCTGTCCATAAGTGAGGTGCACCTTCCTTGCTGTCAATAAGTGAGGCGCACCTTGCTTGTTGTCTATAAGTGAGGCGCACCTTGCTTGCTGTCTATAAGTGAGGGGCACCTTGCTTGCTGTCCATAAGTGACGTACACCTTGCTTGCTGTCCATAAGTGAGGTGCACCTTCCTTGCTGTCCATAAGTGAGGCGCACCTTGTTTGCTGCTTATAAGTGAGGCACACCTTCCTTGCTGTCCATAAGTGAGGCGCACCTTGCTTGCTGCCTATAAGTGAGGCACACCTTGCTTGCTCTCCATAAGTGAGGCGCACCTTGCTTGCTGTCTATAAGTGAGACGCACCTTGCTTGCTGTCTATAAGTGAGGCGCACCTTGCTTGCTGTCCATAAGTGAGGTGCACCTTGCTTGCTGTCCATAAGTGAGGTGCACCTTGCTTGCTGCCTATAAGTGAGGCGCACCTTGCTTGCTGTCCATAAGTGAGGCACACCTTGCTTGCTGCCTATAAGTGAGGCGCACCTTGCTTGCTGTCCATAAGTGAGGCACACCTTCCTTTCTTCCATAAGTGAGGCGCACCTTGCTTGCTGTCCATAAGTGAGGTGCACCTTGCTTGCTGTCCATAAGTGAGGGGCACCTTGCTTGCTGCCTATAAGTGAGGCGCACCTTGCTTGCTGTCCATAAGGGAGGTGCACCTTCCTTGCTGTCCATAAGTGAGGCGCACCTTGCTTGCTGTTCATAAGTGAGGCGCACCTTGCTTGCTGTCTATAGGTGAGACACACCTTGCTTGCTGTCTATAAGTGAGGCGCACCTTGCTTGCTGTCCATAAGTGAGGTGCACCTTGCTTGCTGTCCATAAGTGAGGCGCACCTTGCTTGCTGTCCATAAGTGAGGCACACATTGCTTGCTGTCTATAAGTGAGGCGCACCTTGCTTGCTGTCCATAAGTGAGGCGCACCTTGCTTGCTGTCCATAAGTGAGGTGCACCTTGCTAGCTGCCTATAAGTGAGGTGCACCTTGCTTGCTGTCTATAAGTGGCGCGCACCTTCCTTGCTGCCTATAAGTGAGGCGCACCTTGCTTGCTGTCTATAAGTGAGGCACACCTTGCTTGCTGTCCATAAGTGAGGTGCACCTTGCTCGCTGTCCATAAGTGAGACGCACCTTCCCTGCTGTCCATAAGTGAGGCGCACTTTGCTTGCTGTCTATAAGTGAGGCGCACCTTCCTTGCTGTCCATAAGTGAGGCACACCTTGCTTGCTGTCTATAAGTGAGGCCCACCTTGCTTGCTGTCTATAAGTGAGGCGCACCTTCCTTGCTGTCCATAAGTGAGGCGCACCTTGCTTGCTGTCCATAAGTTAGGTGCCCCTTGCTTGCTGTCCATAAATGAGGCGCACCTTGCTTGCTGTCTATAAGTGAGGCGCACCTTGCTTGCTGTCCATAAGTGAAGCGCACCTTCCCTGCTGTCCATAAGTGAGGTGCACCTTGCTTGCTGTCCATAAGTGAGGCACACCTTGCTTGCTGTCCATCAGTGAGGCGCCCCTTCCTTACTGTCCATAAGTGAGTCGCACCTTGCTTGCTGCCTATAAGTGAGGCGCACCTTGCTTGCTGTCCGTAAGTGAGGTGCACCTTCCTTGCTGTCAATAATTAGGCGCACTTTCCTTGCTGTCTATAAGTGAGGCGCACCTTGCTTGCTGTCCATAAGTGAGGCACATCTTCCTTGCTGTCCATAAGTGAGGCACACCATGCTTGCTATCCATAAGTGAGGTGCACCTTCCTTGCTGTCCATTAGTGAGGCGCACCTTGCTTGCTCTCCGTAAGTGAGGTGCACCTTGCTCGCTGTCCATAAGTGAGGCGCACCTTGCTTGTTGTCCGTAAGTGAGGTGCACCTTCCTTGCTGTCCATAAGTAAGGGGGAACCTTGCTCCCTGTCCATAAGTGAGGTGCACCTTGCTTCCTGTCCATAAATGAGGTGCACCTTGCTTGCTGTCTATAAGTGAGGCGCACCTTCCCTGCTGTCCATAAGTGAGACGCACCTTCCCTGCTGTCCATAAGTGAGGTGCACCTTGCTTGCTGTCTATAAGTGAGGCGCACCTTCCCTGCTGTCCATAAGTGAGGTGCACCTTGCTTGCTGTCTATAAGTGAGGCGCACCTTCCCTGCTGTCCATAAGTGAGACGCACCTTCCCTGCTGTCCATAAGTGAGGCACACCTTCCTTGCTGTCCATAAGTGAGGCGCGCCTTCCCTGCTGTCCATAAGTGAGGTGCACCTTGTTTGCTGTCTATAAGTGAGGCGCACCTTGCTTGCTGTCCATAAGTGAGGCGCACCTTGCTTGCTGTCCATAAGTGAGGCGCACCTTCCTTGCTGTCCATAAGTGAGGCGCACCTTGCTTGCTGTCTATAAGTGAGACACACCATCCCTGCTGCCCATAAGTGAGACGCACCTTCCCTGCTGTCCATAAGTGAGGCGGACCTTCCTTGCTGTCCATAAGTGAGGGGCACCTTGCTTGCTGTCCATAAGTGAGGCACACCTTCCTTGCTGCCTATAAGTGAGGCGCACCTTGCTTGCTGTCCGTAAGTGAGGTGCACCTTCCTTGCTGTCAATAAGTGAGGCGCACCTTCCTTGCTGTCCATAAGTGAGGGGCACCTTGCTTGCTGTCCATAAGTGAGGCACACCTTCCTTGCTGCCTATAAGTGAGGCGCACCTTGCTTGCTGTCCGTAAGTGAGGTGCACCTTCCTTGCTGTCAATAAGTGAGGCGCACCTTCCTTGCTGTCTATAAGTGAGGTGCACCTTCCCTGCTGTCCATAAGTGAGGCGGACCTTCCTTGCTGTCCATAAGTGAGGGGCACCTTGCTTGCTGTCCATAAGTGAGGCACACCTTCCTTGCTGCCTATAAGTGAGGCGCACCTTGCTTGCTGTCCGTAAGTGAGGTGCACCTTCCTTGCTGTCAATAAGTGAGGCGCACCTTCCTTGCTGTCTATAAGTGAGGTGCACCTTCCCTGCTGTCCATAAGTGCGGTGCATCTGCTTACTGTCTATAAGTGAGACACACCTTGCTTGCTGCCTATAAGTGAGGCGCACCTTGCTTGCTGTCCATAAGTGAGGCGGACCTTCCTTTCTGTCCATAAGTGAGGCGCACCTTGCTTGTTGTCCATAAGTGAGGCGCACCTTGCTTGCTGTCCATAAGTGAGGCGCACCTTGCTTGCTGTCTATAAGTGAGGCGCACCTTGCTTGCTGTCTATAAGTGAGACGCACCTTGCTTGCTGTCTATAAGTGAGGCTCACCTTGCTTGCTGTCCATAGGTGAGGCGCACCTTGCTTGCTGTCCATAAGTGACGTACACCTTGCTTGCTGTCCATAAGTGAGGTGCACCTTCCTTGCTGTCCATAAGTGAGGCGCACCTTGTTTGCTGCTTATAAGTGAGGCGCACCTTCCTTGCTGTCCATAAGTGAGGTGCACCTTGCTTGCTGTCCATAAGTGAGGTGCACCTTCCTTGCTGTCAATAAGTGAGGCGCACCTTGCTTGTTGTCTATAAGTGAGGCGCACCTTGCTTGCTGTCTATAAGTGAGGGGCACCTTGCTTGCTGTCCATAAGTGACGTACACCTTGCTTGCTGTCCATAAGTGAGGTGCACCTTCCTTGCTGTCCATAAGTGAGGCGCACCTTGTTTGCTGCTTATAAGTGAGGCACACCTTCCTTGCTGTCCATAAGTGAGGCGCACCTTGCTTGCTGCCTATAAGTGAGGCACACCTTGCTTGCTCTCCATAAGTGAGGCGCACCTTGCTTGCTGTCTATAAGTGAGACGCACCTTGCTTGCTGTCTATAAGTGAGGCGCACCTTGCTTGCTGTCCATAAGTGAGGTGCACCTTGCTTGCTGTCCATAAGTGAGGTGCACCTTGCTTGCTGCCTATAAGTGAGGCGCACCTTGCTTGCTGTCCATAAGTGAGGCACACCTTGCTTGCTGCCTATAAGTGAGGCGCACCTTGCTTGCTGTCCATAAGTGAGGCACACCTTCCTTTCTTCCATAAGTGAGGCGCACCTTGCTTGCTGTCCATAAGTGAGGTGCACCTTGCTTGCTGTCCATAAGTGAGGGGCACCTTGCTTGCTGCCTATAAGTGAGGCGCACCTTGCTTGCTGTCCATAAGGGAGGTGCACCTTCCTTGCTGTCCATAAGTGAGGCGCACCTTGCTTGCTGTTCATAAGTGAGGCGCACCTTGCTTGCTGTCTATAGGTGAGACACACCTTGCTTGCTGTCTATAAGTGAGGCGCACCTTGCTTGCTGTCCATAAGTGAGGTGCACCTTGCTTGCTGTCCATAAGTGAGGCGCACCTTGCTTGCTGTCCATAAGTGAGGCACACATTGCTTGCTGTCTATAAGTGAGGCGCACCTTGCTTGCTGTCCATAAGTGAGGCGCACCTTGCTTGCTGTCCATAAGTGAGGTGCACCTTGCTAGCTGCCTATAAGTGAGGTGCACCTTGCTTGCTGTCTATAAGTGGCGCGCACCTTCCTTGCTGCCTATAAGTGAGGCGCACCTTGCTTGCTGTCTATAAGTGAGGCACACCTTGCTTGCTGTCCATAAGTGAGGTGCACCTTGCTCGCTGTCCATAAGTGAGACGCACCTTCCCTGCTGTCCATAAGTGAGGCGCACTTTGCTTGCTGTCTATAAGTGAGGCGCACCTTCCTTGCTGTCCATAAGTGAGGCGCACCTTGCTTGCTGTCTATAAGTGAGGCCCACCTTGCTTGCTGTCTATAAGTGAGGCGCACCTTCCTTGCTGTCCATAAGTGAGGCGCACCTTGCTTGCTGTCCATAAGTTAGGTGCCCCTTGCTTGCTGTCCATAAATGAGGCGCACCTTGCTTGCTGTCTATAAGTGAGGCGCACCTTGCTTGCTGTCCATAAGTGAAGCGCACCTTCCCTGCTGTCCATAAGTGAGGTGCACCTTGCTTGCTGTCCATAAGTGAGGCACACCTTGCTTGCTGTCCATCAGTGAGGCGCCCCTTCCTTACTGTCCATAAGTGAGTCGCACCTTGCTTGCTGCCTATAAGTGAGGCGCACCTTGCTTGCTGTCCGTAAGTGAGGTGCACCTTCCTTGCTGTCAATAATTAGGCGCACTTTCCTTGCTGTCTATAAGTGAGGCGCACCTTGCTTGCTGTCCATAAGTGAGGCACATCTTCCTTGCTGTCCATAAGTGAGGCACACCATGCTTGCTATCCATAAGTGAGGTGCACCTTCCTTGCTGTCCATTAGTGAGGCGCACCTTGCTTGCTCTCCGTAAGTGAGGTGCACCTTGCTCGCTGTCCATAAGTGAGGCGCACCTTGCTTGTTGTCCGTAAGTGAGGTGCACCTTCCTTGCTGTCCATAAGTAAGGGGGAACCTTGCTCCCTGTCCATAAGTGAGGTGCACCTTGCTTCCTGTCCATAAATGAGGTGCACCTTGCTTGCTGTCTATAAGTGAGGCGCACCTTCCCTGCTGTCCATAAGTGAGACGCACCTTCCCTGCTGTCCATAAGTGAGGTGCACCTTGCTTGCTGTCTATAAGTGAGGCGCACCTTCCCTGCTGTCCATAAGTGAGGTGCACCTTGCTTGCTGTCTATAAGTGAGGCGCACCTTCCCTGCTGTCCATAAGTGAGACGCACCTTCCCTGCTGTCCATAAGTGAGGCACACCTTCCTTGCTGTCCATAAGTGAGGCGCGCCTTCCTGCTGTCCATAAGTGAGGTGCACCTTGTTTGCTGTCTATAAGTGAGGCGCACCTTGCTTGCTGTCCATAAGTGAGGCGCACCTTGCTTGCTGTCCATAAGTGAGGCGCACCTTCCTTGCTGTCCATAAGTGAGGCGCACCTTGCTTGCTGTCTATAAGTGAGACACACCATCCCTGCTGCCCATAAGTGAGACGCACCTTCCCTGCTGTCCATAAGTGAGGCACACCTTGCTTGCTGTCCATAAGTGAGGCGCATCTTGCTCGCTGTCTATAAGTGAGGCGCACCTTCCCTGCTGTCCATAAGTGAGGTGCACCTTGCTTGCTGTCTATAAGTGAGGCGCACCTTCCTTGCTGTCCATAAGTGAGGCGCATCTTGCTCGCTGTCAATAAGTGAGGTGCACCTTGCTTCCTGTCCATAAGTGAGGCGCACCTTGCTGCCTATAAGTGAGGCGCACCTTGCTTGCTGCCTATAAGTGAGGCGCACCTTCCCTGCTGTCCATAAGTGAGACGCACCTTCGGAGCTGTCCACAAGTGAGGTGCACCTGCTTGCTGCCTATAAGTGAGGCGCACCTTGCTTGCTGTCTATAAGTGAGGCACATCTTCCTTGCTGTCCATAAGTGAGGCGCACCTTGCTTGCTTTATAAGTGAGGCGCACCTTCCTTGCTGTCCATTAGTGAGGCGCACCTTCCTTGCTGTCCATAAGTGAGACGCACCTTGCTTGCTGTCTATAAGTGAGGCGGACCTTCCTTGCTGTCCATAAGTGAGACGCACCTTGCTTGCTGTCCATAAGTGAGGCGCACCTTGCTTACTGTCTATAAGTGAGGCGCACCTTGCTTGCTGTCCATAAGTGAGGCGGACCTTCCTTGCTGTCCATAAGTGAGACGCACCTTGCTTGCTGTCTATAAGTGAGGCGGACCTTCCTTGCTGTCCATAAGTGAGGCGGACCTTCCTTGCTGTCCATAAGCGAGACGCACCTTGCTTGCTGTCTATAAGTGAGGCGCACCTTGCTTGCTGTCTATAAGTGAGGCGCACCTTGCTTGCTGTCCATAAGTGAGGCGCACCTTCCTTGCTGTCCATAAGTGAGGCGCACCTTCCTTGCTGTGTATAAGTGAGGCGCACCTTCCTTGCTGTCTATAAGTGAGGCGCACCTTCCTTGCTGTCCATAAGTGAGGCGCACCTTCCTTGCTGTCCATAAGTGAGGCGCACCTTCCTTGCTGTCCATAAGTGAGGCGCACCTTCCTTGCTGTCCATAAGTGAGGCGCACCTTGCTTGCTGTGTATAAGTGAGGCGCACCTTCCTTGCTGTCCATAAGTGAAGTGCACCTTGTTTGCTGTCTATAAGTGAGACGCACCTTGCTTGCTGTCCGTAAGTGAGGCGCACCTTCCTTGCTCTCCATAAGTGAGGCGCACCTTCCTTGCTGTCCATAAGTGAGGTGCCCCTTGCTTGCTGTCTATGAGTGAGGTGCCCCTTGCTTGCTGTCCATAAGTGAGGCGCACCTTGCTTGCTGTCCATAAGTGAGGCGCACCTTGCTTGCTGTCCATAAGTGAGGCGCACCTTGCTTGCTGTCCGTAAGTGAGGCGCACCTTCCGTGCTCTCCATAAGTGAGGCGCACCTTCCTTGCTGTCCATAAGTGAGGCGCACCTTCCTTGCTGTCCAAAAAGTGAGGCGCACCTTCCTTGCTGTCCGTAAGTGAGGTGCACCTTGGTCACTGTCCGTAAGTTAGGCGCACCTTGCTCGCTGTCCATAGATGAGGTGCCCTTTGCTCACTGTCCATAAGTGAGGTGATGCACCTTGCTCACTTTCCACAAGTGAGGTGCACCTTGCTTGCTGTCGATAAGTGAGGCGTACCTTGCTTGCTGTCCATAAGTGAGGCGCACCTTGCTTCCTGCCTATAAGTGAGGCGCACCTTGCTTGCTGTCTATAAGTGAGGCGCACCTTGCTTGCTGTACGTAAGTGAGGTGCACCTTGCTTGCTATCCATAAGTGAGGTGTACCTTCCTTGCTGTCCATATGTGAGGCGCACTGTCCTTGCTGTCAATAAGTGAGGTGCACCTTGCTCGCTGTCCATAGATGAGGTGCCCTTTGCTCACTGTCCATAAATGAGGTGATGCACCTTGCTTGCTGTCCGTAAGTGAGGTGATGCACCTTGCTTGCTGTCCATAAGTGAGGTGATGCACCTTGCTTGCTGTCCGTAAGTGAGGTGATGCACCTTGCTTGCTGTCCATAAGTGAGGTGATGCACCTTGCTTGCTGTCCGTAAGTGAGGTGATGCACCTTGCTTGCTGTCCATAAGTGAGGTGATGCACCTTGCTTGCTGTCCGTAAGTGAGGTGATGCACCTTGCTTGCTGTCCGTAAGTGAGGTGATGCACCTTGCTTGCTGTCCATAAGTGAGGTGATGCACCTTGCTTGCTGTCCGTAAGTGAGGTGATGCACCTTGCTTGCTGTCCATAAGTGAGGTGATGCACCTTGCTTGCTGTCCGTAAGTGAGGTGATGCACCTTGCTTGCTGTCCGTAAGTGAGGTGATGCACCTTGCTTGCTATCCATAAGTGAGGTGTACCTTCCTTGCTGTCCATATGTGAGGCGCACTGTCCTTGCTGTCAATAAGTGAGGTGCACCTTGCTCGCTGTCCATAGATGAGGTGCCCTTTGCTCACTGTCCATAAATGAGGTGATGCACCTTGCTTGCTGTCCGTAAGTGAGGTGATGCACCTTGCTTGCTGTCCATAAGTGAGGTGATGCACCTTGCTTGCTGTCCGTAAGTGAGGTGATGCACCTTGCTTGCTGTCCGTAAGTGAGGTGATGCACCTTGCTTGCTGTCCGTAAGTGAGGTGATGCACCTTGCTTGCTGTCCATAAGTGAGGTGATGCACCTTGCTTGCTGTCCGTAAGTGAGGTGATGCACCTTGCTTGCTGTCCATAAGTGAGGTGATGCACCTTGCTTGCTGTCCGTAAGTGAGGTGATGCACCTTGCTTGCTGTCCATAAGTGAGGTGATGCACCTTGCTTGCTGTCCGTAAGTGAGGTGATGCACCTTGCTTGCTGTCCGTAAGTGAGGTGATGCACCTTGCTTGCTGTCCGTAAGTGAGGTGATGCACCTTGCTTGCTGTCCATAAGTGAGGTGATGCACCTTGCTTGCTGTCCGTAAGTGAGGTGATGCACCTTGCTTGCTGTCCATAAGTGAGGTGATGCACCTTGCTTGCTGTCCGTAAGTGAGGTGATGCACCTTGCTTGCTGTCCATAAGTGAGGTGATGCACCTTGCTTGCTGTCCATAAGTGAGGTGATGCACCTTGCTTGCTGTCCGTAAGTGAGGTGATGCACCTTGCTTGCTGTCCGTAAGTGAGGTGATGCACCTTGCTTGCTGTCCATAAGTGAGGTGATGCACCTTGCTTGCTGTCCGTAAGTGAGGTGATGCACCTTGCTTGCTGTCCGTAAGTGAGGTGATGCACCTTGCTTGCTGTCCATAAGTGAGGTGATGCACCTTGCTTGCTGTCCATAAGTGAGGTGATGCACCTTGCTTGCTGTCCGTAAGTGAGGTGATGCACCTTGCTTGCTGTCCGTAAGTGAGGTGATGCACCTTGCTTGCTGTCCATAAGTGAGGTGATGCACCTTGCTTGCTGTCCGTAAGTGAGGTGATGCACCTTGCTTGCTGTCCATAAGTGAGGTGATGCACCTTGCTTGCTGTCCGTAAGTGAGGTGATGCACCTTGCTTGCTGTCCGTAAGTGAGGTGATGCACCTTGCTTGCTGTCCATAAGTGAGGTGATGCACCTTGCTTGCTGTCCGTAAGTGAGGTGATGCACCTTGCTTGCTGTCCATAAGTGAGGTGATGCACCTTGCTTGCTGTCCGTAAGTGAGGTGATGCACCTTGCTTGCTGTCCATAAGTGAGGTGATGCACCTTGCTTGCTGTCCGTAAGTGAGGTGATGCACCTTGCTTGCTGTCCGTAAGTGAGGTGATGCACCTTGCTTGCTGTCCATAAGTGAGGTGATGCACCTTGCTTGCTGTCCATAAGTGAGGTGATGCACCTTGCTTGCTGTCCGTAAGTGAGGTGATGCACCTTGCTTGCTGTCCGTAAGTGAGGTGATGCACCTTGCTTGCTGTCCATAAGTGAGGTGATGCACCTTGCTTGCTGTCCATAAGTGAGGTGATGCACCTTGCTTGCTGTCCGTAAGTGAGGTGATGCACCTTGCTTGCTGTCCGTAAGTGAGGTGATGCACCTTGCTTGCTGTCCATAAGTGAGGTGCTCCTAGCTTGCAGTTCATACGTGAGTTGCACCTTGCTCACTGTCCGTAAGTGAGATGCACCTTTACTTGCTATCCATAGGTGAGCTGCACCTTGCTTGCTGCACACATGATAGCTATACTCTTGAATCCATTTTGGTGAATCTACTTTTTGTTGAAAACATTCTCTGCAGTTCTCTTTTCCAGATGCATAGTTCCCTTGTTCCCATTTTATAAGTTCCCAGACTTCTCATCACCTTCTTTCCTGCTTACCCTTTTATTTTTTGTTCCTCTCCTTTCTCTCTGCCTCTTTTCGTCCTTTTTCCATCACTAAGTTGGTTTTTCATCTTTTGCCCTCAAACGTGTTTTTTCCTTTGTTCTAGTCTTCTACATCTGCCTTTATATTAGTATTGGTGCGCCTGCTGATACCTTATTATCTCTACTCTTCCTAATATCAAACCTTTACCCCTACCTATATCTTGGTTCACTTCCCTTGCTTTCCTACCTCTACATACACCTTAGTTATTTTACACCTGCATATTCCCTAGTAGCTCTACCTCTACCAATACCTTACTACCACCATCACTACCTATATCATGGCACCTTTAATACACATTGTGAAAACATAGTCAAATGTTATTACCCCCTTGAACATTTTTTATATGTATAAATCTGCCTATAACTGTGTGTACCGATATATTTTATAATCAAATGTGGGGTTTGTTTCTTATTGGTCTAAGGCATCCTTTAGCCTCAATTAAGCTTGCTATATTTTATGGCTCTAGTAGGCCCAGAGGCCATTTTATTCAAGGTAGTATATTTGCACATTTCTGCAAAGCGTAACCTCATTTTCAGTGTTGGTAACTAGAAGCGGGATTTTAGGATAATAAGGAACTCAGTATTGTTCTCATGAGTGATATCTTCTCCTCAAGAATGTATTGCGCCTCCTTTAGGAGAAGGTCCTTCCACCAGCTCATTAGATGCATTGGTTTCTGAAAGTAACACGTTTCTGTCACATGACTAGGTTCCATAGACCTCTATTGAGAGAAAACATATATACACTGTACTAAATTTCATGTTTTTCTAGCATTAGGCTCCAATAAACTAATTTCTTGCAAGAGCTCTAGTCAATAGAAATGACAATTGTCTTTGGATTATTTGTTGTGCTACAGGTAATTTTTGCATGAAACGCATGTTCGACAGGTGGGCTTCCAGGCGTGTTGTGTTTTATTTTAAACAGAAGGTGCATTGATGGCAGAAAGTCAACTCTGCAAGCAGTAGACAGGAGAGTGCTGGACCGGACTCCATGTGATGGCCCCAGGTGCCAGAGGTAAGGGAGAAGTTTCTCCAGGGGGACTAGGGTGGCGCGCGGCCCAGTACTGGACCTGGAGAATGGGCTAAAAGTGTGAGAATGATTGAACCAAAATGTGGGTTAAATCTAACTGTGCTTCCTGTATACTTGATCATTTGCTTGATTTGCATGATCAGTATTGTTTCATTGTTGTGAATATGTTGCTAAAAGGGTGTGCAGAATTGTCATCCTGGTAGAGGACGACAGGGATAGCAAGTTGGTTGGGCAAGCAAGAGTGGGAGGAGTCCAGGGGGCAGAAAATGCACATGAATGTGACTCCATGGTTGAGAGTGAGCGGGCTCGAGAAATAGCGAGATAACGGAGAAGATAGGAAGGAGGACAGACCCTTGAAGGATGAATGTGTGTGAGAAAGAAGTCCTCTGATCTAGCCACTCTGACCTATGCAGGGCCCTTTTTGGTGTTGACTGAAGGTTCATTGAATGCAAGGGGATCTTTGGGTGTGAATGTGTGATACCTTCTCTCCCACTCCCACCCCACAAGCTCAGTTAGAAAAATCATAACTTGAGTGAACCCTATTCCATTTTACTGTCTCCTTTCGTAATTACCCTTCGCATGATGAGCTGAGGGCACAAGGTTTGCAGCCCCTTCCTTGTGACACATGAGTGAGCAGTAAGGAGCATAGATGGGGCTGGTAAAATCTAAACATAGTGAGTCTTCTCCAAAAGGGACTCCTGCCCATATATGTACCAAGGCACATACAAGTACTTACAGGATTGGGTGGGACTCCTAACAAGGATTGGAAAAAGTCCTTTCCTGAGCATGGCACCTTTAATACAGAGAGCTTAGCAAACTTACAGAAGAAATTGAAGGATCCTAAAGATAAAATAGATGCAGAGCAAAGGTTTCTCTTCCTACAATGGCACGAAGAGGCACCCAAGCATAAGCATGAATCTCAGTTCGAGGTATGAGAAATACCCACAACAGTAGAGTACCACATAAGTCATCTAAGGGACAGAGGTAGGGCATGTGCTACCACTGCTCTGCTTCCTCCACCTCCATGTCTATTCCACCAAATCACTGAACCATAAGAAAAAGAGAGTGAGGACCCAAGAGAGGAGGCTCCACTGGATATGTTCCCTATGCCAGCCAAAGCGACTGGGGTGCAGTCGTTGTTGCACCCTCAAACAAAGCAGCACATGCGGGACTACTGGTGGCTGGACCACAAGAAGGTAACACCCAAGCAAGAACTGGGATAGGCAGAGAACAAATCTCTACTATTACTCTCAAAAGATTAAGAAAGTCCACAGAATGATTGTCAAGGAGGCATTTCCTGTCTCCTCATTCAAGTGACTCTGATGATCAGGACCCTACAGCTTCACCCTTCTTCTCTTGAGGGACTGTCCACTAGCAAGTTGTAGAATTGGACCCCCTCTGATTTAATGAGTATTAACAAGCAATGCTCTAATATCTGGGAAAACCCAGCCCAAATCCAAGAGGAACTGCAGAGTGTGTTTGGAGTATACACACCTAACTGGGTGGATTTGAATCCATTGTTACGATGGGAAGTACAGAACAAGGTGAGTGAAAGATTGGTGGAGAAGTCTGCATGGCCGAGGGTTGCCCCTGCTAATGAAAGAGAGTTGAGTACAGAAAAGGATGCATTGTTGAACGCAATTGAGGATGTGTGCCCACTGAAAAATGTATGGACGTAGTCCACACATTGTAGGCAAAATAAGGGTGAAGCTTAGGCTGATTATTTAGACAGACTTAAGGATTTGCTAAAGTGATACTCGGCTGTACTCCATCCTATGGAGATGGCTCTGGAAGCTGCAGGTGCTGCTTTTCTGCAGGGATTGTTACCAAATGTTAGGAGTCAGTTGAGGATTATCTGCATCAGATGGTAAGCTAGTGTTTCTGTTGGACGTAGTAAATGTGATTTAACAGTAAGAATGTTCTTTTAAAATTGCCAAACCCATACAAATTCAGCAGTTATAGTTCTACTTATCTAAAAAACGATAACTCATGCCCTAAGGTAACTATAACTAACTCCCCACCATGCACAGTTTTCTCATCAATAATACCCCTCCTGTTACCTCCAGTAAGTCCAACACATTGGGATTGCTAACAGGTCTTTGGAGGCCACAACCCCCTTTCTCCACCACTCTGCAAACGCGCCTCCTGGCGCACTACTGGTTGGGGGATGAAGTCCACTTTACTCCTGAGGGACTTTGGGGGCCAAGTAGCCCTCCTGGTACAACCTGTAAGTCCTACGTAGCGGAATTCCTGAGAGCTGGTCAGAGGACCAGCCCCCCTTTTTCCACCACTCTGCAAACATGACTGCTAGTTAAAAAACCTTTGAAATTCACTAAAAAACCCAAAGGTTACAGGGACGTTATAGTTAGCAAATAGAATTTAAAAAAAACTTAGAAATTCACAAAAAAAACAAAGGTTACAGGAACATTATAGTTAGCAAATAGAATTTAAAAAACCTTAGAAATTCAGCCGTTATAGTTAGCTGAGTTAACTATATCTTGCGCCCCCGCAATGCACTGCTTATGACCTCACATATTACATCCCTCATGACATGGTCAGTGACATCAGTGATGACATCATCCAAATCATCTTTGATGCACCCAATCACACCCCTATAGAATCTTTTAAACACCCACTGCCACTCCCACACAGCCATTCACAAACCCATTGACAGCCATACCAGTACTTACACAACCGCTCACTAATTCATAGATGTACACACATATCCACTTGCTCACCCATACTGCCACTCATACACCCGCTCAGTCACCAATACAGCCATTGACATATCCACTCATATACCCATACAGGCACTCACACACTGAGTGAGTCACCCATAGAACTAATCAGATACCTACACGCTCACCCATACTGTCAATCATACAGGTACGTACTATCACAGTTACATACACATCCACATACTTTCTCATTATGCTCATAGAAATAGCGCACATACTCATTCACCTATACAGTCACTGACAGAAGCATGTACTCATCCATATAGCAACTCTCACATACACTCACTCACGCATACAGTCACTCATATACCCAGTCACTCACCTATGCTGCCTTTCGCATACACAGTTACTGACCCATACTGACACAAGCGCTCAATCACTGACACGGCCATGCAGACACTCAATCACCCATACAGCTTCTCACAACGCACTCACTACCCCATACAGGCACTGACTCACCCATTCACTCATCCATACAGGCAGTCACACACCTCCTCTCCCACACACACAGACACTGAGACACCATAGAGATAGTCAACCAATCAATCACCCATATAGCCATTCACATACCCAATAACACACTCATACACCCACTTAGACATCAACTGACAGACAGATACATTCACACAACCAGTCATTTATCCATACATTCACTGAGACACCTAATCACTCACTTATACAGTCAGTCACGCACCCACTCAGTCATCCAGTCATTCATACACCCACTGATTCACCAATACATCAAGGCATATATATTTAACACCCATAAACGTTTTAAAAACACTAACAGTCACTTGATGATGTCATCACTGATGTCATCAGTGATGTCATTTGAGATGTCATCAGTGATGTCATCAGTGATGTCACTGACCATGTCATGAGTGATGTAATATGTGAGGTCATAAGCAGTGCATTGTGGGGGCGCAAGTTATAGTTAACTCAGCTAACTATAACGGCTGAATTTCTCTGGTTTTGTACGGGTGAAATGTCAGCCTAACTATAATGCCCCTGTAACCTTTGTTTTTTAGTGAATATATATATTAAATTAATATTGTGCACCATCCTACACTTTAAATAAAAACACTACCAATACTTTTAAGCTTGCTATTTCTGGGGGCGGGGGGGCGATGATGTTTAATGACATATATGCTAATATATCTGCATTTACCTCCATTCTAGTATGGCTCTCGTGGCCCACCTCTGCTCCTACCTATATCATGCCCTATTATTAATTTATTAATTAGGTATTTATTTATATATCTCTAACCACAAGCCTCATTCTCTCTAAGCACAGGTAGCTAAAGGACAAAAAGAACATACAGTATCCAAATTTACAGGACAGAGGATCAATTAAACTGAGGACAAGGAATGCCACAGACGAGTCTAAAATACAGCAACCTTCCTGTTCCTATTCCCACCTCAGATGTCTGCATGGTTTGCCCCGTATGCCAAAGTTGTTTGATTCCAATGCCTAAGTTGGAGCATAGGAGGCTGAAACTGCAATGATAGTCGATGTTTCAATTAATCAATATTTCAACAATACCTTTATGGCGAGTTTATTGTGGAAATTGTTTTCGATCATGGCGCCATCCCCCAGTCGCGGCCGGCATGACTCGCGGATGGTGGGGCGGGGGGTCGCGTGGGGAGGGTGCCGCGCGTGGGGGTTAATTTTAAATAAAAAATTAAAACTTACCTTCGCCAGCCCGGTCCGGTCCCGCGTCGTCTCTGCTCCAAGTCTTTGCAGGAAGCAGGCAGCCTCCCTCCCCTAAGCCAATCACAATGCTGCAATGGCAGCGTTGTGATTGGCTGGGACGCCGACCACACAGGCGTCTATAGGGAGGCCATTTTCTCCATGTAGGCTGCATGCAGCATACATTGAGAAAAGGGAGAGTGCGTATAACTGGTTTGGTCGGCCCTGGGGCCAATCAAACAGTCAGCGCCCACAACAGTGGGCAAGCCACTCCTTCCCTGCCCTAGAGCAGGACCGCCCACCCGCCCGCCCCCCGAACTAAACCCTTCTGCTTTCTCGCAGTGCGAGAAGCAGTAACATAAAATGGTATTATAAATACAAACAGAAACATAAAATGGTATTTATAATACCATTTTATGTTACTGCTTCTCGCACTGCGAGTAAGCAGTGGGGCGACGCTCCTCCGCCCACATGGAGGAGCCACCCCCATGTGAACGAAAGACAATCCTTGATGTCCAAGGATCAAAAGGAGTGGCTTTATAAAGATATTAAATAGCAGATGAGACAATGGTGCCCCCGAGGGATGCACAATTAACCACAGCCTCAGGGGATTGGAATGGTCCAAGGTTGATGCTCTGCAGCCTCTCTGAGAGGAATTACTGGAGCGATTGGAAAGCTGGGTCGGGCACACATGCCACAGCGCTCAGATGTCTAAGATGTAGCCCCAGTCCACTGTATCGCCCACAGTGAATAGATCCAAGGGGATGAGCAAGTAAGGTCCTGCTCTGTGTGCTACTGCCAAGGTGTCCAAAAGTGATATTAACATATTTTCCATCTGATATTGGTATTGAAAGCCAGACTGACCGTTGTCGGGAAAAGCATGATGTTCAACAACTGCTGTAGTTGTGAGGCAAATATGCACTCAGGAATCTCTTTTTGTTTGTTTTGTTTACGTTTTAGTAGGTTAGAACCCACATGGTGTGCAGTGGATGGAATATTAGAGAGTCAGTACCATGCATTATGTAAAGCAAATGTGAAGACGCTTTAACTATATGACTGAGATGGTGCTTGAAATAGGACAGATCTTAGTGCATAGAAGAATAAAAGGTCAAGCTATAAATGTTGATGGTAAATAAGTGCAAGTCTAGAAGATAGAGGGCAAGTCCTTGTGTGGTGTTACCTGCCACCGATCCGGTGCCTGTGTTTCCCTAGGATGTTTCCTGAAGCAGACATTATTTTGCTGCGCTCTTGGAGATAGGTGCAGAGCGTTCCCGCATCTGGCGGCATCTACAGCCGGCGACCTGAGACTCTTGGACCTTGAGGATCAGTTAGTGAGTTGGCCAGGCGTGATGTGAGCATTTGCTTCTGCTTGGTCCTTGATTCAGAAGCTTTGTGTGGGCGCACAGAGCTTTGATTTGTTTTTGCTGTGTCAGCAGGGCCAGTGGAGAGGCAAGATGTGCATGTCCTTGTTTTGTCTTGGAAAGCAATCAACTGGCTGCATGCTTTTATACTTGTTATTGAACCCAGTCCACTCTAAAACCAAAACAATTCAATCCAGTGCAATCTAATCCAATCAAAAACAACACAATCCAATGCAATCCAGTCCAATCAAATACAATTCAATCCAACACAGCACAATCCAATGTAATAAAAGTTTATCAAGTCGAATGCAACCCAATGCAAGCCACTCTAAACTAATTCAGTCCAACCCAACTCAACACACCCAGCTCTGTCCAATGGAAACCAGTGTAGTGTAATCCAATTCAATCAAATTCGAACCATTCCAACCGAACAAAATACAACTAATATTTCTGTCGCCCTAACAAAAGCAGCAAAAATCCTAACACAAATGTCTGGGCCCCATGGTAGCAAGTATTTAGAAAAAAGCTGCCTTCAAAGGGGAGGCTAAAGGTCACAGGGTGTTTATTATTGCAAATATGTTTTCCAGAAATGAGTCCCACTTGTCACAGAGTAACAAAGAGCTTTTTGAGGGATCCAGTGCTGAATTGGTGTAGGCATGCCCTCATGAGCGATCTGGTCTGCTCTAGCTGGCTATTGGTTTGTAGACGTGGCGGGCACTTTCATATCTTGAAAGGTTGGTTGAAGATGATGCACCTGATGATGGTTTGTGAATAGAGGAGGTGTGGTCCTCTAGAGGTTCCTCTCTCCTTGTTGCATTCTACATTTGTTTCCACGTGATCACAGGAAGGCGTGGAATGTTTCAACCGTTGTGGTTGGCAACAATGTTTCACTCACATCATCCAGTTGCTGTTCTGCAGTTCTCTGGCCTGACGGGCATTGGTTATGGTTCTGTGCGTGCAAAGACCGCTGTTCCACTGTGAAGGCGGGAGTCATCACCGGTGGAACGCCCATGGACCACAGGTCCACTGTGCACTAAGTGCTGGAGTGCTCTGCCCGGCCCTTAATATTACCCTCTTCTTTCACTGATGTTGTTACAGATAAGGCAGACACAAAGGTTGTATCAATGTTCGTCACTATTGTTATAGGGCAAGGACTATTCCTAGGTTTGTGTGTCAGTGATTGATATAGTACCATCCAGTATCATCCTCCGCATCCGCTTCTCGCCTGCATCCTTGTGATGGAGTCATCTGTATAGTGGTCGCTTTCCTTCATCCAAGAGGAAACATGGTCCAGACCGTTTGTGATGCAAGTCCGGGGTCATTATGTAGGCGACAAGGGATCTGAGTATAGACAACGTTCTTTTGAATTCCAGCTGGTGCAAGGGATGTCAAATGACAATAAATAGCAGTGCTAAGAGGGAGGACCCCGAAGACACTACAGCGCAACCCTTTCTTCATTCACTCCATCACTATTCTCCTTAGCAAACAGACCAAAAAATATAAAATACCATTCTGTGATGCCTCCACAGATGCTATTCACTTCCGACACGGTTAGTAGGCAGAGTGGGTCATGCAGTGCTTAATTTGAGCAGGTGGTTTCCAGTGCTGGTCACCGATACTTAATTGTCAACACGGGCGCTTTTGACAGTCTGCCACAAGGTGGCGCTATCTTACTAATTTAAAGATTACCACATCAACGGTTAATTTTTAATTCAATATACATTCAAAATGACTATTACCTGCCGCCCAAGCCGTTCTTACAGCTTTGAGGGCCTGAAATAGTCCGAATTGTCACACTTGTAGGAGTGTGATGGTTAGTAGTTGTGTTGTTACTATCATTGGCAGCATGGCAGGGGCAATATGTGGTGCAAGCCGCAGTTCCCTCCTGACAAGAGCCCTGCACTTTTTTTTTTTACAAATTAAGCACTAGGGTTATGATGGCTTCTGGAGGCAAACGCAACACGGGGTTGTAAAGCCCAGGCTGCATTTAAAAAGTACCTAGCTTTAAAGACATGCTACAGCATGAAACATAATCCAGGATACTTTTAAAAGCAGGCAGTACGCTGAATAACACAGTGTTATGAGCATTCCATTGAGAGAGGCGAGTATTGCATTGCACATGCCAACACTGTCAGGTTTTCAAACAGACCATTTGACACAGCAAAACACTGGACACAGGTAACTGCAACAGAAAGGGCCATGCCTGACTCCAGTGTGGCAACAAGAATAATCATTGGCTTCTCCGGACCAATCAATCAATCAGGGGTTTGTAAAGAGCACTACTCACCTGTTAGGGTATCAAGGCGCTAGGGGGGTGTGTGCACTTCCGTTAGGGTCAGCTGAAGAGCCAGGTCTTGAGGTCACTACTGAACTGGAGCAGCATAGGGCTTTGCCGGAGGCGGAAGTCATTCCAGGTCTTGGCTGCGAGGTAGGAGAAGGGCTTTCCACCCGCTCTGTTCCTGTAAAAGCGTGGGATGGTGGCCAGGGAGAGACTGGCTGACCGTAGGTTTCTCTTGGGGGCGTGGAAGGAGAGATGGTTGTTGAGGTATTGTGGTCCGATGTTGTGGAGGGCCTTGTACGCATGCGTGAGCAGCTTGAAGGTGATCCTTCTTTCGACAGGCAGCCAGTGCAGATCGCGGAGATGTTGGGTGATATGGTTGTGCCTGGGGATGTTGAGGATTAGTCTGGCTGCTGCGTTCTGGACGGTCTTCAGTTTACGGAGGAGCTTATTGTTGATTCCGGCATAGAGGGCGTTGCCATAGTCTAGTCTGCTGGTGATGAGGGCGTGTGTGACAGTTTTTCTGGATTTGTGGGGGATCCATTTGAATGTCCTACAGAGTATGCAGAGGGTGTTGAAGCTGGCTGAGGAGACAGCGTTGATCTGAGTCCAGTATGATGCATAGGTTACGAGCATGGTCTGTCGGGATGGGTGGGTTTCCAAGGGCGGGGGCCCACCAGGTGTCGTCCCAAGCTGAGGGGGTGGAGCTGAGGATGAGGACTTCTGTTTTCTCTGAGTTGAGTTTCAGGCAGCTGTTCTTCATCCAGGTTGCGACGGCTTTCATCCCTTCTTGGAAGTTGTGCTTGGTGATGTTGGGTTCCTTGGTGAGGGAAAGGATGAGCTGGGTGTCATCGGCATAAGAGACAATTTTGAGCCCGTGGTTTCTTTCGATGGTGGGGCAGAAGGAGGATCCTTGGGGTACTCCGCATCTGATCTCTGTCAGTTCTGAGAGGTAAGGCAGGAGTCTGACACTCTGTGTTCTGCCTGTGAGGAATGAGCGTATCCAGTTTAGGGCCTTTCCTCGGATGCCGGCGTCGTGGCGTCTGGTAGCTAGTGTGCGGTGGGAGACGGTGTTGAAGGCTGCTGATAGGTCCAGGAGGATGAGGGCTGCCATTTGGCCTTGGTCGAGGAGGGCGCGGATGTCGTCAGTGGCGGCGAGGAGGATGGTCTTGGTGCTGTGGTTGCTGTGGAATCCGAATTGGGAGATGTCTAGGACATTGTTGGCTTTGATGAAGTATGCTGGCTGGTTGTTGACGCCCTTTTCGATGGCCTTGGCTGCCAAGGGAAGCAGCAAGGGGCCTGAAATTCTTGAGGTCTGTCGGATCTGAGGAGGGTTTCTTGAGGAGGGGGTTGACCTCGGCGTGCTTCCAGTCATCGGGGAAATGTGGCGGTCTCAAGAGCGCAGTTGATCGGTCGACGTAGCTTGGGTGCGATTGCTGTGGCGGCCCTTTGGAAGATGTGAGGCGGACAGGGGTCTGAGGGTGCTCTGGAGTGGATGCTCTTCATGGTCTTTAAGGTGTCTTCTGTCGTGAGTGGGGTCCAGGTGAGTAGAGTCTGTTGGGTGGCATCGCTGGGGGTGGGAGTTGAGGCAGTGCAGAGGTCTTGGTCGTAGAAGTTGTCATAAAGCATCTTGATCTTGAGGTGAAAGAAAGAACTGAGTCTGTTTCAGATGTCTTGGGAGGGTGAAATGTCTGTTGTTTCGCTGTTGGGTTTGGCAAATTCCTGGATGATGAAGAGTTCCTTGGAGTTGTGGGCGTTGGAGAGAATTCTGTCTTGGAGGAAGTTCTTCTTTGTGGCTTTGATGAGTTGGTGGTGTGCTGTTGTGGCTGTTCTGTAGACTGTGCGTGTTTCCGGGCATTTGCTATTTCTCCAAGTCTTTTCGAGTCGTCGGCAGGAGCGCTTGCATTCTTTTTTTTTTGACAAATCTTTTTATTAAAGAAAAACAAACAAAATTATACAACACAAACCAATACAAATACTAAATAAAGCAGTCATCAAAATACGCAATAATCATAAAATAAGAGAATGGTCAAAAGCAAATCCTAACATTGGAGCCCATCATACCAGGGGATATATCATGGTCTCATGTGATCAAGAAATTCCACTGATCAAGAAATTACAGTGATTCATTATCGACAACAAATGAAGAAGCATCATTGAAGGCGGCACAAAACCAACCTCTACTTTCATTCCAGGGGGACCATATTTTTGACCATTTACCCGGGCAACCTCTGCTTTCATACACCACTCTCTCTGCCTGCATACACCAATCCATATCGGACTCCCAATCAGTGTGTTTCAATTCAACCCCTCCCCTCCACGTTCTGGCAATGTTTCGTTTAGCCACCATGCATCCCAGTGATACCCACAATTGCTCAGTTCTAGACAAATCAGTGGTGTCCCAAATATTCAAAAGACATAACCTCGGAGTAGCCTCAATGTCCTTACGGCAAATCTGGGACATAGTAGGGACGGCCTCGCCCCAATACTTCTGAAGGGACGGGAATTCGCACCATTGATGCAAATAGGTACCTACGTGGCTGCCACCCGGGGACATATCGGAGAACCAATAAGGCCCATCTTGACTAATGCTGAGCTCGTGTAATAGGGCCTATGGAGTATTCTGAGCTGAATTAGTTTAAACCGGGAACGGATCGCCACCTCCCGGGGTGATGCTAGGGCCTCACTCCACTCCTCTTCAGTAATCTCACCTACATCCTCCCTCCATTACATGTGAACTTTCTCAAGAGGATCTGGGGAATTATTAAGGATTTTGCGATAAGTTAATGATATGGCCTTATCCGGAAGGTAGTCGTCCAGCAGCCTATCTTCCAAAGGGGAAGAAACCAGCAATGCAGTGCCTCTGGGCAGTACTTTACTCAGCACACTTCTCACCTGGAGGTAGCGAAAAGTCTCCCTCTCATGCAGTTGATATTGCTGTTGCAAATCACTGAAAGGCACCACTCCACCCCTAGCCCACAGGTCGCCAACTGTGGACAAGCCAATCAGGTCCTACTTATCAAAACCTGGCTGTTTCCAAAGCATACCCAAGCGACAGGATTCGAATAGCGGAGTAGCTTGTGTAATCCTACCCTTCCAGCCCAACGCCGAATTCACAGTATGGCAGATAGAAACTGTAGTGGAGGTCGGAGTGTATTTGGGCTCCTGTCTTGGTCCTCCATACAACGACCTTGAGTAATTACCCGGTAGCATGTTATGTCTGTCCATTCTGTATGCAGGGTCCGTAATGGGTCGGTGCACCCAGTGATTCAGGACCATGAGTTGTGAAGCCCAATAATATGATCTGATGTCTGGCAAAGCGATACCGCCATTGTACCAGCTTTTAATAAGCTTGGCGAAGGCGATTCGGGGTGTTCCATTGTTCCACAACAAGCAACGAACTTCTGAATCCACTGAACAAAAGTATTGGGCGGGACCAAGTGTGGTGTGTTCTGTAGCGCATATAGAAAGCGAGGGAGCGCCATCATTTTATAAAGAGCGGCCCTTCCTAGGAGTGCAAGGGGGAGAGTCCTCCAATGCTGTACATCCACCCTAAGACATTGTAGGGGGGCATCAAATTCCGTTGATAGAAAAACGCCACATCTTTCGTGGTATATATTCCGAGGTACTGAAAGCCTTCAGTAACTATTTTAGCCCCACAACCCAAGGGGAGGAGTGAGGGATGCCCACTCAGGATATATACCAATGATTTGTCCCAATTAATGGTATAGCCGGAGTATTTTTGAAAAAGGGTGAAAATGTGGAGTACCCTATTGATCGAAAATCGGGGTTTGGCCAGGTAAGGCAAGATGTCATCGGCATAGAGGGACACTTTATCCATCCACTCCGGCGACCAATTCAATCCCCGAATCAAGGGATCTCCTCTGAGCCATATCGCCAAAGGCTCGAGCGCTAAGGCAAATAACAAAGGAGATAACGGGCAACCCTGTCTTGTGACCCGCCCCAGTTCAAAAACTGCTGACCTACCACCATTCACCGTAATTCTGGCCAAAGGCTTCGAATAAAGAAGGCGCACCCAGGACAAAAAACGGTCACAGAAACCATATCTCTCAAGCACAGAGAAAAGGCCATTCAATCATGTCGAAAGCCATTTTGGCGTCCAAGGACATAATAACTGAGTCCTCTTGTATGGTGGAAGCTCGCCCTAGAACCCTGAACAAACGGCGCAAATTGAGTGCGGTATTTTTGGTCGGCATAAAGCCCGACTGATTCGGATGAATCAATTTGTGGAGGAGAGGTGAGAGACGGAGAGCCAAAATCTTAGTCAAGATCTTGACCTCCGGGTCAAGGAGAGAGATAGGCCTATAGGAAGAGCATTGGTCGGAAGGCTTTCCTTGTTTATGGATGACAACTATATTGGCCAACCGTTGTGTTGCAGGGAGAACACCCTCTCGCACACTTTCATCATACATACGCACCAGATAGGGGGCAATAAGTGGGGCCGTGGTCTTATAGAGTTCAATCGGGAGTCCACTAAGACCCATGGCTTTTCCAGACTGCAACGAGCTTATGGCCTTAGATACTTCCTCAGAGGTCAATGCCTCATCCAGCTCCGCGACCTCCTGGGAGTCCAGGCGAGACAACGGCAATGTAGCAAGCAACTCAGCTGCCTCCTCCTGAGTGGAAGAGGATGAGGGAGTGTAGATTTGATCAAAATAAGTAGCAAAGGCATCCGCTATACCAGTTCTATCATGGTGGCGTACATTGCAGCCATCTATAATTTCCGCCACCCATCTATTAGCTAAGTGCCTCCTGTCGAGCCAGGCCAACAATTTGCTGGCCTTATCACCTATATCATAGATCGTATGTTGGGTGGCCCGATACTGGGTCCTAGCCGAGTCCTCAGCAATGTCTCTGTATTCTTTTTGCTTTATTGCCAATTTATGCGAAACCTCTGCTGATACCGCTGACACTAGTTCCTGCTCAAGGGTAGTAATCTCTCTTTCAATAGTCTCAAGTTGCTGGCGCTTTTCTTTCTTATGACCTGCTATCGCCGCCACCCCACACCCCCGAACAACGGTCTTAAATGCTTCCCACAATATCACGTCCGACTGGACCGAACCATCATTCTCTGCAAAGTAATGTTGAGTGGCCTCAGTCAGTTTGGTCTGTATTTCTGGGATTTTAAGATACCAGGGATTAAGAACCATGTCTCGATGATTGGAGGGGGGTGTGCCACCGTAATAAGCAACAATCGGTGAATGGTCAGAGATACCCCTGGGAAGGAAGGATAGCTTATCAAACATGGGAAGCTGGACGGCTTTACAGAAAAGATAATCAATGCAAGACATGCTTCCATGCACACTGGAGTGAAAGGTGTATTGCTTAATAGCGGGGTTGCAGACTCGCCAGACGTCTATAATGCCCAGAGCCCCAAGGAAGTCCGACAACAGTTTCCCAGGTGCTTCACCCACCCTAGGTGGCAAACGATCCAATTCCCCATTCAGGGCCGCATTACAGTCTCCTCCCAACAGCATATCTCCTTCAGGGAAACTCAACATATGCGTACCCAAGTCCATCAAGGTGGTGGAGTGAAGCTTAGGGGGGATATATAAGGATGTGACATTAAGAGATCTACCCTCCCATCTTCCCGAGGCCGAAACAAATCTACCCAACGGGTCTCGCGTGACTTTCTGGACTTGAAAAGGGAGGGCACTGCGTACCAGGATGCCAACCCCCCTGGAACCACGTGTATAACCTGCATGAGCTATAAGCTTATATCCCCACCTATTAAGCGCGCAGTAGGAAATACCCTGGATGTATGTTTCTTGAAGTAGTACCAGGTCAGGGGTTTGTCGTTTAAGGTACTGTAACACTATTCCCCTCTTGATCCGACCTCCCAATCCATTAACATTCCATGAGAGAAGTTTGAGACGGCCCAATGGTGGATCTATATTATTGGCCGCACTCATCCATTGAAGTAAGGTGGGGCCCCCTGACCCCCCAAGAACAAGGGTGATGTTGTTGAAGTCTCAGAAACTCCTCACAGTAGGAGCCATGCTATAAACAAAGTGCAATTGAACAAATGGTAATCATGGGCTCCTTCGTTAACAACCCACACAGTTATGAAGATGACCACATTAAATTGACTACTAAAAAAGCATAATAAAAACACACAAACAAAACCCCAATAACTACTTAGAACCCACCCCCACCCCCACCCTGCCTCCCTGCAACGTGGACTCAAAACTGCCCACCCCCCAAATTTGCAGAGCGCCTGTAAACCCAAAAACAAACAGACTATGTAAAGGGGAGCGCTACACAGCCTAAACAACCCAAAAGTGTGGCCCATTTGTTTCCTTCCCCCCCCTCAAGACCAGTATGCATGCCCATCGTTAGACAATTTTTTTTTTCAATATTAGCCTAACGCATATCTACATCAGTAAACAATCAATCCCCCCGCCCCCCACGACAGTTCCCAACAACAATCCTGAATTATGAACAACTGTAAAACCCATCCGCCATAGTCAAAACCTGGATACCAAAAACAGCGACCCTTCTCAGCGACCCATTATGAGTCTCCATTAAGCTCCGGGGGCCACTGACCGCCCATCGAGCCCAGAACCGTTCAAGAGACTTCACTGTCCAACAGAAGTGCAACCTCTCCCTCACCTACATGTCCGCGACATCCAAAGCTCAGTCCCCATCAGTGTGGTCATTCAAGTTCGATTGTTCCTCCGAGTGACGTTCGCCGGCTGGGGAAGAGCGGCTCTGTGCTTCGGCTGATCTCCACCTCTCCAACCAGTCCCAAGTGTCCTCCGGGGTCTGAAAGAACCATGACTTGCCGTCGGCCTGTACCCGGAGCTTTGCAGGGAAGAGCATCGCATACTTCAGGCAGCGTGTGAGCGGCGCCGGGGACGGAAATGTAAACTGCACTTGTATCGGAGCCCACCCGATGTAGCGCTGTGGAGCGCTTGCATTCTTGGAGTGCCGTGGTGAACAACCTTGCTTTCTTGTTGTGTCACCCTGTAGCCTTCCAGAGGGGGGCGAGTGTGTCGGCGCAGTTGGTGATCCATCGGTAGAGATTGCTTGCCGCCGTGTTGGCGTCTGGCGTGGTAGGGGTTGGAGTGCTAGTGAGGGCGGATGTAAGGTGTTCTTCGGTGGCAATCATTATCTGAGAGCAGGCAACATGGGAATAAGCACTCGGCATGGACGGTCTGGACTGGAAATAGGCCGGGGCACCACAATAAAAGTGGCCCCCATTAGTGAAATAGATAGCTAAAAAATGTGGCCCATGTTTGCAAAATGGGTTAGTTTTGAACTTGTAAAGACTCTCTGTATAAGTGTTTTGCTAAGTATGAAAGGCTTCATTGATTTGAGCTTGCTGCAGGCAATGTTTGATTTAATATCAAATAAATCCATTGTAAAAACCAGCTCGGCAGACCATAAAACAAGCCAATAAATAGCTAAAAAAACAGACCACCCACTGACCTGTCAGAGCAGCCCATGAGGCACTACCTGATTGCTCTATCGGCAAGTCCAACCCTGGCACTGGGCATCAGAAGACAGGAAAGACATGGGAAGCACAGATAGAGGTGAGCGAGCCACTGAGAGCTAGAGACAGGCTCGAGCCTGAAGCATGACTCTGGCTTAGCTCGAGGTCCTGTTGGAACCTCGACCCCATAACGAGCCAAGCTTTCATGTACCTTCTGCCTGCCTCAATCCCTTTACCCAAGATGTGACGTTATGGCTAGAACTGCTCACTGTGGAATGGGGAGAGCAGATTCGACTCACGGCGTCAGCTCAATATCCTGTGATTCTGGGCAGATCACTTAATCTCCCAGTGCCTTTGAACTATGCATGTGTCCTTGTGTAATGTAACCGGTGCTCATGTAAGGCGCTCCAATACCTTCCGGTCGAGTTCACAATATATTTTAAAAAGTGCACTAAGAGGTAAAACAAGCCTTACCATAAGGAAAGACAAATAGATACCCATTTTCTGACTGATTTGTACAGAGTAAAACCAGAAAACATTGATAAATCGCAACTTCCCCACTTAAATTGTGTGATCTTAGCAAATATTTTATTTCACCAAACCTCTTTTTATTCATTATCGTGTATGAAGGAAGCTTCAAGTGAGTTCAGACTACCAGTTGTACAAAACTATCACTTTTAATAAGTACTTCTCAGTGCCGTGCTATAATGTGCCCTATTACTGTAAAAGTTTCCATATGTTAAAGAAATACAAGTTTTTAATTTTGAATAGACTTTATTATATTTTGGGTGATGTTTATTGTATGTTTTACATAGCAATTATTTTCAGGGCTCTGCTCGGGCTCTAATATCCAAGCCAGACCCTTGGCTCGGCTCTCTCTGTTAATGAGTTGGCTCGCCCACCTCTACGTTTAGACAGTGCTTTAAGTAGTTCCAGCCCACACCCCACTCTTGCCCAGTACACCTCCCCGAAAGGTTGCAAAAACAAGTAGCTCAAACACCATGAGAGCCAGGGACATGTCTATGAAATGGGGCTGCCCCCAAGGTCATCTACCATCACATTTGGTGGTTTAGTACATTTTTGTCACCCTTGGGCAAAGTGGGCTATTGCAAACACAAGAAGATGATGGACGGATGCTGAAACTTTTCAGACACTCACCCCCAGTCACAGATCTGGGTTGAATCCATCATCATTCTTTAGCTCACTTCGCCACCCCAGTTCAGACACAGCTATATGCAAATCAGTCTTGACCCTGTGCCTCATAGGAACAGTCCAGCCCGAACTGCCAAGCCATGTCTTCCCTGGACCGGAAACAAGCATCCTGGGACCGGTTTTGGGCTAACAGCCCTCATCAGCCAGGCTAGCTTGAATCCAGTGGCAAAGTGAGCAAGGGACCCTCGTCTGGGCATATCCTGCCAACTTAGGGCGAACAAAGCAAACACAAGGAGATGATGGACGGAGCGCTGAAACTTTTCAGACACTCACTCACAGTCACAGATCTGGGTTGAATCCATCATCGTTCTTTAGCTCACTTCGCCACCCTAGTTCAGACACAGCTATATGCAAATCAGTCTTGACCCTGTGTCTCATGGGAACAGTCCAGCCCGAACTGCCAAGCCATATCTTCCCTGGACCGGGAACAAGCATCCTGGGACCGGTTTCGGGCTAACAGCCCTCATCAGCCAGGCTAGCTTGAATCCAGTGGCAAAGTGAGCTCTGCTTCGGTAAGTCTCAGACTTCACCTAATGGTGTCTGCTCTGCCCCTGAGGAGGGAAACAGCAAATGCCACGGCCTACGAATGACGCGTTGCCTTTGCAACGCGGGCCGATAATATATGCAAGTCGTTACAACGACATGCGTTAGGTAAAGCGGCGCTTTCCCTACTGTTGCGGGGACTGGAGTTGGAATAGTAAATTATACTATTTCAAAGTCCAGCGCCCCCCTAAGGAAAGTCGTGGGAACAACGTGCATTGTAAATGGAATGCGTCGTTCAGGCGCATTCGTTGTTAAGGAACGCATGGGAAAGGAAAGCGTGGCTGTGTCATACAACCCCCTGAGGAACCATGCTCTGAGCGGCCTGTTTGGCACCGCTGGCTTCAAGCACTGTCCTCACTCTGCGAGGTAAGCTTCTGCTGCATGTGGTGTTCCAGAGCTGCTCTTCTGTGCTGTGCCACTTTAGTGTGTAAGCAAACCGCACTGTGCTCTGTGTGAAAGCACTGCTAATATCCACGTTACGCTTACTTTGTCGCCGCCTGTGCTCTGCCCGTTCTATGAGTGTTAATGAAGCTTGAACGTCTACTGTCTAACCTATAAACAGTTAAAGTAGCAACCTTATTATTACACATGGGCGACTGCAATCCCATAATAAAAGTCTGTCTCTAATTCCCTTATTACAAGCGACTTGTGACATCTCTAGTCACTTGTACTAATAAAATGACACAGCTGCTCAACTGTAATAAATGTGTACAGTTGAGTTTTGACATCAAAATGCCTGTTGTCAGAGCCAGCAGCCATGGTAAAATGTAGGCTTGTTGGGCAGAATTACAGCGTCAGCGTAAAGAAGGAACATGGGAAATGGCTTTTCTTTCTTGTGATATGTTTTTCTAAAAAAAAAGAAAAATCGTCAGAATGTCTGAATGTTTGTGTACAATCTGAGCCACAGCATTGTTTAATCTGACTAACATTACACTAATTCCAACATTTATTTGTTTGCAAAAATTACTAACTGCTTTTTTATGTGTTAAGTTAAGCAGTGCAGATTCTACTTGTATACTTTTTGTCTGCGATGAACAAGAGAGAGCAGGACATAAAAGACTCAAGATGTTTGTGGGAAAGATGAAGGTGTAACCATGTATTAGAAGGAATAACGTACCCAATCCCATACTTGAGGATAGTGCAAGTCACCACAGAGTTCCATGACATTATAAAGGAACTTGGCCTTCGGCCTCATATGTTTATATAATGATTGAAATCCTCAGTGACTTGCAGCATCCTTACAATGTACGGCAGTGAGTACTTTATCCAATATATTCATTATCTTTTATAATGCACTGTTGAAAACGTGTTGACAAATTACTTTGTTCTATTATACATGTGAGAACCGAACTGGCTCAAATTGGCTCAAATTCTTGGTGGCCAGAGTATGGAAGATTTTTGTAACCTGAGGAATAGCTCTGCACTCTAAAGTACGAGCATGTACGTTCCCTCTAACTTCGTGCATAGATTTGCTCTGCATGAACTAACCCTGTAATGCAGAGGGTTGTATGCCAGAGCATCGTCTACAAAGATGTATGCCAAAATATTGTGACCAACATATTGACAATCATAATATCATGAAGGTAAGTGGACATTGGGAAATATAGATATACTATTCTTAACTCCACATCTACCTGCCTTGAAAATATACGTGTACTGTCAAGGTACGTGGAAGTGGACTTAAGTTTAGCAAACCTACACTTACCTATGTATACTGATATTAACAATATTCTGGTTGTCCATCTTTGCCAGGATGTTTTGGCATGTTGATATTTAAAACTCGATGTTCCTGTAGTATAAGACCACAGACACACTGCAGGTAGGTGTCTCAGTCTGTGGTCTCTCTGTAGCCCGAATGCATATGCTGCTATCAGAAGTCTGAGGCTGTGTGATGTTTCTTAACCTAAGTGGTAAAACTGCTGTCTGAAGCCTGAACCTGTGGTGATCTGTGTAACCATAACAGATCTTTTGTGCAGTTTAAGACTTTAGTCTATAAGGCATGTCTAGCCTACGGGAGATCTTTGCTGTCAGATGTCCGAGCGGTCTGTGCAACACGATGGATAGGTTTCCTGTGGGAGTCTGCAACCTCAGGGAGTAGGAACTGTGTGACCTGAAAGACAGGTTTCCTATCTAGAGCCTGAATCGGAAATATTTGTGTACCCAGAAGGGTATCTCTGTCTGAGGCCAATACACGTAAGATATTGTTACATCTAAAAGTTATTTAATATCTTTGAAATCAGAGGGATCGCTTTGCTACTTGACACTTTACCCTCTGAGATAGATATCTGCAACCCAAAGAATAGTTCATCTTTCATTGACCTCCACCAGCGATATCTGTTTAACCCAGTGCTTAACTTAAGCCGGTGTTTACTGGTGCTGAGCATCAGCACTTCTTTCTGACAGTCAACCACATGGTGGCGCTGCCTTCCTTTTTTTGAGCAAAGCACATCAGTAGACTGTCTCAAAATTCAACATACGTGAAAATTAAAGTAACAAAAACACCTTTCCCAGGTCAGTCTTACAGCTATGGTGACCTGGGAAAATCCAAATGGTCACATTTATTTGAGTGTTATGGTTATCAGTAGCCCTGGGCGAAATTTTAATTACGATCACGCGAGCTTGAGTAATTTAGAGTAATTTGTGGCAAAACTACTATCGCAGGAGCACAGGAACAACAATCTTAGAGAATGCGGCTTTTGGGCTACTGCTGTTCGAGCCCTGTAGCATATAGTGCTGGTTTCTAATACTGCAAAATGCAGCCTCGGACCCATTTTAGATACGAGGGTGCATTTTACACAAAGAAAATAGTGCTAAATGCCGGATTACACTTCTTGCATAATCACGCATAAATACCAGTAATTTTGCTGTAATTACGAGTATTCACGCTAGAGCAAATCACGCCAGTTACAACCACCCCTAGTTATTAGGTAACTGTGGCACTAGCATTTGGCTGCGCTGGGAAGGCGTTCAAGCTGCAGTGGTTTGCCGTGGGACTTAGGTTTTCTACAAATTAAACACTGGTTAAATCTGAGGTATAGCTCTGCTATCAGAGTCATCTCTGTAACACAAGAGAAATTTGATGCCAGAGTTTTAAAAACTTTGTAACTTAAGTAGGAGCCGTGCTGCCAAAGTCTGAACTTGAGTGAACATTCTGTGATCAGAGAAATAGCTGTGCTGTCACAGGCCTGAGTTTTTCTCTCAGATGGGCAGCCTGTATGATCTCTGTTGATCCTGAATGACAGTCCTGTGGTCTTCGGCCTGAGTGTTTATGGTCGCCTTCACCTGAGGAGCTTACATGTCCTCGGTAACCTGGGGGGTAGATTTACAGTCCGACATCCACGTCTTTGAGGTCTGTGTTCCCTAATAAATACCCCTGTAGTCTGAGGCGTCAGCCCACAGGATCTGTACCACATGAAGAACTACTTTGTTGTCATTCACCGGATTGTAAGATCTGTGTGACATAAGGTTGGCTATTATAGCCGTAGAGCCCGACGTAGTGGGCTCTACTGGCCATTAAAGGCCCGCTCCAGCGTTAAAGGCCCGAGGCCGAAGGCAAGGGCCTTTAACAAGGGAGCCGGCTTATAATGGCTGGTACAGTCTGCTACGGAGGGCTCTAAGGCTATTAGAACATTCTGCCCCTAGAGGGCAAGCATTCTTTTCTTTATATTTAACAACTTGAGATGGATTAGTAAATAAAAAGTTCGGCAACTTTTTGCAATAGCATCATATATGCTTTTTTGATATAGTGCTAATGAACTTTTTCTTTAAAAAAACAAACAGGAGTGGGTTGGGGTAGGAAACAAGCGGAGGATGAGGCAACCTGGGGGAGAGACACAAAGGTGTGGATGGGGAAGAGATGGACCAGCGAGAGGTGACAATGGGAAACATATGGACAACGAAGGGTGGGGATTGTGGTAGCACATAGACAATGGAGGGTGAACGGGGATGGGGAAGGAAACGGACAACAAAGTGTTGGCGGGAGGGGATGGGGAAGAACACGTACAATGGAGGGTGGCAGGCAGGAATGGGGAAGCACACGGACAATGAAAGGTGGACGAAGGGGATGGGGTAGTACACGGACAAAATAAGGTGGGTAGATGTAGATGGGTAAGGAAATGGACAACAGAGATGAGGTGGGGAACCAAGAAGAGAAGGTGGGGGGGAAGCAAGAACAGAAACTTGGGGAGGGAGGGCAAGGGGAGAACCACACTAGAGATAAGGAGGAACACAGAGTACATGTGGGAGACAGCTGGAACTCACATGCACTCTCGTAGAGTGCTCAACCAAAAAGAAAAATGTAGCGCCTGAAAAGGGAGCACTGGAAGGAATCAAGTAATTGGTCCATGCTCCAGGAGAGGAAGGAAAGCTCACGGAAGCTGATGAATAAGAAACAAGCAAATGGGAGAGACAATCAAGCCAACCGATGGTAAGCAATGGGCAGGCTCTAAGCCCACTGTAAGCTAATAATATATCTCACAACAGACAGTGCATCTTCTGTCTTAGGCGAGACATAAAAAGACTTTAGACTGTTATTCTCAAAGGAATGAGACTTTCTTTTCAGGGAATTGAAAGTTAAACAGCGCCTTTCTCGAGGCTGGAGCCTCATTGTGTAAGGACTGGGACGAGGTATACACATGTGGAGGAAATGCAACATCCTCGGAGTAGGTGAAATACACACAGTCATCGGGGTTTCTACTGTTTCCCTTGCAGCATCTTTCATGCGCTTGCCTTTTTATCTCTTGTGCTCGTAACTGATTTCTTGTTCAGTCGCTATCTACAATGACATCTGCGAGGGCTGATCACTACCCCGTTTCTAAGAATGATTGAGTTTTTTTGAGTGTAGTAAAAGTTACATTTCCTCCTTATAATTTGTTTTTCTACTTCCAAGAAAAGAGTAGCATTAACTGTAACACCAACACTATTCACCTTTATTAAGGTAGGGATATCATGTCCTTATTCCTTTAAGAGGTTGTAATCGGAGTTTAAAAAGCATCAATTCTATTTTACTGCCAGTGACTGTCAACAATATTTTGTCATCCAATTTTGTGCTCAATCAGCAATGTATAATTTTCTTCCTAATTATCCTTACTTTGGGAAAATAGCCGGATACGATTGGAATTGTTATGAAAAGCAACCTCTCTTTCTATCAGCCGGACATGCAGAGCCATTACGCACCCTCTAAATAAATGAGGACAGACGGCTGAGCCTTGAGGAACAGCATTTCCAATTCTCAAACTCTGCTTCATTAGACTCTTTACTGACCTTCAGTTTTCTATAACAAAGGCGTAAAACCAACTTAAGGCCATATTACGATGTCGGTCGGACGAACGTCCAACCAACACCGTAGCGGGATGGAATCCGCCCGCCTATTAGTCTGTGGTTCCACCTGCAGTATTAGAATGCGACCGCCCTATGGGTGGTCGGAAACATCCATTTTTCTATTGCAGCTTGTGCGGCGGCCGGAAAAGGGCCACAGCACAAGCTGCAATAGAAAAATGGATGATGTGCGGTGCCTGCCACATGGTGCAGGGATGTTTGGGGGGCACAATAGGTGCCCCCAGTCCCCATAGCGGTGGGCAAGGGGGCCCTGCTAGGGACCCCCAAAGTCACTTTCTGCTTCCCTTTTCATGGCGGGTGAACCGCCATGAAAGGGCAGGCAGAAATTTAAATTGTAATTCCGACTGCGGAGTCGATGCTGGCTCTACTGCCATTTTGGGATTATAATTCTGCCTGCCACCCCGAGCAGAGCGGAATTCCCCCGCGGGTTTCCCTCTGACCTCCAGTATCATAATACGGCAGTCGGACAGAAACCTATGATGTCGGGTGGAAAGCCTCCAACGAGCTGTCGGATGGCTTTCTACCTGACATCATAATGAGGGACAATGTGTCCCTTCTGAGGACTCTTTCAATTGCTCCAGTCGAATGCCCAGGGAGTAATGATCAGTGGCATCGAAGGATGCAGAAAGGTTGGCCATGACCAACAAGGATGCCTTCGTTTTAACAGCCTTAACATCTATCGCTGTCCAACATATGTCATAGCCATTTCAGTACCCCTACCTGGAAGAAATCACACCTGATGGTTCCACAAAATAACTATTTCCAGGAATTTCCCCAAGTTGCTTGTAGCCACAACTTCTGTGATTTCTTTGCTAGCCTTTCACCTTGGCATTAGATCTTGGAATGAGTGGGTATTTTTCCATCTAAGATGTGAGCTACATGTATTGTATGTCTTCTAATACTGCTGATAGGTAAAATGACAATATTTTTAATGCCAGACAATGACGCTCAAAGAAAGTAGATTTTCGGCTATATTGTTTCAGCAGTAGGGTCCACTTTACAGGGTGCCAAGTTACAGGCAAGATTCCGGTATTTTATTTTGCCTACCAAGTCAGCCTAAGCGTTAACTGGTGCTTAACATGGTGCTGTGCCTATTTCATATAGCACTTTAAACAATTCTCCAAGACAGCTGCCTGAATTTTAGAAGTGACATCTTTTTTGCTGCTACTGTAATGCCTTCCTGCTAATTTTCCCACAGCTTTTTAGGCGTCACCCTTACAATTAAGATCGCTCATTTATTTAATCCAACACAGCTCTGATGTTAATTCCTGACGCTCAGTGGCATTTCTGCCAGAGAGGGACTCGCTTTCTTTCCTGTAGCCTACATAAGGCTTGCAAGCCAGTGCAACCGGCTAATAAGGTCCGATATAGCTTTTAACAAACTCTGAAGAAACACATGAAAGGCTCTTTAATTCTACAGTGAGGGACTATTAAAAACTGATTCCTGTCAAAGATTACACCTTCTAAATTCAAACGTGTAATAAGTACTCTTTCGTAATGGATGTTCTAACCATATAATTTCCCAATTTATCACAGAGGACATCTTTGCTGTGTGTTGGTTGTCTCTAGCCTAAGGCGTCTAGACCTTAGATCAAGGTTTGAACTTGTCTAAAGATTAAAGCCCCATGGGCGTATATTGTGTGTTTAACCCTTCTTCAAACAATGTTGGGACGGTCCAAATGTTCCTTTTTGAGTAGCTCTTTGTGTGTTGTAAGCGGTTTATAGCTGGCCAGTGAAGATGTGGCATCAGTATCCAGAACTCTGATTATATGTTAATTTTTGTCATGTTGTTACATGTAATGTTACCATTTCTTCTTTATATTGTGTTGCGTCCTGCAATTCCATGGGACAACAGTATTGCTTTATCGGTAAGGTTTTCGTACAGGCGATAACTACTCTTCCTTCATTTCCTAATTCTCTTTAGATATTTATCATCCTTATATTCATTTGGGAGCATCATGGCAATATTGAGGCCTGGATCATCTTTCAGCCATGTTTTTGTCCTGGATAATATTTAGATTTTGTAGAATGTCAAAAATGTCAGTAGAATTAGCTACCACTGATCCTACACCGATCTTGCAAGATCAGTGGTAGCTAATGCTACTGATCTTGTGTTAGATATGGCCATGAAATCTACCTGTCTTTGAATTATACTTTGCCCCAGACAGAGGCCTGAACGTACCACTCTAGTGTTATCCTGTTCACTAAAGATATCAATCAATTAATCACTGTTTGTTAAGCGGGACTACTCACCCGTGAGAGTCTCAAGGCGCTGGGGGGAGGGGACTGCAGGTCCTGATGGGCACTGAGGTTCAGTTGAAGAGCCAGGTTTTGAGATCCTTCTTGAATTGGGTCAGCAATGGGGAAAGCCTGAGGTGGAGAGGCAGGGTGTTCCAGGTTTTGGCGGCAAGGTAGGAAAGGATCTTCCTCTGGTCCTGGTCTTGTGGATCTGAGGGACGTGGCAAGGGCCAGTTTAGAGGAGTGGGGGTGTCTAGTGGGTACTTGGAATGAGAGGCAGTGGTTCAGGTATGCTGTTCCAGCGTCGTGGAGGGCTTTGTAGGCGTGGGTGAGGAGTTTGAACATCACACTTCTGTTGACCGGGAGCCAGGAGTTTTCCCAAGCAGAGGTGTTGAGCTCCAGGATGAGGACTTCAGTCTTGTCCGAGTTTAGCTTGAGACAGATGTCTCGCATCCAGGTAGCGACAGCCTTTATCCCATCGTGGAAGTTGTTTCTGGCGATTGTGGGCTCGTTGGTGAGGTAGAGGATCAGCTGTGTGTCGTCGACATAGGAGACGATGTTGAGTCCGTGGTTCCTGACTATGGCTGCGAGCGGGGCCATGTAGAGGTTGAAGAGGGTAGGGCTCAGGGTGGAACCCTGGGGGACTCCGCAGCCGATCTCTGTGGGTTCTGAGAGGAACAGTGGTAGTCTGACTCACTGTGTTCTACTGGTGAGGAAAGAACGAATCCAGTCCAGTGCTTTGTCGTGGGTGCCGACTTCGTGAAGTCTAGTGCCTAGGTTGTGGTAGGAGACGGTGTCAAAGGCAGCCGAGAGGCCCAGGAGGATGAGAGCTGCTGTTTCTCCCCAGTCGAGGAGGGAGTGGATGTCATCGGTGGCAGCAAGGAGGGCGGTCTCGGTGCTGTGGTTGCTGCGGAAGCCGGATTGAGAGGAGTCCAGGACATGGTTGGCTTCTATGAACTCGGAGAGTTGGGCGTTGATGGCCTTCTAGATGACCTTGGCTGGGAAGGGGAGCAGGGAGATGGGTCTGAAATTCTTGAGGTCTGTCGGGTCTGCAGACGGTTTCTTCAGCAGGGGTTGATCTTGGCGTGTTTCCAGTCATCGGGGAGGGAGGAGGTCTCTATGGAGCAGTTGATGGTGCGACGTAATTCGGGTCGGTGGAGGCTCTGTGGAAGATGTGGTGTGGGCAGGGGTCCAATGGTACTGCAGAGTGAATGCTTTTCATGGTCTTCAGAGTGTCATCTGTAGTGAGCATGGTCCAGTTGAGCAGGATCTGTTGGGGGCATCGTCGTCGTGTGTCGTGGTGGTGGGAGTGATGGGTGGGTGGGACATGACATTCACTAGCCAAGGACCTCAGAACTGGTTTGTACTGGGTATCTTGCTCTATGTGAATTTCATTTGTAGAAGGCCTGGGCAAAATGTTTTTATTTTATCGAAATCTTTCATGGTTTACAGCATTTCACATTACTCATGTTATGCGAAATTCCCAAAATTACAAGATGTCATTTCAAGTCCGTTCGGATGAAAATCGTATTGCAGGAGTGCAGGAACAATGCGAACAAACGGAACGCAATTGTCTTTTTTGTGCTTTTTTTTTGTAGCGTGAATGCGTCCGATGCATTTCACTCTAAAAGATAGATCTAAGTGCCGAATTTGCATTTCGCATAATTTAACATTTTCTAAAATGTTTGTGTAATTACTCTTAAAGATATTACTCAAATTCTGCACAGTCCTAATTCAGAGGCACCAATCTCAGGGAGTTTGCCAACATGAGAATGCTATTGAGGTATAGGTTATATTTTGTGATATTTAGAGAGTCTGGTGCAGTTAATTGTTGCACTGTCTCGCGCACAACTAACCTTTGCTACTACAGGCCAGGGACCCAGGCAGGTAGCGAATCAACCCTCTGTCCTTTAGCCAGAGCCTCTAGCTCAGGGATGTACAGGTGGTTTCCCACCCAGACCCTCTTGATAGGCAGTGACTTCCTTTCCAGAGGTCCAGAGACCTTCTGCCATCCCATCCCTTCCCAAACACAGGCATCGACTGTGTTTGAAGACAGCCCCTCAAGAAAGAGCATATGAGTATTGGGGTGCAAGATCTAGACACCAGGAGAGCTTTAGAAAGAAGGAGTTTGTAAACTGAGAGGCAGAGTAAAGCATCATGGACATGCACAAAGGCAGGAATGAGACCACAGCATCGGTTATCAGCATTGGGTATATCCACAGTAGTGAATGTGTCCACAGCATAGATTATCAGCGTGGGATATGCCCACAGCACGGAATGATTCCATAGCATAGATTATCAGCGTGGGATATGTCCACACCATGGAATGTGTCCATAGCATAGATTATCAGCGTGGGATATGTCCACACCACGGAATGCATCCATAGCATAAATTATCAGCGTGGGATATGTCCACACCACAGAATGTGTCCATAGCATAAATTATCAGTGTGGGATATGTCCACAGCAGGGACTGTGTCCACAGCATAGATTATCAGCGTGGGATATTCCCACGTCAGGGAATGTGTCCACAACATAGATCATCAATGTGGGATATGTCCACACCACGGAATGTGTCCATAGCATAGATTATCAGCGTGGGATATGTCCACACCATGGAATGTGTCCATAGCATAGATTACCAGCGTGGGATATGTCCACACCACGGAATGCATCCATAGCATAAATTATCAGCGTGGGATATGTCCACACCACAGAATGTGTCCATAGCATAAATTATCAGCGTGGGATATGTCCACAGCAGGGACTGTGTCCACAGCATAGATTATCAGGTGGGATATTCCCACGTCAGGGAATGTGTCCACAACATAGATCATCAATGTGGGATATGTCCACACCACGGAATGTGTCCATAGCATAGATTATCAACATCAGTAGCGGCTCGTAGTGGGAGTGCTGCGGGGGAGGGGCAGGGTGGGAGGTAGTAAACTCCGGCATACGGCCGACCGGAGGTAAGTACATAAATAAATAAATAAAACGAATTACATTGCGCGCTGCAACGCAATTTGCGTTGCAGCGCGCGCAATGTAATTCGTTTTATTGTTATTTATGTACTGCCTCCGGTCGACCGCATGCCGGAGTTACTACCCCCACCCTGCCCTCCCGCCTCACCACGCGCAGCACTCCCACTACGAGCCGCTACTGATCAACATGGGATATCTCTACAGCAAAGAATGTGTCCACAGCATAGATTATCAGCGTGGGATATGTCCAAAACACAGAATGTGTCCACAGCATAGATTATCAGCATGGGATATGCCCACAGCAGGGAATATGTCCACAGCATAGATTATCAGCGTGGGATATGTCCACAGCAGGGACTGTGTCCACAGCATAGATTATCAGTGTGGGATATGTCCACAGCAGGGACTGTGTCCACAGCATAGATTATCAGCGTGGGATATGTCCACACCACTGAATGTATCCATAGCATAGATTCCCAGTGTGGGAAATTCCCACATCAGGGAATGTGTCCACAGCATAGATTATCAGCGTGGGATATTGCCACGCTAGCGAATGTATCCACAGCATAGATTATCAGCATGGGATATGTCCACAGCAGGGACTACGTCCACAGCATAGATTATCAGCGTGGGATATGTCCACAGCAGGGACTGTCCACAGCATAGATTATCAGTGTGGGATATGTCCACACCCCGGAATGTGTCCGTAGCATAGATTATCAGCGTGGGATATGTCAACACCACAGAATGTGTCCATAGCATAAATTATCAGCCTGGGATATGTCCACACCACAGAATGTGTCCATAGCATAAATTATCAGTGTGGGATATGTCAACACCATGGAATGTGTCCATAGCATAGCTTATCAGCGTGGGATTTTCCTACGCCAGGGACTGTGTCCACAGCATAGATTATCAGCGTGAGATATTCCCAAGTCAGGGAACGTGTCCACAGCATATGTTATCAGCATGGGATATGCCCACAGCAGGGAATGCACGCAAGGAAAAGATTAGCAGAACGGGAAATGCCCACAGCTGAGAGTGTGTCCACAGCATAGATTACCATCATGTGAGATTTCCACAGAAGGATTCTGTCCACCTCATAGATTATCAGCATTTACAAAACACAGCAAGTAAAGTGTCCACACTACATATTACCAGCATGGGATATATCCAGACAGGAAAAGTGTCCATAGCATAGATTATCAACGTGGGATATTCCCATGTTAGGGAATGTGTCCCTAGCAAAAATTATCAGCGTGGGATATGCCCACACCCCGGAATGTGTCCATAGCATAGATTATCAACGTGTGATATGTCAACACCATGGAATGTGTCCATAGCATAGTTTATCAGCGTGGGATGTTCCTACGCCATGGAATGTATTCATAGCATAGACTATCAGCGTGGCATATACCTACACCACAGAATGCATCCATAGCATAGATTATGAGCGTGGGATATACCCACACCACGGAATGCATCCATAGCATAGATCATGAGCATGGTGTATATTCACAGCCATGACAGTGTCCACAGCATAGATTATCAGCATGGGTTAAACGCACAGCTGGGAACGCGTCCACAGCACAGATTACTTCACATCACATATGGGGGGACAAATGGGCTTTTTTCCCACAGAGTCAGAGTTCCTGCTAGTTTAGTGCCAGACCCAGTACCCAAGACCATTACCAGAGGTGGATAACGGCACCCGACTCAACCCTAGCCCAGGACTGTCTCTGTTTAGACAAGAAGCTGGCACCTGGCTCTGCCCAAATCCCAAGATGGTATCCGCACCAGAGCCTGGCACCTGGCCTGGCCTGGCCCAGAGCCAAAGGGTATAGCCAGACAAGAAGCTGCATCCTACTCATTCCAGAACCCGAGACCATTGCCAGATAAGAAGACAGTACCTGACTCGACCCGGAACCCAAAATGTATAGCCCGAGCAGGGCACCTGATTGGACCCAGAACTTAGGATGTATAGCCAAAAGAGAATGGAAGCTGTCTTGACCCTCAGGCAAGGCTGGTTGCTGACCAGAGGGTGGCACCTGACTCAGCCCAGAACCCAAGACTATAGCCAGAGAAGGTGAATGGCACCTGGCTCAACGCATAACCCAACACAGTCTCTATACAGACAAGAGGTTGGCACCTGACTGGACCCATAGCCCAAGAATATCTCTTCCTACACAAGAGGCTGGCATCTTACTCAACTCATATCCCAACACCGTCTCTATCAAGACAGGAGGCTGCCACCTGACTCAACCCTTAATCCAACACTATCTCTTCCTAAATAAGAGGCTGGCACCTGAATCTACCCATATCCCAGGACTGTCTCTATGTACACTAGAGGCTGGCACCTGACTGGACCCATATCCCAGGACTGTCTCTATGCACACAAGAGGATGGCACCTGACTGGACCCATATCCCAGGACTGTCTCTATGTACACTAGAGGCTGGCACCTGACTGAACCCATATCCCAGGACTGTCTCTATGCACACAAGAGGCTGGCACCTGAATAGACCCAGAACCCAAGGCTATAGCCAGAGAAGGTAAATGGCACATGACTGGACCCATATCCCAAGACTATCTCTTCCTACACAAGAGGCTGGCACCTGACTCAACTCATATCCCAACACTGTGCCTGTGCACACAAGAGGCTTGCACCTGAATCGACCCATAGCCCAAGACTTTCTCTATGCACACAAGAGGCTGGCACCTGACTCGGCCCAGAACCCAAGACTATAGGCAGAGAAGGCAAATGGCACCTGACTGGACCCATATCCCAACGCTGCCTCTATGCACACTAGAGGCTGGCACCTGACTCGACCAGCATCCCAACACTGTCCCTACGCACACAAGAGGCTGGCCCCTACTCGACCTAGAACGCAGGACTGTCGATATGCACACAAGAGGCGGGTACGTGACTGGACCCATATCCCAAGACTGTCTCTATCAACACAAGAGATTGGCACCTGACTTGACCCTTATCCCAAGACTTTGTGTGTGGGCGCGAGGTAGCGCAATCAAAAACAAAACATTTTTTAAATAAAAAATTACACACCTACCTTACCGCCGTTCCCGCCACCGCGTCTTTGCTCCTTGCTCCTGCTCTCTCCTCGTGGCCTGGGACAAGAAGCCAGGAAAAACAGCAAGGCTCCCTTCACCAATCACAACGGTGCAATGCAGCGTTGTGATTGGTAAGCACCCAGGCTCCCCTGACCAATCACTGATTGGTTATGAGCGTCCTAGTTGGACGCTTAACCAGTGAATGGGAGCCTGGGCTCGTTCTCCATGCAGGCTGTAATGCAGCCTGCAAGGAGAACGGGGAAAGTGCGCATGACTGGTTTGGGCGGCCCGAGAGGGCCGTCCAAACAGTCATTGCGCACTTAGGAGTGGGCAAACCACTCCTCCGTAAGCAGAGCAGAGCAGCCCTGCCCACCCACCCGCAAAGGAAGGAAACATAAAATGATAATAACTAAAAATTATTATCATTTGAAAATCCCTTTCTTTTCCACTGCTCAAAGCAGTGGGGTGACGCCTCTCCACCATAGCGGAGGAGCCGCCGCTGATTAGGACTCTGACTTCGGGACCAGGCCTTTGGCAACAGAAAGCAATAGTAGTCGTGGCATTTTTTGACATTTTTTATAGATTCTCAGCACCCTGGGCTCCAAACCAGTGAGCTGGATCCCCTGAAACCAGGGCCACTAAAAAATGTAAACAAAGCTAGCACACAGTAACCAAATTAAAATTCAGGCTTTACTTTTTGCTCCATTGGCCAGGATCTATAAACAAGTGATAAAACAAGAACTGAGGCAAGGAGACTTTCAACAAAAGGAGACAACTCAAAAAGCATAGAGCCATATTTATTAAGTTTGTGGTGAAGGGCAGCACAGCAAATCACCTTGCTGTGCTGCCGTGTCACAGGGAAAGGGCAGGAATGCACCGTATTTATCAAATACAGGGCATTCCTGTGCTTTACCCTTGCACTGTTTGGAAGCCTAGCACCAAGGTAGGCACCCTTGCACCATGGTGTGAGGGTGCCTGTGTTGTAGGCAGGAAGGGACACCTTCTTGCACATAAACAATCCTGAGAGGCTTTTCCTCTTTCTATGTGTGCTGCAGAATGCCCATAGAATTCCTACCCAGGGCAGAATAACGCAAAGCAGGGATTTGCGATGCGTTGCGTTACTCCAAATTTTTGGAGCCACTCAAAGCCACGCACAGTGGCTTTGCATGGCTTCAAGAACAATGCAAACCAGGTCATAAATGTGGCCCATTTCGTATAGGAGAACACTGCCCCCCAGATGTCCACATTATTGGAATTGTTGCACCTACCATGTAAGCAAATTAAAATGTTTGAGGTTGTATCTTGTATCTACCTCAGAAGATGGTACGACCTACTGGTTTATATAGTTCTTTCTGAGCTATGACTTGTGTTGTGTGCATTCATAACCACAACTGGCCAATTTAAATTGTTTTACACATTTGAGCCAGAATCATAACTCAGTTTTTAACTATTCTTTCAGTGAATTTCATTGTTTTTTTAAGTGATTTACTTCTGCCATGCACACTGGGGCTAGGCGTACAGGCCACACTCTGCAATCAATCCACCGTGACTGCCCAACCCCCCTTCAAAGCCCTTCCGCCAGGCCCGGCCCTGCACTCAACATGCAGTCGACTTCCATCCTCACTGCGCACAGCCTCTGGCCAGGTTGTGCCTTCCAGACTGCAGGGGGCGCTGCTAGATGGTGGTTGGAGATAGGGCCTATCTTGCAGCCAGATCCTGCACCCTAAGTCCTGCCTTCCATGCACAGACAAACATTCATTTTAGTGTTTGGCTTTGATTATGCTTTTTCTTTTTTCACTTACTGAAACTCGTGAGTCAGAAGAAGCAACTCACAAGTCAGGCACAAAATGGCACTCGAATTCAGCACCTAAAATGGCCTCTGACAAGCTCACAAGTTGTCTCCGTCTCACTAGTGCGATATTGGCCCCCATGGCACTGGAGAAAAGACATTCCACAGAGCGAAACTGGTGAAGCAGAGCAGACTTGTGAGTTTCAAGATGCAGAAAGAAAACATTCAGAGCTAATCCAGCCAATCCCAATTTATAAATAATTGAAAATGTGATTGACATGATCCGTGAGTCATGACTCGCCAGTTAAAATGGGAGAGATATACAAAACTGTTAACCCTTTAAGTCCCACCAAGCAACTTTTTCAAACATTAATATCTCAAAATCTACTGAATGATCCGATCAAAAAAGCCCTTTTCTGAGTAAAGTTAACTTTCATGCCAAGTTTAGCATAAATCCGTTCAGTATTTGTTTCATCACCCCCCCTTGACTTTTTTCCTGGTGAACAGATCTTCACGAAACTCAATAAGTAAATTGCCAGGTTTCCTGCAAATCTGTCCACGAGGTCAGATGTTATAGGCACATCAAACAATGCATTTCCAATGGAAACACGGTCTGAACCATAACTACTCCAGTTGCTATCACTGTGTAATATATATATATATATATATATATATATATATATATATATATATATATATATATATATATATATACATATTTGAAGTATCCTCAGGTTCCATGGCCTATAACAGAACTCGGCCTTCGGCCTCGTGCCTCTTTAATGTCATAGAACTCCTCAGTGATTTGAACTATCTTTTAAAATGTACAACATGGGTATATTATTCCATATATAATATATATATTTATATATATAAATACGGTAAACAGCCATTACAACGAAATTTTCACAACGAATACCATTACCCCGCATGCCAACACAACGCATCTACCATTACTCCGCAATGCCATTACAACGCATGGCATTACAATGCATATGCATTTACCACGCATACCTTTACAACGAATTTCGTTTACATGTAAGTATAAGGTAAGCATAGGGTTTAGGGTGGGTTTGGGTTTTGGGGTGTAGGGGTATAGGTTTTGGGGTGCAGGGGTATTTTTAGGATTGAGGGTGGGTTTGGGTTTGGGGTCCCCAGGGTAATTTTAGGGTTCAGGGTGGCTTTGGGTTTTGGGGTGCAGGGGTATTTTGAGGGTTAAGGATGGGTTTGGGTTTTGGGGTGCAGGGGTATTTTTAGGGTTCAGGGTGGGTTTGGGTTTTGGGATGCCCAGGGTAATTTTAGGGTTCCGGGTTTCTTTGGTTTTTGGGGTGTAGGGGTATTTTTAGGGTTCTGGGTGAGTTCAGGTTTTGGGGTGCCCAGGGTAATTTTAGGGTTTATGGTGGGTTTGGGTTTTGGGGTGCCCAGGGTAATTTTAGGATTCAGGGTGAGTTTGGGTTTTGGGGTGCCCAGGGTAATTTTAGGGTTTAGGGTGGGTTTGGGTTTTGGGGTGCCCAGGGTACTTTTAGGGTTTAGGGTGGGTTTGGGTTTTGGGGTGCCCAGGGTAATTTTAGGGTTCTGGGTGGGTTTGGGTGTAGGGGTATTTTTAGGGTTCAGGGTGAGTTTGGGTTTTGGGGTGCCCAGGGAAATATTTAGGGTTCAGGGTGAGTTTGACTTTTGGGGTGCCCAGGGTAATTTTAGGTTTCAGGGTGGGTTTGAGTTTTGGGGTGCCCAGGGTAATTTTAGGGTTCAGGGTTTGTTTGGGTTTGGGGTATCCATCAAAAAGAATCCGTAGGTGACGGATCAAAGAGACCTAGCCAGAAACAGAGGCGGGTTCACTGGTTGGGTGAAGGCCACCTCTACTGGTAGAAAGATAAATTTCTTGTCTTGTGTCCCCTCACTCACCCAGGGTTGCCCCTAGAGTGACATGCTTCATCATTGGGGCCATCCCAAACATCTACTGATTGGGCGTGCTGCGACTTGCGGTTTACGTAGGAGCACTTACCTTGTGAGGCTATGTGTCGTGCAGTGTAGGGAGTGGTGTAAGTGATGTTTTAAAATTACCTAACTAGTGAGCTATTGTTTTATTCCTGCTCCTAGTTGGTAGGGATAAAAAGGGGGTTAATAAAGGGAAATGTGACTGTTATGTAATTATAATCCCTTGTACTATGTCAACATGTTTCAAGGTATCCCTAAACCTTTTCTTCAGGACAACAAAGGGACCAGCCCTTGTGTACCCTCCGTGCCGGACCTATAATAAAGTGAAGTGAAAAATTATTAATGCACACCTATTGTGTGAGCATTGGGAAAAATATATACATACGGTTGCTTCTGAACACGTAGTAATTATTTTTGGCAGAAGTGCGCCTCATGATGCTGTCTGGGTGGAGGGCCTGCAGAAACCTGTGCTCAGCAACCCTCCGTCAGCAGCGACCTATTCAGTCTGCCTTGGGACTGAATAGGTCGTGTGGACGGAGGCTGCTGAGCACAGGTTCTCAGGCCTCACCTCAGACAACCATGAGGCGCACTTTGCCAGAAATGATTACAGCGTGTTCAGAAGCAACCGTGTGTATATATTTTTCCCAATGCTCACAATAGATGTACATTAATAATTTTCATCACTTGTATTATAGGTCCGCACGGATGGTACACAAGGGGCTGGTGCCCTGTTGTCTGAAGAAAGGTTTAGGGATACCTGAAACATGTTGACATGACACAGGGATTATAGTACATAACAGTTACATTCCCTTATTAACCCTTCTTATCCCTACCAACTAGGAGCAGGAATGAAACAATAGCTCACTAGTGTAGGCAATTTTAAGGCATCACGTTCACATCCACCTACACTGCACGACACATAGCCTTCACAAGGTAAGTGCCCTACGCTAAATCCGCAAGTCGCAGCACGCCCAATCAGTAGATGCTTGGGATGGCCCCAATGATGAAGCATGTCACCTGGCAACCCTGGGTGAGTGAGGGGACACAAGAAAATAAATTCTCTTTCTGCCAGTGAGAGGTGGCCTTCACCCCATTGGTGAACCCGCCCTTGTTTCTTGGCTGGGTTCTTTTGATCCGTCACCCTCTGATTCTTTGATGGATTCTGATCACACAGGAGGGTGAACCTAGCCCAATCCTCCTCCTCCCCCTTTTTCTGATTGATGGGTTTTGGGGTACCCAGGGTAATTTTAGGGTTCAGGGTGGGTTTGGGTTTTGGGGTGTAGGGGTATTTTTAGGGTTCGGGTGGGATTGGGTTTCGGGGTGCCCAGGGTAATTTTAGGGTTCAGGGTGGGTATGGGTTTTGGGGTGCAGGGGTATTTTTAGGGTTCAGAGTGGGTTTGGGTTTCGGGGTGCCAAGGGTAATTTTAGGGTTCAGGGTTTGTTTGGTTTTGGGGTGCCCAGGGTAATTTTAGGGTCAGGGTGGGTTTGGGTTTTGGGGTGCCCAGGGTAATTTTAGGGTTCAGGGTGGGTATGGGTTTTGGGATGCAGGGGTATTTTTAGGGTTCAGGGTTTGTTTGGGTTGTAGGGGTATTTTTAGGGTTCAGGGTGGGTTTGGGTTTTGGGGTGCCCAAGGTAATTTTAGGGTTTAGGGGGTATGAGTATTGGGGTGGTAAGGGTAATTTTAGAATTTTGGGGGTGTATAGTTATTGGGGTACAAAGGGTAATTTTGGGGTTTTAGGGGGTATTTAAAAATAATATATATATATATATATATAAATCCAAGGTAAATTCTCCAACTGACAGGAGCCTCCATCCCTGCTTCGCAAAACGGGCATGGAGCATCCCGTAATTTGGCACACCAAAGCAAAGAAGAAAAGTGCGAAGCCCAACTTGGTACATCACCGGCTTTAATGCATCTCAGAAATGGCAGGACATGACATCAACCCCGACGCGTTTCGGCTGTTAGTCATGGCCTTGTTCACAGGTGAGGCAAATCACACTCAGTAGGCTCTCACTATTTAAAACACATTGATCATGTGACCCGGTGCAATACTACCATTCCCATAATGCACCCTGGTTGTTGCAAACTGCGGTAGATGTAAAATGATGCTGGATAGCGTCTTAATACCACAGTTAATATAAAATAATTGCCCAGTGCTTGGTACTGTGATATAATGAAAATCAAGCTGAATAGCGTCCCAAATCACAGTCCAATAGTCCGAGTGCACTGTAATGTTCAAAATGAAATGTCACGTAAGATATGTGCAGCGATTACCTTCCATATTGGAGTCCTCAAAATGTGCTGCCCATAATATCGCCATATCTTAGCACCCAGTGCCAGTGAGTCCAAGTCGGCAAGAGGAGACGTCCTCCTCTTGTTCTCCCTTTCGCGCACCGTGCAAGAATCTCTGGATAATCCTTTTTGTCTGCATATGGGCGCGTGGGACATGCTCCCCAATTGAATCCAAGGTAAATTCTCCAACTGACAGGAGCCCCCATCCCTGCAGGGCGGCTTCGCAAAGCGGGCATGGAGCATCCCGTAATTTGGCACACCAAAGCAAAGAAGAAAAAAGCGAAGCCCAACTTGGTACATAAATATATATAAAAATAAATATATATATATATATATATATATATATATACATACACATGTATATATACATACTTACCTTAACCACTTTTACAAAGTATATGCCTTTACCACGCATGCCTTTGCGTTGTGATGGTATGCGTGGTAAAGACATATGCGATGTAAAAGTATGCGTTGTGATGGTAACGCGTTGTAAAGGCACTTGCGTTGTTACAAATGCGTTGTGATGGTATGCGTGGTGTTGGCATGCGGGGTAACATCATATATTCATATATAAATATCTATATATATCTGTATATATATATATATATATATATATATGTGTGTGTGTGTGTATATATGTGTGTGTATATATATATATATATATTCTTTCCAAAAAGCACTCTCCGAACCTCCACACAGGCGAACAGAGAGACACAGACCCAAGGAATAGTGGCAGGCAAGTTGTTTTATTCTCCTCTCACTTGTGACGTGTTTCGAGCACCCTGTGCCCTTGTTCACACATAAAGAATAATATCCGCCATGATCTTTTTAAATGCTAGGTGTCCACCCCATTGTGAGTCACATGGTCAAAGCAATAGAAGAAACACTGTGTTATCGGCATTTTTGACGCAATTAAACAACACATTACAAAATCATTCTTCTTTTGGTTGTTGCTAAAGATTAATGACATTGATACTTTGTTGCTGTTATTATAATTATTACTTCCTTGTTTTTATCCCTTGAAAATATATTGTGAAGCTTAAATGCATTTCACCTATAAAAAATGGAAATTTCAGAAGTATGCATGATGAGGTACAATTGTGCCCTCACATTACGTTTAAAAGCAATAAATAAATAAATAAATAAATATTGCTATATAAACATTAAAAACTACATGAATTGTTTAAGAATATAAAGACCGCATGATCGATCTTAAACCATTCTGACAGCATAAATGCTTAAACAATCCCAATGTACCAATTCCAAATGTCATATTCTTTGCAAGTGCTTTTAGTTCCTCAATACTCTTTGCCATGTGAATTTAATAAAGTGCCAAGTGCAACTAAAATATCTATCTAAAAATCATGCGAGTGCATGTATCTACAAAATGAACCTAAAACCCAGATGCAAACATTTGTTTTTGTGAGACTTAATATATAAATAAATAAATTGATAGCGGCCAACAACAGTGACCATGGTCACTGTAAAAGTGCTTTGGCAAATGTGCAAAATACAAGAAAAATACAATAAAAATATATATGAAAATGTTGCTAAAAGACCTGGAAAAATCTATCAAAAATCTAAAAAGAATACACTAAATATCATGGTTTCCAACCAAATAGGAATGGTATCCAAAATGTATTTATATGTAGCAAAAAATTCTTATCATTGATTTGTCTAGACTCATTCTCATCTTGTTTTTGTCCTTCTCTTTCCTCTGTATGTTCATTCATTATAAATAGTTATGCATGTCCTCAGTTGTGTTGAGTCCGTTAGGTGCCTTACTGTCTAATTCCAATATAGTACGTGTCTCAAGCTGCCTTAACAATTTTTCCCTGTTTCCTCCTCTCCTGAGGGGTGCAATGGCATTTATCACATAGTAGGTTAGACAACTTAAATCATTGTCGTGTGTGCTTTTGAAATGTCTTGCAACAGGGTAGGTGTTATCATTGTTCACAATCGCTCTTAAGTGCTGCAAAATCCTGACATGCACCTGCAGCTTGGTACTCCCAACGTAACGCAAGCCGCATGTGCAGGCCAGGACATATACAGCAAATTCTGTCCTGCAGCTGTAACTACCCTTGATAGCTACCTCATCTCTTGAAAAAGGAGAGACATAGTGTGTGGTATTGGTACCAAATTTACATGCTCGGCACGAGGAACACTTATAAAAACCCTGCCTTGGTTTCAGCCACGTGCCTGCAGTACCTATTTCTGGGCTACTTTTAACAAGTTGACTCCTCATAGATTTTGATCTTCTAAAAGTGATGATAGGTAAGTCTGGAAGTCTAGTTCCCAGAACCCCATCTGTAAGGATAATTGGCCAGTTTTTTCTCAAGATGGACTTTATTTTTCTCTCTTGTCTACTATATGTGGTAATTAGGCGTGGGATTTCTGTCGTGTTTTTGTCCCCAATAATAGTCTCATTATTTTGTAGTAGACTCTCCCTTGGCCTTTCTTGGGCTTTTGCTACTGCCTTAGTTAAAACCTTGTCACTATACCCTCTTTTTCTCAGTCTTTTCATAGTGTCTATCATGCATCTATTAAATTCTTGTTGTGTACTACAGATGTGTTTTAGTCTGAGTATTTCACCGTAGGGTATGCTTTCAATGAGATGTCGTGGATGACCACTGCTTGCATGCAAAATGCTATTTCCTGCTGTAGCTTTCCTAAAGAGGGTCGTCTCCAATTTATTCTCCACCACTGTAACTGATACATCTAAAAATTCAATTTTTGTGCTGCTTATATTGGACGTAAACATGAGGTTGCTAGAATTTACATTAAGAGTAGTAATAAATTCCTTAGCACTGTTGTTGTCCCCCTTCCATACGATGAATATATCATCGATATAACGCAGCCAATGCAGCACATGCTGTGCAAAAGTTACCTGGTGTATCTTTTAAGGACCTGTTCCTCCCACCAACCAACATGCAAACATGCATAGCTGGGGGAGAAACAGGATCCCATGGCTACGCCCCTAATTTGTTTTAGGGTCTCCTTACCAAACAGAAAGAAATTATTATGAAGGCACCACAAGATCAAATCTAATAACATTTTGTTGTGCTCATAATATTCACAAGGTCTACTTTCGAGGAAGTGTTTAACTGCATTGAGTCCAGTTCTATGATCGATACTTGTATAAAGTGACTCAATGTCTAAAGTAATTAACAATAAACCTTCCCCCATCCAATCTCATTGATTTTGTTTAAAAAATCACCTGTGTCTTTGATATAACTGGGCAAACTTTTGACCAAATCCTGTAGATAAAAATCCACATATTGTGAGACATGTTCACTGACACTCTTAATAGCAGAAATTATAGGTCTGCCAGGTACCGGTGAGACCTTTTTGTGTATTTTAGGAATTAAATACATGATAGGAATAGTTGGGAATTCTACATTCATAAAATTAAATTCATTTGATGAAATTAGTCCTTCCCTTTTGTAGTGTAGCAATAGTTTCTTCAAAGCATTTTTTGCTTTATTGTATTCCTTCATGTTTGTCCTCATGTCATGTAGCATTGATCATCATCCAGTTGTCTCTTGGCTTCAATAATGTAATCTTTTCTGGGCCATAACACAATATTTCCTCCTTTATCGGATTTGTTGGTGATAATTTCTTGGTTTTCTCCTAGTTTTTTCATTAATTTTGCCAGTTGCATATCTTTGTAGGGTTTCGATTGTCTTTTTTTCTTTACATTATGGCATAGTTTTTTAATGTCTTCAGTTACCCTCTCGTGAAAAATATCTATGGCATCTTTGGGCATGATTGGTATGAATGTACTTTTAGGTTTGAAAGGGCTTTCTCCTGCACCTTTTTGTATAATATTGATGCAGTGTAGTTGAGCTTGAGTACTAAGTTCAGTATTGTTCGTATTGGACTGCATATCATTTGTTTCACTACTTAATTCGTTTAGTGTCAATAAAGTTGGAACATCTGATACTAAAAGTCTCTGTGTCACTTTCTCCATTGGTTGTTGGGTTACTGAGGAACTACCAATCCCCGCTTTGATTGTGAAAAACGTTTTAAGTTTTAATTTCCGTATGAAACAAAAAATATCAATTCTAGTATTCGCATAATTAAAAGTGCTCTCTGGACAGAAATTAAGACCCAATGATAATAATTGTTTCTCCGCTAGAGTGAGAGTAATGTCTGAAAGATTGATGATGGTTTGATCGTTCATCTCTGTTTCTTGTGCCATTGTTTTTCTTTTGGTGCACATTTTTGTTTTTGTTTTTGCGCCTTGCTCTTCTCCTTGCGTTTCTCCTGTTCCTCCTATTTGTCTGTTCTGATTCCTCGGTCTCAGAGTTTGTCTTCGATCCTCCACTAAAAATCAATCTCTTCACCTAAACTTAGTTTGGCTTGGTCATTATGGTCTCCGATATTGCTGCATTCAGAACCGGAATTGCTTGTTAACGATTCTGTGTCTCCTCTTCTACTTCCACCACATCTATTTGTTGCTGCATAGTAGTAGTGGTTGTAATTTTGTGTGTTCTTTTGTCCTCATATCTTAATTTCTTTGCGTGATCAAATTTGCGTGAAAACGTATAGATTTGTCCCTGCTCATAATCTGTTTGATCACGCGCAAATTTGTATGCTTTGCGAATTTTTATTTTTTCTTCATGTTTCTTCAGTCTTTCCACAATTTCATTGCGTGATTTCTTATAAATTCTTTTAGATTTGATTTGTCAAGTTCCTCATTAATTTTGTTGATATCCTCAATTAGAGTCTGGCGATCGATTGCCGCATATTTGACTAAAATCTTAACCAAGTTCATGGAAGCAGCCAGGTTGCTCTCCCCCATTCCTTAAGCATACCGGGATTCAGGCTCTTCGAAACTCGGGTGCTAAAAGAATGCGGAGTTCTCGCGAACTCTCCCCACCTCTTCATATTTGGTAAAGGATTTGTGCTCCCACCATTTTGTAATTTCATTTCTAGATTTCTTTTCCAATGTCTTCAGCAATAACTTCACATTTTGATCAATGTTGCCATTACTGCTTTGCAGGCCACTTGTGCTTGTGGTTATTTTCGGCAAATTTTTAAAAAATTCATCTGCAGCCGCCTCCCGTTCTCTCACTGTGTCAGCAGACATAGTTCAAAGTGAGTTTCTTGAAAGATAGAGACCGGCGTTCGCCCGCCCCGAGCACTGCCACAATTCAATCACCTCTCCACCTACGCGTATGTGCTGTATGACTCACCGCCTGATTTCGCCTGACGGATCCTCCGACCCTGTCGCTGTCGTCCTCTGACTGGTGTCGAAATACGCAGCTGCTGTAGGGGCTGCCGCCAAATACTCCTCCCCGGAATCCAATTCAGAAATGGTTGCCGGCGGCTGCCTGCTTGCGGAGAGGGGATCTGTTACCGGACACAACCAGCTTCCGTGTTTGATACTTCTTCCAAAAGCACTCTCCGAACCTCCACACAGGCGAACAGAGAGACACAGACCCAAGGAATAGTGGCAGGCAAGTTGTTTTATTCTCCTCTCACTTGTGACGCGCTTTCGAGCACCCTGTGCCCTTGTTCACACATAAAGAATAATGTCCGCCATGATCTTTTAAATGCTAGGTGTCCACCCCATTGTGAGTCACATGGTCAAAGCAATAGAAGAAACACTGTGTTATCGGCATTTTGACGCAATTAAACAACACATTACAAAATCATTCTTCTTTTGGTTGTTGCTAAAGATTAATGACATTGATACATTGTTATTATTGTTATAATTATTACTTCCTTGTTTTTATCCCTTGAAAATATATTGTGAAGCTTAAATGCATTTCACCTATAAAAATGGAAATTTCAGAAGTATGCATGATGAGGTACAATTGTGCACTCACATTACGTGTAAAAGCAATAAATAAATAAATAAATAAATATTGCTATATAAACATTAAAAACTTCATGAATTGTTTGAGAATATAAAATATATGGAATAATATACCCATGATGTACATTTTAAAGATATTTCAAATCACTGAGGAGTTCTATGACTTCAAAGAGGCACGAGGCCGAAGGCCGAGTTATGATTATAGGCCATGGAACTCTGAGGAAACTTCAAATATCCTTAAAACTTACACAGGAAGTACTTTATTCCTTATAATACATTGTCATACCTTTACACTTCCTGCAAACCACTTTAATCCTTGCTGTCTTTCTCTTTCATATGAAAGATGACGTATGGCCTAGAGATGAAGACTAAAGGTGGTCTCTAATGTGAAATAAGGCACACCAAAAAAGCAGTTAGTGACTTGCTGCAAAATGATTTTAGAATCAGTCTAATGTAAGTCAGATTTAAAAAGTACTTGGGCTCGTAATGCGTAAAAATTGACAGAGGGATTCTACTTTTTGCTGTTATGCCCTTTAGAATACAAACATAAACATGTTCCCATAAATATCTCCTTTCTGCCCTTCACTGTTTGTTTTAGAAAAACAGAACAAAAAAATGAAATGCCAGTTTTGTTATTTTTGCCTTGTTTAAACTACAGCTGCAATTAAGCTCCATGACCTGCTCCTCGGCTGCTGGCTCTGGTAGCAGGTATTATGACATCAGAACACAACTGTAATAACTTATTACCCACACGCCACACTGCCCAATAACCACCAACTGCCCCAGGACCCACAGTAATAACAAGTGTGGGAAAAGGAGATGAAAGGGAGAGCGCCAATCACCCAGCCAGTTCCATGTCCTTATCTAATCACTGCGCCAAAACACAAGCACTTATAAATTCACCATGCACTCTCCTTGCAGTACTCTAATCATCCAGTCACTACACATGTACTCATGCAATGACCCTGGCACTAACACATGCACTGCTACAATCCCCTGAGCACTACTGATGCAGTCCAGCCATCTCCTTGTCACTACCCATGCAGTCCTCCAATCACCCAGTCAGTTCCATGTCCTTATCTAATCACTGCGACAAAACACAAGCACTTATAAATTCACCATGCACTCTCTTTGCAGTACTCTAATCATCCAGTCACTACCCATGCACTCATGCAATGACCCATGCACTAACTCATGCACTGCTACAATACCCTGAGCACTACTGATGCAGTCCAGCCATCTCCTTGTCGCTACCCATGCACTCCTCCAATCACCCAGCCAGTTCCATGTCCTTATCTAATCACTGCGCCAAAACACAAGCACTTATAAATTCACCATGCACTCTCCTTGCAGTACTCTAATCATCCAGTCAGTACCCATGTACTTATGCAATGACCCAGGCACTAACACATGCACTGCTACAATCCCCTGAGCACTACTGATGCAGTCCAGCCATCTCCTTGTCACTACCCATGCACTCCTCCAATCACCCAGCCAGTTCCATGTCCTTATCTAATCACTGCGCCAAAACACAAGCACTTATAAATTCACCATGCACTCTCCTTGCAGTACTGTAATCATGCAGTCACTACCCATGTACTCATGCAATGACCCAGGCACTAACACATGCACTTTTACAATCCCCTGAGCACTACTGATGCAGTCCAGCCATCTCCTTGTCACTACCCATGCACTCCTCCAATCACCCAGCCAGTTCCATGTCCTTATCTAATCACTGCGCCAAAACACAAGCACTTATAAATTCACCATGCACTCTCCTTGCAGTACTCTAATCATCCAGTCAGTACCCATGTACTTATGCAATGACCCAGGCACTAACACATGCACTGCTACAATCCCCTGAGCACTACTGATGCAGTCAAGCCATCTCCTTGTCACTACCTATGCACTCCTCCAATCACCCAGCCAGTTCCATGTCCTTATCTAATCACTGCGCCAAAACACAAGCACTTATAAATTCACCATGCACTCTCCTTGCAGTACTGTAATCATGCAGTCACCACCCATGTACTCATGCAATGACCCAGGCACTAACACATGCACTTCTACAATCCCCTGAGCACTACTGATGCAGTCCAGCCATCTCCTTGTCACTACCCATGCACTTCTCCAATCACCCAGCCAGTTCCATGTCCTTATCTAATCACTGCGCCAAAACACAAGCACTTATAAATTCACCATGCACTCTCCTTGCAGTACTCTAATCATCCAGTCAGTACCCATGTACTTATGCAATGACCCAGGCACTAACACATGCACTGCTACAATCCCTGAGCACTACTGATGCAGTCAAGCCATCTCCTTGTCACTACCTATGCACTCCTCCAATCACCCAGCCAGTTCCATGTCCTTATCTAATCACTGCGCCAAAACACAAGCACTTATAAATTCACCATGCACTCTCCTTGCAGTACTCTAATCATCCAGTCACTACCCATGTACTCATGCAATGACCCTGGCACTAACACATGCACTGCTACAATCCCCTGAGCACTACTGATGCAGTCCAGCCATCTCCTTGTCACTACCCATGCACTTCTCCAACCACCCAGCCAGCACCATGTCCTTATCCAATCACTGCGCCAAAACACAAGCACTTATAAATTCACCATACACTCTCCTTGCAGTACTCTAATCATCCAGTCACTACCCATGTACTCATGCAATGACCCAGGCACTAACACATGCACTGCTACAATCCCCTGAGCACTACTGATGCAGTCCAGACATCTCCTTGTCACTACCCATGCACTCCTCCAATCACCCAGCCAGTTCCATGTACTTATCCAATCACTCCGCCAAAACCCAAGCACTTATAAATTCACCATGCACTCTCCTTGCAGTACTCTAATCATCTAGTCACTACCCATGTACTCATGCAATGACCCAGGCACCAACATATGCACTGCTACAATCCCCTGAGCACTACTGATGCAGTCCAGCCATCTCCTTGTCACTACCCATGCACTCCTCCAATCACCCAGCGAGCACCATGTACTTATCCAATCACTCCGCCAAAACCCAAGCACTTATAAATTCACCATGCACTCTCCTTGCAGTACTCTAATCATCCAGTCAGTACCCATGTACTCATGCAATGACCCAGGCACTAACTCATGGCAAATACACAGGAGGTCATGCTAATCACAGGATTACCCCAATTCATAGTGTTCCCTAGTGTATGTAGGTGTTTTCACTGTATTCTAAGTGTATTTTAGCATAGCACTGGCTCTAGGCCTGGTTAGTCAGAGTCAGTTACCACCAGTACCCGTCAGCAAAAAGTTGGGGGCACAGGAGGACTTTCTGCTCCTCTGTTGGTTCTTTCTGCACATCTCTTGCTTCTTCCTGCACTTTTCTTCGTCTTTCTGGACTTCTGTTGCCTCTTTCTACATTTCTCTTGCTTCTTTCTGCGCTTTTCTTCCTCTTTCTTCACATGTCCTACCTTTGTAGGCATAGTTAGAAATTAGCATTTAAAAAACCTTTGAAATTCACTGAAAAAACCACAGGTTTC